>OX419697.1:5000000-6250000 GCA_948474745.1 Oligia latruncula | reverse complement strand
ATTGAAGCGTTACCTACTGGAAGGCTGCTATTATTCTATTAATGATATCTAAATTGTAAACATACAACTGGAAATTTATCATGATTGTTATTTTTGTTAGGATTAGTCTAAAAATCTTCTATTGTTCTTTTACTTTCATGTGACATATAAGTAAGAAATTGACATTGGACATCTGACATTATATTTAATTATTTGTAGCATTATTATTCTAATTATTTAAATGACATTTATTTATTATTTCCTTTATTAATTTACATGCCTTATTCTATTACATTTTTAAATATTTCTTAAAAAAATAAGTATAAAAAAACATTTAAAAATATAAAAAATAGTTATCCGCCGGTGTCGGGAGCAGAGTCCAAGCTACCGGTGGTTAGGGCTCCAGAGACAGGAACCTCCTCACAATGCGAGCCGTATCGAGGAGTACTGCCTTCTGAATCAGGCCCTTGATCCAACCGCCTAACGAAAGCCTCGATAGATGTTGATCGAGGCTTTCGGCCATCAGTCCATTGGCCGATACGACAATCGGCACAATGATAGCCGAGCTCACATTCCACATGTCCACAACCTCGTGAGCTAAGTCGAGATATTTAATTTGTTTCTCTTTCTCAGCTTTCACGAGGTTCCCGTCATGTGGAATGGTAACATCGACAATCATTGTGCGGCGCGCTAATCGGTCTATCACCACTATATCAGGCTTATTGGCAACAATAGTCCTGTCAGTAATGATAGACCGATCCCAGTACAATGTGACATGGTCATTTTCAAGAACTGGGTCGGGCACATACTTGTAGTACGGTACCTCAGAATCCACAAGTTTATATTTCAAAGCAAGTTGCTGGTGAATAATCCTAGCTACTTGGTTATGCCTGTGCAAGTACTCGCCGTTAGCCAGACGAGAACAACTAGAGATAATATGTCTGATAGACTCACCCGGACGGTGGCATGCCCGACACACGTCAACCGTCCCGTCCTTCATAATATGTCTCCGGTAGTTATTCGTTAAGATAACTTCGTCCATAATTGCACAGACAAAACCTTCAGTTTCCCCGAAAAGGTCACCAAAACGTAGCCAGGATACGGACGCTAAGAAGTCTACACCGGGCTCATGAAGAGCCCGATAGAAGCGCCCGTGAAGCTCCTTGCTTTGCCATACCTTCTTGCGGTCATCAGTAGAAAGTACTACAGGTTTGCGCCAGTTCTCTTTAGCCATGGATAGCGGGGTGAGCCCCTTGTCCACTGCGACCACATCACGGTGCATACCCACTTCGGTTTTTAAAAAATATTCCCTGAGACTGCACATCTCGCGGTTGTGGAGGGTTTTCGCATTTAAAAAGCCTCGACCCCCGCACTTCCGCGGGATATACAGTCTCATTACCGATGATCGTGGGTGATGCATCCGGTTTGCGGTCAGTAGTGTACGGACTCTTCTATCCAGGGCGTCGAGTTCGGTCTGAGTCCATTTGAGTATGCCGAAAGAGTACATCAAAACCGGCATGACCCAACCATTGAAGCCCGAAAGAAGACTAGTTACTAGTTAGTTATTTATTATTATTATTACTCTTCCTCATAGTAATTAAGTGGCATGTATTTTATTGTTGTTTTATTTATTTTTTTGTATTTTTAAAGTTTTAAAATAATTTTTAATTTTCGACACAATGTAAAAATTGTTATGAAATAATAAATAAATAAAAAATAAATAAACATTAAAGGCTGATTATGATATGATTTTTGCTATCGATATTTGTATGATTATGATATAACTGTATGTAGTTCACCCACGTGAACGTTTTATGTAGAACAATGGATGACAGAAGTGACGGCATACGAAGCGCCAATCAACTTGCCACATCACTGGATGCCCGCCCTAGTGCGATGCCCTCAATATCTCCAAGCTTTTTTAAGGGTGAACCGGAAACCACCTCACTGGAAATTAAAGCTCAACAAGTATGTGTGGCCGTGTACTCTTTTCGAAGTGACTACGCCAGCGGCCTCGACAGCTTGAGACTTCAACATCTGTAGAACCTCATGGGTACAGGCGTCGGGGAGGCGCTTTTCACTTTTGAAAGAGATGATTGCCCTCAGTGATCTCATGTTCTCCAGCAATGTGAACGAAGCTGTAATTGATATTTTGTATGGGGCAAATCTATGTGCCCTGCGCAAGAAGGATGGCGGCATTCATCCTATTGCCGTAGGGTCCAATTACTGTCTTATCGCAGCCAACATTTTCCGTGCTTTCTACAGCGAAACATGGGCCAGCAAATTCCAGCCCCTACAGCTAGTCTTTGGGTCTAAAGGGCTGTAATGCTGATATTAAGAATGCTTTCAATTTCAATTCCGTGGGACACCTAGTTTACAGAAGTTAAAAAAAAAAAAACCTACAATTTACACTTTTCTCTGTCGATGTTACAGGCGGAGTGCCTGTCTCAACTACTTTATAAAGATGACCTTTAAAATCAGCCGTTGGATGTCAACAGGGTGACCCACTAAGGTCAATTATTTTAAGTTTGGCAATAAATCGAATTACTCGACAACAAAATTCTAAATTCAACGTTCTTTTTTCAGTTAAAATTTTTGATCACTAGGAGGTAACGTAGACACAGTCTTTTTTTTTTTTTGCGGATGGGAAATCATCAAATGAAGGGGCCGCTCTGGGTGGAGCGGAAGGGAGTGTCAGACTCTTACTGACTAAAACCCACCCGTGTTCCTTCCTTAGCCCTTTTTGTTCCGAGCCAGCGGTAACCCTTTCGGACAATCCCGCTGACCATGTAGACAGTCTTAACTTAAGTTTTAACTTTGTTTAATAAACAATTTTGTTCCATTGGCCTGGACCAATTTATCTTCCCCAAACCACTGACAGACAGACCTGTCACTGGTTTGGGGAAGATAAGTTAATTGGAGCAAAATATTACACAATAGCACCAAATATGAAAATTAATGTTAATGTTGTCTTCCGAGACATCATTAAAATTTCGGTATTTTCTCCAAAATTATTTCTTCCAAGACTATTGAAAATAAAAATCATTCGACCATCACACTTCTTCGATAGGTACTGTTGCTTTGGACCAAAATGTATGTATATATATAGCCTTCACTACTCCCGTATATGGAAGCTACACAACTTTAGAAAAAGTAGACCAAATTATGCCGAACACATATGTAACTTAGACCCTAAATGTGACCCTGAACGACCGAGGATGGCTGCGAGTCACACTTTCCATTCGCCTGGGTGGTCTCAGCATCCGCAAAATTTAAAGCATAAGTTTACCAGCCTTCCTCTCTCATCAAAATAAAAAATTTGGAGGGAAGGAAGAGAATGGGGAGGGAATTTTATCTTCCTCACTAGTCCAATTTTAGGTAACGCGTTTGACCGATGCATTAAACGTTTGGAAAATGGGTTGCTCCAAGCACGAATTCGCCTGACAAGCCGTCGTCCCAGAGACGGTGGGACGTGCCGCTCTGTAGTAGGCATGATACCCATGACATGACATGGCATGATGCTCTGTGGTAGGATATGATGGAATATCCTGGTAAATACTTCACCTAATACTGTTGAGCGTGCCCGACTGCTGGCTGTGGGAGAATGGGAGTGAGGCTTGTGGCTTCAGGCGCATGGCAGGCAGGGCAAAAGCCTCCACTCTCCTTTCACTTGTCTCTTTTTTCAGAGCTTTGAAGTACCAATCTTTGTAAAAAAATCGCTGTGATACTGCTTACTGTTGCGTAAATATTTTAGCCGGTAGGCACAGACGCCTTTTACAGCTGCAGAATGAGGATTCCCCGAAAACAAAATTGTGTGGACAGATGTAAAAATCACGTTTTCTCAAAAGCTAAGACAAAAATATTCTTATCATCATAACCAGAATCACGCCACACATGTAACATTATTTATGAATAATTTAATTTATTTGCTTGCTTAATAGGTCACATATTTATTTGTTAATTGATTAACTAGCTTTTGCCCGCAGCTTCGCCTGCGTGGAGGTTGAAAATTATCCCACGGCAACGTGGGTAGGTACTACCGGGATAAGATGTACAGTCACCTGCAAAAGTCCATGGATACCCTAATGTCTATTTTCCTGTGAACGTTTGAAGTTCAAGTTTTCGAAAATAAACCAGATGGCGTTGGTAACTTCAAAACTATGAGTATTTTACGAAACGTAAGTAAGGAGTTGGGAAGAATTATATTGAGCAATGAGTTACACAGCTAATACATTTATCTAATTATTACATTACATTTACCAGCTTAGGTAGCTTAAATGATAAAAATAATAAAAGAAACCGATAGGAATAATTAAGTATATTCATTAAGCCAATGAGTGGGTATTTTATTAATTTAATATTCGTTGGTAGTTACTTAAAAACAGGAAAAAAGTCATCGCAGGTAAACAGTGGGCTTAACCTTGTGGGCTCGCCAAACAAAAAGGAGGTTTATTTCTTACATTTTATTATTCAAATTTAACAGTCAGTTTATTAATTACCGTAGGCATAAAATTAAAATATTATGTATAACTTCTTATTGAGGCCATAGCTTAAGTATTCGTTTCCATAATCGGAATGAGGATTGAAGCTTAGGTAACATCAATAAAAACAAACAGGAGACCAGATTATTTTATCACAAAGGTCAAACGGATTAAATGGATTAAATAGGTAGGGTAAAAACTACAAAATTGCACAAAATCATATCTAATGGTTAGTAGGTGTTACCTACTAACCATTAGATATGATTTTGTGCAATTTTGTAGTGTTTATAAGTCGTGGTCTACCAGTTCTTTGATGGTGTTGCAAAGAATCCTCCTCTTCAAATCGTCGTACCCATTGAACAACTGTTTTTCTCTGCAACAATAGAACAGAAATATAATTCCCAATACTGATTATTATGTAACAAACAAATAAAGGAGTTTTTAATATAAAAGTGTAAAAATAAAACTACTTACGTTTACCATGGTCTCTCCGGCTATTTCTGAAAAATTTTTGCCTTGATTATGCATAGCAATTATTTGACCTCTTGTAACGAAATCAATATTACAACTCGCGTATTCTTTTTGGTAAAATAAGTAATTCACTTGATTAAAAATAAAAACTGAACAAAAGGCACTCGAACGAGGTAATTGAAATGAACTTAGCGAACAATCAATTGAGTTTAGTCATAAGTTCATAACTCTTCGATCTAAGTATTATTTACACTACCTACCAATTATTTATAAATCCATATTCAACCTACCCTCTCAAGTTTAAAAACTAAAACTTAGAAAATCAGATACCTACCTATTAATAAATTGATATTCAATTTTAACATAATAGGTTAATAATTAGGAACAATTTTCTTTAAAAGAAACTATTAATTATAAATTGTTTGAAGAGACAAAAAGAAACTACAAAAATATATTTTGTCGTATAAAGCAAAGCAACAACATCTAGTAACAGTATACGTAAATTTTGTTAGTAATTAACTGGTTTTACGCTAGATGGCGTCATTTTTTGATTCATACGATTTTGTTTCTGAATCCATTTTTGCGGCCGACCGTACTTATAAACGTCTATGTCCTAATCCAGATCATGGTCTACCTCTCTATTAATCAATTTCTTCGTAGTAGTTAAGGCGTGAAAATGTGACAGACATACAGAGATAAAATACTTTCGAATTTATAGTAATGGAAGTAAGGATTGACGCATGTGCCAGTGTGCCTAGATTCCTAGATTGTGTCAATTTACATAATATTATTACATCATGAATGCGAATAGCCGAACGATCGATTTCTTAAAATATTTTTAGGTATTGCTAGATTTATTCAGCTCAAACGAAATTGAGATATTTTGGTACCGCATCGATCGCTTACACATTTTAGATAATCTGAAAATTATCTGTTTTTGAAATAAGTATAGATAATATTAATAGTCCTCTTGACCAAACGATCATGGCAGTCAATCTCAGCAGACGCTAGCGATTGCCGATTATAGTGAACAAGTGTGTGCGCAGGCGCAGGTGCAGGTGAGTTCGGTGGGACAGCAATCCGACACGACCGGAGAGAGATGAGAAGCAGGACCAACGGCTTTACGTGTTTTCTGAGGTACGGTGGATTTACACCACTAACTTCCAATCTCCAGGCTACTAAGAATAATTCGTAATGGAAAAATCCAATAACAGTTTTGTCCGATTTGGAAATCGAACCCAGAGTTCTCGCGCTCAGTAGTCCCGCTTGCGGCCACGAGACCAAGAGAGCAAGTGAGCCGATATTCTTAAATGTCAGCTATGCACTCAAAAAAGAGGAATCTTCACGTGACCGAGAGCTTCGCTAAATATGAACGTACTTGACATTAACAAAGAGCAGGTTTTGATCCTGACATTTTAAGATGTAAATAAAGTAAAACATAACATGGACTTTTTTTTGCTTTTTCATTCATAGTATTTTTAGCATCATACTATTTCATTCCTTTTGTTTAATCTTTTTGTCTGGTATTTGTAGACTTCTATAGCTAGTTTTAAGTGGGTAACCCTATTTTGGTATCAGTTTTTTTCTTTTAATACTGCCATTTAGGTGGATGATGAAGTTGATGACGGACTTTTGGCTAAGTTATAAAAGCCGCATGGGTCGATCGATCAGGTTAAGCTACGCTTGCCGCGGTTTTTCCGTGGATGGGTGACCATCTTTACATGAAGACCCCTCTGTGGCACGGTAAGCACGTTAAGCCGTTGGTCCCGTCTGTCATTCGTGGTTCTTTAACAGTCGTTATGGGTCGTCAGAAGCCTGAAAGTATGACAATCAGTCTTACCAAGGGGTATGGTATTACCCCGTAACTAGGTTGTGGAGCTCAGATAAGCCGTACCTCTATGTAAAATACTCGTACTCAGCTGCATCCGGTTATACTGGAAGCCGCCCCTAACAAAATTATGCCTTAAGGTAGCTCGCGAAATTCAAATTTAGCCTCAATTATCATGATTTCATTAAATAGGGTGATATGAAGTTAGAGATGATTTTTATGATTGTAATTCTATATAAAAAAAATGACGGCACCGAATCATTAGCTCGACACAACCAGAACACTGACCAGCAAAATGCAAAAAACGTAAAAAAAAAAATCACGGGCTATTTATTTATTTAATACTTCAAGCACATCAATGTACAGAATAGGCATTTTCTGCCAGACATCCTTTGGGTGATGCAGACAAATAGTGTTATGTGCAATCATAAAAATTGAGGAATAAATATTTTAAATGTAAAGATACTCATAAACCTATTATAACTATAAATATAATATTATATACCTAATTACATATAAATATAAGCACAAATAAATATACATAAATAAATGAATATACTAAAAAGAAATAAGACAAACAATGAGAGAATATTACCGTTGTGATGATACTGCCATCTTCTTGCGAATGTGTCCGCGATCTTTAACTTTAAAGGATAATCGGTTGGTTGCCATCCTGATTTCCTGGAGGAGCGCATTCCACAGAGAGATAGACTGCACGACTGACGAAGAAGGAAGAGTGAATAAAGTCACACAGACTTTATTCACTCTTGGAGAAGACGTTTATGTGATGAACGTAGATTTATATTGTGCCTGGATGCCGCAAATGTAGGTACTGAAAGTGGGGGGCCTGATAACCAGGGGAAGACGGAGAATCCAGGAATGAAAACAAGGTGGTCAGCGCCCTTAGCTCTCTGCGCTGGCGTATGGGCTTTACTATTGGCTTTATTACTTTATATTTATGGGCTACTTTAGAAGCGACCGCTGCGCAGAGCCATGATCATATTTACGCAGATTGAAAACGAATCGAATGCAGTTATTGAGAAGACGGTCAAGTTTGTTGAGGAGATCTGCATTTAGGTCATAGTAGCACACATCACCATAATCGATGATAGGGAAAATAAGGGACTGCACAAGCATTGTCTTCGTACTTGATGGTAATAAATTTTTCAAACGGTATAGAGCCCGCAGCCTTCCAGTAAACTTCGTGCTCACCCTACCGACTTGCTACCCTGATGCTTTCGCCTTAAAACCAGGAGAGTTTAATTTCACATTAGGCTTCATCCACACTATAAAGCACGTCCAGCTGTTTTCCTTATTAAAATCCTAAAAAAAACAACAACACAATTATTATTTAACCTTAGACATATGAAAAACTTCAACAATAAAATAGACAGATCATTAATACTTTTTGTAATGGTCAATGTATCGGTAGTTTGGCCCTGACTTATAGTTCGAACAAAAGTTATTATGGACGATTATTTCAAGTTCAAACAATATTTTTTATGTAATGCTATTTATATTTCATGGGAGTTTTATAAGAACAGTTTTATATACTATGCTTTTTAATCGCAGGATTGTAAACCTACTTTCTGAGATGGTTGAACTCATTTTATGAATATTTTGTTTTCAACTGATACTGTGATCGGTTGATGGCAATAGGGTCCCCCCTATTACTTGGGACTTCAACAAAACTGGCGAAATGTGGGTGTGGGTTCAATAGATACACCTTTTTTATTCCTTCGGGGTACACAGGGCACATAAGGGTTACATAATTCTGTTATCAATTCAATATGTACCACTTATAATTCTGTAACTAACTTGGAATAAAGGTATACGAAAGACGTCCACTGCTGGACATAGGCCTCCCCCAAGCACCTCCACTTTGACCGGTTCTGCGCTTCTCGCATCCAACGTTCAGGAACCCGTTAAGGTAATTATGCAAAATAAATGTCATCTTTTGATAGCACTTTTACGCGTTGAATCGTAGGCATCCGCAGTAAACTGGCGCTAAAGTAGGCTGGGTAAGCGGACTTCCGCACAGAATAGTCTGCCCTAGTTGATATGAAGTATACAGGAGCGATACGTGCGAATTCTTCCGTAACAATGCGACTAGTTGCGGCACAATGTACGTTACGTTAACACTGCTACAGTTTGTACTAAATGTTTAGTACCTAATTCAGCCTTCTTAGGGTAGAAACTACGGCTATGAAGTTATTTTCTTGTCTCTAATGTTTATAGACAAAAAAACGTAGCTTTCATTTTGACAGTTCAACATGAACTGTCAAAATGAAAGCTACGTTTTTTTTTGTTGAACTGTCATTGCGTTATTTACGTTATTGCGCATACGAATTTTTGGAACATATGGAGCAATGGATTAGCAATGTCCTTCAAAATGATTCAGATTGAGATTAACAGTGTCGCAATTAGAGTGTTGGTAGTAGAAAAAGACTGCCACCACTCTTTTTTCTGTCGCCAATCAACATTGCTGTATCTAGATCAAAGGATATGTATGAATGCTGGTGGGCTCGTGAATTCAATTAGACAAATAGAGACATCTAGGGTTACTAAAGTACTCGTAGCTATTGAATGTAACTCACAATTAATGGCACATATATACCAATCTATTACTGGCAATAGGCTCGCCCGCTATTCAATCAATCAACTCAGCCTATTGCAGTCCACTGCTGGACATAGGCTACAACACTATATCCTCCACCTTCCGCGTTCAGTTCTTCCCAGCCACCTTCTTTAGGTCGTCCGTCCATCTAGCTGGGGGGTGTCCCACACTACGCTTGCCGATACACGGTCTCCACTCCAAGACTCGTCTGCTCCACCGGTTTTCGTCCTCCGATAAACGTGGCCAGTCCACTGTCACTTCAGTTTACTCTGCAAGCTATGTCGGTAACTCCGGTTCATTTCGGGATAATTTCATTCCTGATTCCCTGATCCCTATTACATGGGACTAATACCTACGTAATTGGCGAAATGTGGGTGTACTAGGTACACCTCTGCCTAACCCTTAGTGGAATACAGGCGTGATGTTATGTTATACAGAATGGTAGACATCGACGGGCAGCCTGTTACCATGGAATCAGTACATGATTCTGAAAAAATTAGCTGTTGTAATTTTGATCGCGTACTTTTCTATGAAGCAGCTGATATATTTTTTGACGTGAATACGTCTTTAAAATTGCTTCCAAAGTGGGAGGCAAGTCAAAAAAACTAATGATAACAAAATCGGGGGATACAGTTTGGTGTTGCAGCTTCATATCTATCATCTCCATCCTAAATTCAATTACACCATTGGATAGCTAAAGGATCAAAGAATTCATTACGTCAAGTGAGGACTGTGCGGCATCGCGTGCGGTGGAGGGGGAAGCGCCGCCATTTTTTTTATAACCTTCGAAATATTTCTACCCTAGGGTGTTTAAAATCATGTACTGAATTCGTGTTTACAGTTTGTGCGTCGATATCCCTGTATATACTAAACTGAAAATTGTAACGTATTGTGTTGTAGATGTGTGGCCCAGTGGTCACGGACACGACTTACGAGTTGTAGGTCGTAGGTTCGAACCCAGACAGGCGCTTTACTTTGTGTAAATTATTTTCATCACCACTGCTCTCAAAACGGTGAAGGAAAACATCGTGAGGAAACCGGCATGTCCTAGAACCAAAAATTCGAAGACATGTGACATCCACCAACCCGCACTGGGCCCGCGTGGTGGATTACGGCCCACTCCCTCTCATTGAGAGGAGGCCTGTGTCCCAGCAGTGGGAACATTAAAGGCTGATTATGATATGATTTTTGCTATCGATATTTGTATGATTATGATAAAACTGTATGTAGTTCACCCACGTGAACGTTTTATGTAGAACAATGGATGACAGAAGTGACGGCATACGAAGCGCCTCTCATTGAGAGGAGGCCTGTGTCCCAGCAGTGGGAACATTATAGGCTGATTATGGTTATGGTATGGTGTTGTAGATCGCATTCATCCAACAGTAGACGTTTTCCTCCAAATTCCTCTATCTTGTTCTACTTAACATGAGCAACATTCTGTACCACGCATTAACCTTAAGTTCACCGAATTATTAACTTAAGTGCTAAATGCTGGCATTACCAATCGATAGATGAACTTTACGAATATCGGGTCCAAATTACAAATACATAGAGTTTATGTACATAATCTTAATTTATATTGCGTGCACGTAATTCATATGCATATTCCTAGAGTGAGTGCAAACAAAATTATTATAAATTGCTCTTACCTCATTAAACAAATACCTACTACTTTTAAATAATGAGAAAAAGCGTTTGCGTTTCCTGTACTTTTACCAGGTACTGTTTGTAGAAACCGAATGTTGTGGTCGGTTACCTCATTCAATAATTCGTTATATTTATTTTTTTGAGGATAAAAATATATAACTAAAACTATTAACAAACTCAAATATGGCGCCGAAAAATTCCTCCTCCTCAATGTAAACCTTCTTCTTTCGCGGAGCCACGCTCTTGTAGGTGCATCTTCCAGCTCCCTTCATTGAGGGCCAGCACTTGTTCATATCTTAGCTTTGTGTAAATTATTTCATCACCACTGCTCTCAAAACGGCGAAAACATTGTGAGGAAACCGATGTTTTCGCAAAGGCATGTTCTAGGACCAAAAATTCGACGTCATCTGGTGACATCTACCAATCCCCACTGGGTCCGCGTGGTGGATTACGGCCCACTCCCTATCTCCGAGAGGAAGCCTGTGGTCCAGCAGTGGGAACCTTATAGGCTGATTATTTTTTTTTTTTATATTACTAGTTCATATACACACACATGGCTGAAGAGTCCATCAGGTTGGACTCATTCTTAAAAAGCTTGTAATTACAGTAATTTTTGTATTTGCTTATCATGTTTATAAACGCATATATACGCGACCCCACGTCTATTTTAATAATGTTGAATAAGTTAAGAAACATTTACATAGAATTTGAGACGAAATCATAACAAGGTAATTTAGTAACACGTGTATCTATTGAAAAGACCATGTTCGTTATTCCAATCGATTTAGAAGAAGTCTCGTGAAACAACAGCATCGTACTGTAAACTGGTAACTTTTTTTTGTATTAATTTGACATTTTTACTGTAATTCAAACAATTTGTTAATAAAGCGGATAAAAATATATACATACCTACACTGAATAAACTTTATATACTAATTTAACTAACAAACTCATCATCATCATTTCAGCCGAAAGACGCGCTGCTAGTAGATTATAATTTTAATTCACAATAAGATATCATAATAATACCAAATACAAATGTATGTGGTTTTAGTTATTATATTTTTATTTTAATAGTTTGTTAGTGTGTTCTCCCACAAGGTGGTCCGACGACCTTGTGAAGGCCGCAGGAACCCGTTGGATGCGAGAAGCGCAGAACCGGTCGATGTGGCGGTGCTTTGGGTAGGCTTATGTCTAGCAGTAGACGTTTTTCGGTTGAAATGATGACGATGATGATGATATTTTCGAACAAATACATTATTCTTTTTCTATAAAAACAACAGAAAATTCTAGTGATAGAACTCTAGTATGTTTTGAAATAAGTGCTATGATATTCTGGCTACTCAGTTGAGTTTGTAACGTGTTACTTTTGAGTAGCATCGTGAACGATCGGCCTTAATATAAATTCTTCAGTCAACACAAAACATGTTTCACAAAAGAAGATAAAAACGAGCTACCTATCGGATCGTTTCGTAAAACCCAAAGTGCAAAGTTGAGATAGTTTCATGTCCACGAAAGCGAGTTTGTCGTCATGAATAATCAACTTTGCGCTGTCAAGAATGTTTCAAAACTATCCATGTATCAATGCCTGTTTCTTGTTTTTCGAGGAGTTTATTTTTGTGTTAAAAAATCTTTGTGATTCTTGTTCAGTTTCACTTTTGTTCCATATTTGGCTGTTTCTAAGTTGAACATAAATTATGATTAGAATCCTTATCCTCGCATTGGGGACATAAAAAAGCAAATGCTGTGCGAAACGACCTTAGCGCCGATCTTCGCGGGGTTATAATGGATGGATGAGGACACCGAAGATCGACGACCGGCAACCTGTTGGACAAGCCTATGTTCAGCAGTAGACTGCTAATGGCTGATAGATGGTGGCGATGATATTAAAAAATTCAACACAAATACTCAAACAAAAATTATGAAAACTATGTTTATTGACTACAAAATGGCAGTAGAATTTGTACTTTCAAGCTTGGTCAGTTGGTTGACTTGTTCTTCTTAACCGTAGGCGGGTTTGGGTAAAACCCTGGCGCCCTCAGGTGCTGGGGGGTGAGCAGCGATGTAGGCCAGGCCGCGGGCAATCGCTTCAGGGATGGGTGGTGGCACGGGGAGATGGCTTCCCTGAAAATTTAAGAAGGAAATACTTAGAAGAGTCAAATATTATGTATTGTGTTGGCTTGTCAGGTCTAATAGCAGGCGACGAACAAGAGAACTCTTCTATCCATTCTATTAAGAGACACGCTTCTCCCGTCTTCGTAGGGACTGATCAAGTATTTAGATTCTTGACAGTTAATTAACTGTCAAACATTATTGTAATCAGTACACGGGCCGGTGTTTTGATCCGTAGTTAACTTAACCAATTGTTAAAAATAGTAAATAATGGTTAAATTTTGGCAAAATTTGTTTTTGATCAATTATTTGTCTTTGAATTGTCAAATAATTAACTATTAGTTGACCCAGTTGACCATTACTTACTATTTTTAACAATTGGTCGAGTTAACCACGGATCAAGAAACCGGTTATAACGACAACCTAATCTAGAGATTATTTAATCAAGTGAAGTACCTAGTTATTTCTATATCGACAGTCACAATGGTCGGTAACTTTTAAAAAAGGAGGTTTTATTGTAGCCTCAAAGTGATTTGGATTTGGAATGTGGATATTTTTAGTAAAAGTTCCAATCACCAAAGAGATCAATCACGAACATTGTATGAACAAGTATAAAAAAATGTTATAGTAAAAGGAGCGAGCCAAATAAAAAAAAAAGTTTGTGAAAAAATAAACGCGCGAAAAGCATTCTACCTGCGTTCGTAATTGTTAACTTAAATTAAGATTTTACTTAGTTTTATAAAAAATGAGTATGTCTTCCTCAAGAAATTGTATGTAAATAAATAAACGTACTATTCTTATTCATAAGTTGCACTTTCTTACTTGTTCATAGAGGGTGATAAAAAGTAGAGTGCCGGCCTCGGGAGCAACACTATTTTAAGCTCGAGTGACGTACTTTGAATCCCTCGCTGTGCTCAGGATTCTACTTTAGAAACACTCTCACCTTCAAAATAGTTGGTTCTTTCCTTGGCAAACAATCTACTATTCTTTCTTTATATTTTCCTTTCTTTCTTTCTTACCTGGGGCTGGTAACCGTTCTCGTCAGCAGTGTAACTCAGCTCGATGGGCTGGCCGTCGGGAGCGGTGTACCTGTACGCACCTTTGACTGCCAGGGATGCGTGGTCCTAGAAAGTGAATAGAGTAATTATACAGGATCATTTTTTTATCACCATCCAAAATTTTTACAGGGTAAAAAAAATCTGCTGTTTCATACATTTTTGCAAGTAGGTAGGTAAGTATTGAACTTTTGTATGATTTTTTTAACACTATCCAAATTTTTACAGGCTGTTCTACCCATGAATATGAACAACTTTCACTATGGTACCAACTCTGAAATCACGAAAAAGAAATCAGCTGTTTCATACAAAAGTTCAATACTTACCTACTTGCAAAAATGTATGAAACGGCTGATTATTAAATATAATTATTTGTGCCACAGGCCTCATTTGTAAAGCCAAGAGTGGAATTAATGGAAGGCAAGGAATCAAATATATCTTTAAATGGTGGCTATTAATAATACTAATGGTTCAAGTTGAAGTTTCCAGTCGACTAATTGACAATTAAATATTAATATCAATTAAATATACTATGCGGAACCGAAATTAAAAAGATAATTTACCACACCCTTCCTTGTTAAATTGAGACTTTTATTGAATCCCAACATATTGTCATTTACGATCACACGTGGTCCGAACGTGATACAAAACTAGTTTCCATCAATTTATTTGCGTCGACAAGGTCTCTTAAAGCTTTTATTTTACGATCAATATAATTTGAATATATTCTCAGTATTCCTTGCATTAACTTAACATATAGTTAACATATATTTGGGCCTTGACATAACATCAAATGGTGATTTTGTCTAGACGCTCATCAGTGGTTCAGTGGTAATGTTAGAAACCCTTCACCTGCAAGGTTGAGGCAATGAACTTCTGCAGTATTTATAAATTATTGTTTCTAATTTGTTTTACTCCCGTCAGCATTAGTGTTATAATCTACGTCTTGATTCGTTCTTGCTTTACCGACTACTGCGTTGTTACAGGTATTATTTGTTGCTTTGGATTTATATTTCTAAAATTTATAAGACGTTATTAATCCAATTTTTATCGACGAAGAAACAATTAAGAACTTTTCAATTATTAAAAGGACATTATCGATGATCTATTAAACAATGGTAAATATTATGTAACTAAAAATATTGAAGCCATACAAGGTTTTGGGAATCTTTTAAAATTTATTTACATTGAACTTGACGAGTTAATCAAAGACCAATTAAAATGTAAGTATGGTCGGGCAAGTCACAGTTAATTTAATTTTGATTTATGTCTTTTACATAAATTTTTAGTTATTAACAGTACACTATATTCAGCTTGTTAGTGTACACTATGTTCTGTGAAGCATAAATAGTGTGTTTAACACCTATTAGAAACGTCAGTAAACTGGCGCCTACGCTCACGGTCTCACCAACAGTCGAAAGTTTTTGCGATGCGACGTGAACTCTGAGTTCCTGCACTTTAGACTGTTTTTATGTAAGATCAGTAGTAGATCAACAGCAAGGTATTTCTAAGAGATTTATTATCTTCTTGTAACTCAGACTGGCACTGGTATCGTCCATTTTACTATAATTACTTTGTGAAACACAGTTGGTACGAGTATTTTTGGCATGATTGATATTAGCACTGGCATCATAATATGTTGCTCTTATTTTGTATCAATTTCATGTTTTTTGGCATCTAGCACGAGTATCATTGCTGCTACCTATGTCTATACTTCCAGACATGTTTCTAATTTGTATTCTGCCAGAGTTTAACTATTTTTTATACCACCAATACCACAACGGAAGGATTTTTCTTTTGCATATATTTATTTGTTAAAGCCTTACAAAACCATTATGTTCGAAATGCATTTTGGAACAACAAAATTTTACATATTTTAGTAGTCAGAATCCATTTAGCTATACATAAATAATGCAGTGGTGTCAATTGGAAATAAATGCATCTCAATTTAGGTGTCAATTACTTTTTACCCAAGTATGGAAGATGAAATTTCACAACATAAAGCTAGTCTATTAGTTTGTATTTGAGATTGTTTGTTAGCTCTTACAGTCTAAACTATTAACCCATTTTATCAAAATAGAAGTTGAATGTCTATATTATTATATTAAAAATTGATAAAGACAGAGTTTTTGGATTACAAGTCACTACACAGAAAACTTAATATGTGCGAACGCTACACGTCAAGATGTGAGGTTCATAACATAATTCCGTATTCTTTTTTAAGTTTTTTCTCTTGTTTAAGTAAGATTGTTTAAAGATTAACAAAAATATCTTACCGAGTTCGGGTTATTCACGACACCCTGGGCTTGGGCGGAAATTCCATTGCCGGTCTCATACGCGAACTGGAAGGCTCCTTCAGGGGTAAGATCGTACTCAGACCTAAGAACCGGTGCGTGGGCATCATCGCCGGCGCTTGCGCACGCGACTGCCACTGCGAGAACTACTAAGAATTTCTGGAAGAGGGTTTATAATGATTACATGTCTAAAGAAGTTAAAGAATGATTAGTAAGTGTAATTGACAAGAAGATAGGTAATATCTAATATACGTCATAATGGAGTTCCTAAAGATGTCAGTGGCTGCACTGAGTACTAAGCAGTTTCATTATTTTGGCAATTTATTTGCAATGTCAAAAAACTGAACAAGATACTTATTATTTTGTTGAACTCAACAAATCAATAAAAGAAAATTGAATTAGAACTGCTACACGGATGTGATGTGACATAAAAGATCACAAAGGTTAATATTGTAAGCGAAATGAAAAGAAAACTGATTTAAATTAAACAACACAAAGAAGTGACTTTTTTAACACGTGCACTTTTTTTTTTCTCAGGTGTTTGTAAGCGATATATATTTTAGTGTTAGCTTGTAAATTGTAATTTAGTAGTGTTATTTAATAAGTTAAAATATGGAAATTTAAGTGTCCGCTATAATAAACCATAATTATAATACTGTTTGTTCCGTTCCCACAGAAAAACCGTGAAAATGGTTTTGCGGGGCATAGTTCTTAAGTCAAGATTATTTTATAAACTTGTAAAAATAATAAAATAAAATAAATTGCTACCTAACACTGAACAAAAGAACCAATGCTTACCATTTTGCTATTGGGATCTCAACTACTTGTTTCGAACTGATTGATGTATTCCAAAAAGTTCTTTATATACCAAAAATCCAGAATAGAAATGAGGTGTTACCTCTTTTTTTTGTACAGCCATTGGTCAAAGATTATAAATGTGATGCAGATTATGCGGAGATGCAACTTAAAGATCCATATTTATGTTTTATTCGATCAAGGCTGCGCGGACGATGAATATTAATCAACCGGTGATCCATTATTACCTTATTAAGAGCCAGTTTAAAAAAATACCTTTATCTTCGCAGAAGATGCTAAAACTTGTAAAAAATGGAAAATGACAAGAAAACTGTAATTAGTGAGGTTTATTAAGTCATTGAAAAGATGAGTGGATTGTGTGAAAAATGATATGAAAGAAAAGGGAGTGAATGATAGCGTGACGGTTTACAGGAGAGATTGCAAGAAGAAAACCACCGCACCGCACCGCACCGCTTCAAGTTATAGGACAAGGGCAGGAAGGTGATAATGACTACGTGACTGAATATGAGTTGGTTGGACTATAACTATACTACTGTCATTCTTAAATCTTTGACAGTCGTTATGGGTAGGGAAGACTGAAAGTCTGACAAGCAGTCTTACCAAGGGGTATCGTATTACCCAGTAACTGGATTGTGGAGGTCACACAGTCAGTCCCTCCGGTATTCAGCTGCATCCGGTTAGACTGGAAGCCGACCCCAAAAAGGCTAGGCAGATGATGATGGACCACTATCATTTGTTTGTGGCCGATTAATTTTTAGCGATGCAAATGATTTCGTCTTACCCCTTATTCGTCTAAACCCTTGCTTTAACAAGACAAAGAATTCTAGACAAGACCGGGATTAACTTGTCCAAGTTTTAAAAAAATAAATTAGTTGTTTTCCAGTATAACGTCTTCATCGTTCCATTCTTTTCCTCAAAATGAATCGTTAGAAAAGTATTTATTAAGTAGGAATAAAAAATAGTAAAATTAATTTGAAAATTATGCATAAAACTGGCTAGAATCTTAACAGTTTCTGTGAGGTAAAAAGAATTAAAAAATAATTAATTATATTCATTTGGGTCCAAATAAATAATTTTCTCGCCTCTGTGTTTGGAGTTGTTAGTAGGTAGAATATAGACACAATACGTATGTAATTTTCTATCTAACTATTGAAATTTGAACAGGCGGGTAATTTCGTAACACACTATTAGTTAGGCTTTCATTTTGATAGATTAACAACATCCATTGCGTTATTTACGTTGTTGAGAATACAAATTTTTCGAACCTATGAAGCAATGGATAAGCACTATCCTTCAAAATGATTCAGATTCAGATTGATCGTGTGTTATGCAAAAAATGCCACCGGGACAATTTGACGTCCGCGGGAACGTTGGTTTAGTGTTATTTTTCTTCATACACACACACACCCCCCCCACACACACACACACACACACCCCTGTCGACAAACTGTTATGCAGTCTGGCAGACTTTATATGTGCTATTGATAATACAGATTTTGAATAAATAAATTAAAAAAAGAAATGTTGTCGCCAGGTGCAGCCTTTAGTAACAAAGCACCTGACATGTAATTAGCACACATATGCAATATTTGAAGACAATCCTAAAGTGATGACATAACATAATTATGACATGGAGGATGTTTAATTGTTTATAATAAACTAGCTTTTGCCCGCGACTTCGTCCGCGTAAAATTTCTTGTTCCCCTGACCCATCGCATCGTCTGCCCGCGCCTTCACTTCGTTTTCTCTTAGCGTTCTTCAGACTTTTTTCTTTTTTCTCGGCTCCTAATAGTCCTAGCGTGATGTTAAATAAAAGGATATATTTAAAAGAAGGCCTAAAGCCTCCCTCAAAAATTGGGCTATCAAATGAACAAAAAGACTTTTTAATCTGCCTGGTAGTTCCAGAGATTAGCGCCATCAAACAAACAAAAAACAAAACCCAAAACTGAAAAACAAAACCAAAAAAAAAAACTGAAGACCTTTAATATTGGTATAGATAGATGGTTTTGTTTTTTAAAGTTTATTTTCCCTATAATTACTAGCCTATTATTCCTTTCAACGAAACAGAAATTCTAAAGAAAATAGAAAACAATAAATTAATTAAACTCGCGAATCAAAACAAAATCGAGCAAACCGTAGCTTTTGTTTCCTTTAGGAAACAAAAGGTACTACAATTTTTTGAATTTTTTTACTAGAATTTATTTGTCTTTGTAAACAAAGAAGGTAGTGTTTTGTTTATGGAATTCAACTTTCCGGTGTTGGATCAACTAATACTACATACACATAACACATAACATCACGCCTTTAATCCTCGAAGGGTTAGTCAGAGGTGTGAACGTCATGTGTGAACTGATAAAACTATAGCATTGGCGATATGTACAGTCAACAAAGGAGATAAGTACACAGGAGCGTCGGATATAGTTGAAGTTTACTAAGAAACCGATGGACGTTCTCGAATAAAATTTAATTGTATTAATAGAAAACAAACAGCTCATTTATTAAATTAAATTTCAGTCCAGAACATCCATCGGTTTCTTAGTAAACTTCAACTATATCCGACGCTCCTTTATACTTATCTCCTTTGTTGACGTACCTATACCACTACGCCAATACTACAGTTTTATCGATTCAGTTCCTTAGCCTATCCAGTCCAGTCCAGCATCTTAAAGACATCCTCCAACGCATTGGTGCACAGTTTCTGGGTTATCACATACCCCTGTCTCACCCCTCTGAGCTGGGACTGGTTTTCTTATACTGTCGGTATCAGGACACTGGACAGTCATCGTGAGAACGTCATGTAAACATCTCAATACTTAAATGTACCGCTAGTCAATTCGACATCGTTGCAGAGAGGCCAGAACTGCCTATATTTCGATAGAGTCGAAGGCTTTTTTCGTAGTCCACATATAACATCACACACAATACCACAGCGGCTGATCCTACATCCTACTCTTCGGACTTTTGTACAATTTGTCAAACATTATGGATATGGTTTTCGGTGAATTACTACTTCAGATGAATTTAAAACAGGTTAAGCTACGCTTGCTTCTGTTGGTCTGTGGATGGGTGACCATCTTTACATACCGAGACCCCTCCGTGCCTCGGAAAGCACGTTAAGCCATTGGTCCCGGCTGTCATTCGTGGATCTTTGACAGTCGTTAGCAAGGAGTATCGTATTACTCAGTAACTGGGTTGTGGAGGTCAGATAGGCAGTCGCTCCATGTAAAATACTGGTATTCAGCTGCATCTGGTTAGATTGGAAGCCGACCCCTACATAGCTGGGTAAAGGTTAGGCGGATGAGATGTTAATCAAAAACAAAACGTTAAACATACCGATATATAACAAGTAAGAAGGTATTTCACGTATTATTATCATCATGGTCTTTCTTATACCAATTTATTTGGGGCAGTATTTGGTTACAGAAGCTACTACCTACACTATCAATAAAAAAAATGAGTAGGTAGTCAAAATACCGGAATTTTAACTAGGTAGACAGAAAGGCGTTTTAAGGGGCTGTCTTATGTAATTTTGACAGTCAAATATGGCTGATTCTCAGTCCAGCCGGTCGATTCTGTAATAATCTCACCGTGAAAACTGAGGTGATGTGAGTTTGTTATTGGTAGGACATGCCACTATTAGATAGACAGATAGATATTGACAGCTCACTCCACGCTCACTTCACCTAAGTTTTCACGGTGAGATTTTTACAGAATAGCACCGCAGATTGATTAAATGACTTGATGACACTGCAAGGGAAGAATTGATCAACCAAACAAGGTGTTGGGTGTGACCACAGCTATAGAGAGACCTAAATAACACAAGTATCACGATCTGTATGAAAACCAAGCGTGCCATTTTTTGACTACCTACTATGACGTCACAAGCAATATTTAGTGATGGGAAAATCAAATAAAGACCCTCGTGCGGCATTCGTCTCGCCCCACACTCGGGGCGTAGCGCCATCGCTCACGCTCACCCAGCCAGCAATATACAGGACTCTGAGCGTGAAAGTGGAGGCTTACGATATTTGTACGTAAGCTGGTGCGATTTTAGGCACGCGAAGTAGTTGCTCTTGCGTTATCTAGGTGTATCTATATCTGTGGGTGTGGCTATGCAGGCTTTGCCGAGCGCTCGGTTCAGTTGAGTAACTGTCAGAAAAAACTACGCTACACGAGGAAGTTTCTTTATGCATCCCAAAAAGTTATTTAAGTTATTATTAGAAGCAATGTATTAGCAATGTCCTTCAAAATTATTCAGATTGAGATTGAAAGTGTATTACGCAATTAGGGTCTAAAACTTTGTCAATCATTTACTCTTGATCTCTACAAACGTTCAAGGCCACGTTGTTTATCGTTTTCCGTTCCACATGATCATTATGGACATTAAGATTTTAATATATGCAGATGAGGCAACTTTAAGACAGCTTTCATTCTTTACCTCTAACTCCCACGCAACTTAGCTTTTAAAAGATACATTCGTGACCTTTTACTTTTTATTGTTACGATATTGTATGGCCGTGTTCAGCTTCCTTATTCAACATCCCATCTGCCTAGCCTTTTCCCAACTATGTTGGGATCAGCTTCCAGTGTAACTGGATGCAGCTGAATACCAGTATTTTACATGAAGCGACTGCCTATCTGGCCTCCACAACCCAGTTACTGGGTAATACGATACCCATTGGTGTGACTGGCTGTCAGACTTTGGGGCTTCTGACGACCCGTGACGACTGTCAAATATCTACGAATGACAGCCGGGACCAACGGCTTAACGCACTTTACAAGGCACGGAGGGTTCTTGGTATGTAAAGATGGTCACCCATCCACGGACCAACCGCGACAAGCGTAGCTTAACCTGATTGATCGAACCGTGCGACTGGTATTACTTAGCCACAAGCCCCTTGTTCAATATCATCATCATAATTTCAGCCGAAAGACGTCCACTGCAGGACACGCCGCTCCCAAACATCGCCACTTCGACCGCGGCGGGGTAATTGCGTAACACACTATCAGTAGCAATGGGTTTCATTTTGACAGTTCATCAACATTCATTGCGCTATTTACGTTGTTGAGTAGACAAATTTTTCGAGCATATGAAGCGATGGATTAGCAATATCCTTCAAAATGATTCAGATTGTGGTTGATGTGTTACCAATAGGGTGCGGTTCTGAGGGCCTAAAAAGGCCACTTTGGCAGAATCATAAACGGATAACATTATGAATCATAATGCACAGTTAACTGTTAAGTTAATCGTATCAAATCCCATTGGTGAAGGATTTTTCAGTTTTTTTTTTTGTGTGCTAAAGTACCAATCAATCCAATCCAAATCCAATCATAATCTCTTTGATTATACCTACATAGTGCAGCGAAAAAAAGAAAAACACGGCCATATTATAATTCATAATGTTATCCTTTTACGATTCTGGCAAAGTGGCCTTTTTAGGCCGCCAGCATTCTCGCATCCAGCGGATTCCTGCGGTCCAATAATCCCGTTTTCTCATTACAATAATCCCGTTTTCTCATTACAATAATCCCGTTTCCTCATTACAATAAATTAATTTCGTAGAGATGTCCATTTTGTTGATGAGTAGGTACTTGATGTTTAAGTGTGTGGTTGACATTTATTAATGTGTAAACGATATTTACATAGTGGTTTTCTGTCGTATTAAAGAAGATTTATGTTTCGCCTTAGGGGCATCCTTCTTCCTTATAGCGTTACAGTACATAGGTATTTTGCGACTGTCGACAGAAACCCGAAATTCACAATAATTGGGTTGTGGATTGTGGAGGTCGGATAACACCCGCTTTATGTAAACTACGAATGTATAGCACTAACTTCTGCCCGCGATTTCGTCTGCGTAAAATTTCTTACTCCCCCGATCCGCCCCGTCGCATCGCATCGCTTGCCCGCGCTATTACTTCTTTTGGCTTAGCGTTCTTTCTGACTTTTTTTATGCTCCTTAGGGCTCTACTGTGATGTCTGATGTTTTTTTGTGGTTTGGGACTATCTTTTATACAAAACAAAAGTACCTATCCGCCATAAGTAGGTTTCGTTCTTTTTGCTTTGTCTTTTTTGACCTTTCAACCACATTTTCGAAAAGAATTAAGTCATGGCCATCACTTTAGACCACTGCAGTTTTATGTTTATTCATTAGTTTAATGTCAATCTATCTGGTCTACTAACAAGCTTTAATTGGAAACCAAAGCTGTAAAGTCAAGTTCACGGCTGTCTACGGAATGTCACCTTAGAGCCATCTTATTTTGAGGATGATATCATTCGTGTGAAAACCAGATGTGCTGAACGCGTGCGGAATACATGCATTAATGAGGTGTTCTAAGGTACCCACTTCGTTTGAGGCTTTTACTAACTCCTTCTAATTCGTTATGGTTTATTTTTGGATGGGGTATTTCCTTATGGCATTGGTAAATAACTCTCACGGTGTTATGTAAGTAAGTACCTACCTACGGTTTCCAAGTAAAAGATTCTTTCAATATTAATGGCGTTACAATTTCAGGTAATCTCGGATATTTGGGAGACTATATATTCGTTGTATTCAGTTCTGCAATAATACTAGGTAATGAAAGGTCGGTAGAGTTGTCACCATGCTCACTTTCTTGTTGTCAATCACATCATTACATTTAAATGGCAAGAATGTAACGAATAGGGCATTAAGTTAACTGAGCTTATTGCAGACTATTGCTATACGTACATTATTTTGTAGTATATGTAAGTTGCAACACACGGCCTGGCTCTCCTTAGTTAACAGTAAGTATAGGATAATGAATGCTAGGGATTGAGACTTGGTATTGACAGGTCACTTCACCTAAGTTTCCAGGCTAAGATTTTTACGGTATAATTCGGCAGTTTGTACTTTTTTTTTTCCAAAATATAGTAGTATTTCTACCAGATCCCAAAACAACAAGTAATAAAGCAGTTTGCAATCAATATGTGGTGCGTTTCGTCTGGACATGGCGATGGAGGCACGATACATAGCGTGCACACGACGAATGATGAATTTATAATGCCGACATAATGTCGTTAATCACTCTAGGGTTGAACGACTGTTCGATTGAGGGATAAATAATATTTCTTTATTTACATGGAAGTGTTTTGTTTTATGAAAGAATTTCGTTGCGTTTTTTCCAATGCGTCACATAAAAATGAACCGAGGAAAAGAACATGCTAAGTAATAAAATTTATTCTCAAATCGTAAGCACACGGAAAAATGGTGGTCAAGTTGAGTGTATGCCAAGGATGCCATAATATCTCGATGCTTTGAGGGTGGGTTGGGGATCACAGTGTTCTTGTGGAGCATCTACATCGCCACAGGCGAATTACACGACACACTGACGTCACGCAAAATCCTGCATCGCGCAAGCAGAGTTTACCGCGCAACTAGCTTATATACAACGTCCAGACATTAATCGTTGGTTCACCAGACATTACACGCGGCGGTCGGAGGATCCTTTCTTTCATATGGACGATGAGTGAACTTTACACCCTGTTCCTCATACCTCCATATTCTACACACCCAGAGAACGGTGCTGAGATCTCTTCTCCATCTTGCCGAGTTTTAAGCGATATTCACAGAACGAGATGGGGTGATGGTGCTGTATTTCGTGTGAACCCACACGAAGTGCAGGCACAGATAGTAGCTAGTCACCTCAGCGGCCGTTGAGAAAGACGGCATTGTCAGCATTTGCATGTTTCACGGTGAATGATAGCGATGGTGATTGTCAGATCGAAGTCAGCAAGGGATTTAGAGTCCTTCCACAGTTATCTTACCTCCGATTTTGCATCACTGTCAACTTTTAAGGTTCCTGATGGTTTGCTGCCACCAACAAGTCTGTCAAAATCACTATGATCTTTACTGTCGTTACAATAAGGTTGCTGTTAGCTTGCTGCTGTCAGAGGTGAAGTAACTGTCAATAGACTGTACCTAAAACCCAACGTGTCACCGTTTACTCGCAATAAGATCGACACAAATAACGCATAGATACTGACGGCTTTGAAGGCGGTCCATGACAAAAGTTTTGCACTCAACGCAATTTCGAAGCCACAATTTTTATTAGTATGTAGGTACTACCGTCTTTGCTCTATGGTACCTGTAATCAATATACTAATAATAAAGCTGAAGAGTTTGTTTTTTAAGTTCGTTTTTTTGTTTGTTTGTTTGGGCGCGCTAATCTCTGAAACTAACAGATGGATTTGAAAAAATAAATTTGCATTTGATAGTTCAATGCTTGAGGAAGGTTATAGGTTATTATTATCTTTATAATTTTCATCACGATAGGACCTTCAGGAGCCGAGTTAAAAGAAAAAAAAAAGACAGAGATCGTTAGGCGAAAACGAAATAATAGCGCGGGCAGGCCATGCGATGCGAAGGGGTCGATCGGGGGTAGGTACAAGAAATTCGACGAAGTCGCGGCCAAAAGCTAGCTATTTATATGTATGTTTTATGCAACTACAATGAATCCGTCTACATAATTAACTTACTCGTAATTGTACAGACGCCAGCGCATCAAGCTACTACAATCTGTCAAATTTCTTTAATAGATTTTCAACTTTAGCGCTAAAGCATAAGGTTCAAAGTTGATTGGGAATATTTGACAGTTTCGGGTAGCTTCATGTGCTGGCTGGCGTCAGTACATTTAAATGACACCGTCTAGATAACAGTTGGACTCCCAAGGGAAATGAATACGACAACACACCGGCTTTAATCTGTACGTCGTACGTCAGTGGACGTACATACACTACGTGACAAAATGGTGACAATGTTACATTCACGACAGATCAAACTTTTTTTGTAAATCTAATCTGAGCTTGCATGTTGTCCCGATCCCGAAAGGAAATGTTCTCTATTTTGTCGTTTTGGTATTATCCTATTTATTTTTTATTTAGTCTGACAACCAGTCTTACCAAGGGGTATCGTATTACCCAGTAACTGGATTGTGGAGGTCAGATAGGCAGTCGCTCCATGTAAAATACTGGTATTCAGCTGCATCCAGTTAGACTGGATGCCGACCCCAACATAGTTGGGAAAAGGCGAGGCGGATGATGATGGTATTTTCCTATTTAGGTAATACAGGGTTATTTTAAATTAGCTAGCTAAACTACGCAGACGCGATGGGTATCGATATCCAAACGCGATAAAATAATAGACAAAAAGATTTTATGGTTTTCTTTGAGAGGTCGATGACCGCTGTTAGTGTTGTTACTTAAAGTATGAGTTGCGAAAAACGGTTTTCTTATGCTTTATCGTGTTGAGATATCGCGTCTGTTCTGTGAAGTTTGCACAAAAAATAAACTGATATTCCAAGTTTAGTGACTACAATAACTGCAGTCAATGACCCCATAACATCATCAATTTAATGTATTTTTTTTTGTTTTATCATGTTTACACCACCATTGCGTCTCGTCATCTGCCTCGTTGGTCTTCTGGGCGATAGCTCTACTGATGAACATGAGGTCCTAGGTTCGATTTCCGGGTCGGACAAAGTGTTATTGGGATTTTCCATCCCGAAATTGTTAGTAGCAGTTTGGATTTGTGCTCGATTGATGGCAATAGGCTCGCCCCCTATTACATGGGACTTACACTTAGCTGCTGAAATGTGGGTGCACTATAGATACATCTCTGCCTAACCATTGACTCTAACATTTTAATATTTTCGTTAGATTAAAAAGATCCAAGATTCAATCTATTATTTATAAAATAATGGCAACATTCAAATATGCATATTTCATTTACGAGTAGGTATATATAGGTATACAAGCCAAATAATCAAGTTGTTCAAAGCTTGTATTTTTACCCGACTGCGTGACGCAAAGGAGTGGTAATGTGTTTATCATCGTATGTATGTTTATATGTTACTTTGAAGCAGTATACAGACCAAACGCTTAGGCCGATTTTTATGATTCACACGTCAATCGATTCCTCTTAGTCCGGCGAGTGTCACTAAAGACATGTCACTAAAGACAAAGACACGTTACTGATTAACAAAAAAAAAAACCGACTTCCAAAAAAAACACTACAAACTGAAAAATAACTTTAATTTCGGAAGTCGGTGTCTTAGGGATCAGTATTTTAGTTTTTGCCACCGACTTCCGAAATTAAAGTTATTCGCTTTTTAGTGGGTCTATTTATAATTTATCTAAGTTACAATAGCCTAATGTCAACTTGCCCATCGCCTTTTTATAAAATATTCCTTTTCTCGATGCAGGGACGTTAATTGTTGAGGAGTTCTCCTTTTATTAGTTTTTACATTAGATGCTGATAATCCTGGCTGCAGCATCAGGCCAGACTTATGTCAACATTGCATTGAACTTAAAATTAGTCCTGTTTAAAATGAGCCCAAACACGACTACGGTGCTGTAATTTAAAGGTTTGTACTTTTTCTGATGCTCCTGGCTTCAGCATCAGGTCTTCGGTGTTCCTCAGTAACAGTACGTTTATCCACACATCGAGCCCTTTTCAATGAGCCTAAACACGATATACCTGCTGTTAGTTGTCGAGGAGTTAGGTACTCTGCAGACTATCCTGACTGCAGCATCAGGTCATGACTTGATGATCATGAGACCAAATGTGGCAAATGCCCTATCAAACATCAAAACAATTTACTAAAACAGTCCTTGCCTGTTCGAGTAACTTCTTACTGGTAAGGAGTTGTACCTTCCATCGTCAGCTACCTGAGATGGTGACAACCATACACAAATACACAAGATACTTCATAAAATATGCGAAAAACAATAAGTGAGCCTATAAAATTTGAGGGTTGCCCTCGATTTCTCTAAGATCCCATCATCAGATCCTAACTTGGTGACAATGGGAAACCTCAGAACTATCTACTTTCTAACAAAAAAAGAATTTTGAAAATCCGTCGACAATTGGCGGCGTATTCGATAAACAAACATACTAAAAAAAAAAAAAAAAAAAAAAAATACATAGTACCTCCTCCTTTTTGTAAAAAATGCAATATGGCGACTACTATTATGTATGTATGTATATCTTGAAAAACAAAATCTCAAAACCTATCGAGTGGGGTATCAAAATAAAGGGCTTTAAAAGATGATTACAAAAATATAAACAACTTATATCATCATCATCATCATTTCAGCCGAAAGACGTCCACTGCTGGACATAGGCCTCCCCCAAGCACTTCCACTTCGACCGGTTCTGTGCTTCTCGCATCCAACGGGTTCCTGCGCCCTTCACAAGGTCGTCGGTCCACCTTGTGGGAGGCCTTCCAACGCTACGTCTTCCGGTACGTGGTCGCCACTCCAGAACCTTTCTGCCCCATCGGCCATCTGTTCTGCGAGCAATGTGCCCTGCCCACTGCCACTTCAGTTTCGCAATTCTTAATTAATTAATTCTTAATTCAAACAACTTATATGTTTAAAAGTAATTCGAAGTGACAAATCGTAAAAAACACGTACCAAGAACTATATCGTCAGCGAAATCTTTCACATTTGTAAACTAAAAAGCTGGAAATAAAAAAGTTATTAAAAAAAAAAAAAAACCCGACTGCGGTAAAAAACTTAAGATAAAAGAACTGAAAAGCTAAAAACAAGCCCATTTTAAATTAAATAAAAGTTGGAAGCAGGCGGGATCCATTTGAATTTGAAAATATAATAAAAATGGTATGGGTCCCGCCTGCTATGGTACCTATAGGTATGTAGGTAGGTACCTACTATACTATACTTGTATTATAAATAACATTATTTTGCAATTCAAATTTTCTTAACCTTCTTGATTTACTTTCGGTCGAATTATAGCCACAGTGCAGATAAAATAAGTTTTATTTATTTCTAGTTTTTTTTTCTGTCAATTTTTGTTTTAGTTATTTTTTAATAGGTTCAGCTTTTTTTAAAGTAAATTACATTAGGGATGGATTTAATTTTTTTGCGATATTTTATCGGGAATATTGATGACATAGATAGATAGGTACTTATAAATAATCGGAGAAGATTGAAAAAGTACGATTAACGATGTATGATAATAAATTATGATATACTAAGAAAGTATGTATGAATATACTATATATAATATACAAGTATAATAATAATATTTAAAATATAATATAAAAGTTTTCTGCAATTTGTGACTTGTTGAGTACTCCAACGTTGGTTGGTCCCATTGAAGTTTTTGATCAGTATTAAAAACAGGATCGATTGGCATCAAAAATGTTTTTGTGTAAAATGGCTATTTTTTTGCTAACTGTATTTTTTTTTATCTGTGAATGGGGATCAAAATTCCATAAAAAGTTATGGATAGTCTCCTATGACCATTTTCGCGTAGCTGCAACGGATAAGGTACTTCCCCTTACTGCCCCGCTGAAAGTTTCCACCTTGTATATGTTTGACATTAAATAAAATCTTGAAAAATGAACTTTAATAAAAATCAGATGACATTAACATGCATGTCAATACAGAATCAATAAAATGCCTTTTATGGCAAAACTACATTTAAAATATCATCTACTTATTTAAATACTGCTATGAATACTTAATTGATTGATGAATAGGTTAAAATATTGCATCAGCATTAAGTAATTAAAACGCATTGTATAACTACTTCAATTATTTTTAGGTTTCATACTGATTAAGCAGATGTGATTAATTATGTGAATCACCTTATTTTTTAATTAAGTCTAGGCAATGCTTAATACCTTGTACCTTGACCTTAGAATGAAACTTTTTAATCAAAACTAAGCAAAGAGCTTGCCATCAAACCTCTGCTTTTTAAATTCTGGGGAAATGTAAATTGAAAGAAGAAGTATTCTTTATCTCCACACACTATCCTGAGCACATTACAAGGGGACGAGGTCACAGCCCCAACATTCAGTAGGCAGAGAAGTAGAGGAAAGGAAGTGGCGGGAAGTTAGAGGAAGTGGAGGAGAGAAGAAGAGGGTTCTCAGTGTAAAGTCAAAGCATTTATTTCAAATCTAACTAATATTATAAATGTGAAAGTTTGTGAAGATATTTGGGTGTTTGTTACTCAATCACCCGTGAACCGTTGAACAGATTTGGATGAAAATTGGCACATAGATAGATTATTTTTTCGATTAACACATAGGATACTTTTTATTCCGATATTCCCAAGGGATCGACTTATGCGGGTGAAACCGTCGGGCGCAGCTAGTAATATTATAAAGGCGAAAGTTTGTGAGTGTGTTTGTATTGGATGAAATTTGCCACACAGATAGTATATAACCGGGATTAACACATAGGATACTATTTATCCCAATATTCTCACGGGATTGACACTTATGCGGGTGAAACCGCGGGGCTCAGCTAGTAGGCACATAGAGGGCACATTTGAATGTCAAAATTTACAATGAAAAAGAATTGATTCTAGTCGCCCCTTTCAGAAGGTAGTTTTCGTATAGAGAAGAACGGGCAACTCCACAGTTACTTTTTTAAAATATTTTACAATTTTATTTTGTAGCATAGAGGTATGAGGAACAGGGTGTAAAGCTCACTCAAACTCTATAGAAAAGGGAGGATCCTCCGACCAGACGGGTGTTATGTCTGGTGGGCAACTGCCCAATGACTTATGTCGGGACCGTTGTATCTATGCTAAGTGCGCGGTAAACTCTGCTTGCGCGATGTAGGATTTGCGTGACGTAGTATGACGCGTTGTTTGCATGTGGCGTTGTAGATACCGCTACAGTAATACATTAAATTATTATATAATTATACGTGAAGACGAGGCACCTAGAATAAAATTACTGTACCATAATTGGTTAAATAATTAAAAATGAAGCCATGATATATGATAAATTAATTATGTGATAGATAAACGTTGCTCACATATTTACAAATATTGTAAAAGTAGACGATTTTCATTAAAAAAATTAATAAGTAATAAGTCAGAATGTAAATCAATGTAAAGAAATATTTTATTTTTTAAGAAATATTTTATTTATTAAATACAATTAATTTAGCAACCAGTTTGCTTTTATAATAATAATAACAGGACTTGTTCGATACTGTTGCTGTTTATCGCTGCTGTCAAACAAATGTAAGTACAGTTTCATTTTATTTCAGAATTATAAATCCATAAATTGTTACTAAAACATAAAAAACACAGTTAGTACACATGCAGGTTGGATAAGTAATGGACAAGCTTTTGTCTAGACTCTAGATTGTCCGATGGAGCAGGACCAGCATGTTTCCAAGCGTTCGTGAATTTAGAATTAAACTTCCAGTTGAATTTAGTTCCAATTGAATTTTTTCAAAAAAGTTCCAATTGAAATTTCAATGACACGGTATGTCGGATACCGTATCTTTATTTTTGCACCTACGATGATTATTATCATTGAAATTTCAATTTTAACGTCATACAATTAAGTTACATTTTTATTCGTCGCACAAAAATCCTCAGCCGTGCCGATGCCTATAGTGGGCGCCGGGCCTAACGTATAACTGCCACACTCAAAGAATTTCATTGTATTTTAGTCCCATGTACCTAATAGGGGTTGAGCGTATTGCCATCAAACTGAAAGCAGCAGTAAATAAAATTAAAAAATATTAATCTGAACTGCTTTGAACAGTTCCATATGAGCCTAACGTTCAATATTGGACGAGGAATATACTATGAATCATTTAACTTAAAATATACCTACTTGAATAGTAGGGGTAATTATCTTATTTTTATTAATAGCAACAGCATTTATAGGTTATGTTTTACCATGAGGACAAATATATTTTTGAGGGGCAACTGTTATTACTAATCTCCTATCTGCTATTCCATCTTTAGGTGTAATATTAGTAAATTGAATTTAAGGAGGATTTGCCGTAGATAATGCAAAAACAGTATTTTTTACTGATCCGAAAACAGTTACCTAAAGCTTGAGGCAAAATGTTGCCGTCATGACAGTAAGCTTTAACGTTTTAAGTAGCTAAAAGGTCACAAAATTAACTGTTTTATTCATTTGGTGATATCGCTCAAACCATTGAAATTTAGTTACATTACAGTAGTGGTTGTTTCCCCTTTTTTTTTTTGTTGTTTTTTTCAGTAAATAGTGTTTTCAATCATTAAAAGTTACTGTTTTGTCTTTTACTATTTTACAAACATTTCTTCTTACTGTATAAAGTCAGTAAGTCTTATTGAAATCGCTTTAATGTGCTGTAGTAAATTTTTTTTTTTTTTCAACCGGATACAAATCCAGACTCTATGCTGCCACTGAGAAATACCAGATGAAAGAACCCTGTATCACTGCCCGACCAGGGAATCGAACACGGGACCTCATGCTCAGCCGTAGCGCGACAACTAGACCAACGAGGAACTCACTCAGGGACGTCATTTATAAATAATCAATCATTCACTTTAATTGACTTAAATGATGTCTCTATAAATGCGGCAGAAAGTACTTTTTATAAAATGTTTTAATTCAAATATATTATAATATTAATTATTTATTAAAATTATAAGTAAGTCGTCTATTACCAAATTTAGCTATTTTCGCGCACATTTTTGGATATTTTATTAAAAAAATATCATCATCATCATCATCATTTCAGCCGAAAGACGTCCACTGCTGGACATAGGCTTCCCCCAAGCACTTCCACTTCGACCGGTTCTGTGCTTAAAAAAATATATTTACATAAAAATCTAGGCTAAGCTTAGGCTATGTAGTAACGAGATGGCAATATATCATTAGTTTCGTTGCATGGGATCCTTGGCATTTATGTGTCTCTAATAAACTTAATTCAATTAATTACTTAATGATGCGCCAAGAGGCACTACTTTAACAAGGTGGTTGTTAACTATTGTTTGAAATTAAAGGTATGGCCAGACTAGCGTTTTTTGAATGCATGTTTGATATAATGTTTCATATTCCACCTATGGGTGGTAAAGTAAAATTACTTGATACACAAAATGAAACCGTCTCCTTACTTTTTCACATTCATTACGCAAGTTTCTACATAGTATTTACTGTCATTGAAGCTGAGCAAAACCCTATTTATTTTATGCAAAATGTCTCAAGCAATTATAAAATTATAATAATTACGTAAAAAAAACACTTCGTTATAAATTGTTTTTTCTCGTTGCTATGGCGTCTTTATTTTATGGTTATTTTTAACTCGTTCTCGCGTCGCGTCCTCGCACGGTATGCAGACTGGTATGAAAACCCGCACCACGAATACCGTTGGACGTGTTCGACAACACATTCGTCCTTCATACTGCGGTGGGATCCGTTTTTTTTGGTGACAAAGTCAAGACTAATTGATACTTATTTTGATTAAGGTATAAAAAATTTGTACCTAGTAGTTTTTTCAAATTAACTAATGCAGATTCTGACGTAGCAATAATATGCAGAAGCAAAAGTTCAAAATTCAGCAGATATTTTTTCTCTTCTCACATTTAAAAACGCATAGACAAAACGCAGCAAAAAGACGTGAAGTCGGTACGAAGCCTATTTGTTAGATCAAACCACTCTGCAGTTTAAGATGTTTCACATAATAACAGGTTGTACCACCGGCAGATTCGAAGGTTCCCTAGCCAGTTTTTGTGCTTATAAATAACAAAGTATTCATATGAAAATTATTAAAAAATCTCAGCACGTTTAAGACGTTTTTAAAGGTGTGGAGGATTATTAGTGGAACATTTTTAAATAAATATAACATTATTGTTTTTATGTTTTGTTATCCGTATGTGTTCCAACACATAAAAAACAAAAACACAAATTTTTGCTTAAAATTGCTTAGGAGTGGTTCCTGCAATTTTTTTCTTTAACATTTTTTTCTACACATAGGTATTTTATAAATAAATAAAAGTGTCTGTTTGTAATGTCGAAATAAGCCTTTTACTAAATGCATATTAATATAATTAATACGGTACTTATAACAAAATAACAATTTTTAAATTTTTTGTCTGTGTTTGTTCAGGCTAATCTCCGAAACGGCTGAACCGATTCTTATGAAATTTGGTGGAAGTATAATTATGTTCAAAGTATTCCCACTTTGAACATATACATTTTATCGACGAACCATGTGAGCGAAGCCGCAAGCGGAAGCTAGTTAAAATATATAGGTACATAATTTAACAAAGAGTCGCCGGACCTCTTCGGGAATAGGTCAAGCTACCAGCAAGATGCAAAAATGATCGAAAGACAGCTCCTGGGATATAAGTTCCTTAGTTGTCAGCTTCTTGGCCCATTCTTGGCCCAGTCAGCTCAATGATTGAAAAATCAACATACCTCATACTGACAATCTCGTATGCTACGTGGATTTTTTTAGCAGTTATCCACCCCTTTCAGATCTATAGGCCGACCGCTTAACTAAGACGTTACCTGAGGTAGCTGCGCGGTGCGGGAGGGGTGACAGTTGTAACAAGTTGAAGAATCACTGAGTCACCACACCCCTCCCGCACCGCGCTGCTACCTCAGGCAACATCTCAGTTAGGCGGTCGGCCTATAACCTACAAGATAGCCTACCGAGCCGGCCATCCACTCCGGTCAAATCATATCACTATCATATCACTATCACCGACCTAAGCAGGAGCTTACAAGCATGTACATAGGTATAGTCGACCTCGTTAATACTTTACCAATTTTGACAACAATTCCCAGATAAGGGAGATGGCGCTAAGGTTGTCCCGTGAGTTTCCGCACTTTTTTTAGGGTTCCGTACCTCAAAAAGAAAAACGGAACCCTTGTAAGATCACTTCATTGTCCGTCTGTCTGTCCGTTTGTCAAGATCCTTTTTCTCCGGAACGCGTGGAGTTATCAAGTTGAAATGACTATAAAATATTCAAGGCTATAATCCCGTGAAGCAGTGAAAAAATCAAACTTCTAAGTCAACGCAATCAAAAGATACGGGCGTTTACGTTCCGTTTATGGTGACGTTGACCTAGAATCATGAAATTTGGCAAGAAGCAATGCCATGTAACACAAGTACTTAAAGGAAAATATCCGAAAACCGTAAATTTGTAGTTACATAACTACAAATGTGCACGGAACCCTCGGTGCGCGAGTCCGACTCGCACTTGACGGTTTATTATTTATTTGTAGGTCAGTGTCAAATAAAAAAAAACAAATCAAACTTATTTATTTGCATAATTAAGGAGTTCTGAACATAATTAATCGATCTTAATAAGACTTTAATGTCGGCGGGCAAATTTTACATATTTTATTTTTATTAATTAACTTGAATAATGCATGAGATTATTAAATGATATTAAATTCAATCAAAGTTAACAATTAATTTATCAATCAGTATTTTTGTTAAATTACGCTTAAACTTACTCTTTCTAGGAAATTTGAACTTATAGAGTTTTATTACGGTCGCTAATCATATTTTTATCGACATAATTATAACCTGATAATGACCTGCCAATTCGCAAAAAAACGTAAGAAAATTTGAATATCGCGGGATACCCTGGTGCTTTCGTTTTAATTAAAATAGTGTCAATGTTATTCATTGACACTATTTTACTGTCACAAACACAATAAGACGTCATGGTGGTAAAGATATTACGAGGTCGACTATACCAGCTACAGTCTGTTTACAACATAAATCTGCAACATCAGGAGACGTACTCCACAACCACCTGTGAGCTAATGACGTCACTGGCGACTCCGCGGTCAACTATGTGACCGACTAGTCATGTGGTAATGGCAGAATGCCACGAGTTGTAGCCATTAATGTGGTAGGCCTACGTTCTATAGTGGATGTACTATGCCTCAGTGTGTCTTAAGTCCGAATTTCGCCATTGAAACCGAACGCGATCGGCTCATCTAAACTGCGTTCAAGAACTGTCCGTGTCAATACAACGTGGTTTAGATGTGCTCATTGCGTTCAGTTTCACCGGTGAAATTGAAAACCCAAAGGTCTTAAAACTGATGTCACAACGTCATAAAATACTAACTTATCATGACATCACGCCTGTATTTCCCAAAGGGTTAGGCAGAGGTCTACCTATAGTACACCCACATTCCGTCAGTTATGTTAAAGTTCCATGTAATAGGGGGGCGAGCATATTGCCAACAACATAAAAAGGAGGAGAAAAAAGGAAGAAAAAAGGAGGTTTTAAAATATAAATCTCTGACATAACTAAGCTAAAAATCAGAAACTTGACAAATCACTTAACTTGGATTATTATTAATCAGGGACACCGGCTCATAAAATTTATTAAATTATTATTATGGTACCTATTAAATTATTAATAAGTTATCATACCTACTAATAAACTTTATGATATTATTATGCGTTATTAATATATAATCTATGTACTAATAATAAAAAGAGGAAAAATTTGTTTGTTTGTAAGTTTGTATGTAGGAGTAATCTCGGGAAATTCCAGTGGGTTAAAAACAAAAAAAAATGCATTTGATAGCCCAATTCTTAAGGAAGGCTGTAGGCTTATTAACATCACGCTATAACCCTAAGGAGCCGAGCAAAAAAATAAAAAGTCAGCATCAACGATAAGTGAAAAAGCGAAGTGATAGGTACTTATGCGATGCGACGAGGTTGGTCGGGGGAACAAGAAATTTACCGCGGACGAAGTCGCGAGCAGAAGCTAGTAATTATACAAAAAGAAAAATTACGCATTTTAGGTGTGAAAATCTAAATAAACTATTACAAAGATAACACAGTCTATAAAAAGATAATTATAGAAATCTCTATTGATAATTATTACTTAAGCAAAAATTAGATCGGAACCCATTGGATGCGAGAATCACAGAATCGGTCGAAGTGGAGGTGCTTGAGGGAGGCCTATGTCCAGCAGTGGACGTCTTTCGGCTGAAATGATGATGAAGAAACATTATTATGAATACAACAACAACAACATTAATTAACAACATTATAATATTTGAGATAATATTCATAGTTTTATAATCATTGTACATATCGTTGAATAATTTCGGAATACATTTAAATACTTTTATAATTTATTTTAATGAGCCTAACGTCTGCATAATTGATTCAAATTTGCTTAATAAAATGATACATATATAGTTAATAGTTAATGTCTTTACAAAATTAGTGAGTTTTGGTGAAACTTTTATTTCTTAAACTTTTTATTAGGTTGGTAATCATTGCATCCGACACGGGCCCTAAACCGGATGTAGAAAGAATAATATTAAAGTTACATAATTAAAAGGTAAGAAAGTCTTCTTTCAACCTGGGTTTTAGGTATAGTTTTACAAGTTGTTTCAGTAATAGGTAATTAATTATTTGTCCCTTTTCAAAATTACTTTACACAATTCATAACAGTCCAGCAGCGGGGTAAATTGCAGAACCACACTAACAGTATAAATGGCTTTCATTTTGACAGTTCAACAACATTCATTGCGGTATTTACGTTGTTAAGTAGACAAATTTTTCGAGCATATAAAGCAATGGATTAGCAATATCCTTCAAAATTATTCAAATTGTGATTGATAGTGTATTACGCAATTCGGGGGCAGATCTTTTTCACCACGCGCTTGATTTTCATGAAAGAAAAGTGAACAGAAACCTGTGCAAAAATGCAACTCCAAAACTGCTTTCACTGTTGTGAGTGCAACATAACGACGAACAAGGCAGTAAGAACACATTTGGTAAACGTTTTTACATTATTTATTGTCTAGAAAACAAAAAAATTAACAAAAACAAAGTTGTTAAAGCCGTTTTACGCTTTATTGCAGGTTCGTCGAGTAACATCATACATTAGCTTGGTTTGGTTTAGATCTTAGTTTGCTACAATTGCTTAATTTACATTTAGTTCTTCTCTGTGTAGGGGTGGGCGGCGATGTAAGCGATGGACCTCGCGATGTAGTCTGGAATGGGCTCAGCGGGAGGGGGAGTGGGGAGATGGTCACCCTGTTGGCAAAAAAAAAAAACGAAATGAGCAACAAAAAACATTAAATAATTGCAGAAGGTCAATTCCCGTAATTAAAAACGTTAAAAAAAAAAAAGTCGCAACCTTAATTCAGTGACAATCAATGTCAAAAACTTGTCAAAAATTTAGGGAAATTAGAAGTGTTTTTGACAGATTGAAACAGATCGGACTGCGAACGTTCATAAAATTACGAGAATTGCTCCTCAGGAGATAGGACCGTAGATATATAATGCAATAACAGTTTTTTTAGCATTTTCCAGTTGAGGACTGTCAAAATCGTATTTAATCACGAAGTCTGAAAGTCTGAAAATTCAGTATCCAGTACTGAATTTGCTAAGTTGTTATTAGTTGAGCTAAGTTCTGGGTTGACTCAATTAAAAATGCTAATTACACGTTAAAAAGTAATCCCATTAATTTTTTTCCTAGACTATAGTCTAATAATTTATTTATTTTATTTTATTTATTTGGCTCACCAACAATTGAATACACTGACACAAAGAAAAAAAAAATCTAAAATCTATTTAAATCGACCATCTTACCTGTTAAGGCGACTAATTATAATAGATAAGTCAAAAATTGATACCGCATAGCTGATTTTGAAATAGAATTCTTCAATTATCCTGATAATTTGATAAAAATAAAAAAATTTCAAAGACAAACACTTATCGCCTGTCAACTTGTTTTATCATAATATTATCTTCGAACACCAATGACTTAAAGCTTGGTTACCATATTAAATAATGCATATATTTTTAAAACCTTTCAAACAAAATATATGTCGTTCCTGACCACAGATATTTTATTTTAGCCCAAATCACCATACAAAGTATGTGCTGTCCTCATATATTAATTGGTCCTGACCTGGGGCTGGTATCCGTTCTCGTTGGCGATGTAAGTCAAGGAGATGACCTGTCCCTCAGGGTTTTTGTAGCTGTTGGATCCAGTGACCTCAAGAGCGGCTTCGTCCTGAAATAGAATAAACACCGTTTTAGAAAAGGTAATTTATATGAGAGCTTTGTTGAAATATTTAACTAAGTATTAAAGGGAAATACTGAAACGGCCGTTTATAGTGTCCGTATAAACGCTATCCACTAGATAATTTCAAAAATTAAATATCTCTCAGACAAGTTAACCAAAATGTACCCAGAGGGAGTAAAAAAAGGCCAACCAATGCTAACCAATGCTCTATGTTGCAGAAAATGGTTTTCATTTCTATATTACAGTTATTCCAGACCTGTCAGCAAAATGATTTTCAATAAAAGTCTTTCATCACTAATTCACTATGACGCAGATGAACATGACCACTATTCTCTCCAAAAAAAATCTAACATAGATAGGTATAGTAGGCCTTTAGCTATACCTAACTTAGTATGTAGTTTCAATAGAATAAGAAGCCAGCTTACACTGGTTATGTTTATGGGCCTACCGTACAAATAGCTGGATTGGATGTAACTCACCTTTCCGAGGACCTTGACCGTGCCAGCAGCCTGTCCACTGATGCCGTTATCGGTCTCATAGGCATACTGGAAGTTACCATCGGGGGCCTGCTCGTAGTCGCTGCGCAGAACCTGCGCGGCCTGGTCCACGGTGCCGGCGTACACGCACGCGAAGATGCAAACGGCTACGATGAAGGATTTCTGTAGGGGAAATTAATTTTAATATTTTTTTGGACTGAAAATACATCATAAAAAAATACATGGTTTCCCTGAGATTAGTTCATTTTTTAACTGTTAAAAGTGATCGGTTTTTCGTTTTTTTTTTTAATATTATTGACTCTCCAACTTCTAGAAATCGATAGAATTCGTCTAGAATTCTTCATAGCGTAATAATATATAATAGTCTTCTAATAATGGCAAGTGTTGTGTTTCATATTTTATTAGCATAATTATAGCTAATTAAAGCTTATTTAAAAATATCCGATAGGACAATTACCTACCTTCATTTTATTGTAAGTCAGATGATGAAAAGTCTACTTAAAATATAATAAATAAAACATAATAAAAGTTCAAAATATTTTCAGAAGAACGATTAGCAAGTTCTCATCAACAACAAGAAAAGATCGTTAGCTTTACAAATGAATATGTCAGAAATACAAAGTAAACAATATGTAGTCTATGTAGGTAATGAAGAAGTCAAGAAATGTCATAATGTAACAAATGAGCCATCTGGCATTTCAGTATTGCGCCAATATTTAGTAAACCACTCACTAACACACGAACTATATCAGATTCACTTGTAAATGAAGTCTATATCATTATTTATACATTAGATACACATCTTACAAATCATAATATTCTGCACATTTCATTTTGAAAAACTTATAATAGGGCTAAATTATTACTTTTACGAAATCTTCACAGATTGATTTATGGCCAATAACCATTTTTAATTACAACCGAACACTTTTTACTAACCAGTTTGAAATCACTAATTCACTCTTTTTATTTTTGTACACGAAACAAAATGTTTTATTATTTTATTGCTGTCTGCACTTACCATGGTGTTGCTTATTCGAACTACAAGTTCAATCTAATGCTGGAGTAGAATTTAAGTTTCTTATATACACATTCCCAGGAATATCGAATAAGAAATCATACCTACCAATAACTACACAGCACCGGTAGGAAAGGTCAACATTTGTTTTTTTTTCAACGACTTATCTATCGTCAGTACGTTTGACATTTTCGGTTTGAACAAACGATAAACGTGTTTAGAACTAGGGAAAAAAAGATATTACATAAATTGTAGCATCCTATTTTCGTCTGAATATATTAATGAACAGTGAAAACCAAGTGGTGATCGTCGACAGATAGGTAGTTTTAGGATACCTTTCGTCTGATTGGCAACATAGTTGGTGGTCGCCATGGAAAATATGACACAAGCATGAAAAACAATCCATACAGAAGTGTTTTTGGAAAAAATTATATAAGATCTAGGTTTCATTACACAAAAAGTAAGTATGTTCTTTGTTACTACATAGGTTTTTTTCGTTTTGTGATTGCAAGTGGACATAATTTATTTCGTTAAAGGACTGCTTTTTTCCTACTTAGATATTTATTTCATGCAATGATGAAGAAATTCTTAATTCCTTCTTATACATCATTTTACATTTTAAAACAGAATAGTGTTCAATGCCAATCATCGATAAACGATTGGGACTTGAATTATCTAGATATCCACTTGAATCATCTCAAAATACATTCGCTAAGCTACATTCTTGAAGTCTATTACTAATACCACTGCCTCAAGTCGTTTAATACAGAAATAAATAATAATTTATAATGTGGTAATCTCGCACTTTTTGATTGTTCCAATTGGAACGGATTTTATAAAAAACTCATTTGAGATAATTACTTATGGGGCTTACATAACCTGTCGGACTGCATAGAAAAGAAATAGAAGCGTGATGACACAACGCTGGTAATTTATAGCAAAATATGCAGAAATTATTTAATTACAAAAAATATATTGTTTGGACGAAAAAATTGAAACACTGCTGTTTTAGTATGTTGCTTGTAGAATAATCTAACAAAAAATCAGAATGATTGTATGTATATTAGTATGGTTTTTATTGTAAAAAGAAAGTTTTTAGAGGTATCTTCATGATTTTTTTTTTCTATCGTATCCTACTGATAGAGGGACAAATGAAACTTACTACTACTACTGTGATTTATGGGACTGTGGCTGATTGATAGAAAAACAAAAAAAAATGTAATTTATTCAAATACAGATAAACCCAAAACACTAGTCTTTTATTTAATGTAATGTGCATAAGCACATAAAACTACAAGTGAAAACTATAAGTGATAGGGGGACAGATAGGAATGAATAAAGTTCGGACTGTCATGTCCCCTAGTTGCTAACAGGGGGACAGATCGGAATAATTCCGTTGAGAGGGAGTGAGCCGTATAGTGAGCAGTGCGGGTTTTTAGATGAGACATTTCTTCGAATTATTGGTTCTAGGTCATACCGTTTTCCTCACGATGTTTTCCTGCACAGTTTTGAGAATAGTGGGTGATGAAATAATTTACACAAAGTAAAGCGCTTGCCTGGGTTGGAACCTACGACCTGCAACTAGTAAGTAGTGTTACATTGGTAGACGTACAGCTAGCACAAAAATGACAATAAAAAGTACCCTATTTAGGGATGTCTTTTCATTATCGAAGATAAGGACCGCAACAGCTGATGAGTCCAGGTCATGGCCAACATGACGAAACGAAGAATTAAAGTCCGTAAGTGTGGGCTCCAAAGAATGCCGAATATTAATTATATTTACTTATCATTGCGCACTTAGGTATTTGTTATATGTAAATTTCAAACACAAAATCTTCTCAAACATTACAAAATATGTAACATCCTATGCAGCCTATTAATAATTGCATAGTTGAGCCAAGACTTTTGTTAATCACCTAGTGTGGTAACCATTGCCACAGAATAGATCAGTACAGAAGATCGTCTCTATTATAACGAGTGAAAACAGACGCACGCACACAAGGACGCCTATGTTCTATTAACGGAGATTTCAAACTGTCTGAAGTGAATGCAAGCCGCATGTGCGCTTGCACACTGCAGAAAGAAAGTCAGCTTATACTGGAAATATATAGCTTGATATATCGCCGTGCGGACGTGAAGCATGTCTATTATTTTGTGCGTGTGTTTTCGATCGGTGTTACGCGAATGGTTACAATAAAAAACTGACCAGTGCGAGTCGGACTCGCACACGAAGGGTTCCCAAGGAAAAAAATACCGTTTCTTCTAAGGAAACCCCCTTTAATTTTTAAATATATTATTATAATTTTATTATTATGTTGTTATAAAAATACACCACTGTGAAAATTTCAACTGTCTACCTATTGCGGTTCATGAGATACAGCCCGCTGACAAACAGACGGAAGGACAGCGGAGGCTTAGTAATAGAGGCTCGTTGGCACCTTTTGGGTACGGAGCCCTAAAAATGAGTAATATTTAAGAGAAAGTCTGAAAGTAGCACCGGTGACTGAAAAGTTGTGTAGAAATCAGTTGTCCTAATATAGATAGCTCAAAGAGTAGGAGAAGACCAAAGAAACGATGGATGGACAAAAGAAAGATGATTTGGCTAGAAAGGGGCTGACTACTGAGATGATAAGTAATAGAGATGTCTGGAAGAAGAAGACAGGCGCAATCACTGTCCATTCCAAGGTTGCCCGGAAGAGATCGCAGAAAGCGATAAGGCCGCCCATTGCATGTTTCGTATTAATAATCGTATTTTTTTGTTATGTATTTTCTGGTGTACAATAAAGTATATTATATATATAAATAAATAAATAATAAATCACATATGTACATCATCATTTACTATATTTAAATAAATAAAATTTAAGTGTATATAAGTATGTTTCTAATATCAAAATAATAGCTTTTTACTAAATGCAAGTGAAATTATATACGATAGGTACTTATAACAAAAAAAAACAATTTTTAAATTTTTTCTCCGTCTGTCGGTTTCTTCCGGGTAAAATCCGAAACGGCTGGACCGATTTTGACAGGACTTTCACTGGCATAGCTGATGTTATCTTGAAGTAACTTGGGTACTTTTATTTTAGAAGAAAAAATAGAGTTTTGTGCAAGACAAATTAAAGCCCATGAAATCCTATATGCACGCGAATAAAGTCGCGGACACAGCTAGTCCTAAATAAATTGGGATAGTAGCAAAAGAATGTGTTTTTTCGCTCATTGTAATAAGGTGACCTTCTGTATCTATTAATTTAGTGTTATCACGGCGCAAGCCTAGCTTGTATCGTCATTTTAATGAAACAAAGCTTCGTATGACCTGGATATTATCTTCATTGTTGACAGCGTTACTAAAGCCTTCTTGATTACCGAGTACCTATTATGAAACAATGGGTTACCGTGTATCTCTCTATCATCATCTGCCTAGCCTTTTCCCAACTGTGTTGGGGTCGGCTTCCAGTCTAACCGGATGCAGCTGAATACCAGTATTTTACATGGAGCGACTGCTTATCTAACCTCCACAACCCAGTTACTGGGTAATACGATACCCCTTTGTAAGACTGGTTACCAGACTTTCGGGCTTCTGACTACCCGTAACGACTGCCAAAGATCCACGAATGACAGCCGGGACCAACGGCTTAACGTGCTTTCCGAGGCACGGAGGGGTCGCGGTATGTAAAGATGGTCACCCATCCACAGACCAACCACGGCAAGCGTAGCTTAACCTGATCGATCGACCTGTGCGGCTGTTATTATTTAGCCACGTGTATCTCTCTCGAATCTGATATATTAATGTAGTATGTTAAATGATGAACTTTAATTATTAAATGACCTTGTCTATAAATTTTGCTGAATTATTAGCACGTTATCAGTAAACACCCCCGAGTCGGGCAAAGTATTACTGGGTTCTTCCATTAGGAATTTCTCAGTAACAGCCCGGAGTTTGGAAGTTGGCGGCGTGAAACCCCCGTGTCTGTGGTCCTGGGCCTGATCTCTCTCCGGTCGTGTCGGATTGCCGTCCCATCAGACTATAAGAGTGAGGGAAGAGTGAGTGCACCTGTGACTGCGCACACACTTCTGCGCTACGCCGCGAGGCAATTGCGTAACACATTATCAATCGGAATCGGTTTCATTTTGACAGTTCAACAACATTCATTGCGTTATTTAAGTGTTGAGCAGACAAATTTTTCGAACTTATGAAGCAATGGATTAGCAATTTGCTTCAAGATGATTCATATTCCGATTGATAGTAGGGTGCCGGTCTGGAGGACTATTGTTATCAATAAACATCAAATCTTTAAGTGAAGGCACGCCCCGCTCCATTGGAACAACAGTTCCAACCTTGCCCAGTAAACCTTCTTACCACAACTCCTGATAACATACAAGATGAGCAAATTAAGATGAACCATTGATAAAAATAATCTGTCCTCATAATCAGCCTATAATGTTCCCACTGTTGGGACACAGGCCTCGAATAAATCCTCTCTGTGAGAGGGAGTGGGCCGTAATCTATTACGGGGTTTACCCAGTGCGGGTTGGTAGATGTCACATGTCTTAATTTTTTGTGGTTCTAGGACATACTGGTTTCCTCAAGATGTTTTCCTTCACCGTTTTGGGAGCAGTAGTGATGAAAAAATTTACACAAAGTAAAACATCTGTCTGGGTCCGAACCCACGACCTACAACTCGTAAGTCATACAAGTTTATACCTACTACTAATAGCTTTATGGCAAACATTTTTGGTGTTAAATATTCATAGAAAAAAAGTGTTAAGAATAAAAACATTTTAGTACAGGCGCCAACACATCAAGCTACCCGAAACTGTCAAATTTTCTCAATCAACTTTGAACCTTATGTTTTAGCGATAAAGTTGAAAATCTTATAAAGAAATTTGACAGATTGTAGTAGCTTGATGTGCTGGCGTCTGTACATTAACGCGGACTAGAGTCGTAATGGTCTGTAAAGCTGTTAGTACCTTGTATTAAATTTCGACGGCTTTTTATACAAACACATGCAAAGCTATTTTTCAGATAATAAATAACGTAATAATAACCTTTTAATAACATGTTTGTTCCTATTTTAGTGGGCATTATACATTCATGTATATTAATAAGTTGGTATACCTATATACAACATCGTTATTAGGTGAAACTATTTAACCTTTTACCTTTAATTATTTGAATTAAGAATTTGAGATAATTGTCAAGTTATGAAACAACATACTGTTTATCATAACTTAAGAAAGTTAAAAATTCATTGCAACCAAAAACTTATTAGGAACTTTTCGTTACAAATGGTCACTTATTTACAATACCTTTTTACATTTCATTAGATTAATGATTAAGTGGCGATAGAATGTAAATTATGAATACTGCCATAGTCTTTCTCCTGACAAACTGTTTAGGACATCCATTTTTATACATTTCGAAAGCTATAAACATTGCTGTCACAGTTGATAAAACCCCATAAAAATAGAAGAGATTATATTGATAAGAGCAAAAATATTCACTACTTGAGTAAACTCTCACGATACACAAAAGAAATTTCAAAAAAAGTAATTTAAAAAAATTAAACCGACTTCAAAAAGAAATTAACTCAAAATTATGAAATAACTTTAATTTCGGAAGTCGGTGTCTTGGGATCTGTATTTTAGTTTTATGCCACCGACTTCCGAAATTAAAGTTATTTCATAATTTTGAGTTAATTTCTTTTTGAAGTCGGTTTAATTTTTTTAAATTACTTTTTATTTCGTAATTTTTAGTTTTTGCACTAGTATTTGACCAAGGTTTTGAGATGTTTTCCCTTTGACACTACACCCGTAGCTCTTATCAATAAGCCAGGCCGTCACACTTACACGTATTAGTCCATATCTTGAAAATTACTGAATCGATCTTGATGAAACTTGCACTGTTCCCTAAGTTGAAGAAAATGTAAGCCAATAAAAAAAAATGGTCACGATCCGATTAATAGTTCCGGAGATATGCGTGGACAAACATACATACATACATACATACATACATACATACGTCTATGGAATTTTGTATATTTGTTTGGAAGCCCTAATAGATCATCATATGTGAATATAATGCAAATCCAATAATATTACATACATACGTATCGAATTGATAACCTACTTTTTTTGAAGTCGGTAAAAAATGTTAAAACAATCATGTACGACGCTTAATTTCAAAAGGTAGGTACTTGGTGGTACTTGGTGCTTTTTTGATAAGTTAGTTTTTGAAGGAAGCCTTCGTTCATGACCTATAAAAAAAGTCACGTTTAACGTCCAAGTCGGAGTAGATTTCTCACAATTAACAGTTGATGGTCGAGAGATAGGTTTCCAAAAAAACTTAAAAGTTCGATATCTTCAAAACAATCCATTTTGGAACTTCAGTTATTGGGGCCAAAAACGTTGCAAATTAAGTCTAATGTCACGCATTTTAAGAAATGCACTCAAATACTAAATACTACTTATATAGACTCAAACCACTTATTACAAAATGAGATTTTGATTTGAATCTAATTTATTGTAAAGACTAGCAGCGCCCCGCGGTTTCACCCGCATATTTATGTCGATCCCGTTCAAAAGAAACGTAGCGCCATCTATTTATCATAATAACATTATTGTTGTTTTCCACGGGAACAGCACTTTTTTTCGGGATGAAAGGTGGGTACCTTTCATCCCGACATGTAGGGAGACATAGGGTTATGTCTCCCTATGTCTCAGTTTCTGTACACCTGACAACGCTTATGCAAAATTTCAGGATGATCGGTTCAGTGGTTAACAATCTTACGTTCGCATTTATAATATTAGTTAGAATAGTTAGAATGCCACAAATTAGCGTATATTACAAAACAAATCGAGGTTTAAAGACAGTGATAAAGTCTAGATCTTGCACGCAACATCCCATTATACTAATATCTTAAAAGACTTCAACATTCCTTGACTAATTTACTTGACCCTTGACCCGACATAGTCTGGCGAAGAACACACTCGGTCACCTTGAATCGTATACTTTCATCCAAGCCGATCTACAATATGCTAGAGGAAAAAGCCAGATAAAATATACAACATTTATATAATTAATTTTAATTGAAAAATTGGTTAAGCCTTCAGTTTTTTTTTTTGTGGGTTATTTAATTATATCGGAAGAGGTTTTACGAAAAGGTTAGTTAGCAGCGTCTAAGGTGAGGAAGGCAATTTTTTTTTGTTGTGAGGTATCTAATGAATTGTAGGAAACTTCCGTTTTAAACGTAAGTCATGAAAATATATTTTCTAGATTTGGAAGACATTATAGGTTCTAGCGCAAACTCGCACAATCGAAGCAAAAGAAAATTTGATTTTCATCTTAGGCTTTTGAAAAGCTTTCTGAGAATTACGAACCGCGCCCTTGTTGCTGCGCCGAGAATTTCAATTTAAAACAGACAGATTTGACAGGAATCTCGACTTTTCATTACTATTAAATAAACCGTAAATTACTAGGAATCTGTCTTGAAAACGGGCCTTAGATTATTAATTATATACGAGGATTTAATAATTAATTGTTCCCTAACTCATAACCACACCCAACGGCTTAGCACGCTGTAATATTTTTTATTCGCGTGGCGACATTAACACCATTTTTAAGATAATGCATCGGTATTAATCTATTATTTTTGTTGCACTCCAGTATTTAGTACTTATTAAAAACTTCCTTTTTCACGTGTCTAGCGAAACATGTTCTAAAATAAAGACCAAAATAAATACTGATTCTATTTTTCTTTCAATAGGATCAAGAAAATGTCAATTAATCTCGTGTTGTTTTGCATGATATTAAATTACCATAGTGACTTTTATAAAAGCGTGGAGTTGATGCTCTGTAGATCATTTGAAAATATAGTGTGGATAAGCTACAGACTACTCTCTGTTATTAGCTCCTGCCGATTTATTCTGTAAGAATCTCACCTTGAAAACTTAGACGAAATAGGCTTAATGTGAGCAGTCAGTCAACAGTGCCAATCCATGGCATCAGGTGGAATGACAGCTCACTTCAAGCTCAACTCACCTTAGTTTTCACAGTGAGATATCGCAGCATAATCAGCCTATATTGTTCCAACTGCTGAGACATTAAAGGCTGGTTTGACGCAGACCTCCTCTCTGTGAGAGGGAGTGGACCGTCCACCCCACAGACTCAGTGAAGTTGGTAAATGTCACAAGTCTTCGATGTTTTGGTTCTAGGACATGCCAGTTTCCTCAAGATGTTTTCGCTCATTGTTCTGAGAGCAATGGTGATGAAATAATTTACACAAAGTAAAGTACTTGCCTGGGTTCCAACCTACGACCCCGTAAGTCGCGGCCATTACGATTGGGCCACCACTGATCTGAGCTTTGGGTGAGTTGAGCGTGATAATGCCAAATTAATATTTCACCCCGTCCCCCATACACAACAAAAGATACAAAAAATGGTGGGCCTTTCTTTACACTTACAGAAATAAAGTATGCCTTATGAGAAAAAAAAACATTTTGATTTAAAACGCCGTATTGTGCGAGGAAATGGCGGTGACATCCTTTAGAAAACAATGGGGTACCCTTGTACGCCAGTGCGAAACCATTGTACACCATGATTTATAAAGTTTCCGCTATAAGCGGACCGCTGCTACTTTTCTTTCGTTATTGGCCGTTTTATGGGTTCTTGCAATTCGTGACTGAGATTTATAATTTACATATTTTTAGGGGAGCCGTAAGCACGTTAAGCCGTTGGTCCCGGCTGCCTCGGAAAGCACGTTAAGCCGTTGGTCCCGGCCGTCATTCGTGGATCTTTGAGAGTCGTTACGGGTAGTCAGAAGCCCGAAAGTCTGACAAGCAGTCTTACCAAGGGGTTTCGCATTACCCAGTAACTGGGTTGTAGAGGTCAGATAGGCAGTCACTCCATGTAAAACACTGGTATTTAGCTGCATCCGGTTAGACTGGAAGCCGACCCCAACACAGTTGGGAAAAGGCTAGGCAGATGATGATGAGTATGGATGAATAGTTACACACTGATTTCTCTCTTTCAGTCGTCAGTCATTTGACTTTCGAAAGAAGAAGACAAAGTACCTTTTCCTTTTCACGCCTAAACCACTGAACGGATTTCGATAAAATGTGGCAGAGAGATAGATTGCATCCCGGGGAAAGACATAGCGTAGTTTTTATCGACATACTTCGCGGGCGAAGCCGCGGGCAGAAGCTGGTCTGATATAATTCGTTTATTAATAAGGGGGATAGAATACTAAATGTTATTCTATATGACTGCCAACTGTAACCATGAATTCAGCACATGAGTCTAAACCCCCTAGCGTTGTTTTTCGGCGGTTATCCAAACAAAGGTGAAGTTTGTTTCATAGAAAATTTCTACCTGCCACCTTGTATTTAATTGCCTTACCTACGGCTTCTTTTCGGCTTGTTACAAGTATCCAGTGGTGAGGCTTAGGTACCGTCAAAAAGATGTTAATATCGACAAGAAAATTATTTTATTTGGCAGGCTGACTGTACATCCATCCTTCTTCTAGTCTGGGAGGTAAGCCTCGTTAGCAATAGTTGACAGGTTAATTTTGCTATTGATACGAAACAAGAAAAAGCAGCCTGTTACAAACACTAGTAAAATTATTAATTAGTTACCTTTTTTTTTCAATTAGTCATAATGTTCCTCTGCTGGGAAATGGCCTCCCTACTCTCTTTCTACCTTTCTCTGTCCAGAGCTGCCAAGGACCAATCTTTATCAAAGGAGTCCAGGGGGCCTAAAAAGGCCACTTTGGAGAATCATAAAAGGATAACATTATGAATTAGAAAAACTGGCGAAGACAGTCCGTGTTTTTCTTTTTTTCGCTGCACTACGTAACAATCAAAGAGATTGGATCGGACTGATTGGTATTTTAGCACAGACAAAAAAAAAATAACTGAAAAATGCTTCATCAATGGGATTTGATACGATTAACTTAACAGTTAACTGTCCGTTCTATTATCCTTTTATGATTCTGCCAAAGTGGCCTTTTTAGGCCCCCAGTTCATCCCGCCATCTCCGTCTGGGCCTGATAGTTACCTAGTTACCTACCTAGTTACTATCCGTTCAAAACGATGTCTTCATAAGTTATAGGCAGCATCGTCGACACCTGTCTAGTCTTTCACAACTAGGTACTGGTAGAGTTTATAGCATATTTAGTGCTTAATTCCAATCTTTATGAATACTTTGAAAGTAGATGGCAGAAATACGAGACAAACATTATAATATAATAATCCCACCAAAAACATTTTCATGTAAAATGTTGCCAAGACGAGACCACATATGGCTCGCACTGCCAAAAAGTTATCAGATCTCATGTAGAGCCAAGCTTCTAACTCTACACGCCCTAACTTCACAAACTCGACACCTTAGTCAAAATATGAGGCTTGGCCGTTTCGTTACTACAAGAACTATTGTATAACAGAAAAGTAATGAACAGCTTAGTGAATACATTTTTCACCTTACGCCCATGTGATGGTAGCGAAACGGCCAAGAAACATATTTTGACTAAGGTGATAGTAATTATGAAAACGTAGAACCATCTTCTAGGAATAATTATTGAACTAATATGACAAGTTGTGGTTTTATTTATTCGTCCCGGTTAGGTACCTACTCATGTTGGGGTCAGCTTCCAATCGAACTGGATACATAGCTCGTTGCCAGCGAAAGTATATAAAGATACAAACAAGGGCGGACATCTCTCTTAAATATTATGTTATACATAGGTATACAAACAGCTTTATTAAAAAAATATTTCTAAAAATCTCCATCTTGTAAAGTTATGTGCAATCATTGCAAGGGCGTCTTATATTAAAATAATAATTCACAAAGATACCGTGTAAGTGCCAGGTATTAAACATATTTATCATACTTTGTATTAAAATAATAAATATTTGCAAACTTGCATTTTGTAAGATAAAGCGAAGGAAACGTTTTGTCTCGAGAGACCGGAACCAATGCATCATGATAAAATTGAATAGAATTCTTTGAGAATTTAGTTTTAGAAATTCCGATACTTTTAGTACGGAATAAGGAACATCGTAAGCTTTGTAGCTACACAAAAATTTGTTTGATAGGACGTAGACTTTATTTCTGTGGAAACAGTTTTTTTTTTATATAATTTTCATAGGTACTTACGTCTCTTCGAGAAAGAGGTCAATCGTCGAATCCGACTCGGCTGGGCAGCGTTCGGGAAGCTACGCAATATCTTCTCGTCCCACATACCGCAGTGTCTCAAGACGAAAATCTTTGATCAGTGCGTGTTGCCAGCACAGGCACTGAAACGTGGTCGCTCACAATGGGCCTTATAGAAGGCTAAAAGTCACATAAAAGGAATGGAGAAGGCTATGCTTGGAGTTTCCCTGCGTGATCGAATCAGGAATGAGGAGATCCGCAGGAGAACCAAGGTAACCGACATAGCCCGAAGAATTGCCAAACTTAAGAGGCAGTGGGCAGCGCACATTGCTCGCAGAACAGATGGCCGATGGGGCCGAAAGGTTCTGGAGTGGCGACCGCGTACCAGAAGACGTAGCGTTGAAAGGCCTCCCACAAGGTGGTCCGACGACCTTGTGAAGGCCGCAGGAACCCGTTGGATGCGAGAAGCACAGAACCGGTCGAAGGGGAGGTGCTTGGGGGAGGCCTATGTCCCAGTCTTTCGGCTGAAATGATGATGATGACTCACGTCAAGAAAAAAATTGAAAAGTTTGTTTGTTGGTTTGAATGCGCTCATCTGTGGAACTACCAGTTAGGTTTGAAAAAATCTTCCTGGTTTTGATAGCCTAAGGCTTGAGGAAGGCTATAGGCTATTTAACATCACGCTAGGACTCTTAGGAGTTGAGCAAACAGAAAAAAAAGTAAAAAGGAACGCTTAGGGAAAATGAAGTAGATAACTAAAACACGGGCAGCGATGCGATGCGATTGGGTGGGACGGGGAACAAACATTTCACGCAGACGAGGTCGCGGGTAAAAGCTAGTCACACTAATATTATAAAGGCGAAAGTTTGTGAGGGGGTGAGTGTATGTGTGTGTGGGGGTGTGTTTATATGTTTGTTACTTCTTCACGCTCAAATGGCTGGACCAATTTTGATAAAATTTCGTATGGAGGTAGCTGACACCCTGGATTAACATATAGACTTTTATCCCGATATTCCCGCATAAGTGTCGATTACTTATGCGAGAGAAACCGCGGGGCGCAGGTAGTATATTATATTTCTTAGAGTGAAACCGTGCGAAGTACCTAATTAAAAACTTCTTACTCAGTGAATTATCAATAAAATCTTGCGTGGATTTACGATTCAAATTAAGATTGTATTTAAACAGAAGTTTATTTCGAACAAGGCTGTTGTATAGACATGACGGCCCAGCAAATGGCACGGCCTAGTTTTGTTACAAAGTTACTGAAATCACCAAAAAGGTCGGATAAGTCAGAGAATCACCAAAGAGGTCGGAAATTCACTCTAGCGTCGCATCGATGGTTGCTTGGCGGCTGTCAACCTTATTGTAACTACAATAAAGATCACTGTGATTTTGACAGATTTGACAGTGTCAACCACCTAACAGCAACCTTATTACAACGGCGATAAAGAACACAGTTATTTTGATAGCGATCCAAAGTCAGGTTAAATAACTATGAATGGACTGTACTATGTATATCCCAGCACAATCCTGATGATATTGAAGCTGCTGAACCCAAATATAAGTCAATGGCTGAACCACAATACGATGACCACTTCTGCTAAAGGTTTTCCTGCGCAGTTAGAATTACAATAATTTGATACGGGACTAGAAAATAAACAGCACCCAGCTTATCAGCTTATTCATTCAGAACAACCAAAGTAAATGAAAGAATACAATACACACACTACGCTAGTAGGTAATATTTAAGTCAATGACACACGCATTCTAAGACAAGAATTTATTTATTTACTAGCAGCGCCCCGCGGTTTCACCCGCATAAGTGTCGATCCCGTGGGAATATCGGGATAATAACACCCCGTCGTTTTTGCGTCGGGGGTTAAAAACTATCCTATGTCCTTCCCCGGGATGCAATCAATCCGTTCAGTGGTTTAGACGTGAAAAGGTAAAGGTAAGGCAAAACGACTCCCGGCCAACGTAGGCGCGGGCCTGCGGGCATGTGTGCTCACCGTCCGATCAGGACCAGGCCCGTGCCGGACGGCGCGTACGGTTCCACGCGCGCCTCAAAGAGATGCCAGCATCGAGGAGGGGCCCCATAGGGCCGAAGACTACGGGTCAGCGGGATTGTCTGAAAGGGTTACCGCTGGCCCGGAACATAAAGGGCTAAGGAAGAAACACGGGTGGGTTTTAGTCAGTAAGAGTCTGACACTCCCTTCCGCTCCACCCAGAGCGGGAGGGGTCATTTGATGATTTACCATCAGGAAAAAAAAAAAAGTTACTTTCGAATTTATGATATTAATATGGATAACTTTGCCTTTCTTGAACTCCTGAAAGTCCATTTCAACCATACTTCCATAGTAAGTCGTTTAAAAACCAAAAAATACCGAACACAGTTTCCCCGTGACCTGAATGTTGTTCATCTTTGTTCCTAAATCAGGTTAAAAGGACAATATTTCTTTGTAGCTCTGACAAGAAATAGTGCCGTATTTCTCTAGGATCCTCATCTACGCATTTTATTTCAGCTTAATGTAGGTAAGAATACCGAATAAATGTATTGAGGTTGCCAAACTACTCTTTTCTTTAAAAGCTTTAAGTAAATTAAAGTATTCCACAAAGGAATCCTTTCGTTTGTAGTAGCAATTTACTTTTTCTTCTCTAGTTTTTTGCCTCCATCATAAAGATTAAAACGTCATAGCACTCTTTGTTCTTTATTTATGTATTATTCTGACTTTAATATGGAGCTTTTGCCTTGAATAATCGCTATAAAAGAGTCAGTTTTCTCACTTCGGAACATTTTACACAAGCTTGTTCCGAAGAAAAAGTGTACAAAACCTCCCCCGTATGAGACGGGGGAGGTTCTGTACACGTATGGGCCGGTATTTCGTCACATGGTAGCATGACACTAGTGCCGATAGAAAATGGCAATCTAACCGCCTGTGAGATACGTAAACGAGATTCTCAATGAACATGGTCCAGCATGTCATGCCGGTCCGTATTGGATCAATATTGGCGACAATGCATTCTCAATGCATGATAATGCTCGGCTCCACACCGCTGATTTGGTAAAAGAGTGCCTTCAAGACGTGGGAATCCATCAAATGGAGTGGCCAGCGAGAAGCCCTGACCTAAGCCTTATCGAAACCTTCAAGAAGCTTTCTTGCATGCTTTTGGGACTATCTTTTCTAACTTAGTGGTTTTCTATATTGCTCGTAAGTGTAGGTAAGTATTTATGGGAGGACAGTGGTAGTTTAATGTTCATTCAAACTTCTTTCTTTACAAACCTTTTTTTCACTTCTTGATTACTTATACCGCCACTTCGAAAGGCTTCTTTATCGCCTCAACAAAATTAAATTAATCCTGGTGTTCGTGTCAGGACCCCGGCGGCGTTGGAGAGGCAGATTAGTTGGAATCCTACAATTAACTCTTGCAAAGCTCTTATATTGTAAATTCAGTCTGACACCGCCTACGTGACAGACTCCTGTTCAGATTAAGGCATTAGACACTGATTGTTGCTGTATGGATGCTGTTTTGCCAATTAAATTAATCTGAATTTAGTGTTTTAATTTTGAAAATCAAATAAATCCTGTCTTTATTCTTATTTATTCATCTTTTCTGTTTAACTACTTCCTTCCTTACCACACCACATCTCGCATAATCAAAAAATCCAAAGCTTATCACAGCATTTATAATTAAATTTACGTCCATTCGAAATTGGGCGTCATAATATCTTGCCGTCACTGTCGACTTTTACATAATATGTTCCGGAGAGTTGTTAATCAAACTCTAAAAATGGACAAAGGTCCAATTGTGTTTTTTATTGTCTGCGTCAAATAAGTACATTGTCATTGTTTATTCCATTTACATTTATATATGTCGCAGGCAACTGGTTAAATTAGCCGTTTAGCCTAACCTTTGGAAGTAAGCTTCGCTTCGCTCTCTTTGCTCGCACACGGTTGATCACAGTTCTAACCTAACCCATTTGGTCGGGTTCCACTTTCTTTTTTTTTTTTAATATGGGAAATCATGAAATGACTCCTCCCGCTCTGGGTGGAGCGGAAGGGAATGTCAGACTCTTACTGACTAAAACTCACCCGTGTTCCTTCTTTAGCCCTTTATGTTCCGGGGCAGCGGTAACCCTTTCGGACAATCCCGCTGACCCGGCAGGCTTCGACCCTAACGGGCCCCTTCGATTGATGCTGACATCTCTTTGAGGCGCACGTGGAACACGTACGCGCCGTCCGGCACGGGCCTGGTCCTGATCGGACGGTGAGCTAGTCGGGTTACCCTGGCTTAGTTACTGCGACCAATTCTGCTCTCGCGTGATTGGTTACAGTTCCAACCTAAACTATAATATTGAATATCATTCAGGCCGTTAGTTGAACGGCCGCCGTTTAGTTAAAAAGCTAGGTGGTTAACTAAACGGCAAATTAAACCAGTTGGCTGCGACATATCACATTGAAAAAACTGCAGCCCGAAATACACAATAGGTAAAAAACTAAAAGTCTCAAAACACCCAGACGAAACAGTCACAATTCAAAATATGCCACAAATAATATAATGTAAAGAAAATCTGTCTCGACAAAGTAAGAGAGACCTACTACTTTGCGCGTGACCAACATATGTTATAGCCAACAGATTTCGCGAGGATCTAGTCAAATTACATCCGAAATCCTCCTCGTCTCGCAGAGATAGGTTTTGGAATGTAAATAAGCTGTCAAGTATAGTTTCTTACTAAGATAAGGACTAGATATTCTGTGCTTAAAAGCTTCTTGCATTGAATCAAAGTGACATGTAGAACCTGTGAGTTCTTGTTAAATTATTTGGTGTCTAAAGGTGGCTACATTTTCATACCCATCTTTTTAATGGGGACATGTTTTAAAGGATTCGTCAAAAAACAAAACAGTTTGTCCATCGTAGGCCTATGTGGGATTTGGGCCTCCAAATTACCCAATAACATACGGCTTTCCTCATCCATTCTGCCATAGATGTCAACTTTTGTCCACCTGACCGGAAATATAAATTATTTATTGTCCTGGTAATACATTAAGCAGATTGAGACATGAGGAGTAGCTTAAAATATTACCTGCTAGGGTAGACAGTGTTAGTCTATATCTTGGGGCTCGGGGTACGAATTCTAGTGTGGAGGCTGAGGTGTTTTCAGGTATGGTATGGTAATGTGTATGTGTAATGTGGAAGGCCTCCGATTTCTAAAAGGTAGTTTTTCCGAGATTTGAACTCCATAGAAGTTTTCTCATCAACTTTGTGCAGAAAAGCCATTTCAGAGATATGACTTTGTACTATTTAGTAAAGCAAAAGTTATTCGCAGCACTAACACGATTACAATATTGGTATCATTTGTACTAGGCACGTACATTCAGGTCGAGCGATCAGGTTAAGCTACGCTTGCCGCGGTTAGTCTGTGGATGGGTTACCATCTTTACATACCGTGACCCCTCTGTGCCTCGGAAAGCACGTTAAGCCGTGGGTCCCGGCTGTCATACGTTGATCTTTGACAGCCGTTACGGGTAGTCAGAAGCCCGAAAGTCTGACAACCAGCCTTACCAAGGGGTATCGTATTACCCAATAACTGGGTTATGGAGGTCAGATAGGCAATCACTCCATGTAAAATACTGGCATTCAGCTGCATCTGGTTAGACTGGAAGTCGACCCCAACTACGTAGCCATTTACAAAACCTAAAACGGACGGTTCGATTTGTCTACGCCTGCCCCCATTCCCTTAAAATACTTAGGTTTCAACTCCTACTTCCCAAAACTTGATTCAATAAAGAAAAAGCATCTTAATTTCAACCTAATGAGCCTTCTTCACCATTTTACCGGTTACTGGATTGTCTCCACAGACTAATCAATTTGTTCCCATATTATGTGTTAAACGAGCTCTCCCGACAATTGTAATTTCGTGTACGTGGGCACCGTACCGTGAATAAAATAAGGATCAAACGATGTAAGGGTATACTTGAATAATATTTCTTTGATGTTGGCGGTACAATTTGGCCGATGGTCACATTTCTGGAGTGGGTAGGTAATGTTTTACATTGTAATGTGTGTAGGTAATGGTAGGATCTTTCATTAAGATGAAAGGAGACGGTTTTGTATTAGCAATGTCGTTTGTACGTTTATATTATTTCAACTGTCCTCTTTACGAAGCGTGTGTTTAGGAAGATAGACAAAACTGCAATGTTTCGGAAAAGCATATTCGCAATGGCTCCAAAGGTTTATAATAAACTACCAAAGTGTATCAAATCAGCAGACAATATCAATGAATTTAAAAATAACTTATTTCTCTTTCTGATTGAGAAGACATATTACTCTATTGAGGAATTTTTTAATGACCGAATATTATAATTATGTGTAACTGGTTGTGAAGTATTGCTTGCTTGTTATAATAATGGGACTTATAGGTAACATATTATTACGTTGACTTATATTCTAACTATGTAATTTACCTAATGCTTTTATCTGACATTTCCTGCTATTTTAATTGCAATCGTGATTAATTATGCGAGGTGTGTCACTGCTACTTGCCGGGCGTGTCAGTGCGTGGGCAAGTGGCTTGTGGTCCGTATAGATCGTTACGTTGCCTCCTTCGATAAGCCGTTTGTTGAGACCTCGTAGCCAAGAAAATTTATCTTCTCCTTGCCAAACTCTCACTTTTCTACCTTTAACATGACGCCGTATTCCTTGAGGCGTTCCAGCACTTGACGTAAGAGTTGTTTGTGTTCTTCCTCACTCTGCGAGTATAGTAAGATGTCGTCGATGTAACAGAAGCAGTTATCTATACCCCGTAGTACTTGGTGCATAAATCTTTGGAACGTTTGGCTAGCGTTCCGTAATCCGAAGGTCATGCATTTAAATTCGAACAGCCCGAATGGTGTGGTAATAGCTGTTTTCTGAGCGTCTTCTTCATTTATCGGTATCCAGTAGTATGCCATTTTGAGATCAAGTTTTGAAAATATCTTCATGTTTCGCAGCTGGTAGGTGAAGTCCTGTATGCGGGGTATCGGGTATCGGTCTGGTTGAGTGACTGCGTTTAGCCTACGATAGTCACCGCAAACCCGTAGTCCTCCGTCCTTCTTTTTCACTACATGTAGTGGACTCGCCCATGGGCTCTTGGAAGGTCTGCAGATGCCCATCTCCAGCATGTGATCGAACTCTTCTTTGGCAGCCTTGTATTTATCGGGTGGCAGCGGGCGGGGTCGGGCGAAGAGAGGGGGGCTTGTTGTTTCTATGTGGTGAACGACGTCGTGTTTTGCTGGTTCTTTCAGGGACATAGGGCGCAGAACCTCTGGATATTGCTTCAATATTTCGTAATATGTTTGTTCGGAGCTAATGACGTGTACTGTTTCTTCGCCGGTCGTTATTTCAAGCGCATCGATCGATAAGTCTGTCACATTATCTATGAGTTTCTTCCTGTGGAGATCTACCAGTAATTTGAAATGACGCAGAAAGTCGGCTCCCAGGATTGAAGTTTTCACATCTGCCACGATGAATTGCCACAGAAAACTACGACGTAGACCAAGATTCAGTCTGAGTGTCTTTTCACCGTAGGTATTTATGGGCGTATTGTTTGCCGCATATAATCTGTACGCGCTGGCGGTCTTCATTTTTCTTTTGCTTGTGGCGGCTAACACCGAAATATCGGCGCCTGTGTCCACAAGAAATCTCTCTCTGGTATCACGATCGAAGACACATAGGCGGTTGGTAGTACACGGGACACCGACGTCCGCCACCGTCGATGTCGGAGCTAGTTTAACGATGGCTGAGTCTTGTTACGTCTACAACACGGTGATTCGCAGCGCTTTGCCTTGTCACCGTAGCGATAATGGTATCTGCACTCCCACTTTGGATCGCCGGGTCTGGTTGAAGACTTGTTCCCCTGCCGCGACCGTGACTGTGAACGCGACCGGGAACGAAACGGGCGTCTGTAACGATGAGCTGTGCGTCCACGTAACTCGGCGACTTCTAGACATAGTTTCTCCATTTGTTTCGACAGGACATCTAATTGTGCGGACATCACGGGTTCTTGTGACGTGGACACTGCGGCGACCGTCGATGTTGAGGGTTCTGAATATTCTGCCATCTTGTCAGCCATCGCGGCGAGTGTGTCGAGTGTCGATTCTGTGTTGATCGACAACACGACGCGCATCTGTGTGGGTAGGTGGTTGAGCCACTCGATCTTCAAACCTTCGTCCGTGATCATGCCGCTGCCGAGTTCTCTCATCTTGCGTAGCAATTGTGTGGGTTTCTGGTCACCCAGTTCCAGGCCACTGATGAGCTTTTGAAAGTTTTTCACGTCCGATTTGTCATATACCGTCAGCAGACGATTCTTCACGGCCCCGTATTTGTCCGTGGCTGGCGGATTGTATAAGATGTCCGTGATATGTTGTAGATCGGTGGTTTGTAGCTGCTGCAACACGTATCGGTATTTTTGATCATCCGATGTCTTCAAAGGATCCACGACGGCTTCAAATTGTATAAACCAGGCTCGTGGTATCTCTCTCCAAAACGGCAACAGTCTTGATTGGATGGAGACTGCAGCCAGGTCGACTTCGGGCTTCAACATTTTGCCTTCGCTTGGGTTTTCTTGCGACATCTTCGAACTTGGTTGTCGGTTCAGTTGTCAGGGGTCACCAGTTGTTGGGGTCTCCGGGATAGCAAATTAAACACGTATGTTGCAGGGAATAATTGCTCATTTTATTCATAAAATACACGTCCTTATATTATATTTTGAAACATACAATTTGAGCTAGGCTCACTATATTAAAATATTAAACCGACCAATAGGAGACGTCGACTTCACAAAACTTAAAACCTAATGTCCACGAAGAGCGGGCACCCATCTCACTCTCGCGCGTGCGCGACGTATAGCGCCGTCTGTACGCACACTATAAATATTGCCGGCGCTGGCGCATCGCGTCAGTACGTATTCGCTTCCGAGGCTGGCATGTCGTCTGTTCGTGCGGCGAATGTTCTGATGTGGCGCAGACGTAAGTATGTGTGTGGATACGCGAGTCCCACAATTATTTTATTATTATTTGTACACCACCAAGTGGTAGGACATAGAGATCATTATATACTTGACTGTAACACCTATTGTAACCTATGTTCACAAATAAATGAATTGAATTGAATTGAAGATTTTGTACATTTGATTTGGTCTGTGAAAATTTGTACCCGATCAATGTACAAAAACATAAACCGTTGACTTCAGCGACCGCTTATTAGATAAAGTTTTTATTTGATTTCGTAGTTCTTGTCTAATCAAGAACAAGACGGCAGCCTTCTTACAGCTACCTACAACTAATTTTCAAATAATTTATAGCTAGACAGTAACACAAAATACCTAGACGTCTAATTAAATAAAATATACTATCTTAAATTCCCGAACAAACACAGGAAAGCCGATTCAAAATCTTAATGGTCTACAGAATCGCTACGGAATTCAATAACATCGGCAAAACGATTCGTAGAAAATTCAATAAGACTGAAATTGAGAGCCGGTGAAGTAATATCGTGAAAACCCAATTCCCCTCATTAGAAACGCGTTCAAATTCAAATGGGGTTGAAAAAACCCCGTCTCCGGCTTCCCGACTGGATTGGCTATTCAAAACAATTTTCGTGTCCGATTATCCCGCCGATATATCGATAAGTTTATATCGAAATTTTATTGGAACGAACTGATTGGATTAGGGAATGATAAGGCTTTGACAATATTGGGTTCTTCTGCTTTTTTTTTTATTAAGGTAGCTGACCTGAGCAGGGATACTTATGTTTTTCAATTAGAGCTTTTTATACTGATTACTGGCTAATTTGTTTTTAGATATCAAAATCATAATATTTTGATAAAACTTGAGTTTTGAGGACTTACCTACAATACCTGTTCCTTAGCTACGTATTTCTTTAAACTAGGATTCGGGTTTATTTAAATTTCCATAATAATAATATATATAAATCTAGTACTTGTAGGTACATTAAAAGGAGGTGTAGAAAACCTCAAACGGCGCAAAAGGAGGTGTAGAAAACCTCAAACGGCGCAAATACTCCAATCATTTCGAGACTTCTATGTTGGAACCTTTTGAGGTTGAAAAACGAGGGCCATGGGATTTTTTTTTGGGTGGGAATTTATATTAAGTTATTTCTCCCACTCTGGGCGGAGCGGGAGGGCGTGTCAGACTTTTACTGACTAAAACCCACCCGTGTTTCTTCAGTTGCCTGTGCCAGGGCCAAGGTTACTCTGTCAAACAACCCACGATCCTGGCAGGCATCGGCCCTAACGGTCCCCGTCAGTTAGTGCTGACATCTCTTTGAAGCGCGCGTGGAACACAACGCGCCGTAGACCCGGGCCAGGTCCTTACCGGACGGCGAGCTAGGGCCATGGGGTCCCACTTTGTTTTTTGAGTCATCGCCAAGCGGTTGTTCGACGCTTCACGTGACTAGAGGACTGCCCTTTTTTCGACCCAAAGAATCAGCAATGCCATACAACGTGCTAATGCTGCCAACCTTTTGGGAACTTTTCCTTTTGACAGCGATGTGGACGAATTTGTTGATGTCCTTTAATTATTTCCACTGCATATTGAACAATCATCACTCATTACTGAAGACAAACAATACCAGCATAAATTAATTACCTACACAAAATTATCAAACCTCTAAACAACCTACACACTCACTAAACAATAGCAAGAATTGATTGATACGTCCTTCTGACATACTGCTTCCCGCTCCGTTAAATTACAAAGGAAGCCCGAAAACCTTAAATTAGCTGCCTCCATACCAAAAATCATAAAGTCGTAAATATACATTTTTGCGTGTTCAAAGAGCTGTATGTTGACTATGTTGTATCTCATGACAAAGGCTTTCAGCCTCATTAGGCAGAAGTACGGAAAGCTTTGAAAAAAACTCGCTTTCCATCTTTTGAAGGGGAACCAAATTTGCCTATTGAGAGCGATTTATTAATGCGATAAATTCTGATACATTGGAGCTCGCTGATTGGCTCCTTATGTAAACTGAGAGGTCTAATTGGCGGCAAGATTATATGCACTGGGGATAGACGTCTCGAGGGTAGAATACGGTTTAAAAAAAAATTGGTAATACTTTTTTGGTACCTACTACTTTGGTACTTTAGCCTGTCGGTATTGAGATTAAATGATCCTTTCATTTACTTTACTTTTTAACGGTTTAGTGGATTGTGTATTAAAATTAAAATGTTTACCCCCTTACCCTAAACGTATTATATCAGATGAATAGTTACACACCGATTTCTCTCTTTCAGTCGTTAGTAATTGGACTTTCGAAAGAAGAAGACAAAGCTTTGTGTAACTATACAGACGCTATTCAACGTTTATTAGTAAGGGTGATAGAATGTGGAGACAACACACTGAAATAAATAAGCAGTAAATAAAAATGAAAAACTTAAACAGTTCCATATGAGCCTAACGTTTAAAGCAGTATTTTTTACAGATCCGAAAACAGTTAAAGCTCGAGGCAAAATGTTGCCGTCATGACTGTAAACTTTAACGTTTTAAGTAGCTAGAAGGTCACAAAATTACCGTTTTATTCATTTATTGATATCGTTCAAACCATTGAAATTTATTTACATTCCAATAATGGTGGTTTTCCTTTTTTTGTTGTTTTTTTTTCAGTAAATAGTATGTTCAATCATTAAAAGTAACTGATATGTCTTTTACTGTTTTACAAACATGTCTTCTTCCTGTATAAAGTCAGTGAGTCTTAATGAACTTACTTTATTGTGGTAGGTAAGAAATTATTTTTTTCAGTGCAATACGACAATAAATTAAAACACTGACAATACTAATGCATAGGAGTATTTTAGAACTACTAATTAAATCATAAAATCAAAATTAAAAAAGTTTTTTTTTAAACCAATTAAAAGTAGTGATGGGCCGACTATGGGTTTTGTGACTAAACCGTTGGATATATTTGGTTGATTTTTTTGATGCAAAATACGAACGTTATTTAGGTATACAAAGTTTAACTTGTTGTCGTATTGTCGTCTCCATCTTGTGTCATCATCATCATTTCAGCCGAAAGACGTCCACTGCTGGACATAGGCCTCCCCCAAGCACCTCCACATCGACCGGTTCTGTGCTTCTCGCATCCAACGGGTTCCTGCGGCCTTCACAAGGTCGTCATTGGTATTGGACTGCAATTCCAATTAAATTGGCTAATTCTTCCATTGCCCTACCACCGTAGGGCTAACGCCCGCCTGGTTTGCGACCACCCTCCCACCGGAGTCCGGCGTCAAGCAGCCTGCTGTGTTTCGACGATGCGTGGGAGTTCCAGGGCCTTAGGCATCTTCTGGGCACGCTCGTTCCATCATAGACTTCATCCATTCGTTTCCATCAGGCGTGATCAAGGTCAAGAGCGGACACATACAAAAAAAAAATTTTTTTTAGTTGAGAACAGTAACTTTGAGGCTTTTGGTCTATTACAGTTTAAACTTTTTTAGCATATAATGGTTAGCATAAATGGCAAGCTACCCGAAACTGTGAAATTTTCCCAACCAACTTTGAACCTTATCCTTTAGCGATAAAGTTGAAAATCTATTAAAGAAATTTGTCAGATTGTAGTAGCTTGGAATTATAACAATACTCTAATTATCATTTAAAATTATATTAATCGATTATGATTTGCATGGCCATGTGACGGCAGAACATGGAGATTAACTTCTATGACAACATCTATGTACCAATTATTTACCCATGTTTGCAAAGAAATAAATGATTTGATTTGATTTGACTTGATGTGCTGGCGTCTATACATTTACAAATGTTCTTGCACATATCCCATAGTATTCACACGCACCATATCTCGCTCAATATATGACGTACTCCTCTAAAACTCAAGTTTTGTAAGAATTCGAGATACACCTACACTTACACTTTATTCAAAATCGTCCACTACATTTTATTGCCATAATAACCGCGACCTAAATGAGTACACGCATCAATTATGATGACTAAGTAAGTGTTGCTTCACTATCAGAGTTCATCTAGCACCCACGGCCAGATTCCTGCATATGATACTCGTCTGACATTCAAGTTTGTTAGAACAATCGTTCGATCAAGATGGAGCTTTCGTAATGCCATTAGGTGCTAAAATACAATGCGTGTCATATAACTTCTATCTATATTATGTAAACTTATAAGATGATAAAAACTTTTTTACAAAAAAAACAACCGACTTCCAAAAAACACTATAAAGTGAAAAATTACTTTAATTTCGGAAGTCGGTGTCTTTGGATTTGTATTTTAGTTTTTTTCCACCGACTTCCGAAATTAAAGTTATTTTTCACTTTATAGTGTTTTTTGGAAGTCGGTTGTTTTTTTTTTGTAAAAACAGTTTTTATTTTTCACCTTTTAGTGGGTCAGTTTGTAGTTTATCAAAGTTACAATAGCCTAATGTCAACAAACAATATTTTGTAAAAGGTGATGAGACCTTTTACAAAATATTGCTTTTCCCGATGCAGGGACGTTAATTGTTAAGGAGTTCTCTTGGTTCTTACCAACATCTAAACAACCACTCACCATACGCATTGTGACGAGGATAAATCGTATAGCAACCATATTAAAGTAATCGAATCGCAACCCGTGAAATATTTGTCATTGAGTAGTTCCTATGGCCATCTGTGGTCTTCATCATCAGCTCCACTTTACCAAATGATGATTTCCGAGAGCAAATGCTCAAGTTACTTTAAAAAATACCCAAATCGCTATAGCTTTGCCTATAAAATGTGAGGGTTTCCCTCAATTTCCATGGGATCCTCTCATCAGATTCCAACTTGATGATAATGGGACCACCTCGAGAGACCCTTTCGAACAAAAAAAGAATTTTGAAAATCGGTCCTCAGTTGGTGGGTGGTCGATTCTCCATAGAAACGCTTTCGCCTGTTTTCTTTCTGGTTAATGATCATAGAGCATTGATTTTTTACAGAATAATAAATATTAACTAGTTGTATGTCCCTATGTGTTTTCTTTTTGATGATACAATATTTTTACAAGCACTAGAACCCTAAAAAAATGCTCAAAATTGCCGATTTAAACCGTTTATGAAAATCTTTTAAATTGGTCCAATATTGGAGGAGAAAATAGGCGAGAGCCAAACCTCGAATTACGACTTTTAACTTAGGATTTTTTTAAAGTCTCTCCGACCACAATTTCTCCTAAGTGTCCATTTTATTGCTAAATTCTTGTCAGTTTTTCATTTGTTTAATTTTCTTTTCTTTCTCACTCGTTTGTTACTCTACGGGTCACAGCAATGAGGAATAACACCCTACTGTAATACAGTAATGCTATTCTGTAAAAATCTCACCGTGAAAACTTAGGTGAAGAGAGCTTAAAGTGAGCTGTCAATAGTGTCAATCCTTAGCGTCAGGTGGAACGACAGCTCACTTTAAGCTCACTTCACCTAAGTTATCACGGTGATCTTTTTACAGAATAACACCGCAGTATGTAGTACCCCCCGGTATTGTGACTGTAACTGGCGGCCTTGTAAGTATATTGTAGTGCCCAGTTAGGGTTTTATATTGTGCACAGATAAATAATTATGTAAATAAAATAATAATCCTACTATCCTACTAATATTATAAACGCGAAAGTTTGTGAAGATGGGTGGATGTTTGTTACTCTTTCGTGTCACTGACTCTGGCAGGGCCACCATCAGGGATTTTAATTTTGATAACACAAAAAAATTGTCGCTTATTAGTCGAGTCGCCAAATATCAGAATTTGTCGGTCACTGGTTCAAAAGATATAAGAGTTTATAGGTGGCCAATCTGGAGAGAGTCTCTCCAGCAGGGCCACATTTATATCTCAAAATGGGCACCTAGCGAAGATCTGTTTTCTCCCATATTTTGTCGCCAAGTCACAGATTTAATCGGGTCTTAGTTTAGGAGTCCCGGTTTTTTCTTTCATTGGGAGGTTTGTATGAATTATTGAAAATTGGACAATGTCTGTTGGCTCAGCTAGTAGTATAACTAAATATTAATGTTAATAAAAAGAGCATTGAAATCCTAATTCGGTACACGTCTAGAAACGAAGAAGAAACTGAATTGAGACAAGTTTAATTTTTGTCATAAAGTCATAACATTTGGACTTTATTGGACATTTGGAAAGTAGCTTTCCTTGGGTATCTAACGTCTTCATAAACTGTAAGTGGTATAGTCTGAACACAGTTACAGTCCCGCCGCCCGCGAATACGTTCCTGACACCTGTCAGTGCGACAACTCTAGTAGCTAATAAAGATCAAATTCGCAAAACGCGTATTCGCTTGTATGAAACTGACAGGTGTCAAGAACGCATTCTCTTGTCGGCCTCACTAGAAGTTGATGAAATAGTAATTTTATCAACCTGCCTTCGTAGCACTCTCAATGTTACCTGTTAGACACATACATGACGCACACATTACACACATACATTACATTACACATACATTATATGTACATTTTCTACTGAACAGAAAGTCCTATTAACAGTATTTTAAAGACAAAAATAATACAAAGATTAAATGTTTTCCACGTTACATCTTTGTATTATTTTTGTTAGAAAATTGACGCATCGCTGCAACAATTAAGGTACAGACGCCAGCACGTCATGTTACCACAATCTGTCAAATTTCTTTAATAGATTTTCAACTTTATCGCTAAAGCGTAAGGTTCAAAGTTGGTTGGGAAAATTTGACAGTTTCGGGTAGCTTGATGTGCTGGCGTCTGTACAAAACAACGATGCGTTTGATTGTAGTTGAATCGAATGACCACCAAAATAAAATTTATTTTGCAGGTTTAATTAAAAAAATAAATGCACGGCTCGCAGAACAGATGGCCGATGGGGCCGAAAAATTCTGGAGTGGCGACCGCGTAACGGAAGACGTAGCGTTGGAAGGCCTCCCACAAGGTGGTCCGACGCCCTTGTGAAGGCCGCAGGAACCCGTTGGATGCGAGAAGCACAGAACCGGTCGAAGTGGAGGTGCTTGGGGGAGGCCTATGTCCAGCAGTGGACGTCTTTCGGCTGAAATGATGATCTGCTTCATAGCGTATCGATGGCAAAAAGTTCAAACAGCTTTGATCCAAAATTCAGTTCCGTGAACTCCGCTCACTGACACAGTTACAAGATCATCAAGTGCGATGAGGCCAGGTTTTGAGCATTTGGTATAATTGATTAAGTATTTTTCATGATAATATAGTCTTATTTTACAGACTAAACTTAACAGGTAATCAAAATATTTCGATCTCAAATCATTCAATCATAACATTCGTCTCCATTTCATTTTCTCATCACCAGCTATCAGATATGCTTAAAATTTTCCTAATAAGTCGGCAGGCGGTAGGAGGTGCATAATAAAATGGCCGTGTAATTTCATGTATCGCAATACGTACATTAGTGTGGCAGGTGCGAACGTTGCCATTTCGGGAGAAGATTCTGGAAGGTGTTACGTAACTCCTTCGAAACTTAATTTTGGTCTGACAAAAGATATAAAAAGGCAGAAATGGTCTATAGAAGGGAAGACTTAAATCTGGTCTTGCAACACAGAAGAAGAAAAAGGACAGTGGAGAAGTACAGTAGAGTAGAGCAGTGGTGGCCAAGTGGTAACGGAAGCGACTTACGGATCGTAGGTCGCAGGTTCGAAGCCAGACAGCCGCTTTACTTTGTGTAAATTATTTCATTACCACTGCTCTCAAAACGATGACGGAAAATATCGTGGGGAAACCGGCATGTCCTAAAACCAAAAAATTCGATAACATGCGACATCTACCAACCCGCACTAGGCCCGCGTGGTGGGTTACGGCCCAATCCTTCTTACCGAGGCTTGTGACCCAGCAGTGGGAACATTATAGGCTGATTATGAACAGTGGAAAGACTTTCAATTAAATAGCCGTAAGGTACGATAAATTTATCATAGCCTGGTGGCAATGTTTTGCTTACCATTACTTTTTTTTTGTTGTTACTAAACGGGCCTTCTAAATGACCAAAATTCTGTCTGTGGAAACTTGGTCTAGATGTCTACAATGGTGAGCTTTTTAGGCTCAAGAAATGTTATCCAACAGAATAAAACGTGCATTATTAAATGTAGTACTTACGTAATGTATTACAGAAAATATTTAGGTAATAAGTCATAATGAATGCTAGTCACTGGCTCAACGCCTGAACAGCTAATAAAACACCCATTCGGACAGCTGCAGCAACACTTGCTAACATTCCAAAATTTAATATCATCCTGTATGAATGTGCAGTCAGAGATTTTTTTAATCCTGCAGCTGCCGACGCATCGATGGTTGCAGTTTGCCGCTGCCGTGTGTGTGAGAATGTAGTGTGATACGCGTCGACGACAGAGGTAACTGCAGCCGTCGACAACGAGCGAGACGTTGACGACGTATGCAGTTTTTTTGCAGATACTTTGTAACCATATTATTTTGTTTTAAAAGTGTCCGTGGAGTTTCTTGCCCGTAGGTAGGTACCTACTACGCTTGAGATTGGGCAACTAGCTCCATCTTTCTGACTGACCGACCCCTTGACAATTCAAAAGTGCCTGTAATTGGTTTATTTTAAATAAATGCTTTGAGATTGAGTTACCTCTGTCGTCGACACGTGACGCTTGTGTGTATGAGCACATAGCCAATTTATACAACTGTCAAAGAATGACAGTTGAGATTTGAATATAAGAACCATTTATGACGGTAGTCAATTTGCTGAGCAATATCTATTTCATTGACCTTATGAATTTCCCATTTTCATTAATATCGTCAAGGATGTCACAAACCTCACATGTATTGGCGAGTACACCCATCGGTCGTGAAAGGTCAGGCACCTCGTTTGGTTAGCAATCATTCAATCAATCATCCACTTAGCTATCAACTGCTGGATCAGTACTTATCTTATCTCTGGGAACAATTTAATAGCACTATTTGTGTCTGTGAAGGCTAAATACTAAAATTGTTCAGGGCATGGTACGTCATAAGTATTGTTGCTTGTAAATATGCGCTGATCACAGCCTTGCATAATACTCATCATCATCATCATTTCAGCCGAAAGACGTCCACTGCTGGACATAGGCCTCCCCCAAGCACCTCCACTTCGACCGGTTCTGTGCTCCTCGCATCCAACGGGTTCCTGCGGCATTCACAAGGTCGTCAGATCACTTTGTGGTAGGCCTTCCCACGCTACGTCTTCCGGTACGCGGTCGCCACTCCAGAACCTTTCGGCCCCATCGGCCATCTGTTCTGCGAGCAATGTCCTGCCCACTGCCACTTAAGTTTGGCAATTCTTCGGGCTATGTCGGTTACCTTGGTTCTCTTGCGGATCTCCTCATTCCTGATTCGAAATACTAGAAATTGCATAATACTATAAATAAGAAACTTGTTTCATAACCATATTAGTGATAGCAGCTTTTCTTTTTTAATGCCCTTAATGTGCATACAAACAACCCACACACGTCAACAGCAGAGGTAACTGGCAGCAGTCAACGAGTGTCACACGTTGTCGATGTGTCAGCGGCTGCCAAGGTGCTGCTGCTGAGTTGTAGACATCGTGCCTCTCGTTTGAGTACGGTGGTCAAATACACGTATGACATGCATAGGCGCCAGCAAGTTTATTTTTAGGGTGGTGCATCTTCAGCTCAACAAAGCAGGTTCCATCATTTTTGCACTTCACCTATGATGCAGTGCATATAATAATATGTGTGGTATAGATAATCGTTTGTCCACACATAGATTTTAGGAAATAGGAGTTCGGTACTTTGTTGACTAATGCAAAAAAGGTTTAGAATCGAGAGTTTGCAGAATACAATCGAACATTTTAGGATCTCGCCTCAAATGGGTTGAGTTCTCTATTATTATATTAGGCGTATTCGGATATTTTTAGTTCTGAATTTTTTTACACCTACATTTTATTTTGAAGCCAGGGAGGTGCAAGTGCACCCTCGTGCACCCCGCTCCCGGCGCCCATGATGACATGTTGTCGATGGCTGCAACTGCCTCCGCCGTTTACGCGTGTCATCTGCACTCCGGACCCACCATAGTCCATACCCCGTTTGTATGAGCACTTAAATGCATTTGCTCAGCCGTTTGAACGGATACCTCAGGAATACAGAAGATCACCGATATCTTCTGATTAAGATATCCAAGTTAGGAAGAAATTAGGTAAGTAACATCTGGATGAGGAACTCCGCCTAAGGCCTATTAGATACCCAGAAGTATTTAGATGATTACAAGTTTAAATGATGATGATGATGATGAGGTAAACACCAACAAGCTTGTTCTAAGTGACTATTGCTGTCGCCAACTGAAGAAATGAGACTGAATTGATTAATGATTCACTCCGTGACCTATGATCCACGAATCCGTAGTAAGCAGCATGAATTAGTAGGTAACGTGTCATAATTGAGAGCAGTGGTGGCCCAGTAATAACTGACGCGACTTCCGAGTTGTATGCCCTAGGTTTGGACCCAGACAGGCGCTTTTACTTTGTGTAAATTATTTCACTGCTCTCAAAACGGTGAAGGACATCGTGACGAAACCGGCTTGTCCTAGAACCAAAATAAAGGAAGACAGTTGACATCCACCAACTCCCACTGAACCCGTGTGACGGATTACGGCCCACTCCCTCTCACCGAGAGGAGACCTGTGTCTTAGCAGTGGGAACATTACATGCTAATTTAATCGCGGAAAGGGTGGATTTATTTACCTGTTCTCTGAATGAGTTCACAAAAATTACTTTACATATTATGAGCTGTAATAAAAAAATAATAGTTTAAGACCACGCTACCCGTTTAAGGCCCGTGCTGGATGGCGCGTACGTGTTCCACGCGCGCCTCAAAGAGATGTCAGCATAAATTGAGGGGCCCCTTAAGGCCGAAGCCTGCCGGGTCAGCGGGATTGTCCGAAAGGGTTACCGCTGGCCCGGAACATAGAGGGCTAAGGAAGGAACACGGGTGGGTTTTATTCAGTAAAAGTCTGACACTCCCTTCCGCTCCACCCAGAGCGGGAGGGGCCATTTTATGATTTCCCACCACAAAAAAAAAAGACCACGCTACCGATTTGGGGCAACCTGTAAAGCTGTCTTGGGAATAATAAATAAATAAATTTAAAACTAACAAAGTTACATTAAACAACCACAAAGAAAAGACCTGTGCGAGGCCAAAAAGGCTCCTACCTCAGCATAATGCTCCGATATTTAAAAAATAAAACACTACAGCGTTGCTTTGCTTTGAGAATTTATTATAATTATTAACAAAACAAATCCTCAATTTGAATTAAAAAAAAAAAAAGTGTTTGCAGGTGCAGCTCATTCGTGTCATGTTGTCGTGCCATTCATAGACCGTACTGATAATGTAGAAAGTCTATCAGGCAGAAGACTATATTCTAAAAACTGTAATCAAACACTTCCTGACACTACGTAATGATTGTTATTAATGACTCAAGCTATGACGAAGATTTAAATAATTTATTTCCGTGATTATTTTTAATGAATCTGTCCACTAGCCAGCTGTTTCATCGCCAATTTTAGAGTGGTTGCTAATAGAAACAAAACACGTCCCCAATGTCAATGGCAGGTTGCTAGGGGAACCACTGGCAAGTTGCCACTGTGTACATGCGGTGCTTTCGAACCTAACACGCTAATGTCAAGTGATGTTCACGCTTTCGGTAATATGCACTGTTAGCCGAAGATTAACGACATGAGTATAAATCCGATAGAATCCAAGCTTCGTGTAGCAGAGACCTCTTAGTGTGCCTATTGGAGTGTGATTGTGAAGCTTAATCTTTGTTCGTTGTCTCATCATCATCATTTCCACTGCTGGACATAGGCCTCCCTCAAGCACCTCCACTTCGACCGGTTTTGCGCTTCTCTCATCCAACGAGTTCCTGCGGCCTTCAGAAGGTTGTCGTTCCACCTTGTGGGAGGCCGTCCAACGCTACGTCGTTGTCCGTCGTTGTTCGTTGTCTACTTATGTAATATGTAGCGTAATCAGCCTATAATGTTCCCACTGCTGGGACACAGGCATCGTCTCGGTGAAAAGGAATGAGCTGGATTCCACCACGCAGGCCCAGTGCGGATTGAAAGATGCCACATGTGTTCGAATTTTTGGTTCTAAGACATGCCGGTTTCCTCTCGATATTTACACAAAGTAAAGCGCCTGTCTGGGTTCGAACCTACAACCTACAACTCGTAAGTCGCGGCCGTTACCACTGGGCCACCTCTGCAAAACTACTGTGCTACCGGTAAATTTGACGCTTAGTAGCTTGGCAACACGTGTATTTGTCGTTTGTCTTGTGCCTGGATTGAAAATGTCCCTTATGTATGGTCTGTCTTTACGCACTATGTATGGCTATGTTATAAGACACACTTTTAGAATCGAAATTAAAGGTGTACCTACCTTATCCAATAAATTCAAGCTTCATGAATGTGATCAACTTTAATAATTTATTTATTTAGGTTTTTCATTACAATTTAACACTAAAATATACATATAATAGTATATACAAAAAGGAAAAGAAAAAGACAGGAGATCATTGGGCATCAAAAAATTCGTCCGCATCGCTGTCAATGGCAGAAGTGCCCAAAAGGCTGGCAGTATTACCACGTTGGATGGCAATGCTTATTCTTTGGGCTAAAAAAAGGCCAGCCCTCTGGTCACGTGAAGAGTCAAAGAGAGCTTCATGTATAAGAGACTTTAGTGTGCCTATTGCAGTGTGATTGTGTGGAGCTTGATCTTTGTTCGTTGTCTACTTATGTGCTACCAGTACCTAAACTTGACGCTTAGTAGCTTGACAACACGTGTACGTGTCGTTTGTCTCCCCGTGTTTACAGACTGATCTAGTCTCTTGTCTATGCTGTCAAAGCTTGAGACGTCGCGGCGTCGCCGCAACGTACATGGCTGTATAAATCACATTACACATACGTTGTTTATTATCTATATACCTACCTAGGTACCTGTGCAGTTACACGGGTCGATCGATCAGGTTAAGCTACGCTTGTCGCGGTTTGTTCGTGGATGGGTGACCATCTTTACATACCAAAACCCCTCCGTGCCTCGCAGCACGTTAAGTCGTTGGTCCTGGCTGGTATCCGTAGATCTTTGACAGTCGTTACCTACGGGTCGTCAGAAAGCCCGAAAGTCTGACAACCAGTCTTGCCAAGGGGTATCGTAATACCCAGTTGTGGAGGTCAGAAAGGCAGTCGCTCCATGTAAAATACTGGTATCCCACTGCATCAGGTTAGACTGGAAACTGACCCCAAACCTAGTTGGGAACAGGCTAGGCAGATGATAAGGTGGCAAAATAGGTAATCAGAGGTACATAATTTGACCTTACGTTGATTGCTCGGACAAGTAGCGCTGGCCCATCCTTCATTTGGATAAAGGATGGACTTTTTTTGAAGCTAGGTATATAGCTCCAAACTTTAATGGTCAACGAAAACATCGTCAGGAAACCGGCATGTCCTATAACCAAAAATTCGAAGACATGTGACATCTACCAACCCGCACTGGACCCGCGTGGTGGATAACAGCCCATTCCCTCTCGAGGAGAGGCCTGTGTCCCAGCAGTGGGAACATTAAAGGCTGATTATGTTATATAACTCCGATATCGTAGCCACGTACTTCACAGTGCCCGGAATAGGGCTCCCGTTGCATATTTTAATGCGCAACCGAATGCGACGAAGCGCGAAATGGAAATCTTTCGGGATCGTAACTGCCTTAACTGCAGCGCAATATCGGAATACTGTTTTGGAAAAAATATGCTATCAAGGATATTGCCAAGCACTTTTACAATATTCTGTATAAGGGATTTTTAAATTAATTTTAGAGTTCAGCTGTGAAGACGGTGTGCTAAATTTTGTGGCTAAGTGGCGACAAGATCAAATTAATAGAAATTGATTTTAAAAATGAAATTATTTTGCTATAGTAGATAGAGGTATTGGTCGCTTCTTGAAGCAAATTGTAGGTAACGTGATAGTGATAGTGTAACTATCGTTAAGGTAAACATTTAGAAAGTTTTTCCAGCCGAAAACCGTAAAGCATGACGGAAATTACCTAAAAAGAAAGGTGTTGACTGGCCAACAAGTTGGAGCAGTAATCCCTAAAATCTATTGCGGTCGGGTCAAACTGACTCCCATCTTTGACCTTTATTCAGCTGTGAACTTAAACTCAACATAACATCAGCTTTTTCCGAAATCAGAAAAAGTATTTCTTGTTGTTGTACAATTTCCTAAATGAACGAGTAGTTAACTTACGAGTAGGTACTTAACAGAACAGTTGTTTTATTGTTGTTTTTTTTTAATTTTTTGTTGTTTGGTTGTTGTTTTTTTTTGGGGCTAGCTACTGAGTACTTGAGTAGTTTATGCGGCCTACCCAAATGTCCTGTCTTTGGTATTGTTCGTCGAATCGTTGAGCTCCTCAAGTTCTGAGTTGAGCTGCACGATTTTTGACAAATGCGTGCACTGATTGGACAGGTCCGCTCAATCTGTGTGGTTCTTTCCTCAAAAGACCATTTCAGACACCAATCTACATGGTCTTCACACGATCTGACCAAGATTTTGTCTGGACTTTAAAAGAGACTGTGACTTCTGAGTTTGTTTCGGCCTTTCTTCTCAGAATAGTCAGTTAGGAAACGCCGACCTCATCTAGTTTAAAAAAAAAATATGATTGACGTGTAAAAGTGTTTGTACAAACCTACTTACAGAAATAAAATCATTTATCATTTATCATTTATCATTTACTGCTTAATATCAATATCATGTTGTTTTTCAGTTATCTACCAAGCCCACCACTTACATGTTTTTGAACGCAAAGTATGTACAGGTATGTACCTAAAAAAAGGTCCTAGATACCTACATCCCTACGTATACTCATACTTACTTATATTCATAGATTAGTATTTATTGTATTACCTATTTAAATGGTATACTATACTACCTACAGTATTATCCCCTTACCCTTTTTAATCCATCCAAAGGTTGTCTATAAAAGGTCGCTTTTAGCGATAAGACCGCCCATTGTCTCACCCTTTGTAAAATGTCTACATTTATATCTGTAATTCCATTACAACTTAAAAAAAAATACTATAATCAGCAAAACCTTGCTGATTGTATTAAAGTTTTATTTAAAAACAGTACCTAGGTATCAACATCAAGTAACACCAACATGGCGCATTTAATTGTTGTCTCCTAATCCACAGTTCTATTTCAAGCACTATTCACTGCAATGCACACACAGGAATCAATAACATTATTCCTGGAATTATTGAAGCTTTGCACGTAGGTACAATTAGTGCCCAGGGCACAGAGAACAATGAAACAACAAACCAATCGCAGATGGCAAGATAAACCAATATGTGGTAATGATAAATACACAATAGGTAAGATTTTAAATAGAAAATGTTGTTTTTCAGTTATCCTCTGAAAACGTGTTGTTTCAGTTTTCGAGAAATGAAAAGAATAAAAAAATGTTATCGTTGAATGTTTTTCTATTAGTTCATAACATTGTACAATTTAAAAACATTAATAGGTACATGTAAACGTATTTTCGAAAATAAGTTCATTATGTTTTTAAAAATTTGCCCCTATGGACAAACACGACCCTTACTCACACTACAAAGGTATGCCAATTGCATAATGATCGTTTTGATAGTAAGAAAATTCTAAAGCTATATTGAGTACAATCCATATTTCAAGAAATATAAATCACCAATATGAAGTGCACAGTTTTGTTCCAAATAATTAAAAGATTTATTATATTTAGAACAAGACTAATGTAAGCGGAAACACATGAAAAAATACACACTGCATAACTCAGACCATCTACCCTATATTTTATTTCAAACAAACGCTTCATCCATTTATTATCTTTTATCAATCATCATGTGCATTTCAAATAGTTTCGAAACGAAAGAGAAGTGCTTCTATTTATACTTATCTATTTAGTACGTCATGATCTGAAATATCGCATCAATCTTTCATTTCGTTGCTATAAAGCTTGTCAAAAATGGTTAGGAAAACAGCTGTGCTTTCAATCACGTGTATAATACTAGCTTATGCACGTGGCTTCGCCCACTCGGATATTATACCAAGGATACAATATACTACCGGGATTAAAACTATCCTATGTCCTAACCTAGGTCATGATCTATCTTTACCTATGCGAAACATCGAAATCCGTTCAGGGGGCCTAAAAAGGCCACTTTGACAGAATCCTAAAAGGATAATATTACATTGGTGAAGGATTTTTCAGTATTTTTTTTTGTGTGTGCTAAAATACCAATCAATCTAATCCAAATCCAATCCCAATATCTTTGATTATACCTACGTAGTGCGGCGAAAAAAGAAAAACACAAAAAATAACACTTTGTCTTCGCCATATGGCATAGTGGCCTTTTTAGGTCCCAGGTTGCAGTCAGAGACAGACCGGCAGACAGAATTACTTTCGAAGTCAAAATATTAAGTATTAGTTTAAACTTATTACTATGAATTTTCTGGTGTGGTAGCATCCTGTGCCCATAATAAGATAAAATACTATGTACCAAGCTTATTCTCATAATGAGTTCTCGGGTGTGACTGTAAAAACATACTTAACTGACAAGGAGACTCATTTCCGTATTTGGTAGTTATGCAGTTTCCTTCAGCAAGTAGGTACCTACCTAACTCCGGAGCCATAATTGCCGCAAGTGCTGTTTTCTGCAAACTTGAAAATATACAACACAAAATGGTTGACTTCCTGTCTGGTCCTGTCAGCTGTTTTGTAAATAAGAGACAGTTGCTGAAAACAGCGTTCTTGTTTACAATATTATATGTATTATGTACAGAAGACGCCAGCACAGCAAGCTACTACAATCTGTCAAATTTCCTTAATAGATTTTCAACATTATCGCTAAAACATAAAGTTCAAAGTTGATTAGGAAAATTGGTCATTTTCGGGTAGCTTCGTGTGCTGGCGTCTGTACAAGTATCTATAATAAAAAATAAAAGAAAAAGGGAGGAGATCATTGGGCATCAAAAAATTCGTCCGCATGATCCGCATCACTGTCAATGGGATACCTAAGTGCCCAAAAGGCTGGCAGCATCGAAAACTAAAATAAAAGTACAATAAATATTATATATCTAAAGAAATAGATATACCAACTTCTCAGGATGCCATAAATACTATGTTCGTCGTGTGTGACATGGTTAATTCCACTTCCGTGCAGATATTAGTAGAGAAACTGGGAAAGCGGGAGCGCGACCGTGCCTACGAGCTCGTTGAATTATTGAGACACCGCTCGCGTCCAAATTGAATTCGTGAGCCTCCATATACTATATGCTCAGCTATATCTATGTACGTCCGTACACAATGAAAATATATTATTGACTAGCTTCTGCCCGCTACTTCGAACGCGTGAAATTTCTTGTTCCCCGACCTACAGTCACGAGCACAAACATGTCAACACTTGGCAACTTTCAATTGCGATTTTTTCGTGAAATGACAAATGCAACGTTGAAATACGACACTTTACAGAAACCTATGGGTTCTAAAATACTATGTTCGTAATAACATAAAATTTCATTAAAAAATAAAGGAGAAAATTGCCTTTGAATAAAGCCAAGTGTATTCATACTTATGCTCGTGACTGTACACCGTTGCATGGCATCGCCTGCCAGTGCTATTACTTCATTTTAGCTTAGTGTTCTTTCTCTCTTTTTTTCTTTTTGCTCGGCTCCTAAGCTACTATAATAGCTTGATGTTAATTAGCCTATAGGCTTTCAAGAATTGGGCTATCAAATCCAAAATAGTAGATTATTTGCCAAGGGAGCAAATAACTATTTTGAAGGTGAGAGTGTTTATTAGAATCCTGACCGCAGCCAGGGATTCAAAGTACGTCACTTAAGGACGCGTTTGCGAATCTGACAAAAATAAGTAGTTTTACGGTACACTTTGCAGCAAAATGTGACTAAACCAAATGTAACTAATAATTACCACATATAGTTTACTCCTTCATCTTCAAATGGTAGCTATTTTTTATTAAAAAATGTTGGTTTTTAATATAGTAAAAAATAATTTCCGTTGCCTCTTCACACAAAATCGACGATATCGTGCTGACTTTGGGGCTATTTTTCTTCTATTTAATAACATAAATTTATTTATTTAAAAATATTTTATGTAAGCAGACATGTTCAACTCAAAAAGGTACTAAAAAGAACTATCAAAATGTTACAAATAGGCTCAGAAAAAAATAAAAATCGGAGTCTATTTTTTCACATATTTAGCTATAACGCGTGAATCTTATTGGATTGTAATAAGGGTTATTTTACTGGTCACTGTCTTGGTTTATTGCACAAAAATTTGTAATGAAATATTAGTCTGCGCTCGGCCGCCGTCGTGAGTGGACTCTGTGTCGCTTGTAAGCAGCAGCTTGTGCTGAAAAAGATCGCTGTACGGATACAAAATATTTGACATACCAAACATGATACTTCACGCATTCTATAATGTACCTACTACCCAAGGAGAGATTTTATTCACAGTCTTATAATTTTTCTAGAAGTAAGTAGGGATTATAAATTCATAATATTATTATTTCGTTTCGGACTTGATGGAGTGACCTGCAGGTGTACTTCGAAGACTGCTACTGGAACTAATAGCCGAGCTGAGCTAGATGTGCCGAGTTTGGGCTCATTTCGTTAGTTATGTTGAGACCTTACCTCCGGACTTGATGGAGTGACCTGCAGGTGCCTACTTCGAAGACTGCTACTGGAACTAATAGCCGAGCTGAGCTAGGTGTGCCGAGTTTGGGCTCATTTCGTTAGTTATGATGAGACCTTACCTCCGGACTTGATGGAGTGACCTGCAGGTGTACTTCGAAGACTGCTACTGGAACTAATAGCCGAGCTGAGCTAGGTGTGCCGAGTTTGGGCTCATTTCGTTAGTTATGTTGAGACCTTACCTCCGGACTTGATGGAGTGACCTGCAGGTGTAATTCGAAGACTGCTACTGGAACTAATAGCCGAGCTGAGCTAGGTGTGCCGAGTTTGGGCTCATTTCGTTAGTTATGTTGCGACCTTACCTCCGGACTTGATGGAGTGACCTGCAGGTGTAATTCGAAGACTGCTACTGGAACTAATAGCCGAGCTGAGCTAGGTGTGCCGAGTTTGGGCTCATTTCGTTAGTTATGTTGAGACCTTACCTCCGGACTTGATGGAGTGACCTGCAGGTGTAATTCGAAGACTGCTACTGGAACTAATAGCCGAGCTGAGCTAGGTGTGCCGAGTTTCGGCCCTTTTTGGTAGTTATGTTGAGACCTTACCTCCGGACTAGATCGCGTGACCTGCAGGTGTACTTCGAAGACTGCTACTGGAACTAATAGCCGAGCTGAGCTAGACGTGCCGAGTTCGGGCTCATTTCGTTAGTTATGTTGAGACCTTACCTCCGGACTTGATGGAGTGACCTGCAGGTGTACTTCGAAGACTGCTACTGGAACTAATAGCCGAGCTGAGCTAGGTGTGCCGAGTTTGGGCTCATTTCGTTAGTTATGATGAGACCTTACCTCCGGACTTGATGAAGTGACCTGCAGGTGTACTTCGAAGACTGCTACTGGAACTAATAGCCGAGCTGAGCTAGGTGTGCCGAGTTTGGGCTCATTTCGTTAGTTATGTTGAGACCTTACCTCCGGACTTGATGGAGTGACCTGCAGGTGTAATTCGAAGACTGCTACTGGAACTAATAGCCGAGCTGAGCTAGGTGTGCCGAGTTTCGGCCCTTTTTGGTAGTTATGTTGAGACCTTACCTCCGGACCTGATGGAGTGACCTGCAGGTGTACTTCGAAGACTGCTACTGGAACTAATAGCCGAGCTGAGCCTGGTGTGCCGAGTTTCTGCTCATTTCGTTGGTTATGTTGAGACCTTACCTCCGGACTTGATGGAGTGATCTGCAGGTGTACTTCGAAGACTGCTACTGGAACTAATAGCCGAGCTGAGCTAGTGCCGAGTTTGGGCTCATTTCGTTGGTTATGTTGAGACCTTACCTCCGGACCTGATGGAGTGACCTGCAGGTGTACTTCGAAGACTGCTACTGGAACTAATAGCCGAGCTGAGCTAGGTGTGCCGAGTTTCGGCCCTTTTTGGTAGTTATGTTGAGACCTTACCTCCGGACTAGATCGCGTGACCTGCAGGTGTACTTCGAAGACTGCTACTGGAACTAATAGCCGAGCTGAGCTAGACGTGCCGAGTTTGGGCTCATTTCGTTAGTTATGTTGAGACCTTACCTCCGGACTTGACGGAGTGATCTGCAGGTGTACTTGAAAGACTGCTACTGGAACTAATAGCCGAGCTGAGCTAGGTGTGCCGAGTTTCGGCCCTTTTTGGTAGTTATGTTGAGACCTTACCTCCGGACTGGATGGAGTGACCTGAAGGTGTACTTTGAAGACTGCTTCTGGAACTGATACACGAGTAGAACTAGCTGATAAGAATGTGTATAGTTTTTAACTCTTTATCTCGATTGTGATTTTAGGCCAAGACCTACGTTTGGGAAAAGCTCTGGTAAGAAACTTCATAGATCCAAGATTTAAAAGAAATATGGAACTACAAGAACATTCTTCACATTGTCATACTTAATGTTTTTTTTTTTTTTTTTTTCCGTCACTTTTATTATTTTTTATCATTTACAGCTCCTGGTCCGGCTTAGTACCAGTGGCGTGCATTTGTTTTCAAACTCAAACTCAAAGCATTTATTTCAATTAAACCTTGCACAGGCACTTTTGAATTGTCAAATAGTCTGTCAGTTAGACAGAAAGTTGAAGCTAGTTGCCCATTCCAAAACGTAGATCTCTATGGAGAAGAACGGGCAAGAAACTCCATGGACACTCTTTTAAATCAAGATATTACAAAATCCTGGGTACACTATGTGAGAACAATGTAAAAAAGATACAAATGAAGAATTAATTCAAGACATAAGATTAAAAATAAGCCTTGGCAGTTAAGAGATGACCAGTCTCAACCGACGGCGCCCGTTCACGAACATGACGCGTGGCAGAATAGGTAGGCAGGCACTAGGCTGAGTTTAGTCTACGCAGACGCGGTCACTAATCAGAAACATAAAACAAAAGTATCAAATAAGAAAAAAAAATTACAGCCGCCATCTTGGATTTTCATTTTGACCTCACTATCGGCTTTAGCACCCTTGAAAACCATAAAACGACACCCATGATGAAAAAAAAAATTACAGCCGCCATCTTGGATTTACATTTTTATCTCACTATCGGCGATCTCAATATCCGTCACTTTCTTTCTTCGCACGGCTAAATTACGAACGATTTTAACATTCATACTCGGTTGGTTAGTCGACCTTCGCAATTTATCACCCTAAAGCCTACTGCCGCGCGTAAATGTATGAAGATTTTGTTTTTTGTTAGGTATGATAATTTAGTGAGTTTCTTTACATACACTAAAATGTAATTGACAGGCTTATGGTGATTTATCGAGGTAGGCACTGCTTATATGCAATGCACGCCACTGCTTAGTACGCTATCATAATTGCGTAACACACTTGGAATGGCAATCCATTCCAATTTGACAGTACAACAATATCCATTGCGTTGTATTTGTTTTACAAATTTTTAACGATTTTTTTAAACATGTAGCCGTAACAAACATATAAACACACACACACACCCCAACTTTCGCCTTTATAATATTAGTGTGATCTAACTTCATTCACTATACAGTGAGTGTATGTTCTTGTAGTTCCATATTTCTTTTAAATCTTGGATCTATGAAGTTTTTTACCAGAGCTTTTCCCAAACGTCTTAGGTCTTGGCCTAAAATCACAATCGAGTTAAAGAGTTAAAAACTATACACATTCTTATCAGCTAGTTCTACTCGTGTATCAGTTCAAGAAGCAGTCTTCGAAGTACACCTGCAGGTCACTCCATCAGGTCCGGAGGTAAGGTCTCAACATAACCAACGAAATGAGCCCAAACTCGGCACACCTAGCTCAGCTCGGCTATTAGTTCCAGTAGCAGTCTTCGAATTACACCTGCAGGTCACTCCATCAAGTCCGGAGGTAAGGTCTCAACATAACTAACGTAATGAGCCCAAACTCGGCACACCTAGCTCAGATCGGCTATTAGTTCCAGTAGCAGTCTTCGAAGTACACCTGCAGGTCACTCCATCAAGTCCGGAGGTAAGGTCTCAACATAACCAACGAAATGAGCCCAAACTCGGCACACCTAGCTCAGCTCGGCTATTAGTTCCAGTAGCAGTCTTCGAAGTAGGCACCTGCAGGTCACTCCATCAAGTCCGGAGGTAAGGTCTCAACATAACTAACGAAATGAGCCCAAACTCGGCACATCTAGCTCAGCTCGGCTATTAGTTCCAGTAGCAGTCTTCGAATTACACCTGCAGGTCACTCCATCAAGTCCGGAGGTAAGGTCTCAACATAACTAACGTAATGAGCCCAAACTCGGCACATCTAGCTCAGCTCGGCTATTAGTTCCAGTAGCAGTCTTCGAAGTACACCTGCAGGTCACGCGATCTAGTCCGGAGGTAAGGTCTCAACATAACTACCAAAAAGGGCCGAAACTCGGCACACCTAGCTCAGCTCGGCTATTAGTTCCAGTAGCAGTCTTCGAAGTACACCTGCAGGTCACTTCATCAGGTCCGGAGGTAAGGTCTCAACATAACCAACGAAATGAGCCCAAACTCGGCACACCTAGCTCAGCTCGGCTATTAGTTCCATTAGCAGTCTTCGAATTACACCTGCAGGTCACTCCATCAAGTCCGGAGGTAAGGTCTCAACATAACTAACGTAATGAGCCCAAACTCGGCACACCTAGCTCAGCTTGGCTATTAGTTCCAGTAGCAGTCTTCGAATTACACCTGCAGGTCACTCCATCAAGTCCGGAGGTAAGGTCTCAACATAACTAACGTAATGAGCCCAAACTCGGCACACCTAGCTCAGCTCGGCTATTAGTTCCAGTAGCAGTCTTCGAAGTACACCTGCAGGTCACTCCATCAAGTCCGGAGGTAAGGTCTCAACATAACTAACGAAATGAGCCAAAACTCGGCACACCTAGCTCAGCTCGGCTATTAGTTCCGGTAGCAGTCTTCGAAGTACACCTGCAGGGCCCTTCATCAGGTCCGGAGGTAAGGTCTCAACATAACCAACGAAATGAGCCCAAACTCGGCACACCTAGCTCAGCTCGGCTATTAGTTCCATTAGCAGTCTTCGAATTACACCTGCAGGTCACTCCATCAAGTCCGGAGGTAAGGTCTCAACATAACTAACGTAATGAGCCCAAACTCGGCACACCTAGCTCAGCTCGGCTATTAGTTCCAGTAGCAGTCTTCGAAGTACACCTGCAGGTCACTCCATCAAGTCCGGAGGTAAGGTCTCAACATAACCAACGAAATGAGCCCAAACTCGGCACACCTAGCTCAGCTTGGCTATTAGTTCCAGTAGCAGTCTTCGAATTACACCTGCAGGTCACTCCATCAAGTCCGGAGGTAAGGTCTCAACATAACTAACGTAATGAGCCCAAACTCGGCACACCTAGCTCAGCTCGGCTATTAGTTCCAGTAGCAGTCTTCGAAGTACACCTGCAGGTCACTCCATCAAGTCCGGAGGTAAGGTCTCAACATAACTAACGAAATGAGCCCAAACTCGGCACACCTAGCTCAGCTCGGCTATTAGTTCCAGTAGCAGTTTTCGAAGTACACCTGCAGATCATTCCATCAATTCCGGAGGTAAGGTCTTAACATAACCAACGAAATGAGCCCAAACTCGGCACACCTAGCTCAGCTCGGCTATTAGTTCCAGTAGTAGTCTTTGAATTACACCTGCAGGTCACTCCATCAAGTCCGGAGGTAAGGTCTCAACATAACTAACGAAATGAGCCCAAACTCGGCACATCTAGCTCAGCTCGGCTATTAGTTCCAATTAATACATAGGTACGTACTTTGGCAAGTACTTGATTAATCACTGTCCAGTGAAATTAAGTAAATATTAAAAAAAAATACATGGCAAAAATTAAATAAAATTAGGCTCAAGTATCAAGTCGTGTCAGTTTACTCATAATTTCACCGCTTCGCGCATGTCGCTGTGTGTGTGAGCCGTGCACGTGTAGTAGTGAGACTCAATACCTAAAATTGAAGCGCGTCAATTCGTAAACGCGTCCATAAGCTTAAAATAATGTTGCTCCCGAGTTGGACACTGTACTTTTTATCACCCTCTATGAAAAAATAAGTAAGTGCAACTTATGAAAGAGAATAGTACCTACATTTATTTATTTACATACAATTTTGAGTAAACAATTACGAACGAAGGCCGGATGCTTTTCGCGCGCTTTTATTTTTTCTACTTTTTTTTAATTTGGCTAGCGCGCGTTTTAATTTATCATACAGCCTGTTACTTGTTCATACAATGTTCGCGATTGACCTCTTTGGTGATTGGAACTTTTACTAACAATATCCACATTCTAAATTCAAATCACTTTTAGTTCCTAGGGTTTTTTTTTTTTTTTGGATGGGAAATCATCAAATTACCCCTCCCGCTCTGGGTGGAGCGGAAGGGAGTGTCAGACTCTTACTGACTAAACCCACCCGTGTTCCTTCCTTAGCCCTTTATGTTCCGGGCCAGCGGTAACCCTTTCGGACAATCCCGCTGAAGTTCCTAGGGATTAAATAACTATTTTAGTCCCTGTTTACGAAGAACACACTTAGCTCTTTTTGAATACATCTGATAAAAAAATTTTTTTAAATCTGCCTGGTATAGCGAGGCCCCATTAGTGCGTTGCGTCGACTCAATACTGACTAATGATTAATTCAATTAAGACAATTTAATTATTATTTCAATTAAATTAGTCAATAATGTCTTATTTATTAGTCATTATTATATTCATAATGACTCAACGCAGGTGTGGCATATAATGGGGCATCGCCCGTAGTTGTGGAGATTAGCGCGTTCGAACAAACCGCACCCGCATAAGTGTCGATCCCGTGGGAATATCGGGATAAAAACTATCCTATGTCCTTTCCCGGGATGCAATCTATCTCTCTGACAAAATTTATCGAAATCCGTTCAGTGGTTTAGGCGTGAAAAGGTAACATACAGACACAGACAGAGTTACTTTCGAATTTATATTGAGCATAGCAAGATACATTTATTATGTGTCGTAATTTAATCTGGTTTAAATATAAATTGTATGGGTGTGGTAAACTAGTAAATTTGTACCACTAGTTTCTGCCCGCGACTTCGTCCGCGTGCAATTTCTTGTTCCCTCGACCCACCCCGTCGCATCACAACACCTGCCCGCGCTATTATAGTTTTCACTTAGCGTACCTGCTGACTTTTTCTTTTTGCTCGGCTCCTAAGGGTCATAACGTGATGCCAAATAGCATATATAGCCTTCCTGAAGAATTGGGCTATCAAATGCAAAAAATATTTTTCAAATAGGTACGACTGGTGGTTCCTGTTAATAGTGCGTTCAAACAAACAAACAATCTCTTCAGCTTTATTATTAGTATCCTAGTTATAGATAGATATATTGGAGGGGCCCGTGGCTAAATTATAACAACCGCACAGGTCGATCGATCAGGTTAAGCTACGCTTGCCGCGGTTAGTCTGTAGATAGGTGACCATCTTTACATACCGTGACCCCTCCGTGCCTCGGAAAGCACGCTAAGCTGTTGGTCCCGGCTGTCATTCGTGGATCTTTGACAGTCGTTACGGGTAGTCAGATGCCCGAAAGTCTGACAACCAGTCTTACCAAGGGGTATCGTATTACCCAGTTACTGGGTTCCATGTAAAATACTGGTATTCAGCTGCATCCGGTTAGACTGGAAGCCGACCCCAACATAGTTGGAAAAAGGCTAGGCAGATGATGAGATAGATATATTGGAGGAAAACTAAAAAGTGCTAAAACATTCCAATAGACACGGGTTGTACTATCGCGCTTTCTCATTCGTATTTTATACTTATGCGAAGTTTAGCATAGCGAAGATATTATGTGTCATAATTTAATCTGATTTAAAATATAAATTGTGTGGTGCGTAAACATTTTATTATACCATAAAATTAAATGTAGACCTACGCATTCCTATTTCCATTACAATAATTATATAATGAGTATTTTGAGATAATTATAGAATGAGTAAACATAACATATTTTGTGGTATTGTGTGAGTATACATATAGACTGTATTGTATCGGTATACAGACATGAGCGAATCTGTTCTTGACAAACAATTTCTTAGGACAATTGGACAATGACACGTAAGTGGGGTCGGGAGCTAAAGCCGTTGATAGAATCGACCTAAAAATATAAGTATAATCTAATGCAGCACGATATCGCAGTATTAATCAAATGCAGAATCAACAAAGTAGTAAAAGATAAAGGTTATTGAATTCCATTTGTTATCTCTTGCAAGCACTCAGACCAATATTGATAGAAAATATTTTTTTATTCAAGGTAAGGTAGAATCAATGAACACAAGATAAAATGTAAACGAAAACACATCTAGTTTTCGAGATAGAAAAGAAACAGGAGGCGTGAGCATTGTAGACAATATAGTGATAGACGAAAGTTAGCGTGTATGTGTAGTAGTGCCGTGTACCCACGCCGTACGGTAGCGAGTACACGCGCAGCGACCCTGGCGACCCGGCCGCCCGCCGCCCGCACATGCGCACTCCGCGCTACCCAACACAAATCACAAAATGACGCCGCTGGACACCGCCACGTAATAACACGCTAAAAATATTCAAGACAAACCCACAAAAGTGAAAATTAATAAACCATTTACTACAATCTCCGTACATTGTTTAACGATATCGGGCAGTACGCGAATAGACCCACACGCACGCGCTGTTCCATGTCAAAACAAACCAGTGCTTTTGCGATGTAAACATGAACGAACGTAAGATCCTGCTTTTTATTCTTTCCGTGATCGTTTACAGTATCTACAATGTGCAACTGTGGTTTATGAAACAAAATGTTGAAGCAAATGTTGTGATCCCTGAGAAAATTGCCGCCACTGCGATCACGCCCAAAGAAAATCAAACAACTCCAGAAAATCCACCGGAAGCATTAAAACCTGTCATAAAACCAAAAGTCATTCCACTGTTTATAAAAGATGCATGCAGCATTTTAGAAGTGTTTACTGTGAAACCGACTATATCGAAACGTAAACAAAAACATCAAGGATGGAGCGCAAATAATAATCCTGTCACCGTCATAGGCATCACTGTGTTTCTCCTGGTACTGCTGCTCAACGCTATACTAGATGTTCTGAAAGTGAAAGAAGAAGAAAGGGCTAGGAGGAAGCTTAACCCAGATGGAGACAGAAGGCAATCGTTAGCAGAATTTGCTAATAAGAAACCATTACGACGAGAATCAAGCAAGTTTGGACTGCAGCTGTTTCAGATTGCTGAGTCTGTTATGACTCAAGAAGAGGACAATAAGAATAATTGTCGTCAAACAAGACCATATTTGTCGTCAAATAGGAGAGGAGATTCTACAAATTCGTACCTAAGTGAACCACATAGGAAATCTCAAGAAGGATCGGCACCGGCTTCAATCGCTGAGACAGCAGGAGATCCGAGACTCGTCAAAAGGCAATCTGTAGCGAAACTCTTTGGTATGAATCTATTTTTATTTCTATTTCTTTTCTTATACTAACGCAATGTTGATGAAATAATTTATGAGTTCATTGCAAGTCTGCTCTTTATTGATCGAAACTTGAATGTTGGTAAAAGTGAATGTAAATGTTTATGGTTTTAATGGTTTCTAAACTTCTATCTCTTCTTTCACTGTTTTATATTCTCTGTTTCATAACAAGGTCTGTCTGACGACTGAAAAAGACTTTCAGGTAATTAATGTTCTCACACGTCTTTTAGTTAGATTTTTATAATTAGCTTGTTTTTTTTAAATTCTCTTCAGTAGTTCGATTTTTTTGTAGCTACAGTTCTTTCTTATCTCTGTTACAATGACTGAACTTAAATTGTTTCATGCCTTGCCTGGACTACAAACGTATCTTTCGATGGGATGCCCGAATCGTAAAGAGCCGAAGCACTTTACAGTTCAATAAATCCTTTATAGCGCTGCATGTAAGCACATAGATAGACACCATCTACATTATATTCCTGAACATAATCAAATCTGTAAATACACACATCCGTGTTGGCAAGTTTATATGTAATCAATTGAACTCACAGTCCATTGAACACATGATTACGTTCCAAATGGTTAATCAAAGGTTTCATATACAATCTGTAGCAGTACAATTATAATTTTCTGCCCTGGATCCGCAATCAATAGTATCACGGAGGTTTGTGGCGGAATTAGTTGGCGCCTAATTGGCTTTTACCTGTAGCAAATCGGTTTACTAGTGAAACCCTTTCATCCAATTTATAATTACTTGTTAGCTGACAAATATATCCCGTGTTCCCTGATGGTGATATTAATTGGTACAGACGCCAGCACATCAAGCTACTACAATCTGTCAAATTTCTTTAATAGCTTTTTAACTTGATCGCTAACGCATAAGGTTCAAATTAGATTGGGAAAATTTGACAGTTTCGGGTAGCTTGATGTGCTGGCGTCTGTACATACTTTACATATAGTTAATCTGCTTGCCTCTGCTTTTAATTAAATACGCTAGGTAATTCCCTTGATCGGTGATATCTAATTAAGAGAGTATTTGTACAACAGTTTCAATTACAATGTACAGTTTCAATTTGCGAATTAACTGTCTGAACATTTACAGAGGTAATTATAACAAGGAGTTTGTAAGTATTACAAGGTTTTAGCTAGAAACGTTAGGGTGTGTAATTCTGGAAATAAACCCATGTAATCCTCATCGTTCATTAGAGTTCCAGGATGTTCTGGTTATTTATTAACTGTGTTAAGCGGAGCTTTAGTACCCTTATCAAATCGGAGACGAAACCCCAGACAAGGATTGGGACATTTAAACTGGAAATTGTCACTTGTCAGATGAAGCCGGATGTTCTACAAATTGACATTATAATGTCGAATTTTAACGAGTGTTATTTCTTGCATCAACTTTCCCTGAAACCATTTTATAATCCATGAAAGGCCACAATATACTTTACCATTTTACATCCTGAAGATTCCTGTGTGTTCAAGTTTACATCAGTCAAAAACTATTCATTGTGCGTGTTCAGTCCAGCTAATTCTCAGAGAAATGCCTTAAAATAGTGTGGAAAATCATCAGGATCTCCTTACTGGTTCACGAGCAAGATTCTTCCGACTGCATTAAAACAGTGTAGTTTTAAACAAAATTCTTTCTATTTAGGAGCTCGTCCAGTGCCGATGGTTCGTCGCTCATCATTCCCCGTTCTTCCTCTCAACCCCGAGGTTCAGGCCCTGATGTTAGGACACCGGCAGATGTCAATAGATAGCGATGATGAAGGGGATGCTAGGGGACGACGTGTCAGACTCATTCGTAGATTTTAAGTTCTTTGACTCCGTGAACAATAGATATCTATTGATTCTTCTGAATGTTTGATGTAGGTACCTCTTATTCATAAACGTTTTTTATCAAAATGCTGTTATTAACCTTATTACCCTCTCACTTCTTTGATATGAACATGACAAGGACAGAAAGCACTTTTGTAAAGTTTCGGTTAACAGTGTAAAATTGTTATGAATGAGAGTGCTAATTCATTAAAAATATTTTGACGTGATTCTAGTCTTTTTGCTACTTGCCTAATTTATTAATTCTGTGACATTTTACCTAGGGTATTTTTATGTACTTATTAATGTTATCAAAATTGTAATAGATTTATAAATAGTTTCTTGTTATTGTTGACAATTATTAGGTGGAAATAGCAATACCTATTTGTTGATTTTTAAGTAAAAATTAGTAGTTGCAGTAACGCATTAGTTAAATTATTTAGAAGTATTTTCTGCAGGTGTATTAATGGTATTTGAATTATGACTCACTTATTCTATTTACATATTTCAAAATACGTATTATTAGATGTAATTGTATTCCCTGTCTGCACCAAAATGTATATTGTGAATAATCAAACATTTAATATAAATTAAGGATTTTGGCAAAACAATGAAAATTGACTACGAAATTTTAAACTAAGTATAAGAAAATCAAATTATTATTAGCAAAGCTGATGCTTTTTTTATCTAGTCCGAATTTCCAAAAAATAGACTTTACAGTGCGAATGTGAAAACTACTGTCCTATATTTTTAGATGTCTAAGAATTTGTTTTACTTCTTCCAATGAAGAACAATCTACGTACCAACATAAGTTTAATTAACATTTCCAATGTTAGGACGTGAAAATCTCGCGAAGCATAATTATCCACTTTTATAGTTAAGTTATTTAGATAATAAACTTGATATCTCTCAATGTAATCTTTACCAACAATCCTACTATGTTTAATAATATTGTTCATCGAGATAAATCAAAACTACCTCTGAATTGCGAAGGTCTAAATTTCTAGAATATTATAATAATCAAATTAATTCTCACATCTATCATTTTTTCATTTATCGCCTAACATATAGTTGGAATGTGATGCGCAAGCAAGATATACGTATCCTAGAAAAAATGTAGAAGAAAGGATCAAATAATTAGGAGCCGGGAACATAGATGAGCTTAAAGCGTTAAAAGAAACGGTGAATGAAGAAAGAGTTCAGTGTATACAGGATGAAATTGAAAGCATGTGACTTTCTGTGAAGGCTGAGTTCTGGCCAAAGCAAATATAAATAAAAACTTGTAAAAATAAGTTATAACGATATAGATGAAGGCAAATTCAATGATAATTTGATCGAAATCAATAATAATGCAATTGCGGAGGGAACCAGTGAAGATGTTCTGCACAATGAAATCTTTTTCAATTTCAATTTCCCCCTGTATACAATGTTCTAAATATCCACCTGAACTGATTGATCAAAATTACTTCAAAGTCTGATCTACTTGTACTGTATGTGTGATACTTGTGTATGTACCTATGTAATTATATTAGTGGACACTATGTGACCTGACCTTTTGTATAGCACCTTTTGCGTATTCTAAAATATCAAATATACTTATTATAAAATTATTGATGTAGTTTTTCCTGAAATACATACATATTATAACTTTTTGTGACTCTTATTTTTAGTTAGGTATAACAAATCCTGGATTTAACATGTTTTTGTCCAGTAACTTACGATTGATACAGGTAATCAAACATTCATAAAAATACTTTAATGATCACGACACAACATTGCAAATAATTAATGTCCTCATTAACTTTACGGTTCAGACCGATTATATTATTGTCAGTAACAGTCTTTGTAACATTTTATATTATGCAAGCGTATTGGTCAGTTCCGACTATTCCATGGAATTAGAACCAAACGCATATGGAGCTTATCAACATTTATGTTTTGTCTGACATTCCTAAAATCGAGGATAAGCAAATATCTAAATGTTTTTCTAGACGATAACATACATATGTTAACAAAAACAATAGCTAAAGTAAACTGTGTGGAGTGGAAAAGATATCTTCCAAAAAGTTTTTAACAAAATAGAAGAATTGAATGGATAAGACTGACCAACGTCACCTACAATGACGTTCAATTCGAAAAGGTCTATGATCAGGATAAATTTCATGATGATGACAAAAAGGTTGTGGTCCTAAGCTATCAAAATAGAACACAAGCTTCAGAAATTGTTGACAGTGCTTGGTTGCTGATATGTGCCAGCTTGAACAAAACGAAGTTTCCCTCAAAATTATAAATTGAATGAATTGAAATCCGAACCACGTTCTCATCTTCTTGGAAAACTCATATCTCTTCGGCACACTTTTTAAGCTCAACACTTTGTTGAAAACGTTGTTTCCTTGTTAATATATCCCAATTAACAAGACTACAGTGGGTAGACTGATAAAAATAGCCGGTCTAATGAATGCAGCGTTAAAACTAGGACGAATATTTTGATGCATGCTCCGGTTTTAGCATACATGATATAATACAATTATTATTGACTTTAGCAGTCTTTTAATATGTCTGGTATGTTATTGTTGCTGTGTTTGGTTTGTACTTCCTATTATATTATTGTCGGAATCGTTCTATTTCCTGGTAACGGTATTTTCAAAGTGTCTTGTTACCCTTTTCTCTACGTATGTACATTTGAGGTTTCTCTGAACATGACGTAGTAGTATGTAGGTATCTGAAGGCCAATTAATTCTCGTAATTAAAAACATTCAGATTGACACTGTGATCAGGGGGCCTGAAAAGGCCACTTTGGCAGAAACATAAAAGGATAACATTATGAATCATAATATCGCGTAAACAGTCCATTTTTTTCTTTTTTTCGCTGCACTACGTAGGTATAATCAAAGAGATTGGGATTAGATTTGGATTGGATTGATTGGTATTTTAGCACAGGCAAAAAAAAAATTACTGAAAAATCCTTCTCCAATGGGATTTGATACGATTAACTTAACAGTTGACTGTCCATTATGGAACATAATGTTATCCTATCATGATTCTGCCAAAGTGGCCTTTTTAGGGCCCCAGACTGTGAACTTAAAATTACGAAGAATGTAATACCTATATTAGAAATAAAATCATTTATTTCAACTTTTTTTATAAACTATTTTAATTAAAATTGTAAATTAAAAATTAATAAATGAAATCTGCTCAGTGTCGTCAAGCTATGTCACAGTCAGTTATAGCAATTATTTGACCTACCTTTGCATAAATGGTTGAGATTTTTTATAATACGAATCGATAGTATTTTATGATTCTTTTATATTTTATTTTCTTTGCTCAAATAAAAACTATCAACCATTTATGCAAAGGTGGGTCAGCTAATTGCTATAACTGACTGTACGAATCTTCCACTAATTGGATTTTGATTAGGAATCTTTAATCTATCTGGCTAGTAACGTACGTATTACACATCCGATGTTTCGTCAACGTTGTGGTCTCATTATTATTTGTTACGGTCGAATGTCCTCGACCTAACACCGCGCGTGAGTTTGTATTGGATCAGCGCCAACCTCTCCGACCAATACTGAGCTTACCACTACACCTTGCGTGGCTTTCGTAATGATAATACGGGAAGATATTATAATTATGATAATTATTGTACTTAAACATAATTATATCTATTATTGGTTCACTGCAAGGCAAAGGCGTTTTCTCATAAAGAAAAGACAAAGGCATTGATACCCACGCTTGCTCAAGATGGGTTGACTATAAGTCTAGCGGTACTATTCTGTAAAAATCTCACCGAGAAAACTTAGGTGAAGTGAGCGTGGAGTGAGCTGTCAATAGTGTCAATTCCTAGCAAAAACAAACTCCCTTCACCTAAGTTTTCACGGTGAGATTTTTACAGAATCGATCGACTGGTTTCATAACAATGTTTTTCGTTCACATGTTTTGTTTTATTGGACTATCCATTGTTTTTGTCAATCGTAATCAATATTACGTTGTTATAATAATTATTGGCAGTATTGTATGATTTTTTTATACTACTGACAGATTTACAATATTTATTTTAGAAAAATTGTAAAACACGTTCTCATCTAAAATTAATTATTGACAACACGAATGCTGTCTAACAAGATGCTGCTAGCTATCCCCAGCAACTATTATACCTACCGGTGAAAAATATTTTGACAAAATTTACTCTATCGCCAAAGACCTTGTTATAGTTTTAAAAATAATTCACGTGCGTCCGACCGACATGGGATGCAGTCTTCTTCAGACGGGAATCAGAGGAGCTCGCTCTGACTTTTACGTTCCAAACAGACGTATACACAAAGCTTTTAACTGAACATACGTTACAACATAAACATAATTATGAAGAGCTGACTGCTGAGTGCATTATTTTTAATAAACCTTTTAAAGTGAAGTGAATAATGAACTAGGAACAGTAAATAGACTTTTGTGCAAAGAAATGAACATGAATTGCTATGATGAATTATCACCAACCACCGTTCTTCACTGGAATTATAGAGGATTTACGGAATTTCCTTTAAACCAACTGAAGGGCGAGGAAGCAGAAGTGACAGATATATATTTGAAGGAGAATCTCTTGACTCGTTTGCCAACTAACATCGGAGTTCTGGAGCATTTAGAGAGCCTGTACGTAAGCGGTAATGATATAACCGAGTTGCCGAGAGAGATATCTAAGTTGCGATGTCTAAAGTGCCTCGATGTTAGCGGGAATAGATTGAGGCGTATTCCTGAAGAGATAGGTGAAGCGAGGAGCTTAAAGTTCCTGATATTGGATGAGAATGAATTAACGGAGTTGCCGCTAAGGATTTCTGAACTAAGACGTCTACGGTACCTATCGGTTTGTGGTAATTTAATTTGTTACTTTAATTTTATGTGCCGTGTGGTCAATTCGATGTTGTGAGTTATTTTTATTTTTTTTGTATTTTTGCATGATAATAACAAACTGGTGAAATATTGAATACGATTATCAAAATTAATAAAAATGTGATCAGTGGACACGTGCATGAATAATTTGTGGTGATTTAATAAAAAACAAAAACTCGTGGTAATCGGTGGTTAGCCACGTGCACTGTTTCATAACAAAGCTTTTCAAGGCTACACACACAACAGGTTTGATGAATGCATTTAAAAAATCCGCTACATGTGGCAGAGTTCGTCAAGGCCGCTGTCTTTTTAACTTTTTTTAAATATACAACACCCACACACACACACACATAGGTACACCACTCGCCACCACCACCACCTCCGCTCACCATTTTTTTTTTATTAAGATAACATATTGTAGTTATTTGTTTTATGAATAATATTAAAACTGCACTAAGTATTTATGTAGGTAGTGATTTTACTAGCCTATTAAGTAACTATGGGTGGAATCCATTCAAATCAAATAATTTATTTCTTTGCAAACATAAGTAAATACTTTGTACATAGTTATGACCCTAATATACCATTACAAGTCCTAACTGTGAAAATAATATTCTGTCTGTCAAGTAAACTTGTCTGAGATAGTACACATACATAAGTACAGATGCCAGCACATCAAGCTACTACAATCTGTCAAATTTCTTTAATATATTTTCAACTCTATTTCTAAAGATTAAGGTTCAAAGTTGATTGGGAAAATTTGACAGTTTCGGGTAGCTTGATGTGCTGGCGTCTGCTACATAAACCCACGCCTTCTTCCCATGTAGGCAGAAACTACAAAACGCCATCTGCTAGTGCTACAATCCTTATAACACTCCTTTTGCCTTGTTTACGTTCTGAGTTAGTGTTAGGTTTATTAATAAAAAGACTGTAAAAAAAAAAAAACAATATTTTCCTATTTACTGAACCAAGACCACGCAGACAGAGATCAAAAACCCAAAATGCGAGTTCATCACACTAATATTATAAAGGCGAAAGTTTGTGAGTGTGTGGGGGTGTGTTTATATGTTTGTTACTTCTTCACGCTCAAACGGCTGGACCAATTTAGATAAAATTATGTATGGAGGTAGCTGACACCCTGGATTAACATATAAGCTACTTTTTATCCCGATATTCCCACGGGATCGACATTTACGCGGGTGAAACCGCAGGGCGCAGCTAGTTATACTATAAACTAACGCCACAACAATATCCGCATTGCCAAATGTTTTCCTAAGGCCCATTTGAGTTACATCACAGGAACCTATTTACTGGCCATCTCTAGCTAAACAGTGGCCAGTACTAATACGCTCTAGTTGCGTTTTACTATCCTCGTAAAGTTAACGAAAACAGTAATTTTGGCGCCTCGGATAACAAACTATCCGCTATGAATCAAGTTTAGCGTTTCCTCATTGATTTGGTTGACCCATTTACGGGTGTATGTTGGGACTAACGGTGGAGACCACCTCGGAATGTTTGAGTTTGAAACTGTTTTGGCATTTGTTTTAAAATGTAGGTACTTTGAACATCCTACTGCATAAGTAGTCAGTGTAATTGTTGAAGAAGAGATGTTCGTTGTTGTACCTAGTTGTTAAAAGCAAGGTAACAGATTTTTATCCAATGAACTTAAGAGACATAGGTACCTAGACCAAAAAAAGTTGAGATGTTGATTGTTTTGGTGGTTAAAAGCAACGTAAATGTATTCGCAAACCTTTTATTTTTATCCAATTAAGTATGGCAGGTTACATAAAGGACATACCAAGATCAAAACCTTATCTTATCTATAGTTGACTCCGAAAGATCTTTCGCAATAACTATCGAATTGGAAACGTATTTTGAAATTAAGAAGGAGAAAGAAGAATTATTGTCTTTAAATTTCTCTAAAATCTTTTGATTTTCAAATGGCGGAGAGTGTTATGTCCCATGTCTTGCTTTCAAATATAGGTCTTGTTTATCTTTTGTATTTTGAGAAACCTAAAAATAGAAATAAACAATTGTCTGGAGAACCGTGGTAGTCCAGTGGTAACGGCCGCGACTTACGAGTTGTAGGTCTGGGGTTCGTACCCAAGCAGGCACTTTACATTGTGTAAATAATTTAATCACCACTGCTCTCAGAACGGTGAAGGAAAACATCGTGCATGTCCTAGAACCAAAAATTTGAAGATATGTGACATCTACCAGTACCATTGGTACCTGCCACTGGGCCCGCGTGGTGGATTATGGCTCATTCCCTCTCACAGAGAGGAGGCCTGTGTCCCAGCAGTGGGAACATTATAGGCTGGTTATGCTGTAGAACTGGCAATAAAGTAGCGTGAACTTGGAAAACACATTTATCGAGATCCTTGTTTAATGTTTTGTTGCAAAAATCCACTACGGGAATATTTTGAAACAGTTCTTCTAAGTAACTCAAACAGCTTAAGAGCAATCAACTATGCGGTGGTTGATTTCATTCAGATCATCATAGAAAGGACTGAATGAAAATATATTCGTAGGAACTTGCATGACATGAATTATGCCTGTTTTAACGACTCACATAATGTTTAATTATGGTACCTAACTAGCTGTGCCCGCCGACTTCATTCGCTTGCATGTCGGCAAACAAAGTTCAAAGGGGTTTTTTTGCCCGGAACAATAATTGTTTTTCTAAAATAATATCTAAAATAAAAGTATCAGTTATTCCTAATAACATCAACTATCTACCAGTGAAAGTCCCGTCAAAATCGGTCCAGCCGTTTCGGAGATTACCGGAACAAACAGACAGATTGACAAACATACAAACAAAAATTTTATAAATATTTTTTTTGTTATATGTACCGTATATACTTTCATAGGCATTTAGTAAAAAGCTGTTATTTTGACATTACAAATGATGATTCATTTAATTTAATTGCATGTAGTATGTATAGTATGTATTTATTTGTATGTACAACATGTCGTTTTACAAAAACGAGATCTTGTATATAGTATAGTATAGATATACCTTTTCCAGAAGGATAGTACTGCTTTATGTCGCATTATTGCATATTGTCAACATTATCCAATTTATCAGATTTTATATCAATTTACAGATAATAAACTACGATGGCTTCCCCAGCGACCTGTATACAACTACCACCACTGTGAGTTCAGATTCTGGAGAAACTCGAACTTGAAGACTTTGCCGTACTCGCTATGGTATCACATGTTCCGAGATCAACAAACTAGATGTCTCAATATTGGGTAAGTTTCGATGGTGCTTGTCTTTCCCAACCGTCTCCAATAAATCCCCGTAGACATCGTAACTCTCACACGTCATATTGGGAGAGGGAACATTGAACAGAGGAGCAATTCTCGTAATTTTAAGTACGTTTACAGTCTGATCTCAGTCTCAATCTGTCAAAAATACCTCTAATTTCCCAACATTTTTGACAAGTTTTTGACATTGATTGTCGCTGAGATGAGATTGCGATTAGATTTTGAAAGTTTTTAATACGGGAATTGGCCTTCAGATGAGTGCGTATATCTTTTGGTGGTATAGTATGCTCTTGGAACTTGAAATGATGTCGTTGTCAGCCGCTAAGATAATATTTTTATGTATAAAAAGATTTATAATTCGCAGTGTTTTCTGTATTGAACATGAATCAAGACGTACCTATCTACCTACCAATGTTCTAATAACTTAATATTTTCAGGTGTTTAGAAGCTGCAAATTGCCAAATTGCCGATAAAAGAAGGCATCAGTGCAAATTAAAATTGAGGCAAGACTCCAAAGAACTAGAAGTTACAGTTGAATGTCCACCTCAGTACAATGTTATATTAGATACCAAATACTACTCCCCGCCAAGTCTATACGAGATTTGTAGGAAACAATTCTATCAATTGATAAACACTGCAGTGAGAAAACTGAACCCACAAACCTACAGTTTTTACTCTGAACACGTAGGAGAAAATCTGTATAATGAGCATAATAATAACATAACAGACCTGGAAGAGAATTTTCATGGATTCAACATTGATGCTGATGAGAAAAAATATTGTGATGAGAACGGTAACAGTTATCAATCAGTAGTTGTTAAAGAAGGAATTTATAAGAAAGCAACGAAGCCGTACTACGTGCCAGCTGACGTAATAAGAGAATATTTTAATTTCTTGCCTAACGTATTGATATCAGATCTGAGTAACGGGCCTGTTTCAACATGTGAGAACTTAAATTGCAAGAAGCCTGTATTTGATCATGTCTATTATGAATTTTGTGTCGGGTAAGTTTTTAGTTTACAAATTCATCATCATCATCATCATCTACCTAGCCTTTTCCCAACTATGTTGGTGTCGGCTTCCAATCTTACCAGAAGCAGCTGAATACCAGTATTTTACATGGAGCGACTGCCTATCTGACCTCCACAACCCAGTTACTGGGTAACGATACCCCTTGGTAAGACTGGTTGTCAGAATTTCGAGCTTCTGACTACCCGTAACGACTGTCAAAGTTCCACGACTGACAGCCGAGACCAACGCGGCAACGGCTTAACGTGCTTTCCGAGGCACGGAAAGTTAAGTTTACAAATTATTATTGTTAAAAAAGCTTGCAATAGGTAGGTACTTTAGTTTACAAACCCTGGCAGTGGGCCCGTGTGGTCGATTATGGCCCAGTCCCTCCCACAGATATTATATTAAGCTAATAAGCCGTTTCAATAAACAATGGTCCACACTAGCCCTGCCCCGAAACAGCTGGAAGTCATAGACGGAGGCCATTGCCGAGCTGTGGCTGAGGGATGATGCAGGCTGACATCACCCAACCAGTAATACCTACTAATGTTTTCTTTTCCAGGGAAATCATACTTATCGACAAAATTGAAGACGTTCTACTGAGTGCCGCTTTTTGTTCAAAATATTGTGCGGATTTCTGGAAAAGAAGTAAAAATACAATACCTTGGACATTGGCATAGAATAACTGATTAAAGTAAATTTAGGTATTGTTGTTATTTTTATAACGGGACTACTTAATATTTATTTACCCATTGAAATCGTCAGTCGTCTGTCTAAACTACTTAGGCCAGCCATACACGGATAGCTTGATGCAGCCAGTATAGACTGCTACCTACACACATACACGGAACCGCTCGAGCAGTCGCGACTGCTTCGGGCGGTCGGCAGCGCGGTGAAATTTGATCGTGCGGTCAAACAGTCGGGCATACACTGACTGCTCAATCTGTCGAGTACTCTCGCGTAGTTACCTCTGCTCGCGCTCTTCATTCCACGATGCGTGTGTTAAGGCCGGCAATAAAAACCACAGAGTAGTTGATACCGCCTGCTGCAGCAGCAAGCAGGCACGTATTAATGGCAACTTTAAGCGGTTCAATTTGACTGCACGAGCAGTCCCTGTGTGGCCAGCCTTAGACTATTTAATTTAGGGGCTAAGCTAAAATAATACAACTAACTAGATACCCAACGTCAATCGAGGTGAATAGGGTTGCAGGGGTAAATCGGAACGAAACTTGAAAAGGGATTTTAACATATAAATAATTTAGTTGTTGCCAAAAAGGACTCTAATGTGTATACTGTATTTGAATTAACTATTACGTACCCCTGTTGGCAACATACTATGTAATTGGGTACAACGTTAAAATCCATTTTAACATTTCGTCCCGATTCACCCATACATCCCTATTCATCCCGTTTGTACCTACCTACTGTTATAATATTTCAGGTTTATTTTAAATAACCAAGGAGGTCTATGTGATTTACCCATGGAATTAGTATGTACTATACAGATTTACCTAAATCTAGAGATAATTCCATGATGTTACCAATTTTCCTTTCTGAGTTGCTACTGTGACAGTTCCATTTGACAGATTTTCAAGCTTTCAAAAGAAAGGTTAATATGGTGGCATAGTCTTTGGTGGCATTAAAACGTATGCATTAAATTTTGTGTAGGTACTAACTTCATCCATTCAATGATTTTGTTTGCGATTAAGCTGCTTTAATTTCCATCATGACTTCAGAGGAAAAAAGTAAATCTGAACCAGAAATAAATGAACTTAAAAAACCAGATGTGCGTGTCGCAACATCCCATGGATATTTCCATGGTCACGGATGCAACTTGCCAATCGAAAAAATATCATCATATATGATAAAGAGCCGGGGCATACTGAGATGGATATTCAACTTTATGGCCGTTCAGGCTTGTGATATAAGAGCTATCAATATGTACAGGTAATTTGATGTAATTTAACAAAAGAAGTTTTTAGGAGCAGTGTTGGTCCAGTGTGCAGTGGTAACGGCCGCGACTTACGAGTTGTACATCATAGGTTCGAACCCAGACAGGCGCTTTACTTTGTGTAAATTAGTTCATCACCACTGCTCTCAAAATGGTGATGGTAAATTTCGCGAGGAAACCAGCATGTCCTAGAACCAAAAATTCGAAGACATTCTTCCAACTCGCACTGGGCCCATGTGGTGGATTACCGCCCACTCCCTCTCACAGAGGAGGAGGAGGCCTGTGTCCCAGCAGTGGGAACATTATTGGCTGATTTTGCATGCATAACAAAATAATAAAATGTATTTATAAGGTTTTAAAAAATTAACCCGACAAACTTTAAGATGTGCTTTAGACCATCAAACAGCACCTTTCACTATGGTACCAATTCTAAAATCACGAAAAAATCTGTTGTTTAATACAAAAGTTCAATACCTACTTGACCAAGTGATTTTTTTCCGTGATTTCAGAGTTGGTCCCTTATTGAAAGTAGTTCAGTCCGATGGTCTGATGTGAGCAGTGGTGGCCCAGTGGTATCGGCCGCGACTTACGAGTTGTAGGTCGTAGGTTCGAACCCAGACAGGCGCTTTACTTTGTGTAAATTATTTCATCACCACTGCTCTCAAAACGGTGAAGGAAAACATCGTGAGGAAACCGGCATGTCCTAGAACCAAAAATTCGAAGACATGTGACGTCTACCAACCCGCACTGGGCCCGCGTGGTGGATTATGGCCCACTCCCTCTCACAGAGAGGAGGCCTGTGTCCCAGCAGTGGGAACATTATAGGCTGATTATGATGAGTCGTAGTAGCCGACGAATTTGAGACCGCAATGTAGAAAGCACAATGTTGCCAATCCTTTTGTTATAATACCCTTGATAATTTGAAACTGTGGTGGACCAGCAGTGATTATGGGAGCAGGCAGAAACTACAAAAACCTTACATACCTAGTTTTTTTGCTTGATCATACACGTACGTAGGTACGCCAGTTACGAGTACCTAGGTACTACGCAACTGACGTTTCTGAAGAACATCACCAATATGTTATTGCGAGTACGATACCTAGGTACTTGTATACATGGTGTTCATCCACCAACCCGCACTGGGCCGGAATGGTGGTTTACGGCCCACTCCCGATTACAGAGAAGAGGCCTGTGTCCCAGCAGTGGAAACATTATAGGTTGAGGTACCTACCTACTTATAATGATTAAGTACAATAATTTCAGTATCATATTTCGCTTTTGCCTAGATCTTATGCCACCTTGTGCGCGGAGAAGTACCGACATCACCAGTATTATCGTCTCACCATCCATCCGTACAGCAAGCTAAGATTCTATTTAGAAATTTTCTTCGTCGTTCTGATGATTGCAGCTTCGGTAACCATCGCTTACCATTACTCTTCACAGGACCCTAGAATTGCCAATGTTAGTAGGTACGTTTATTAATTAAATCAACTCAGCCTATCACAGTCCACTGCTGAACATATGCCTCTCCCAGGCTACACCACAACACTCTGTCCTCCGCATTTCGCATCTGGTCTATTCCAGCCACCTTTTTAAAGGCGATGGTACCTACATCTAGCTGAGATGGAAGTCAAAAGTAAAGTTAAAATTGGCAGTGACAGCACAAGCTGGATAATAGCAACATTTACACTCTTCGGCTCGTTTCGAAGAACCGCGTTCTTCACAAATATATGAGTCATTTTAGTAATGCCTCCAGCTAGATTTTTGTGAGCAGGAATGACCAATAATTAAGGCGCAACCGTAGCCCGCGAAATTCATTAATTTTTTTCTTATTTTGCAATTCGCAGGTCAGTAAATATCGTTGATCAAAATATAATTCGCGTCAGTAAAAAATAGTATGTAGGTATTTATAGAATTACAATCATTAAAATATCAATAGATACAACTCTAAGGTAATTTATTACCCTATTTAATGACTATTTTCATGAAATCATGACATTTGCAAAATCAGGCCAATTGTAACATAAAGAATAATAAGAACCTACCTATTGATAATTCCTATAAAACCTGACACTGACCTGAAAATTGCAAAATAGGTACGTGAAAAAAAAAAGAATATCGCAGGCTATTATAGGTACCTTTGCGCCTCCAAGTCTCCATAAACGAATTTTGTATTCATCTCCGCAGGACTACCACACCGAAATTACGTTGTTTTGCGATCTCATGATCGTGTTTAATATTATCGCTAACTTCTTCACTGGCTACATCGAGGGGTATTCCCGCAAGGTTGTTGTATTGTCCTTGCGGAAAATTGCATTGAATTATTTAAAAACCTGGCTGATTGTGGACTTGTTCGCATGTGGTGGTATACTGGCCAAATTTGATGACCAGCACCTCACCCTTGGTTTGATTTTGGAGTCTATAAAGATAATACGCATACCAATCATATTGGTTTACTTATACAATATTCTTAATGTTTTAAGAGCCTCTGTGAGTACAAATCCTTTCTAATGTTTTAAAATTAATTATTACTAGTTTGTTTTTTGTTAATACTAATTTTTCAATTGATCAGTTTTACCAGAAGACATGTGTGGAGATTCTTTTCTTTTTAATAATCTACCTATGTTGGAACATCTACTTTCAATTTGCTGTGGATTACATAATTGAGGGTAGTTTTAGGCCGGCAAATCCTAGAAACTGTTCATGGTTAACCGTTGGAAATTTGTGGAATCAGACTACAAAAGTCCGGCTAATTTACTCTTTTGACAGAGCAGGTAAGTTGAACTACCTACAACCTAGCTTCGGCCAAACCTGCGCGACCAAAGCCACTATGAAGTGGGAGCGTCAGTCGCTGCTCGCGTTTATCTATGGCGCCTTGCACACCTATACGCGACCGCTGTAGTTGCGCAGGTGTTCACGTTTAGTTTCGCGTTGTTGACGCTCCCGCGTACTTGACGCACAGATTTGGCCGAAGCTTAAAACTACCTACCTATCGACTTTTCCCCAATGATATTATGTGCAGGACAGGTTAGGGTGACAGCTGTTGACAGTTGCACCTGGCTGCCGAAAACAAACTGCGATTTCCAATTCAGTTGCCTTTACCGCCGCGATAGTACCTACCTATCTACCTATTTATCCTATAGCTATTCGGTACCTATTTATATAACCGTCACGAGGCCATTTTGAGAGGAAAGGTTTTCCTATGCTTATGTTGGTTATAACCTGTTTCAGTTGGTATGCTTACAACAAATACAAACATGAATCTTCTAGAACAAAAGGGGTGCTTAGAAAACTTCCTTGTTATATGCTGGCTTTTTTCCAAGGTATGTTTTTAGAAACAAAAATAAAATGAAATTGTTTATTCTGTGAATATGATCGGAATCACTTTTACATAAGCATAAAAATAAGCTAGATGGAGTCGTCACTTTCTGATAACCCTGAGAAGAAATGGCGAAACAAACTCAAGGGCCAAAGTCTCTTTTAAAGTCCAGACATAATCTTGGTCAGATCATATGAGGACAATGTAGATTCGTGCCAGTGTCTTTGAGGAAAGAACCACTCAGATTTGAGTGGACCAATAGAAAGTGATAGATATATCTACTGCAATAGAGTGCCATAACATTTTCGGGTACTGTATAATTTCAGGCCTTCCGATTTCCCATACGATCATTCTCACTAGCATCTCATCTATCCTAATCCCATACCTATATTCTGCAGATCCTCATATTTCATTACGCGCTAAAATACATATTAGCGTTTTTTGGAAAAGAATCTGCAAGTGCCCAATACTATATGATGAAAAAACAGATACAGACATACATGGTGCAGAGAAACTTCCCACCGAGACTTAAGAGGAAAATCCTGAAGTTCTACTCTATTCGATTTCAGTCAAAATTCTTTGAGGTATGAAATGTCAGTTACCTATCGCTTATGCTTAGGCTACCCAGTTTCAAGCCATACTAGTATGAAAACCATCCCAGTACCCACTGTCGGGACGAATTAGGACAATTCAGGTGACGAATCATATACATAGATATTGTTATTAAAACAGAGACAACGTTCGAGGCAACTGCTTATCTCAAAGGTCGAAGGCAATAATAAAATTATAATAATACCTTCCTGACCGGTCACGGCGGCCAATCTCAACGGAGACTAGCGAAGTAAGCAGGAGATATTGTGCGCAAACACAGGGGCTGTATGGTCGTTGACAGGTGCGCTCTCTGTTACTCTGTTCCATTAGGTACCTACTCTAATAATCCGATGGGCCAGCAATCCCAACACGACCGGGGAAAAATCAGGCGCATGACCGACGGCTTCACGTCGTACTAGTCGATATACGGAGGGTCTCGTTAAGTTAATAAAATAGTCACCTATCTACGGACTGACCGTAGCAAGAGCAGCTTTACCTCGCCGATCTGTCGATCCGCGCGGATGCTACTTAGCCGCGAGCGCCTTATTAGATAACAACAAATTTTGCTTTTACCTTTTAAAAGTAATAAAAATGGCACTTGTTTCTGTAGGAATCCCGCATGCTGGGATGTGTGTCTGGTCAACTACGTGAAGACATCCTCATGCACACTGGACGCCAACTAGTGAGGGAACTGGATTTCTTGAAACAGCTGCCTAGCTCTTTACTGGTGCAAATTGCTGTCAAACTACGTCTTGTCATTTTTATCGCTGGTGACATCATATTCAAGATCAATACCGTTGGTAAGCACCTGGTTTAATTTTCATTAAAAGATGGTGTGATCTGGAACTTACATCTTGGAGCGGTTCTTTTTGACGGCTGTTCTTTATTGGTTACAAATGGGTCGTGGTTTCGAACCCAGACAGGCGCTTTACTTTGTGTAAATAATTTCATCACCATTGCTCTCAAAACGGTGAAGGTAAACATCGTGAGGAAACCGGCATGTCCTAGTACCAATAATTCTAAGACCTTTTACCAACCCGCACTGGGCCCGCTTGGTAGATTATAGCCCACTCCCTCTGGAAGAGCGGAGGCCTGTGTCCCAGCAGTGGGAACATTATAGGCAGATTATGATGATAATGATTTAAACTTGTTCCACAGGTGACTGTCTCTACTTCATAGACAGAGGTACAGTAGCCATCTACTCTAGTTCAGCCAAGGAGATCTGTCACTTAGAAGACGGGGATTTCTTCGGCGAATTAGAGTTATTTATTAAAAACCCCTTTAGGTCAGCGTCTGTGGTAGCTGTCACTAACTGTGAGTTGTTCAGGCTAGACAAGGAACACTTTGAGACTACCATAGCGTATTATCCGACAGTATATAATAGTATAAAAGAAGTGGCGATGAGAAGGTTTGAAAGGACTCGCCTGCTTGATGAACATCATAAGGCTGAACTGAGGACGTATGATGGACGGGTTGCGATTTGAGGAGAAGAGCATTAGGTGGCCATTGTAACGCAGAACTAAAAAGTTTTTTGACTCCGAAAGCATATTTTTTAATAGACTTCAAAAAAAGGAGGTTCTCAATACGGTTGCATTATTTTTTTGGACAAAATTAAGTAAATGTCAGCATTGTAACGTTGATATAGCTGTACAAGAATCTTTCTGCGCGTGGCCATAATCAGAACTAACGCCGCCATCTTGTTATCAATATATTTTACAAAACAATTTTGCACAAATGTTTACCAACTTTAGGAGCTTGTGGCTAAGGTATAGCCACACGGGACGATCGATCAGGTTAAGCTACGCTTGCCGCGGTTGGTCCGTGGATGGGTGACCATCTTTACATACCAAGACCCCTCCGTGCCTCGGAAAGCACGTTAAGCCGTTATTCCCGGCTGTCATTCGTAGATCTTTGCCAGTCGTTACGGGTCGTCAGAAATCCGAAAGTCTGATAACCAGTGTGGTATTGTATTACCCAGTAACTGGGTTATGAAGGTCACTGACCTTCACTTTGGTATTCAGCTGCATCCGGTTAGACTGGAAGCCGACCCCAACATAAATGGGAAAAGGCTGGGCAGATGATGATCAGATGATGGTGTTGTTGTTTACCAACAACATGACAATTTCAGTCGAGCGCCGAAAGATCCTTGTAGTAGGTATTTATTTATTTCCTGAATTATTTTATTTTGCAATATGAACGATGCCGGCTTAGTTCTAGACGGATTTTATTTCATAAGTTAAGTAATACTGTCATTTTAAGGAGACAATATTTTTAAAGACTTACTTTTCTTTAGTTGTAATGTTTTCTTAAGTATGTTAAGGACAATAAATAAAAAGTATAATTATTTAACTTTCGTTTTTATTTAAAACCAGCCACCATGTAGGTACAAGCGGAATAACTTCGAAAATCGAATGTAGGGCTAAGAACACACTACGATTCATTTAATTGTCAACAATATGCCTTCACAATTTAAAATCCATTTAGTTTATAAATTATAACTAAGGTGGAATTAATCGCAGTGTGCTCTAAAGCTGAACTGTTATTTAGTAAGTTAAAAAACCTTTTATAGGTACAGCTATTTAACACACGATGTCCAGTCACGAGCACCAATATGTCAACACTTGGCAACTTTGAATTGCAATTTTTTCACGAAATAACGAATGCAACATTGAAATACGACACTTTACATATACCTATGGGTTCTAAAATACTATGTTCCTACTAATATAAAATTTCATTCTAAAATAAAGGAGAAAATCGCCTTTCAATAAAGCCAAGTGAATACATACTTTTGCTCGTGACTGTCCACTAGCAGCTTTACACAAGTTGCCTTTTTCTCCTTGACGCAACAAACCCCAAAAGTGGTAACATGTTTACAGTGCCAAAAGTTCAACTTGTGAAAATCTTGGAAGTGCGCACCATGCTTTAGGATAACATTGATTTTTATGCAACATAATAATTCAACGTCACATCAGCCGTATGCATGATGACCGCTGGGCAAAAATCTCCACACCTGCCTGAAGATGGACGACGCCGCCGAGGCCGTCCCAGAAAGAGATGGCGAGATGACCTGGACGCGTACCGCGAGGGCTGGTTCGAGGTGGCGCGGGAAAAGAATTCCTGGAAGGATTTGGGGGAGGCCTTTGCCCAGCAGTGGGACAGCATAGGCTAGCAAAAAAAAAAAAATTATATCCGCACAACTGCATTTAATAACATAATGACTAATCTCTTATTTCACTCCGTTAAAACGAATAATAATAAACTTTCAGTCAGTCGCTTTTATCGAACAACACATAACTCGTAGGTAGGAGTAATATTACGGAATCAGGGTATTGGGGTATAGTAGCAGGGAGATCAATGCGCAACCTATTATTGGACAGTGATTCAGTACATGATTCTGCACCCTTCTTCTTAGCGTGTCGATAGCAATCTAAATGGATTCGGCCCAGAATTCGGCTACTTGTTTGGCGCAATCACCAGCGTCCACCAGTTCCTGTAACGTGCAACTGACAGGACACGCAGGACACGATATTAAGTGTCCCATCGTTTTTGGGACAGCACCACATTTACACTCTAAGGCGGAGTCGTCTATGAATCTCCACCTGAACCGGTTTTCCTTGCTTCGGCCAACCTGGGTCCGGAGTCTGTTAAAAGACTTCCAGGTTACCCAAGGTAACTCGTGTCCAGGTGGGAGGTCTTCAGCGGGTGGGACGAACGGTTTGGGTAAGGAAGCACTGTCTTGCCACAGCTTCAGTCTCTCTTGTGATGGTTCGCCCTAATTGCGTAACACATTATCAATCGGAATCTGAATCATTTTGAAGCATAAGCTAATCCATTGCTTCATAAGTTCGAAAAAAAATTCAGCTCAACGCGTAAATAGAGCAATGAATGTTGTTGAACTGTCAAAACGAAAACCAATTCCGATTGATAATGGGTTACGCAATGGCCCCGCAGAACCCCGCTGCATTGAGATTTCTCGTTAGTTATTTAAAAAAAAAAAGGTCCTCGCTCGAGGTGTTTCCAGAGAGCTATGGAACGGAGTATTCGGGGTAATAAACTTGTGAACCGGGTCAAGAATACAACAATCCATTCCATTACTAAAATAACTGATGTCACTCGGAACGGACAGCTGCCACGCTTAAGTGGAATTGCGCTGGACACATCTGCCGCATGTCGGACGATCAATGGGCCAAACTTACGACCCAGTGGGTCCCGCTTAATGGCAAACGACATCGCGGCAAGCCCAGACGGAGATGGCGGGATGAACTGGACTCCTTTGATAAAGATTGGTCCTTGGTAGCTCTGGACAGAGAGAGGTGGAAAGAGAATAGGGAGGACTTTGCCCAGCAGTGGGACATTAAAGGCAGAAAAAAAACATACATTTTGACCGCGTAGGTTTGTACAGACGCCAGCACATCAAGCTACCCGAAACTTTAAAATTTTCCCAATCAACTTTGAACCTTATGCTTTAGCGATAAAGTTGAAATCTATTAAAGAATATATATAGAGAAAGAAGAATAAAAATAAAGAAATTTGACAGATTGTTGTAGCTTGATGTGCTGCCGTCTGTACTTTTCTATGAAACACTGATTTTTTTTATAACCGACGAAAAATTTCTACGCTAGGGGCTAGAATCACGTGCTGAACTCATCGTTACAGTTTGTGCGTCGGTTTCCCTGCCTGTATTCAACATTTTATCTAGACTACCAACAGTAAAGGCGAATACAGAATACAATACACCGCAGAGGTCTACGAAGGTCTAAGGTAAGAAACATTTGAATAGATGTAACATGAAATGTAACACGTTACAACGAACATGCTGCTTAAATATATGCAATGTAACATAAAATGTCACATGTTGAATGTTTCATTTTATGATACGTTTCACATAATATATACCCACCATATCATGACATGTACTCATAGCGCAGGCACGCCTGCACAGGTGGACCTCCGGTAGACCGTAACGTGTATGGCTTACATACCGCCAGTAATGACGTAACAGAGAAAAAAAATATGCGGAATTCAAATTCCCGTAGAATGAATTGCTTTAATTTCTTAAAACATTTGCACCCCTGACTTGCTCGAGTAGTCTAGATACTAGGGCTGAGATTGATAAACTTTACGTAGCACGTACTTTGGCTATGCGTTTCCTGTCACTGTCGCACAACTGTCAAACTACAAGTGCAAGATAGAGACGGGAACATAGCTAAGCTAAAGCACGAGCAAAGTAACGTTTATCAATCTCAGTCTTAATGTCCATTGCATGGCTCAATGTACAGTCGGTAACAAAAGTCGATTAACACTTCAGTTTTTTTAATCTCAGTTATTGAGCAAAATATTTGTTCAAAATTGCAGCAGAAGTACAGTACAATATTGAACAAATATTTTGCTCAATAACTGAGATTAAAAAAACTGAAGTGTTAATCGACTTTTGTTGCTGAACGTACGTATAATTTAGTGGAAGAGACAGAATTCAGTATTTCTCTAATTTACTCGTAATATCACAACCAAAATAAATAAATTCTTACATCTATACAATTTTCAGTGAGTTACATTACAATGGTAAACAAACGCAAAACAATGTTTTCTGTGTAAATTATAATAAGTGAATTAACACAAATAAACTTTGGGCAACTGATCGTGATTCATAATAAGTGTAGTCACTTTTAGACGATTATTTAAAAAAATATATAATTATCTCTCTTAGCAATAAATACTGAATAAAGTTATGACAAGCATATAAATAAAAAAATAACTTATCTTATTATGATAGTTTTCTTGACATAACTTTATTTAAGTAGTCATTATTTTTAAGGGAGTAAAGACTGATTTATATAACCAATAAGAGGGATCAATAAAATATGTGAGAAGCAGAAAGCCAATTCTCGTAATTTAAAACGTTCAAAATCTAGCCGCGCGTCTCATCTCAGCGAAAAACAAATGTCAAAAAATAGTCAAAAATGTAGGGAAATGAGAGGTATTTTTTACAAATTAAGAGCGTAGACGGGCTGCGCGAGAATTGAGAAATAGGTATTTGAAGAAACTATTGCCGTCTCTCTCTCTCTAGTCTCCCCCCGTAGAGTGCGATAGGGACAACTGCAGCTCAGAACGATTTTTTTGGTATCAAAATTTAAAGGAAGAATAGATCTATGCCCCTATTATTTGTTTTTATTCTAAAAACTTTCCAATTTTCCTTGGTAGTAGTCTGATGACGTAGGTAAAAACGGGGCATTTTTTTAGGTTTTTGGAAAATCATATTCATTTTTGTAATAATTTTTTTGAAAAAAAAAAAGACAGGGGCATGCCTTCAATAGACCTAGATTTTTATAAATAAAAATGATTACTCTAGAGGCATTATCCAGGAAGAGAATAGGGGAATACGTTTGTATGGAAAAAATGCAGCCCGTCTACGCTCTTAAGACTGAGCTCAGACGTTCTTAAAATTACGAGAATTCCCCCTCAGATTAAAAAAAAAACAAAAATGATTCAGGACATTCAGTTACATAACGTCATTCATTTACCTATCAATAACCTAGAACAATCATTGAGTCAATAGAATTCTCATTTCCTTAGATATCGTTTACTAAACTTCACAGTCACATTTATAAAAATACACGCAACAGCCGCCCCCATCTCAAAACTCTTTAAAGAACATCAATTTATAGGAACGGAATATGTTTTGAGGTAGATAACACAGTTTTAGGCATTAAGGAATACATATTTCCGTATAATAAGCATTTAGGCACATATTATCGCATATTAATAATAACTGCGAGAAAATACATATCATTATGTAAAAATCGCTTCAAGTTTTGAGATGGGGCAGCCGCCTTTCATATGAGTAGAATCTGCATGAATATAAAATTCTTTATTTCGTAACTAAATAATTTTACAATATTCCGCACCCTCAGTTTAAAAAAGGCGTAATTAGTCGGCAGACTTGCGAACAGTATAATGAACTAGCCAAACTAAAAAGGCTCTTTATTTAAATGAATCATAGACAAAATTCCAATTTCCCAAACATATTGGGATTTCAATCAGCTTGCATCAGTTTTTCGCTGGAAAAGAAGGCCATAAGTATGTCATCTTTGTCCCAGTGCAAGAAAGTGATGGAGATATACAGGACGAATAACGCCATGCCTTTTTCGCATCGGAAGTATGACAGCTTTGATCCTTCCCTGAAAACCTTAGAATATATGCCAGTCATTACCCATCGATTAGTTCACCATGATTTTGTTCTTCTGACTTACAGTACCCAGGCGTTTATGACATATCAAGCTTTAGAAAGAGACGAAACAGGTATGACAGAGACAACACTAAGCCGAACTTTTTCTAAAACTCCATCCGTCTCTTATCACAAAACAAATCTTCAGATCCAGGTTTAAACCATGAAATCATGGAATTTCGAACTTTATTTCGACTACAGTAAAGTTCATAATATAAAACTGATAACTTAGTTTTTGTGTAAAGGACTGTATTTCAATCACAGTTACGTTCACATTACAAAAACTGTCTCGTTTTAAACCATGTCAAAATACAAACTGTTTTTTAATAAGACCAATTGGGTCTTATTTCTTTTTTATTGTTGAATGGACCTGCTCTAGACCTCGATTATGCCTGATGGAAATCGATAGATGAGGTCTATAATGGAAAGAGCATGCCCAGAAGATGCTTGTTCACTCTTGCTTTGAAGGGTGACGGGTTCAATACGGCCAGGTACTGCACGATAATCGTCGTCGTAACGAATTAAAAGCAATGACTGCACAATGACGTTCTAATGGTAGGTCACTGATCAAAGGAACTGTCAAAATTTTAGCAGATTACCGCCTAAGTCAGTCATTCATTTGTCATTATGTACGAGATTACCATTCAAGCAATGACTGCACAATGACGTTCTAATGGTAGGTGACACTGATCAAAGGAACTGTCAAAATTTTAGAAGATTACCGCTTATGTCAGTCATTCATTTGTCATTATGTACGAGATTACCATTCTATGCCATTTCTTTCAATGGAGTGTCAGTGGTTGACCACTGGAAAGTCATAATGACGCCATTATATTAGTAGATTACCAAACTTGTCAAAATCAACAATTATGAAATCAATGATCGACCATTCTGACACTATTGTAATAGCAGACTTGAGGCCCTGTATCTACGCCTTTATTAACCTGAAGATACAATTATTAGCTAAAATCGCCACAATAATTTAATTTACACATACTATCATAATTTTAATTTCAGTTCATACATTTGTTCACACAATTTTGTGCCTCCGAACGTTTTCTTGAGCTTATCGTAATGGAATCATTTTAATTTATTGAACGTAGTTGTAGTGCGTCTGCGCCGGTACTGGGTAGTACATTTCGCTCATTACGTATGGACCGATTATAGCACTGGAATTGGATAGACATATGGGATGTATGAATAGTGTTTTATAACAAAGTTTTTTTATGAAGAGATAGGTTTAGATATTAAATGTACATGCTTCCAAAATGTAGGGTAATCTCTATTTAATAATCAGTGGTTTTCAAAGTGTGTTTTATTGTATTAGAAAATCTGCCACGACACCGGTAAAACGCAAAAAACCAATTGATAAAGTCAATATTGCATTAATAAAGTGCTTGTTTGCATACCATGAGAATGAACAAAAAACAACAGACTTCAAAATTATCCTTTCAAAAAAACCAAATTAAACAATTTTCTAAACCCTATTTTCGTTTTACTCTCCTCCAAAACATGTCGTGTAGAAAATCTCAGAAATTGCCAGACGATATTAATTCCATTTATAACGACTTACCCATGGCTATAAGGTCCATACAAAAGCGTCGGCTATGACCTCGGCTCGTCCTCTACGGGCGCCAGGCGCGCGCTGCTCGACGTGTAGAACAGGACGCACGGCGTCTTCCACCACGCGCCGAATTGTACCACTTCGTCTGCGGTTACCGGGACGATACTGCCAAATAAATGGTTGATAACTTTTAATTATTGTAAGGTTTCCGGCAGTAAAAGCAATTGCATTCGGGAAAATGGCGCAATGCAAGCATCGTTGGCACCACCGCGAAAGTTTATCTACATAATGTCCAACCTATCATATTTTCCGACCCCCAAGACACAGGCACATGCCAGTTTGGGGGTCATCGTCTAATCTGATTATCTAAACTTATATTATAAAGAGAAAAGATTTGATTTGTTGTGTTTGTTTCAAATTTGTATTCCAGTATCATCCTTATCTTATTTCGGGTCGTATAACACCTAGTCTAAAGTAAAAGTGCGCAGTGCTGCACACCTCTACCCTATTTCAAGTTAAACAAATACCAACTTTATTTTAATGAAAATTAAGTTGATTTCAGAGTGACTAGCACTATTGACAAAGTTATAAAAATGTTTGAAGATGTAGCGTAAACTGAACATTATTGTGTAGGAATTAAAGTTATTTTTTCTATTAATTCATATTTGTTTACATTTTTGGCAAATAAATCGCGAATGCACGGTACACGTGGACATAAATTATTAAAGTAAGGCTTCGTACTCACCTCAAATCATTGAACAGATACCAGACCGGCTCAACGTCTTTCGCCGCCGTCTGTATGTACGCGACCAAGTTCTTAGGGTTGTCTTCAACGCATACAACGGCCGCTGACAACGTGTATTCCTCTTCGGATTGCGTTGTAACGTTCTTTTTCTTTTGTTTCTCAGCCCTACTGTTCGGTGTGAGCGGCTCGGTTGGGGATTCGACCTAGAAAGTATAAGGGATTTTGTTATATTTTTCTGTTTCGATGATTACAGTCGACAAAAAAAATATAACAAATTACCAGACAAGTTATTAACAGTATGCATTTCATAAAAAGAATTAATTTTGTCGTTTATTTTCATACATATTTAAAAATAATAATAGCCTCCCCGACCGTTTTCGGTCACGGTGGCCAATCTCAATGGAGATTAGCCAGGTACGCAGGAGATATTATAGTGCACAAGTGTGTGCGCAAACACAGGTGCACTCTCTGTTCCTTTACTCTCATAATATAGTCCGATGGGACGGCAATCCGACAAGACCGGGGAGAGTTCAGGCGCAAGACCAACGGCTTTACGTGAAATATTAAAAATAGAGACCCATCAGCATTAGGACCAGGGCCCAAGCTGCCGGTGGTCAGGGCTCTAGAGAGAGGAACCTCCTCGCTATGCGTGCCGTGTCCAGGATTACTGCTTTTTGAATGAAGCCCTTGACCCAGCCACGCAGAGAGAACCTCCTTAGCCTCCGAGGCTCTCAGCTCATAAGCAGAATTATTATTATTGCGTGCGTTATTACTTTTTAAACATATCAAATATTTGTCTATTACTTATCTGTTTTGTTATTAGAGTATTACTTACCCTTCAATATGGTATTCGCAAATCCTAAAGGAAAGTAATCATACGATTTAAATAGGTAGGTACCTACTTTCACTCATGATAAGAAAATTAGATAGCAAACGGTAAAATGTTATTTATAATTTTAATCTATTTATAACGAGTCACTGCAGTAATCTTACAGGAGACCCGAATGAATAGATACAGATTATAAAATTAGGCAACCCACGTACAGGGTAGCGTGGCCGAGCGGTCTAAGGCGCTGGTTTAAGGCACCAGTCTCTTCGGAGGCGTGGGTTCGAATCCCACCGCTGCCAGATATCTTTTTGTTGAGTATTCGGGAATGTTGCTGTGTAGATCGTACAACGTACCTACTCAGAAAGTGATAACAATTTATAGGAATAACGACTAAAATTTAGTATTTCCATGGTATCGGTATCTCCCAAATTAGAGCTACGTCTTGGTAACCTTTCATGATGGAAGGTCATGAACGATTTAAACAAAATGTTCTGGATTGAATGTTCTACCATATATTCTCTACTATTTATATAATAACTTTTATTTACTACAGTAACTATCTAAAGTCTACTAAAATCTATGTTCTCAATTAATGTTATTTTCACTCAAACGAAAATCAACTTTATACAAGTGGAAATTAAGTTGATTTTAGATGGTTGAAAATGGAAATGGAAGTTGTAGTGCAAACAGAACTCTATGTGTGAGTATTAAAGTGGTTTTTCCGTAAACCAAATATTTGTTTACATGATTGGAAAGCAAATCGCGAACAACGTATACGTAACATACTATTTTCGATGTATTTCTTACCTTATCATTAATAACAACATCTCCATCTGATTGCAGTCTTATAAGTAGTTGTAGGGGCAGAACACAGTTCGACTCCTGCGTCGGACTCTTTGAAGAGCCCGCTTGTGGACTTGGTCTAAAAATGTATTGTTAGAATATTAGACAAGTAGGCTAAACTACTTTTATTTTTGCTTTAACTGTAGTAAATTAAGCGTAAGCATGTGAGCAGTGGTTGCCCGTGGTAACGGCCCCGACTTACGTGTTGTAGGTCGTGTTACTCCCTCTCACCGAGAGGAGGCCTGTGTGCCAGCAGTAGGAACATTATAGGCTGATTATGTTATGCTATAGGTACGCACATTTTTTTTAAAGTAAAAACTTTATAACGTCGTAATAATTACCTGTCAGGGTGTTTAAAGTGACAGCCAGGTCTTGCGCAGTGCAGACCATACCGGCACGGTTTGCCGCCACCGCCCCGTTTTGTGTCCGGCTAAAACATAATCATTATTAAAGGAAGGATGTGGAATACTTTCAGAAACTAGGAGATCTCACGCTGCAATGCGCCACGCAAAAGGCACGGGAAACGGAGCCAAATGCCCCGCGCGGAAAGGTGTATTTATAGAATTTGTATGTAGAACGCGCAACGGAGCGTGGCGCGTGGTAGTGTAAGATGCGCCTTATGAACAACGTTTTTTTTCGCAAGTTCGTTTGGGTCCTTAATAATAGTTGTTTATAATGATAAGTACAATGACCCTTTAAGAGGTTTCCAGTTCAATTTAAACTTGTATAGAGAAGCCCCCTTCTCTATACAAGATTATTCCTCACCATTTCTTTCTGCGTGCCTTTCGCCCAGTAAGCTTTTTCACGAACAGTCGCACCGCCACAATTTATAGCCAGTATCGGTGGTAATCTGTAATAAAAAACGTACTTAGTTGAAAAAAAACATTTTATCTTCTAGATTGTATGAAATCTCGTCATTTTGTCAGTTCTACATAAGTCGTTTTATTACAGGCTTTAGATTTACACGTTCGAGTACTTTACATTTATAGAAAACACAGCTTCCGAGTAGAAGTCAAACCCAATCATAAGTCATACCATAAAACATAAAGTCAAACCATTTATTTAAATTAAACCATTTAAAGGCACTTTTGAATTGTCAAAGAGCCGGTCAGTTAGTCAGAAAGTTGAAGCTAGTTGCTCATTCCAAAACTTAGATCTCTATGGAGAAGAACGAGCAAGAAACTCCAAGGACACTTTTTTAAACGAGAACAATTAATGTACAAAAATAAAATTAAAAAACAATATTAAATTAAAAAATAAGCCCTGGCAGTTAAGAGATGACCAGTCTAAATCGACGGCGCCCGTTCACAAACATGACCATATTCTATAGTGCACTCGGCAATACTTTAGCTTTCTATCAATATATGGATTTTTGTAATCGGATCAATATTTACAAAGATTACTAGATACCAAATCATTTTATCGAAGTACTTAATAAAAATCTTAAATTCACTGACAGACAACACAGCCTAATTCCACTAGGTCTTGAACCATGAAATTTTGCGCAAGAGTTCCTTTTGGAGCCAATTTTGCGCAAGAGTTCCTGGTGAGCACAAAGGAAGAATCTTCGAAAATTCATTCCCTAAAGGGGTTAAATGAGGGGTGGAAGTTCGACATTTTCAACGATGAGAAATCCCATCAGGCACACAGCTTATCTCTTTTTAGATTTACCTAACGATCCTCCCCCGCTGCACAGTGGGAGTGAACCTGGAGCAGTGTTCGCACCAGGCGGGCGTGCTTCGTCTGGCCGCTAGTGAAGCGCGCACCAGTTCTAGGAACCCACCGCGGGGTTCCGGTCCTTCGCGCACTGCGGCCGGGTACTGCAGGGCGCAGGCTAGGACTACAGATTCGCGGCCTTCCTGTTGGTAGACAAGTCAAAACTATTCAAATGTCATGGCTATCAATCAAAGTTTATGAACAGACCTTATAAAGAAAGAAAGAAAACTTGCCTAGTGCGAGTCGGACTCGCACATGAAGGGTTCCGTACCACAAGGCAAAAACGCCGAAAAAAACACGTTTGTTGTATGGCACGTCCCCTTAAATATTTATTTTATTCTGTTTTTAGTATTTGTTGTTATAGCGGCAACAGAAATACATCATCTGTGAAAATTACAACTATCTAGTTATCACGGCTCATGAGATACAGCTTGGTGACAGACGGACAGTGGAGCTTTAGTAATAGGGTCCCGTTTTTACCTTTGGGTACGGAACCCTAAAAAAAAATAGATGTATGTAACACGGACAAAAGACACAATATTAGCATGGCGAACAGTGTGATATCTCAGACTCCTCCCTGTCCGCTTACTACGGGGTAATCGCGTAACACACTATAAGTAGCAATGGGTTTCCTTTTGACAGTTCAACACCATTCATTGCGTTATTTACGTTGTTGAGCAGACACATTTTTCGAACATATGAAGCAATGGATTAGCAATATCCTTCAAAATAATTCAGATTGAGATTGATTGTGTGTTACGCAATAGGCTATTTGACAATGTAAAAAATAAGGTCATAATTATTGACACTCGTATAGATTATCGCTTTTAAAATCGATTTGCATTAATTTTACTACAAAACAATGTATTATTTATAAAAAAAATCCCGAAAAAACTTCATCTTTTTAAATCTGGCGCCACGTAATCGAAAACGGTCTGGATTGGCTGAACTTAAGATGACGTCATGATTTAGTAAATTTCTGTCTATCGTTGACAGAACAGATGACTTTTGTCTAGTATCTCGACCGTTTCAACGTTTGTTTACGTGAATCGTGACGTCACGACGCCATATTGTTAAAGATAGCGTTTTGGCGGCTTATTTAAACAGTACATTTTTATTTACTATTTTTTAAAAGAAATACATTATGCAATTTGAAGTAATAGGTTTTTGTGGGCTCGTTAGACACCATTAAATAATCTGAGATGTTTATCAGAAACCAGTCAAATAGCCTATTAGGGTGGTGGTTGTTCGGTAGCTCGTGGTTGTCTGCTAGAACTTACCTCTTTATTACACTTTAGACATCTGTTGAGCTGGTGCCTGCCGATGGCGAACAGTTTTGATATCTCCGACTCCTCCCTACCCGCTTGCTGGTTGTTCGGTAGCTCGTGGTTCTCTACTGGTACTGTGTCGGCGTCGCCAGCACCTAGCAATTTGGGCACCAATTTATATAGCCAACCGCATTGGGCCGCGTTTTAAATTCTATAGTCTGTTCCAAAAGCATCTGGTGAAAGTGTAAACAAACCCTGTTCAGGTTAAATTCTTACGCAATCACTCACATAAGGGAATTAGTAACACATTCATCTGAATTTAGGTTCCAACTTTGTATCTCACCACTTTTGCCAACAATTATTGTTTGAATAACATTGTAATAGAATAATGTCCAATGAAAAACATATTTTAGGTGATTTTTACGATTAGAATTTCGAGTTTAATTAGGTATTCAAATGATCTAATCAAAGTACTCAATTTGTAAGTCGCACTACAAATTGACTTTGTAGGTACTAGGTCTTTTTTCTGATCCATTTGTTTACATTTTCATCAGATACTTTTGGAACAGGCCTAGTCTCCACAGCGTGTATCGGAATTGTGTGATCATAAAGGGTGTGGTACACACCACCAAACTGAACAACTTTATAATATAAACCAACAAATTCCCTTTAATTTGACCACACCTTTCTCATACACGCTGTACAACAGTGAAGGCCTGCGTTCTAGCAGTGGATTCAGTCTAGACCGATTAAAAGCAAATGATTTTGAGATCACTACAAAAGGTGTAAAAATTCTAAGCTTAATAGTTCTGTGATATATAAATTCCCACCTACCTCCATAATCTGGCGGTCCAAATAGGATCGCTACTGGGATTTAATAAAGTCATTAGTGAAATTATTATCTTCATAAAAAACCGCGGACATAGTAAACATACATACGGGTCGAATATAGAACCTCCTTTTTTGAAGTCGGTTAATAAAAAAAATACAAACAAACACCAACTAAAACATAAAATTTGACATATTTAATAATGTTAATTAGTACGCGTTTTGCTCCGTTATGGCTCAGTTATGTTCCCGTCTCTATCTTGCACTGACAGTTAGACAGCTGTGCGACAGTAACAGCAATAATGCTTAGCTAAAGCGTTAGCGTTTTGCTTAATGCTCGGTTCTGCGCCAAAAACTTGAAAACCCTACAGCCCGCTTTTATTTTGGCAATAATTTAGGTTTCCTCTAATGTTACTCGTAGTAGAAACGGGCGTAAGACTCCACCAAAATATCTAATCTAAACTAATAATAAAGCTGAAGAGTTTGTGTGTTTGAACACGCTAATCTCTGAAACTACCAGTCTGATTTGAAAAATTCTAGCTTTTTATGATAGCCCAATTATTGAGAAAGGCTATATATTATGCTATTTTCTATAACGCTACGACCCTTAGAAGCCGATTAAAAAGAAAAAGACAAGAACGATAAGCGAAAACGAAGTGACAGCGCGGGCAGGCGATGCGATGCGACGGGGTGGCTCGGGGAACATGAAATTTCACGCGAACGAAGTCGCAGGCAGAAGCTAGTAACATTATATAAACTCACCATCTTCCCTCGCAGTCCACCCATCTTCCCTCAACTCCTCTTGGCACTCAAACTCAGTAGCCGGTCCAAGAAACTCCAACTCAGTATACTGATATTCCTCCGGATACTGTCCATTCATCACTTGTGGGGGGACCGGACGTACTTTAACGTTCAAACTTGGAATTCGAACCGCCTTGGGCGGACTGTTCACGAGTAGTGCCTTCTCTTTCTTACGCGTCTCGAGAATTTCGTAGTGAATCTGGTGTAGGATGAAACGGTTCCAACTCTGTGGGTGTAGAACTGAAATTCTTTAATTGATTTTTGACTTACTTTTGAATTTGTTCTGGTAATAACGAGTTTTGCTTAGTGTATGGTATCAATCAATCTTATGCCAATATGTTTACATATACCTAGTCGAACTGCTTTATCAACCTAAGCCCACGTACGCACAGTCAAAAAAAAATATCGCAGCGGGATTTTATCACGCACTGGATTTTCAATTCTCGGTGTCAACACCGAGAGTTGAAAATCGAAAAAATGAGTGAGTGGAGCATTAAGAATCCAACTGAGCGTATTCTAGCGCGTCAAAATAACACACTGTTGGATTGTTAACTCTCGGCGCTAAGCAGAACGTTGAAAATCCAGTGCGCGAAAAAATATCGTGCGAACCTGGGCTAAGCTTGAATATCACTACGAAGTCATGAAACGAAAAGGTCTATTTGTCTATGTGACAGTATAAATTGTTGTCAAAAGTGATAAAGCGATTAGGAGGTCGACTATACCTAATTGGTTGGTCAACCACAACATACGACAGATTTACTAAGGATCAGAATCTTGAAAAGTATTTCATTAGATTGATTTTACAGTTGGATTGGTCTTACTTATCATGATGAATGAGACAGAAATCCACAAATAATAGGGCGTGTCTATCATTCAAACCAAGATTTAAAAGTAACTGCGAGAATAATACTTCTTTAGATTCCACTTATTTCACAATTTATTTCGACAAGAAATACTTCAGTCCAACAAAAAACAAACGTTCAAAATTAAACTCTATTTCAAACAACACAAGTTTTACCTGTATCAAAGCAACAGGATCGACTCTTGCGTCGGCGCCGCGGTCCGGTATTATAAGTCCTAATGCAGCCGCCTCGGGAACCGTACGGAATGCTCGAAGGAAGTTGTTAGCCTGACACGGCACGCCTCCTGAAGTGTCTAACATTCTGAAAAGGAACCCTGAAATTTTTAAAGCTTTGTTATTGAAGTCTGTCTGTAGTAAATAGGTGGTCGCATTCTGGTATGCCAATATTTTGGTAGAGTGCGCATGGCCGAATTTGACGAAATGTTTGGTCGAATCTCATTCGGCGAAGAATTTTTATCCGAATTTAATTTTGCAAAGATTGGTCGAATTTCTTTTATTTGTTTATTACAGCTTTAAACTTTATACACTAGTAAAAAATTCTGTCCAACGGCAGACTTAATGTCTGCGGCGTTTTCTTTTCGCTCACAAATAATATTATCTAACATTAATTTCGTCGACGTTGATATCGTTTAAAAAATTGCCTACAGCGAAATGAAACTCCACCAGTCAATAAGCTATCCATACAAGCACACTTTAAATTATATTATAGTGATTCCATCCCACAGACAACCATTAAAACCTATGCAGATAATTATTTATCTTAGGCCCAGTTCCCACGCAACGCGCGACCCACGTTAAGGGAATAATTATAAGTATGCGCGTGCGTCAATTCACGTTCACGCAAGTTTTTGGAACGAAGTTCTTTACGAGGCTTGCGGTAAGAGTAAACTGGTAGAAATCGTCATATAACGAAAAAGCGTTATGCCCCTCCATGCGACTTTCATTTTTTTATAATAGAAAGAAACAGAGAGAATTATGAGATGGTTTTCGAGGATGCTGAAGCCAATAGTGAAGTCAAAATGAAAATCCAAGATGGCGGCTGCGAAAACATTCAAATTTTTCGTCATGGGTGTCGTTTTCAAGGTTTTTGAGGGTGCTAAAGCCGATAACGAGGACAAAACAAAAATGGATGATGGCGACAACTTTATAAGAGCTTCTAAAAACGTAAACGAAACGGCTCTGTATTAAAAAGCGTATCAAATTCACACTCTCCCTGTTTCCTCCTATTATATACGAATGTGTGTGGGTGTGAGTATCGCGTAAGGAACTTCGTTCCTGACGGGGGTCTCCCGAGCGCACAAGTTTTTTTTTCATGGGAACCAGGCCTTTATGTAACCTAAGTACAAAAATATTATAAATAAAAAGTGAGCATACCCAATTCGCAACTGAGACAAAATTCTTTGGCACATGTATGTGCTAAGAGGGTCGCCTTTACCGGCAATGTGTAATATAAAACCTGAAAAAAGTTGTGTCTTATAATCTAGTGATTAGGTAGGTTTTTAGAAGCCCTGTAGCGAACACGTGATACTTTAAAAATCGGAGATAAAAGCGCATCACTTGAGAGTGGCTGGATAGATTTGGCTATTTTTTGTTTTCAAATGTTCCTGACAGTCCGAATTAGGTTTTTAGGGAAAGGAAAAATCGGAAAAGTTGCCCGGAATATTCTTCCGGAAAGTGCCATGGGATTCTATGGGATTTTTGTATGAATTATGGTTTGGACAGGACGTCTGTCGGGTCAGCTAGTATACTATAATTATAACAGCCGTGGTCATGAAACGCGAGAGCGAGATGGCACGAGACTGAGCACAGACGTTTGAGAAATCCCGTACTGAAAGTTCACCGTCCTACTCTCACGTTTTATAACGAAGATAAACGGATTATGGTCAGATCTTAAGGAATGTCTGAATCTCCAATCATAGATGATTAAAGTATCATATGTGAGCCATTTTATTTGCCACGCTGTATAAAATATAATGAATAAAATAATACTTTTACAAATTACCTGTAACATAGAATTGCAATAAGAATTAGGTAACGTAGTTTCTAATCCCGGAAGCCCTGTTTTGTTACATTTCTCTAATTCCTCGTTCGGACCGTGTTTATTGTAACGTATATCTATCTGTAATATGAAATACATTGACATTTAAAACAAATACAAACTGTCAACAAAAGAGAAAGGTATACAGTTCCCTAACTACAGTTTTGAGCCCTTATTTAATGCGTGTACTGAGGATTCAAGTCTTTGAAATCGCTGTGTGACTGATGCTTTAGAAGTTCGCCTGTGTAACAGATTTTAATTCCTGGGACTGTATTACGAAGTATTAATGCCATCATTATTCCAGTCCGAAAAAGGGATGGCGCTATCCGTCATGGATAGTTCCGTCTCTCTCTTACACTGGAATCACGATGGCAGGAAACCGTGATAATACGGCACTTGGCCAGCATACCAAATCCTTGACATAGTCTACCATAGCGGGAAGTCTCGCAAAGGCTGTGTGTGACCGAATACTTCTTCCATTCCAAATTTTTTCAGCCTAGAACTTAGCCAAACCGAAGGTCGGCTTTAGAGCAGTGCGCCTTGTCTTTTTACCCGACTGCATGACAGCAAAGTCAGGGTTATGTTTTTAAATATATTTAGGCCAGGAATTTGAGTTAATTCTCAAGTTATGGAACAACAAACTGAATATCATACTTAACAAAGTTCAAAAACCATTGCAACGAAAAACTTATTAGGACTTTTTGTTACAAATGGTCACTCAAAAACCAACTTAGATTACATTTCACTAAAGTAGATAACTGATTAAATGGCGATGGAATGGAAATTATCAGAGATTATGAACACTGCTATAGACAATATTTTCAGCGATTTTTTTATTTGTCAATCCTGTGGACGTCCGTAAAAGGACAGAAAATATCAAACGCGATGAAGTACTTACTGCACAAAACACTTACTTAGGCTATAACGAAGACACTCTTCAACACTCAGTTGTCAAACTTAAATAATTGATATTGTACCTTTTGATAATGCTTGGGTATTGGCTGAGCAACGTATTTATTTTCGTTCTGTCTTGAAGCATGCAAATCATCGAAATTATCTTCTATATACGGCATCTGCAAATATTACAGATGTATTATTTTAATTATATAGTAGGTAAGGAAAACGTCTTGAGGAAAGTATGATGGCTATAAGATCTAGGGGATAACCAAAGAAATGATGGATGGACTGTTTTAATGGTGATATGGTCAGAAAGGGGCGACTACTGAGAAGACGACCACAAGTACAGTCACGAGCACTAATATGTCAACACTTGGCAATTTTCGATTGCGATTTTTTCACGAAATAACGAATGCAACGTTGAAATCCGACACTTTACATAAACCTATGGGTTCGAAAATACTATGTTCGTAATAATATAAAATTTCGTTCAAAAATAAAGGAGAAAATTGCCTTTGTCTAAAGCCAAGTGTATACATACTTATGCTCGTGACTGTACCTATTTACTTATGTACTTAATTTAAAGATAATCGATTTAAACAGATTTATTTAAACTGAATATTAATTTACATTTATTATTGTAAATATTGCTGTGCCCTTACAGGGTTCATGTCCCTTTAATAACTGTTTTACCCATTTGAAAGTAATACATATTTGGATACTTAGAGAAGTTTGGAAAAATGTATAATATGTTGCGCCAAACCCAAATAAATTGGGATAAGGGCAAGAGAATGGTGAGTAATCTGCGTTCGCGATTTATTTGCCAAAAAATGTAAACAAATATGAATTAATGGAAAAATAACTTTAAGACCTACACAATAAAGTTCAGTTTACACTACAACTTCAAACATTTTTATAACTTTTTTAATAGTGCTAGTCACTCTGAAATCACCTTAATTGTTATTGAAATAAAGTTGTTATTTGTTTAACTTGAAATAGGGTCCGTGTGCAGCACTGCACACTTTCACTATAGATAATTTCATATTGTGCAAGCTGTGTAACCTTTTGTAATTGAAGGTGCATTCAAGGAGTGAAAATATTAAGAGTATTTCCTTTCATCAAAAAAAGCACTAGATTAAAGGATTAGGAATAAAAACACGTCGCTCATGTGGCCGCGATTGCATTAACTTGATTATAAACCGTTACTTTCTAACATAAAGTTTATTAACATTTGCAATATATTTACTACTTAGATTAAAAAGTAAACGTATTTTTTTTAATATTTATAGAAATATAAAACATAATATCTAAGCAATAAGGTTGAAAAAACTATGTTGCAAAATAAGACCACAACATTATTACCCGACTGCGGCGAAGCCCAAAAGGAGGGTTATGTGTTTGATTTATTTTGTGGTCTTATTTTTCCGGCCGTTTTTGATGCACCCATCGGAAATCTAGTCTACTATTGTTGATCGTAGAGTATTTCAAACACATTCCTTACGGACACAGCGGGCGTACCTTTAACACCATTTCGAACTGTCATTTTCATTCAAGATGTTGGCAATGACTTAGGGTTGACTTTTCAACCGACAGATAATTTTTATTCGTGGAATAAAATTGACGTCTGACAGTTTTTGTATGGAAGAAATGTCAAAAATTCAAAATTATTCCTCCGATAAAATTATCTGGCGTTGGAAAAATCAGCCCTAAGTAGGAAAAATAATAAGGTGCATAAAAAATTTACCTTAAAAATTTTAATTTCATAACTGTACACCAGCCAAAAACATATTTTTGCAATGTATTCCAACAAAAAAAAACCTTTTCTAACATTTTCTGTTTGAGGTCTTTGATAAAATAAATAAAAAACAATTAATTATTATGAGTTTTTATTGGATACCTGATTTCTCTTAAATGTTCTAGGATTAGGTGCGTATCCAATAGGGCCTTGCATTTTCATTGATTTCAATACTTCGGGGTCGATCGGTTTTGGTTTCCTGTGTAATGAGATATTATAATGTTAAAGTTTCTATTGAAAAACATAAAAAGGCCTTCATCATTATCATCATAATTTCAGCCGAAAGACGTCCACATGCTGGACATAGGGCTCCCCCAAGCACCGCCACTTTGACCGGATCTGTGCTTCCCGCAACCAGCGGATTCCTGCGGCCTCCACTTTGTCAACTTTCGTAACAGCACTTTGTAAAATTTTCAAGAACAAAATCAAGTGATCACCAAGTGCATATAAAAAGGAACAGTACTTTTCATTGCAAGCGAATTTCCACAACGAACGACTTTTAAATCAGGCTATTAGCCTAAAATGTCGTGCGTACGATACGCCTAGTATCGTTTCTATTCGAAAAATTGTTTTTATTTTGTTGCCATGTTCCAAATTAGCCATGACAGTTGACAGTTATTGTGCCCACTAATTTATAACATCACTAGCGATGCACCTCAAGGTTTTTACGACTTGACAAAACAAGTAAATAAATTCTCTAATTAATCATAGTGAAAACCGCATCAAAATCCGTTGCGTAGTTTACACTAAAGGAGACTTTAATCTATACTAATATTATAAAGAGGTAAAGTTTGTGAGGTTGTAGGGGGTAATCTTCGGAACTACTGATTCGATCCCGACATTATCCCTGAGTGTCAAAGGTTATATTTTATGTTAAAACGAGAAACTTCACTTGAATCAAGTCGCGGGCAGAAGCTAATTTATAATATGTATATAGATTAATTATACCTGTATATTTTCTTAAAGAACTCCTCAGGCAGTTCGTTGAACCACTTGCTGCCTGACGACAGCGGCGGCAGCGGTACTGTGCCGTACTGGAACGTTGTGTCGCTGAACCCGACGAACGGCATGCCCACTACTTGATCCGCGAACTCTGTTGCTCTGGGAACAAAGTCTTAAACATTTGAACAGCTCATAATTATACGATATCTTACCGTATACGGTTATTGGTAAAACGTTAACAACCTCTTAAGAGGTCATTGTACTCATCATTATGAACAACTTTTACTATGGGACCAAAAAGGAAATCGCGAAAAAAAAAAACAGCTGTTCCCTACATTTTGACGAGTTATACGAACATAAATGTAGGGAACAGCAGATTTTTTTTTAAATGGCCATACTATTGTTAGTTAACTTGTGTAAACAAGGGACAAAAACAAGCATATCTATATTTACAAAGTGAGAGGGCAGAAGCGAATGCTTCTAAACACGAGAATTCAAAATACAATCGCCACTGTAACAAGTATGGTGATTATAATTATCATAGTTCTTTTAATTTTATTTTATCATTAAAATTTTCGTCGTCTATTCTACTACTAACTAAGAACGAAAAAAGAAAATTCTGACCTTGAAAAGTTATTGAAGACCGGTTCATGGTTGTGCTGCGGTGAGAACAAGTGCAGATGTCCCGCTTGATCGCCGAACACTAGCGCCTGGCTAGTGGAGGACACGTCCATTACACTGCACAAAGAGCTGTGAGTGTCCACCTGAAAACATTATGAAGATAGCTGTAAAAGGTGAACTATGTATTATCGAAACCCACGTGCAAAACGGTTTTAGGATCGATAGTCTAAATATAAATAAAATTCAAAATCCTGACTGACTGACTGATATATCAACGCACAGCCTAAACCGCTGGTCCTAGATATAAACCTCACCTGAAACATAGAGTGCTCAGCCCCACACGGCGCGTTCACATGCAGTAACGCAACATGGCCGTCACCCGACAACGCCACCGCTCTCCCAGAAAAGGCAGGTAGGAAGTGCAGCAACAATGGCGGCGACACAGTGGGGAGAGACCAGGCGCCCTCGCCCGGCGTACTGTTGGCGCGCAGGCAGCGCACGTCCCACACTAACACGTAGGGCTCTGCTACTGCCATGCCGACACTGAGGAGAGGGTATAAGTTTTTAGACATGGTTCTGTATTTATATTATTAAGCTGAATAGGCTGAGAGCAAGACCCTGCTGAGTAGACCAGTTAGTCATTGAGAATTGTTGAAAACGGTTGAATTTGTTTTGATGTATGTCGACCAGCGAGCATCGGTCGTAATAGCTTTGTGAATACAACTTTTAGCATTGCATTTAAGGTTGAATTTACATTAACGTATATTTATTTCAACTATAGAATTAGGTAAGTACAGTTGGCGACCGTTTTATGAGAACTTTTGCATGGCATTTGGTATCTAGGTTTATTAGTGATGGATGCTTAGACGTGACAAAAGTATCATTGCATTGCATCAAACTTAAAAGGTCGCGTTTAATCACGTTTGTAATAACAACAATATCAAAGATAAATAAAATACATACGACTGCGTAAATCCACAACTGATGAGCAGGTCCCCTTGCATATCCAAATCGGAAAGACAAGCGGAATGTGCCCTGAAGGTATGGTTAGCTATGCTGGGTGCCCGTAAGTCTCGTAACGCGACCATACCGTTCGCACTGCCGCATGCGACTAAAGAACCGCCGCCGCTGCGGAGAACGGCGCAACCTTCTTCTTGTATAGGCTGGAAAAGAAAGATTTCTGGAACGAAGTTCTTTAACGGAGCTTGTGGTAGGAGTAAACTTGGAGAAATCGTCACGTAATGAAAAGTTATGCCCCCTCAATGTGACTTTTTTATTACATTTATAATAGCTGATTCTATTATATTTCTTGTTTTTCGAGAGTGCTGAAGCCGCTATTGAGGTCAAAATAATAATCCAAGATGGCGGCTGCAAAAATTTTAAAAATTTTCGTCATGTGTGTCGTTTTTATGGTTTTCGAGGGTGCTGAATCTAAAATGGTGCATGCGAATATTTTCAAATTTTCGCAGCCGCCATGTTGGATTTTCATTTTGAACTTCGTTCCTGCCGGTGGTCTCCTTTTATTTTCCATGTATATGGGAGTAAAGTATGGTTAACCAGGGTATTGGTGGACAGAAAATACGGGCAAGTACCTATGTGGGAGAATCTATAAAATATACATGTAATGAAAAAGTAACGAATATCGTTTGTCTGGATGTATGTTCCGGATTGGCGCAGAAACGGCCGAACGGATTTGGCTGAAATTTGACACACAGATAGTTTAAAACCTGGATACTTTTAATCCCGGTAGTACGTTCAAAATACACGCAGGCGAAGCCACGGACAACTGCTAGTAGGTCAATATAAGTAAGTATAAATATAAGTCACTGATATTTTCAGTTTTCATTTACTCTTTGTATTTTCTGTTCACATTTAGCCATTCCAAAGTTCTTGTCTCCACTTTTACGTTAATGACGGAGTGCATTGGCCTAGATCTACACACACACACACGCACCACACACTTAAAGGTTTTCCACCCTGCATAGGGCAGATTTATGTAGAATATGTCAAAACTTACGAATTCAAAGCAACAACTTATTTATTTCAGATTGGCTAGTGTGCTAAAAATACTCACAATCGCCATCTCAGCCATTTTGTTGAGGTCCAGATCAATCAGCTTGTTTTGATGTCCTCCCATCATCAGCTTGTTAGAGCTCACTTGGAAGATACACTGCATGTCTGTCATATTGGCTGATCTAAAAAGAATAATATTATTACTGAGCATGGTTTTGTTTCATGGAATGAAAGTCTTCAACTATTTTGCGACTGGTTCTAAAAACTATAATTACATACACATGTAATCTACCTGGCCGAACAAAAATAAAAAAGTCTGAAAGAACTCTAAGCGAAGATGAAGTGATAGCGTGGCGTGGGCAGGCTATGCGATGCGACGGAGTGGATCGAGGGAACAAGTAATTTCACACGAACGAAGTCGCAGGCAGAAGCTAGTTACCAACAAGGTCACAATATGTCCTCCTAGGGCGTCCCTTCCTGGTGTTTCCAATCACATCTACCTTGTAAATACCTTATATTAGTCGCCTTTCATTCATTCTCCCAACATCACCAAATCTAAGCTAAATAAGTACTCTTTGAACTTTTTGTGACTACATCTTGGAAACTGTAATTCTAACTATGAACATCTTTTACTATGGGACCAAACCTAAATCGCGAAAAAAAAATCAGCTGTTCCCTATATTTATGTTCGTATAACTCGTCAAAATGTAGGGAACACCTGATTTTTTTTTCGCGATTTCGGGTTTGGTCCCATAGTAAAAGTTGTTCATAATGATGAGTACAATGACCTCTTAAGAGGTTGTTAATGTTTTACCAATAACCCTGTATAACTATAATTCCGCACAAATCTGTCTTTTACGAGTGTCGGCTAAACTGTAATTATCTAACAAATATTGCAATCACCAATGCATTTGGTTACAGACTAGAATTCTACATCTAACAGGGTGATTGTGTTGGTTAGTATACATGATATATTGTCATATTGGGAGAGCCTAATTTTCAGAGTAAGTAAATTTAAAAATAAGATGGAGTGAAAATTCACAACCCACAACACAATGCTGGTTGGGGATTAGAATAAGGCAAAAAAATAACTGTTTAAGACCACCAAGGCTCACCAAGCCAACATTATTCTTGTGGCATACATTACTTTCATTCATCCGCTGGATGCGAGAAGCACAACCGGTCGAAGTGGCAGTGCTTGGGAGAGGCCTATGTCCAGCAGTGGGCGTCTTTCGGCTGAAATGGTGATGATGATGATACATTACTTACTTAAAAGTACGTTTCGGAATCCCTCGGCGTATTTGATGGCGCAGAGACGTTTTGGTCAGTGCAAAAATGCCTTGTTCAACAGTTAGGATATCCCTCACTTCTTCGGATTCATGCACTTGGAACGATGTGTACTTTTGCATTCCTGGACCATAGTAGGATGTTACATGACCCTAAAAATAATATGCGAAATTAAATACTCAGACATAAAATATATTTTACAATCATTTTTTATTAAAGAAATGGTAACATTGAAATCTGAAAGTAGAACATTCTTTTTCCTATATTTTTTTGTAAGAAGTTTCATCTAAAGAAATAAACACAAACTTCATCTTGCATGCAAAATGAATGCTTGGTTTCCGATCTTGTAGATTCAGCTTGTTTTTACTAAACGTCATTCATCATTAGCTGCAACACACAATCAATGTGCAAATCAACTATGTTGGGGTCGACTTCCAGGCTAACAAGGTGCTGCTGAATACCAGAATTTTACATGGAGCGACTGCCTATCTGACTTCCACAAGGGTAACATGATACCCCTTGGTAAAACTGGTTGTCAGACTTTTGGGCTTCTGAAGACCCGTAACGACTATCAAAGATCCAAGAATGACAACCAACAAACAATGGCTTAACATGCTTTCCAAGGCACGGAGGGATCTCGGTATGGAAAGATGGTCACCCATCCACGGACCGACACGCGCGCTACGCGCCAACTGTAGCTTAATCTGATCTATCGACCCGTGCGGCTGTTCCACGATAGATCTATGCTACTGATTCAATTTTTTATAATATATCCACTTACTCCTTGGTTCCCCATCCATATCAGCTCTTCATACTTGTCGAACACCACCGCAGACACCCCAAACCTGTCGCCGCCGTCCACCAGCACACTGGTCCGCACCTCATACTCCGCTGATTGTTTCGGCACCAAGTATTGCGGAGCATATTCTGTGTTGTATGGACCTGAGAGTAATGATTTGATTAATGTATTATACAAACTTTGCCTTGATGGGAAAGAGTTCCCGAAGAGAAGAAAGAGAAGTCAAATAGTAAAGTTTGTATAATACATCAAGTTCGTAGTAAGCTAGTCAGGATATTATTATTATCATCTCCTAGCCTCTTTGATAAGGCTGGCACAGAAGCGTGGAGATTGGCACATGAAAAGAGAGGCCTATTCTCAGTAGTAGGAAAGTCGGGCTGTGGATGATTCTGATGAACCTCTTTGAATATTTATTTCCTTACTAGCAGCGCCCTGCGGTTTTCATAAGTGTCGATCCCGTGGGAATATCGCAAACTATCCTATGTCCTTTTCCAGGACTCAAACTATCTCTATACCAAATTTCATGTAAATCGGTTCAGCAGCTAAGGCGTGAAGAGGTAACAGACAGACACACTTTCGCATTTATAATATTAGTATGGATTTTACATAATATCTGTGAGTTTGAATGTTTTTTATGAAGCTTATATGCTTTTTGCAGCAAAGATAAGGTAATCTAAGATCCAGATGAATTGTTATGTTAAAAAATGTTATGTTAAAAAGCATGAAAGTGAAAAAAAAAATCTCATTAATTTTTATATTTCCACTGCACATTCTGAGTAAATAACTTTTATTGCATCCTAATTTTTACCAGTGACCCCTAAAGGTCAATGATTATACAGGGTGAACTTGAAAACATGCGACAAATCGAAATGAGAGATTATACTCATCATTATGAACAACTATTACTATGGGACCAAACCTGAAATCGCGACAACAAAATCAGCTGTTCCCTACATTTATGTTCGCATAACTCGTCAAAATGTAGGGAACAGCAGATTTTTTTTTCGCGATTGCATTTTTGGTCCCTCAGTAAAAGTTGTTCATAGTGACGATTATAATCCCATTTTGGTTTGTCGCATGTTTTCAATTTCAACCTGTATACTAATCCAAAACTATGAGGAATAGCGAAAAGTACTCAAAGGAGTTGCGGGCTCGATTTTGATGAAAACTAAAACTGCATCATTGGATTTTTGAAAAATCAATATTTCTAGCCAGGAATCTAACCCGTTGATTTTGGAAAAAAACAACCCTGTTTTATTACACCACTCGATAGTGTCCCAAATAGTGTTTTCCCCAATAGCGTTTTCCTTGCTGATGAACTTCATAATAGAAAATGGATCACAGATGATTTATTTATTTGTTTGATACTTTGATGATAGAAAAACAATACCGTTATTTTTTTATTTTACTGCAATTGAAATGGCCTAACCAATATTTTTAACTACTGCTAGTTAAAAATATTGGTTAGGCCATTTTAATTCCACAGGATCAACACATAAGCGGCTTATTTTAGCAATCAGAAGTCTGGGTAAAACCTCTTGTTTACTTATATGTTGTCCCACAAACTATACAATGTTACAAAATTAGGTCTAAAGTATAGTAAGTATTAACATTTTTATCAATATCTACTAAGAAGTATACATGTTACAGTCATAGTGATTAAATAGCTATTATACTACATAATGACTGGTCATTATATTTAAAGTAACCTAACCAAACCGAACCCCGGGGTGCCCTTCGCTCGCTCTAGTGATTAATGTGAAAAACTAATGTGATTAATTTGTGTCAATTATCACTTTATCTAAATTGAGTAGACATTATAATGGCTAGATAATATATATATTATCCGGATTTATTACTTTGGCTATAACATACATATACATGAGAAAACTTTTTAATTAACAAATCATTGGCGATAATCTATCACTATGAGGGCTGATAAAAAATTGAAGGTTGGCTTGAAGAGCCTATCGGTCACATTACTTTTTTTTTAATTTATAGCTATCACTACATACCACTTTTGTTCTTGTAAAATAACATGCTGTAAAAACTTGTCTCAAAAACAACCTAGCATAGACTGTTGAAACAAATATTAGCCCAACTGATTAAAAAACAACAAGAGAACAGTGCCGACAAAACAACGAATTCGTAAACAGTAATTTTAAATGTAACATTCAGAAACTATCAATAAATCTGAGCGTAAAATACTGTTGTTTACTGATCCGAAAAGAAAATAAAACAGAGAAACTTATAACTGATGTTCCACTCAAGGGATGACTGAAGGCCAAAGTAACCAATTTAATCCAATAATACGACAAATACCTTTGTATTATAATGAATACCATTGAAAAACGAATACTCACCAGTTAGCAGATGATCCGTCGGCATGCAAAGATCGGAATAATGATATTCCATACTAATATGTTTCACTTATTTTGTTTCACAACATCTATAATCACTATTTTAACTCAAAAGTTACTATTTAAAAGATTTTAATTTAAAATAAAACGAAATGGATCAAGGGTTCGACGACGGCAATCAGGAATATTTTCAAGTCACTCAACATGAAAGTTGCCTTTACACTCCGTGTTCGATATCAGGAAATTGGTCTTTGCTGTTATTGAAATACGGCTCACAGATTATACACAGTATTCTTGTTGGAAAACAAAATACACTCGCGTCTTGTCATCAAACTGTATTTGCGTTCCATTCTACAGTTTAGTGAATGCAAAAAAAATAGAAAAGGTCAAGTTTGTTAATTTAAAACTTGTACATGAAATGGAATGCTTATTATTTCGGGTATTCGGATACGGAAAATAAAATATTATTTCGGATATTTTATCAAACTGCTGCCTAACATTGAATTCCTGGTTATTTAAATTACATTCCAGGTAAAAGGAGCAGTGGTTTCGGCCTCGACTGACGAGTTGTAGGTCGTGAGCTCGAACCCAGACAGGGACTTTGCGTAGGTATTTAATTTCATCACCACTGCTCTCAAAACGGTGAAAGAAAACATCGTGAGGAAACCGGCCTATCCTAGAACCAAAAAAATCGAAGACTTAATTAATAATATGATGACATCATCCAACAACCCGTACTTGGCCCGCATGGTGGGTTATGGTCAACTCCCTTTCACAGAGAGGAGCAGGTTTGTGTCCTAGCAGTGGAAACATTATAGGCTGATTAAGCTATGCCAAGAAAATAAATAAATATCGTAAGGAATTAGAAAAAAGCGGTTGTTAGAAGATAGGTCAACCTAGCAGCGCCTGATTTAAAATTCAGAGTTGTGTCAAAAGTGTTTACTAGAGGTCAGTGGTCAACAGCCTTGTCGTTTTATGGCAACTTTAGTGTTTGGAAAATATTTTTTATAGGTAATAAAGAAACAAAATAACGTTTCTAGTCTGTCAGGCTAAGATCTTCTCTAAATTGCATAATCGATTTTGCCACCTGCCTGTCCCTGTCTGCCAACTTTGCATCGTAACGCTGCGCTACACCTATATACGCATGGATCCCCCGCAGGATTATATTCAGCGGGGTGAATCTTCAGTTCCACTAAGTGAGCTCGAAAATGTTAGCACCTCCTCGCCTCGAATCGTTTACTTTTGTCTGCTGCGGTATCTCCCGCCGCCAGAGGCGCGGGTTGGCCGGAATTATATCTGGGCGCCCTAGGCCCGGGCCTCTTCGGCCTTAGAAAAAGTCCGCAACTCATAATGCATTAATTATTTTATTTGTTTAGACGCGTCGCCACATTTCTTAATTGGACCCGTGCGAAACAAGGGATTCTAATAAATAAGACCACAAATAAGTCTTGGAAAATGCTTTTATTAAAGCCTTAAAAATATATTCCTATATTAGTTGATAAGCTTTGCTGTTATATTATAATATTTAAACAATGCAGAAATAAAATAAATTAGTTGCTTTCTATAACACAATACAGTCGGCAGCACGTAACTTGGCAATGACATAGTTCGGAGTAAGTTAGCGCAAATACACTTGGGCTTAATTCCACCAAACTTTTATAAATAGAAAAAGTCTTATTCTGAGAATAACTTTTGAATTTTTGACAGTTTTTCAAAACCAGAACTGTCAGAAATCAATTTTATTCCATGGATAAAAGATATCTGATTTTGTTAAAATTAGCCCTAGGGCTGATTTTTCAATACTCAGTTATGAAGAATAATAAATGACAGTTTGACATAGATATTTTCTATACGAAAACTGTCAAACTGCAATATAATATACCTCAGTTAAAAGTTATCTGACAATTGAAAAATCAGCCCCTAATGCAAAAAAAAATGGTCACATTTATTTCATTTATAGTGCCAAAATTTATTTTTAAACATGTCTGTTTAGAAGCAAGTTAAAGATAGGAGAGGAACGACTAACGACTCTTGCCAAATTACGTGCCGGCGACTACTTATTACAATAATTATTGTACAGTAGTTGGTAAGAAATGCTGATAATAACTCTTGGTGAATTCTGTCATGAGATCAGGCATTGCTTCAGGTAATGTGGTGATGAGTCGCGCTGGGCTGCCGGAGTATCTTGCAAATGAAGGCACAACTGTCTCCGCAGGAAGCACAGAATTGTCCTCTATCATGCAGCAGTCTTTTAGCACACATCTCCGTCCCTGGAATTTAACACAAAAATTTAAAAATAAGTAATAATGTTTGGATGAAGAAATAGGGTTGTGCACCTACTACATGAAGAATGATAATGCCCTTCACTAGTTTGTATCCTATTTTATTTTACTGAAGTTAATTAATTTTGTTTAAATTTTACTTCTAGTTGTTACGCTGCTTCTGTCCAATGCCTTTCTCTTTAAATGTTATATACACCAATAATTTATGTATATGTCGCAGCCAACTGGTTAAATTAGCCGTTTAGTTAACCGCCTAGCCTTTTAACTAAACGGCGGCCGTTCAACTAACGGCCTGAATTATAGTTTATGTTGGAACCGTAACCAATCACGCGCGAGCCGAATTGGTCGCAGTAACTAAGCCAGGGCACCCCAATCAAGGGTTAGGTTAGGTTAGAATTGTGATCAACCGCGTGCGAGCCGAGAGAGTGGAGCGAGGCGAGCACTACTTCAAAAGGCCAGGTGGTTAACTAAACGGCTAATTTAACCAGTTGGCTGCAACATAAATATTAGCAGTAATACCTTTCCTAAATACTATTTTAAACTAATGTTTAATATACCGGATGGCAGACATCAATGCACAACCAGCTACCATGGAGTCAGTACATGATTCTGAACCCCCTGCGTTAATAATTGGCTATTAAAAATAGCGTTTCCATATATTTTGACCGCATAGATATTGCACTTCTCTCTATAAAAGCAGTTTTTTTTTTTGATAACTGATGGAAAATTCTACTCTAGGGGGTTTCATGGTTAGTTTGCCTGTCGTTGTCCCTGCCACCCTGTATAATTTCGCTACTGTTAGCCACATCATCACACTGCTGGCTGCTGGGCAAAGATCTTAAATAATTATGATGCAGTTGAAGTTTTTTATTTAATAAATACTTAAATGATTTTATTACCAATATAAATCAAACGTTGATGTGACAATCCAGAGCTTCAGTCCTACAAGCTCATTTGGCTCAGTAATGGCATTGCAGTTCATGATATACCTTGTCAATTTTCATCTTAGTTTTTTAGTTCCACTTTAAGCCACCGGGTCAGATATGTTTATGGCACTATACTATATGTGTTATGTTTTTTAAAAACCAAAGTATTGTAACTTACAATAACAACATTCTTCCCAATGTAGACATAAGAGCCCACAACAGCAGCATTCACAACTGTGTTTTCACCAACAAACACATGGTCACCCATTTGCAACGGGAAGAAGGCAACACTGGAAAAAAAATTGTGGTTAGTCCGAGTTTCTTTCATAGAGCATGTTAACTCTATTTTTTTGTCTGTTAACCTATATTGTCCCACTGCTGGGCAAAGATCTCCCCCATATTTTTCCTGTTTTCTTTGTACTGTGCCTTCTTCGTCCAATCCGTTAGGAACTAGTCTAATGTTGACTCTATACATAATAAATTAAAGCTTCATTTTGTGTCTATGTGACCACTTTGTTCTTCTAAACGATGTAATGGATTTTGATGCAGTTTTCACCATCATTTAGAGATTTTCTTCCAGAGCTACATATTTAATAAAGATATCTTGTTGATTTGTCAAGTCATTTATACCGTGGGAAGCAGGGGCGAATCGCTAGTCTCATATAAATTTAACTCTGTTGTAAACCAAGTACCTAAATGTTACTGGAAAAAGAAAATAAAATGAGTCTACCAATACATTATTTACAGCTTGTATTAAAGGCTATCACTTACCCTTTACTGAATTTCTTAAAAGGAGGCCGTATAACAGAGCCTTTGCTTATAATACAAAATCTTCCAGTCTTCACATTTGCCAAGTCTCCTCTGATTATAGCATCGCTTTGGACTATCACTTTTCCGTGTAGAACAATATTTTGAGATCCACATAGCACTGTTTGTCTGCTTACTTTATTACCCGATGCCTGTAACAATATTAAAACCAGTTGTAATGCATGTCATGTTCCACAACGATGTTTTTGCGTCTAAACGCCACTTACAGTTTCTACGTATTCTGACTTATTATAATAAGTATCTTGAAGCTCCATTTTATTTAAGTAAATATTAAAAGTTATGTGCAAAAACTATAATGATTCATTCGAGTTTGAATAGAATTATTTACGAAAACTTGAAAACTGTGAAGGAAAGAAATGTCAGAGTTAATGTCAAAATAAACAAACGTCACAATGACACTTTTCAATGTTTACGACGTTAGCTATCTTTAATTAAATAAAATTAAATGGCAGCAGCTTATTCATAAAAAATGGGAGCAGCGTTAAAAGATTTTTATACACTGAATGATTTATCTGCAGCAGTATCTAATTATAATTATGAACAAAAACTTTTAACCACTATCTTCACTGGCACAAAGTTCACCAAAAAATATTGTAAAAAGCCATAAAATCATTGAAAAAGAAAACAAGTTTTTTTTTCTGGTCATTAATGGCTTACAAAGTTTTTTTTGGAAAAGTGTCCAGTAGTAGTGGTTGTTATAATTATTTATTAATAAATTCTAGAATTATTTGAAATAAGTATAGCAATAATAATATAAAATCTTAAATTATTATAAAAATTATTTAAAAAATGTTACGATTTAAAAATAATAACTAGCAACTGGGATAGGCAGAATGAGGCATTGACCAACCAAAAAAAAACAAAAAAGATCTTTGAAAAAATTGGCGCCAACCCAAACTTATCAGTTTTTCCGAAAGTAATAATAAAAATTTATTCATCTTTACTTATATAATAAAAAAAATGGATAGATACGTTGTCAGAGAACCTAAGGTCGGGGCAGGTAAGGATTAAAATTTGAACGGTTTTTCCGTACCACAAGGTTGTCCAAACAAATAAAACATATTTTTCAGACTATCCGCAGGGAAATCAAATGATGGCGTTCTCAATGAACGCAGGGAGAAATAATATTATGTAAGTAAAGCCATTTCGCATTTTAACTAGAAGTTAGCTACAGTTACTTTACTGGATTTTAGTTTTATCTCCTTTATTTAATTAAAAATAGTAGCCCACCGGTATCGGGAACAGGGTCCAAGCTACCGGCGCGGCGGTCAGGGCTCCAGAGAGAGGAACCTCCTAACAATGCGGGCCGTGTCCAGAAGTAGGTACCGCTTTCTGAATCAAGCCCTTGATCCAGCTGCCCGCAACGAGAGCCTCCTTAGGTGTTGGTCGAGGCTCTTGGCTATTAACCCATTGGCTGTCACGACTATCGGCACAATTATTGCTGAGTCCACGTCCCACATGTCGACAACCTCGCGAGCCAAGTCAAGATTCGATACTTGATCTGTTTATCTTTCTCGGCTTTCACGAGATTCTCATCATGCGGGACGGTGATGTCAACAATCATTGCGCGTCGCTCTGATCGATCCACTACCACTATATCAGGCTTATTGGCAACAATAGTCCTGTCAGTGATGATGGATCGATCCCAATATAATGTGATATTACCATTTTCGAGAACTGGGTCGGGCACATACCTGTAGTACATCACCTCCGATTCCACAAGGCTGTATTTCAGAGCAAGTTGCTGACGGATTATCCTGGCAACAAGGTTGTGTCTATGCAAGTAGGTAGCTACCTACTCTCCGTTAGCTAGACGAGAACACCCGGTGATAATATGCCTGATTGATTCTCCCGGCCGGTGGCATGCCCGACATGTCAACCGTGCCGTCTTTCACAATAAATCTCCGGTAATTGTTCGTAATTTAGTTATTATCATTTGAAGTCGGTTAGAAAGAAGAAAGGTAACTTGTCATTTTAATGGGATAATAAATAAATTTAAAGACATGACGGGTAATATTTTTAAAATAATTAGGTATCAAAATTAGGTTAAATTAGTGTAAGTACTTAAGTATTAATTTATCAGAAAAGTGTTTTCGTGGTCTTGCATAATATTAATTACGGTAGATAGGTATAGGTACGTTACATAAACAAAGCTTAAAGTTCTGTTGCTACGGCTACCTAAGCTACATTTCTGAGTGTAAGCGAGATATACCTAGGTATAGGTACCTCCTACTAGGTACTTATGTTTTTTTTTGGATCTGAGATTTAAAAAATATATTAGGTATTTCTTGGTTTTCAGTCCTCCTGAGAACGTTTATTATAGCAGCGGACCGTATGCACAATTTTCGAACATGCAAAATGTTCCTAACTCAAGTTACATGGAAGTTGCTCAAATGAGTGCGCCCGTTTTTGGTCAAAATGTAAGTAGACTTTAGTATCAGTTGCTATGATTTTAATGATTTATTATTTGGATGGCTGGTAAGGTAACAGTTGAATGTGAGTGGGCGAGTTAGGCCCTTTTTTTTTGTTTAGGCACAGTTTCTTTACGGTAGGTACGCGTCGAGGTAAAAACGTGTCCGTCAACGAGCTTCCATATATGGAAGCTCGTTGACGGACACGTTTTTAATCCATACACAACACTGGCGCCGATTCTGTTGTTCAGAAATTAAATTAAATTTAAGTTAAGGCATCTTTTTCCTTCTATTTCATCAAGACAAGGACAGAAGATAAATATTAGTTTAGTCCTGTCAATAAATAATAGTCAGCGCCTGACGTAAATTGACGTATTTTTAGTAGCCAATTTTTTAATCTCGTCTAAAGTTGTCTATGAGTACGTATGTATCTTAATTTGGCAGGACTAAACTAATATTTATTTTCTGTCCTTTTCTTAATGAAATGGAAAGAAAAAGATGCATGAACTTAAATTTAGTTCAGTTGGTGAACAACAGAATCGGCGCCACTGACGACCGTGCCCCGGTGAATAAAGGTACAAGTTCGTAGTAGCCGTCTGCAGACGACAGCAGCAGGCGACATGGCGACATGTCGCCGCGACACTAGTGGTTTCTATGTATTTCTATGAAATACGTTACGTGGCAGACGGCGTGTCGCTAGCTGCGGAAGGTACGAGTATTTCATAGAAATACAAAGAAACCACTATCAGTTGTTAAAATAGACGTAGGTACCTTATACCTAACTAGCTTCTGCCCGCGACTTCGTCCGCGTGAAATTTCACCCTCTTAGGGGTGGGATTTCGAAAAACCCTTTCTTAGTGGATACCTACTCTTCACAAAGAACACACCCTCCAAATTTCATGTCTCTAGGAGCAGCGGTTTAGACTGTGCGTTGATATATCAACAATCAGTCAGTCAGTTTACCATTTTATATAATTATATATAATATATATAGATTTCTACGCTAGGGGGGCGGACGGCGCGTACGTGTTCCACGCGCGCCTCAAAGAGATGTCAGCATCGAGGAGGGGCCCCATAGGGCCGAAGCCTGCCGGGTCAGCGGGATTGTCCGAAAGGGTTACCGCTGCCCCAGAACATAAAGGGCTAAGGAAGGAACACGGGTGGGTTTTAGTCAGTAAGAGTCTGACACTCCCTTCCGCTCCACCCAGAGTGGGAGGGGTCATTTGATGATTTCTCATCTGCAAAAAAAAAAAAAAGGGGGGGGTCTAGAATCATAATTATGCCAAATTCATGGTTAAAGTTTGCGCACTTGCGGCTTATTGTACCTACCAACTAATGTAGGTTCGTTTGTCTTTTAGATGTTACCAGGTCAAACTCAAATGAGGACGGGAATCGATCCCAGGTATTTAGCCAACTACTCTGACAACAGCGCTCAATTTATAGTGACGGGTGAGTTTTTTGATCCTAGCAATAATGCAGTAGCTACTTGCTGTTTCCATTTTTAGTAGGTATTTGTATGGTTATAATAAATGTTTATGGAGTCTTTCGTGGGCTAAACACGGTTTGACAATGACATGGCATGTTTTAATTAATTAAATTAAATTCAGATGAATGGAACCCAATTAATTTGTATATTATGGTGTACCTATATAACAAAGAGTATTCTATTCTATTATATTCAGAGCCAAACCCGTTTCTCCGTTAAAAAAAGTGCTAAGACCGGTACCGGTGCAGCAGTGAACTTGGAAATTGCGCGCTTTACATTGCATCATAATAATAATCTATTCACAGTTAACACACAACAGTTTAGATTATGATGGGTAGTCACTAAGTATTTAGGAAATTATAGAAGAAAGAGAAAGAGAGCGTACCATAATGTGAATGGTAAGATATTTTTAGATAGAGATTGAACCATTGAACACTGAACCATTGTGCTAAGATATTTTTCTGATTTATTATGCATAATATTGAGAGCTACTTGACACGCAACTTGTACATTACGAAGATCTCAACAGGTACTTACTGTACCTATTTTAGATGATAAGCGTCATGAATATTTATCACAGACATCTAAATGGAGTTTACTTAAGGGGACTACAGGACCGGGTCAGCGGGATTGTCCGAAAGGGTTACCGCTGCCCCGGAACATAAAGGGCTAAGGAAGGAACACGGGTGGGTTTTAGTCAGTAAGAGTCTGACACTCCCTTCCGCTCCACCCAGAGCGGGAGCGGTCATTTGATGATTTCCCATCCGCAAAAAAAAAAAAAGGGGACTACAGGACCTAAACGCAAAAAACGCAAGTTTTATAATGCCTATAAAAGTATATGATCGACTACAGTTAACAAAATCAGAAAAATATATGATATTCTTCAGGATATAATATACCTACCTATGCTAGTTAGATAGTGTGTTGAAAACATAATACAACTAATTTAATACGATAGAATAAAATTATCATAGATATCCGTGAAAATTATGAAGATACTTCTAAAAACTTTATTTTTACAGTAAAAACCACACCACCACCAGTTTTATACTAATAAACTCATTCTGATTTTTTGTTAGATTATTCTACAAGCAACATACTAAAGCACTAGTGTTTAAATTTTTAATCCAAACAATAGATTTTTTGTAAATAGATAATTGCTTCATATTTTGCAACAAATTATCAGCGTTATGTCATCGCGCTTCTGAACTCTTTCTTTTCTATGCAGTCCGACAGTGACCGCGCTTTAGGTCATGTAGTCCCCTTATAGAAGATTATTTAGTCTTGGCCTTGATAGAAGTAAAAAACCCCACGATATTCGTCTTTGACAAATCACAATTATTTTTGAATTATTTAGGTATCAACCAACTAATGGGGTTCCGATGACCAATAACAGCCAGATTTCATCGTAACTCGACCCCTCTGGAGAATCACCCGATATAAGATGTGCTAAAACAGTTTCTGCTCATTTCTTATTTACCTTGTACGAGTACTATTCATTTTTGAGACAGTCTTGTACAGCCTGGTTCAAACTTTATGGGGCTCGGAATATGAGGCGAGTCGCTGCGCAGTAATAAATTCGCTTGTCAGCGGGGGCGAGGGGCGAGGTACTGCGCAGTGACCAGTGAGTACCGCACTTCAGAGCCGTCATAAAGTTTGAATGGAGCTGTCATTGCAATGTAAAGCAAAGCTTCTAAGTAAGTAATCAAAAAATTTACCAACAAACTTAGCCTAGGTAACATCAGTGTTGTTGCAATATGGGATGGGTATGGCTAACTATTACCTACAGATGAGTAAGACCCCTCAAACGAAAATCCTATATCTTGTAGGACAGTGTATTTTCGTGGGATTGGCTTGGCACGTTTCTCAAAAATATATATTATATAATTGCGTAATAATTCTGTTGTTAACATGATTTATTTAATGGGAGTTGATTGTGAGGAATGTTTATGTGAGTGTGTTGTTGACGTTGTTGTGGAGTTAAACGGGTCCGTTGGGGTTCGTTTATGGGTTAGTATACTTAGAAAACATCTGTCAAGGAAAAGAAAACAAAAGTTAGATAACTATTTTAATAGTTAATTCGTATACTATTATGAATTCCTCTGTATCGCAATAATTTAACTGACAAATGTGGGGTAATTGCGTAACACACTAACAGTAGGAATGGCTTCCATTTTGACACTTCAACAACATTCATTGCGTTATTTACATTGTTGAGCAGACATATTTTTCGAACATAAAAAGCAATGGATTAGCAATTCCTTCAAAATCATTCAGATTGTGATTGATAGTGTGTTGTGCAATTATTATAATAGTGTATGTCGGCAGACACATTGATTAGCAGCTGTGAGAGACGGCGACTAGATGGCGCTAGTGGAACGTGCACCAGACGCAAATCATTCACTCTATCGATCATTTGGCCTAAAGGACTTGGTATCCAATCCAGTAAAATATTGTAACGGTTTCCCCCCCACTAGCGATCGCCTTTATAAGGAGCTGCGCTGTTTGATCGGTACGCATTTCCAATGGTTGCGTCGTGGTGCACGGACCACTGTCTCTCGACAGTCAGTACTGCCCGATTATTGGATGTGGAACGCTGTCTCTGACAATTAGTACTATCCTTATTGCGGTGGGTGCATGGACCACTGTCCCTGACAGTCAGTACTGCCCTATGTGACCGCCTTTTGCCGTTATTAGTTTTAGTATTTCATTTCTGTATTTTCTAGATTTAAGATAACTGATTGTTCAATTGAATAAACTTGTGTTTTACTTCTGATGTCTGGGCTAATCCGACATGTATAATAGTGTGTAGTGTAATAGTGTGTTACGCAAAGGGTGCTGAAGTTACTCAGCCTTCAAAAATAGGGTAGGTAATTATCTTCAATCGAAATATTTTAAACTTTCCAGGCCAACAGATGCAAAGGGAACCCAACACTGCACCACTTTTAAGCACTGGATTTGGAACTAATTACCAAAACTCCAACTTCGGAGGAGCTGACAGGAATAAAGCTAAAAGTTATACTCCTCAAGTCTTAACGAGTATTAATAGTGGTGAGTTCATGATTTCTTAGAAGAATCTCGAACTGGGCAGCACTGTCTTCCTTTCGAGAAAGATTAATTGAATGAAGACTCATTAATTTATACTAGAGTGGTTGGCAAACCATTGGTCTAGTCTAGAGTTCAGCTAATAGCAAACTCGCACGGATGGCTCTTAAATGATGGGCTCCAAAAGATCTATTGTTCGGCGGGTCCTCAACGATCAATTATATTGCATAATATCACGAATTGCACAATGTCTTTGAAGGTATAGGGTTAATATTGATGATTCTGCAATGATTAAACAAAAGTTTGAACTAGTTAAATTTTATTGCACCGTGTAGGAGAAGTAGGTATTGCGCAGGTCTTGCTCACGCGCAAACATTGAAGCTTAGGTATGGACCGTCAATGTGCGTGAAAATTATGGATCGTTTCAGTGCAAGGGCTGATTAAATAATATTGCGCAATCTTATTGTAGGTATAGGGACCACCTGAGACACATAGGTACATAGGTATATAGCTGTCGTTAGTTGCATTAAGCGTACAATTCGGGGTGAAAGTCTGTGTTAATTTTGAATGATAAAACGGTATATTTGAGCATGTTTATTTCTTGTTTTTATAAAGCACCACCCAAAGAAACGCCCAAAAATAGTATCTCATTCGAAGGAACTCCGAAACTCAGTTTCCAGCACAAGCAATATCCGCAAATTGAACCAGTTCAGCAGAACACAATAAATGGTAAGAACTATATATTATTTAATTAGTGACTGACATTTTAAACTTCTTGGTGTCTAGGTAACTGAACAAAATACTTCACGACCAACGACTAACTTTTTGGGGAAACTTTCTATAGAAACCTAAATATGAATTAAATTCATCTAATTACTTCTCATCAGGATAATTTTACATACACATGGCGTTAAGCAGAAACTACAGAACACCAGGATAATCTTGTTCTCAATACCTAAACTATTCCATTAGGAGTTTTCTACTACCTTTATAGTACATAGCTTAGCACCTTACGTATGTTGTTGAGTAGTTAGATGGGTTCCAAAGCCTGTAAAGGATGACGTATTGAACGAGTGCTCAGATCAACAGCACTCAACTTCAAACAAGACATGCAAGTAAAGTAAGCACCCACAAATTGTGCGCTGTCAAACATAAAAGTATTCTTGGCCGACCTGTGTGCTAAAGCCTCGTAACTCGGTCTAACAAGCTCATTACTCTGTATTTTCGAGTGAAGTAAAGTTGTAAAGGGAAACTTCGTGATACTTGGCAGGATACGCGTTTCAAGTTGCGCTCCCAATGGGTTGCGAGTTCAAAAAGTCTCCCTATCACCGTAAGAACGTGATTTAATTAAAGACGTGTACACACTTTGTTCGGGACATGTCCGGGTTTGGGTCGTATTATATAACAAAAATGTCCAGAAGATCAATAGGTCCTAAAAAAAGTGGGACGTACCTATATAGCTTACACACTGAAAGATCATTTCCATCAACTGGATAATATGCAAGTAGGTCCCGTCCAATTTGTTCTACATTAGTTGGTTCTGCACTTTTCGCATTCAGTCGAACCCAATATATAATAAGGAAATCTTCAATTTAAACATGTAAACGAAAAGATTTCCTCCTGAAAAAGAAGGAATCACATTAAAAATCGTAATACACATTCCAGTGTTGTGAATTTCTATAATATCGTGTTGTATCTTGGTGACAAGTTGGGTTTGTCAGGTTTAACGTCCTGTTTACACGGCGTTCATCAGTACGATATTTTGCTGTATAATTTTAGGTCACATGGCAGTTTCATGTTCACGTGTGATCCTAACTTTAGCAGCGCCGTATGTACGTAATTTATAATCATCATAATAAAATAAAGCTTATTACCAGCGACACCTAAAAAAACTACGGACATTGAAGTAACGAAAAAAGAGCCACAGAACCAAGTCATGACGAGGATGGACAGGCTAAAGGTAAGTACACATATCTACTCGTAGAGTACCTACATCATCATCGTCATCTACAGTCCGATTTTCACCCACTATCAGTATTGGGTAGGCCATAGGCCTCTCTTGTCTTGTGCCAATCTCCACGCTCCTATGCCAGCCTCATCGTACCTACAACATACAAGTAGGTACGTATAAATGCTAGAACCTCTCTTGTTTTAAATAACTGATTACGAACTCCATATTTACTTTGCTATAACAAATGTTACTTCTCAAAGAAAGGGTAATATAATCTTGCCTACTAATTTTCATAATTCTCACACGTCATATTTCAGTATAATATTATTACCGTCCCCTTTTAACTACTACTCTGTTATATTAGCGCTGCGTACCTTCTCGAGAGTATAATAACCCATTCTACCCAAACCTGCTCGCATTTATAATTCATATAGCAGTTGGATTACATAACTTTACTGTAGCTGAGGTAGCCGTAACCCAAATATCTCACCTCATTTCATCAAAGTCAAATATCAATCTCGTAAACTTGAGCACCTCCATTTTGTTTGAGCTCCTATCACACCGTTGTGTAACCTTAACAACTATCGATCAATAAAACGGCAATTTAAAAATATAGGACAACGTTCGCTTTCCTCATACAAGTCAATTTATCATCGGCACATGGTCCTGGTAAGGACATTATATTGCAATGCGATATCCAATAAAGTAGGTATCTATATAAAAAATTGCTTACGGGTTCTTGCTCTACAGCACAACAGACTGCGTATAGATATAGTAGTTGTGCTTCACAAAATAATAATGCATGTTCACACTAGCTGTCTACGTAAGTATATAAGACCTATAGTTTAGTTTTCTAAATTACGTTTGCTGTTTTAATATTACGATTAGGTTTTGTTTGAACACTTCGGTACAGATTGCACAGAAAATAATCAACATATTTCCACATAATAAGCAGCACATTACTCAACTATATACGTACTACTAGTATTATCTACACAATTAATTTAATTACACCTGCAACCGTCATCAACGTAAACCTACATCAAAACACCGCCGCCGGTCTGACAGGCAGCCTCTATCAAAAACCATACAGAGTTGACTCATAAAATGAAAACTTAAAGAAATTGCTTGTGATAAAAGTAAGAGCGGGGCATTTTTCTCCTTTGTCATCTCTGTGGCAGTCAGTGGCCTAGAGGGTCGTGTAGTGGGGACAGTGCCCTTACAATTTTATATAATGTGGTAATAGGGAACTTTCTACACTTCTCATAGAGGTCGTGGCGAATCGCGATGCAAATTATTTTTTGTATATTAAAGTGTTTCTGTCTGTCTGTCTGTTACCTTTTCACGCTTAAGCCGCTGAACCGATTTAGATAAAAGGTATAGAGATAGTTTGACTCCCGGGAAAGGACATAGGATAGTTTTTATCCCGATATTCCCACGGGATCGAAACTTGGCGCTGCTAGTCAGTTATAATTAATGTCGTTTCCTTACGTTTTTTTTCATTAAGTTATAATGTCGTTTCCCTATTACCTATACGTTTTTTTACTGTGTGTACTTATTTAAATGATAATTAATGAAATTACTTAGGTAGGATCTCAACCAAAAGTCATCCACCGTTGGACATAAAGATTTGTTTTGCCAATCGTGATTACGTATTCTAATGTTTGATGATGATTGATCACACGTAATAAACTAAACAGTTTCCTTTCTATCTTTCCGACAAGACATCAATCTCTTAGGCCTATCACAAGTTCAGTTCTTGCCATTGATTTGTTCTAAGTCAACACAGTGAAGTTCGTTGCGGGAAGTGTGCCGGTGCGCGCGGCCGATGCAATATCCGTGCTTCTGTCTTTGCAAAAAGTGATTTCTCGAACATCCCTTTAGGGCGTTCAATTTAGAGCAAAGAGATAAGTAGGGTCCGCTATTTCCTCTGCCCTGCCTTGGTTTTTTACTAGATTATTGTCGGCATCTCTGTCTTTGCTACATTTTGTTTCTTGCAAGTATACTTTCCTAGACTGATTGAACCTGAAATAACGCTCATTTGTATTTCATAAATCTTTCATCATTTCCATCTATCCCATTGCGAGTGTTTTCGATACATAACACGGCTAATTGATCCCTAATGTTAGTAATCTAATTACGATGAATCCATTTAGCTAATTCCTAATTAAATAGATGCATTTAGGAATTGTAACAGATTGATGGGTACTTGAAATCGAATAGATCGAATAACACTTGCTCCCATAGTAAATGAAATCGATGAGTGTAAATGCTTTATTGGGAATTTCAATATTTTTTCATTCACGATCCTTTCATTCATAATTCTTGTATCTACCAGACATATTTTTAAAACCAAAGTGCCTTCTTATACCATTACTCATAAACAATCTACATACTATCACTATTTTACCACCCAGCGTATAAAATACATAAGATAAAACCACTATACCTAGAATTCCTCCCACTCATAAATAGCTTATGATCGCACATATCTACAAAATGTGGCTATGTTATAATAATAAACGGTCGCATTCAGGCGCTACACAAAAGCGGTCCGCGGGCGTTTTCCGGTCCAGTTGAGAAGGTGCTTAAATGGCACAAGGCTTTGCAGGACATCGGCGTTTTTGTATTTTACGAAATAGTCGGTGAGTTTGATTGATGTGATAATGTTGTTTTTTTACAAGCTTTTTTTATTCTTTTGATAAGCTTTATGCCTTGTTGAAGATGTAAGAGAAGGATGGACGGAGACACGTTCACGATTTAGATTATGGCTAATATGTACTTATATATATTTATGCTAGTGTATAGTACACCCACATTTCGCCAATTATGCTGAAGTCCCATGTAATAGGGGGCGAGCCTATTGCCGTCAACCGGGAACAAATCCAGACCCCGGGCTGCTACTGACAAATTCTTTATGGAAAAAGAATCGAACCTAGAACCTGATGCTGAGCAGAAGTTCATGACCTCTTAGTTAAATTCTTCTTTTTCCATGTCTTGTAAGTAGAGTGTCCGTAACGTAACCATTGACATATATATTACTAGCGTAAGGACCGGGCTAACGGCGCGACTAAATGGCACCAACGCGCTGGCCCTAAAATGACGGTTTTAGGGCCAACGCGACTCAGTTGACGGTGGTGCGCGCGAACTTCGAATTTCGAACGAAGAACTTCTATGTACAATGTTCAGACGGGCGTATCCTTACTTTTGAAATCATTGAACGTAACATGTTATTTGAGCTCATTATTTCTTTCAGCCAAATGCGTTAGCGTAAGATCTGGAGAATCTTGCGCCAAGAACCTTGTAATACGAGACGACAACGGCCCAGCCATGCAGGTCGTTTACTACGAAGTGGACTTCTTGCTACCAGAACTCAAAGTCCCTTCCACCGTAAGGTAGAACAACAAATTGTTTGTAAACACAAAACTAGATTGTTTCGATTCTTTCGCTTGTGTAAACTAGGGGTGGGTATAATTGAATTGTTACCGTCCTTTGTAGACCTTGCTGTAAGCCGGGCCTTAATCCCGAGTCGTGGTTTTTAACCGACTTCCAAAAAGGAGGAGGTTATATGTTCGACTTTATGTTTTTTAATTTTTTTTTATGTATGTTCACCGATTAATCGAAGACGGCTGGACCGATTCCAAAAATCGTTTTTTTGTTTGAAAGGGTATACTCTCGAGGTGGTCCCATTATCATCAAGTTGGAATCTGATGAGAGGATCCCATGGAAATTGAGGGAAACCCTCAAATTTCCTCAATTTTATGCATTTTCATTGTAAAATAAAAGAAATAACCAAACAAACGATGAGGGCGCCACTTGGCGCTCGGTGCAGCCTTAATATACGTACACTGACTGACTGACTGGCTGCTGTTGACTGACTGGTCTTTCCTTCCTATTTGACAGTTACCACTATGTCCAGCTCAAGTGGTTATAAAAATTAAATAAATAAAAAATACTTTGCAGGGTGATAGGTAGAATGATGGCGGGAACCTGCAGGCTTCAGGCATTCAGTGTGCGACCAGCGACAGGGGATGACGTCGCGACATTGCAACGTCGAGCTGCAGTATCTGCACATCATGTTGCACGGCTGTGTAAAGAGTATGGAATTAACCATTAATTAGTTGTTTGTTTCTGTTTTAAATGTGATTAATTTGATTCATAAATAAAATATTTTGTTAATGTCTTGCATAATTCTGTTTTTCACTTTTGATTGAGAGGATTTGATAGTTATAGGAAGTCTAATGCTTTAATTACAGGTTTTTTGGATGCTATTTGGTATCAAATCAAGAATAAAGATCTATTACCAAACCCAACCTAATGAGAGGAGTTCCCTAAAAGTATCTTAGTGGTAGTTGGATGGTAGCGCTTTGCCAGCCACTGTCACAAGCCAAGCCAAGCTTGCTCCATCCCAAGTAAAAGAATATTAAGAATGTGTGTATTTTTATGTTACCAAATCTGTGTAACATTATTATCATGTAAAATGTCTACAGAAGAGGTTTTCATACAAATAATCTTCTGGAGGAAGTTTGCACAAGTTAGAGTAACTTTACTACCATTCTGCGAATATGATCGTAAAACAAAGATGTCTATGAATTTGTAGTTAATCCACTGCCCCTTTTTATGGTACCCACATCAAGAGTTGCTTTATGAGTCCCTGAGTAGCACCTATGACTTCCTACTTGTAACTAAGGCAAATGTTTTACGTGAATTGAAAGAATTGTTTCCATTGTTGCTTTTGGTATGAAAACTATTTATTTTGTGTGAAATATTTTATTTTATCCCATTGATTTTTCTGTCCATTTTTTGTGATTTAATAATAAGTTTTAAGCCCTACGGCTCATTTTAAATAAAAGCCTTAAATAAAATAAAAATACCTACACTAATGAATGTTTTCCAAAGAATGTAAACTAAAAGCAATCTATCAGCACCCTAAAAAAAATGTCCAAACTACAAAGTAAACTTTAAAAGTTGTCTAGACCTCATAATTGACTTGACAGCAGGCGAGTGATTAATTTGAATTATCCAGACAACAAAAACATGTTAAGCCAAGTTTTGAAAGTCTAGTCCAGTTTTTAATAGTTACAAACTTAAGGGTTCATAATCTCCTACAAAAGAATACTAAGGTTATAGATAACATCAAATTGTTTTGTAAACAATGCGATCCCATTCAACGGGGTAATTTCGTAACACACTAACAGTAGGAATGGCTTTCATTGTGACAGTTCAACAACATTCGTTGCGTTATTTACGTTGTTGAGCAGACAAATTTTTCGAACATATGAAGCAATGGATTAGGAATATCCTTCAAAATGATTAAGATTCTAGTATATCACGCAATTAAGGTGCACGTATTTATGTGGATTTGATAGTTGAAGAGGTTTTTAAAATGTGTTTTTTTTAATAAAGTTATTTTTCTGTGCATAAATACTACAAACGAGGCAAATCAAAGCAAATCTCTATAATCTTGATAATATTATTCTCGTTAATAAATCGAATTATTAAATCATTTTGTAAGGCTGATGAATTGACAGTAGTAATCTGGCAATCTTGTTTTATTAAGGTACCCCTTACTAAAACGCAACGTTACGCAAACGTTTAAAAAAAAAACAAGATTGCGAGATTGACACTGCTGAATTTCTTTCTTGGCATTTATTTAAAAAGTACCTACCTTCACGACACTTTTTTCTCAGCAGCAGGTAAGTTATTTTCGTAAGCACAGAATTGTCGAAGCTCATTATAGTGGATACGGTAGACGGAGATTACCCTTTTTTTTGCGGATTGGAAATCATGAAATGACCCCTCCCGCTCTGGGTGGAGCGGAAGGGAGTGTCAGACTCTTACTGACTAAAACCTACCCGGACCTTCCGGATCTGCGGTAACCCTTTCGGACAATTCCGCTGACCCGGCAGGCTTCAGCCCTAAGGGGCCCCTCCTCGATGCTGACATCTCTTTGAGGCGCGCGTGGAACACGTACGCGCCGTCCGGCACTGGCCTGGTCCTGATCGGACGGTGGCCCCATTACTCTCCGCTCGCAGGCCCGCGCCTACGGTGGCCGGGAGTCGTCACGCGGCTCCCGACGCCCGGAGCGTCTCCCGCGGCGGCTGGGACGGGAGACTCTCTCCCTGAGCCGTCCGCCACCTCCTTTGCTAGCATGACTGCTTCGCAGAAGGAGGTGACTGCCTCCCACTCCCTCTCGCCCCGGACCATGGCTTGCACCAGGGCCGGACGCGAGAGGTCGCCGCCGCTGCCGATCGCCTCTACGGCGGTGCTCCGCCCAAGCGGGGCAGACCTTCACCGTGTCCTCTGGGCGATCCTGGCAAGACCTCCCCAAGACCCCTGGGAGATTACAATTAGATCTATATTTCAGAAATATCATGAAAAGAAAATCGCGTTTTCATTATGCATACAAATTGAAAATCACCGAAAAGCAAAAAGAGAACAAAAATGAACTCTATTCCTATAGGAGCATGCAATATTCATATTTTAAATCACCTAGGTACTCGATAGACCGGTGTATGGTAATGAGTTTTAGTTTTGGCGTTTGTCCAAGCTTTGATAGCACTGTTTACGAAGCCTTCTTCAATAATAAAGCTGCTTAAATTCGCCAAAAAGCGTAGCAAAGCATTTCCGAGTGACATTAAGAAAAATACCCACAAGATTGTGGGGCAGATGTTGTTGAGAGTCTGCCAAGAAAGTAATACGCTTGTTTCGCTTCATTGTAAAATGGAATACTTGGAATTTCTATGTAATAGTGAAACTGATTTTCTTCTTCAATTGCATCAAAATACGTCGTATCTGCATTATTAGATTCTCTTATTTATAAGTCAAATGTGTTTTATAGGAGTATAGAATGTCTAGTTTTTTGCAAAATGTAGGATGATGAATGCCTTTCAGAAACTGGGGCTCGAGTTACAATTGCTTTTATACCTACATAGTGTTGATTAAAACATGTTAAATTGATATTTTCAAGTTCATAGACCAATTACAGGCACTTTTGAATTGTCAAGGGGTCGGAAAGTCAGAAAGATGAAGCTAGTTGCCCATTCCAAAGCGAAGTAGGCACTTATGGAGAAAAACGGGCGAGAAACTCCATGGACACTCTTTTAAATCATAAAATTATAACAAAATATTGGTTATATTATATTCATGTTGAAATTATACATATGAGAACATTGTAGAAAGACGTGCACGTTATAAGCGTCCGTATCAAAAACAGATAAAAACAAAAAAAACAATTCAGAAATGAAAATAAATTACAATAAGCCGTGGCGGCTAAGAGATGACCAGTCCCTACTGACGGCGCCCGTTCACGAACATAACGTATGGATCAGCACCATTTAGCTCAACCATTTAATGATCCAACACACACGCCACCACCAGCGAGACATTTGAGTGAGCATGACATACTCTCAGCCGCCAGGGCTTCATTCAAGTCAATGAAAGACGTACCCAGTAAATGGTAGCTTTAGGTATAGTTTAGGTGCATAGTGCTCACACGTGTGCTATACAACTATACAATACCAAGAGATTAAATTTATACAATCCAAAGACAGTTTTTTCAATCTTCAGTCTTCAGCAGCTCCAACTATATTTTCGAATGCTAATTAATAGGAGCAGGACCAGGGTTGAGCCAGGGATTTTTGTCAGCGATGTAATCCCCCAACTTATAATATGTTTGGCTGCATAGTTTGGTTTTATGTAAGATTTTAATTTCGTTTCATTGAGTTGGAGTATGTGGGGAGTTATTTTATTGTAACATTTTAAACAGTACCCCATGAAGGATGAGAGGAGTACTTTAGCCAGTCTGAAACCTGGTTGAACTAACTGATCCCTATTTCTAGTCATAAAGGTGTAACTGTCACCTCTTTTACTGAAAAGATTTATTTTTTCTTTACGTACATGTTGTTTTCATAGATATATTGACAAGGTACCGACATGATATTAATATCTTTAAACAGCTCCCTTAGTCGCGCCTGCGGAGGCCAAAGTAATACTTAGGTACACCTTTTCGAAATAAATTTCAAAGTTGAAAGCGCAGTGTCTCGGATAGATGACGGAGAATTCCCTCGGATTAATTCAGAAGTCACAAGAACTCTTAGAAGTTAATCTAAGTTACTGACTTCACAGAAGTGATAATTTTGTAGCGGCTGCGTAATAAAAAAATCATTGGTCATGTAAGATTTCTTCACAATTAAGCTTAAACCTATTTAGAAAGATATAAATAGTGGATAATAAATCCTTTCGGGAGTAAAGATAAGATTAACGATCTGAATTCACAAAAAGATGACTAAATGACGAAACCAAATCGATACACGAAAATTCTAGTGAAGTTCATTGCAGCGTTTCGCTAAAATTTTCGCGTAACTAATTGCTTACCAGGCACATAACTAAACGTAGATAATTACTCAACATTACAAAACTATTCAACTCGAACCTATTCATTAGGAACAATTTGTACGAGCAGAAAATTTAATTAACAACCTAAGAACTTCATCTTGACTAAAATTAAGATTTTCCTTTTAACAGTCGATTAACATGCAAATTGCATATTAATTTTAGCAAAATGGACGACCATTAAAAGTTAATGTAAAGGCTCAAAAGATCGTTTCAAGGTGTATTACAGGTACTTGGAGAGTGATTAAGGTTTTAAAATATATTGGATAGGTGTGGAGTTTAGTAGGGTCGTCGACGCCGTAATTTTGAAAATTTTATTTAGGTTTATTGATACCTAATTTTACCTATTACAATGAGTCCCATGTATGAAAAAGTAAGGATTCTTTTTAAATCTTGTGCAGCTTACCACAACTTTGATAAGCATAGTAGGTAATTGTAACAACTAGTTAGTTGGTAAGTTCAGTGATGATTGTCAAGGCAACATGTTAAATATGGTCGGAGTAATAAAAGTATAAATACAAAAAATACAAACAAGATTTTCCGTTTGCGTAATATTTTGATGACAAATTGCGACTAAAAAGCTTTTTATATACTGCATTATATAGGTAGATAAAAGCACTATGCTACTTATAGCCGAGAAAATAGACTGACATTTTCGCTTCATAGTTTCATTGTAACAAGACAAGTTGCTCGCCAGTTCCTGAAAAGTATAAAGCTTTTTTGAAATACCGGAAAAATCCGACGCTAGCAAGCCAGTAGAAAGTTGGGACACAAGGAAATTGTGTGCTTTTCAGTGGCAGTGCAAACATACGGTAAGATCCTATTCACAATACAATTTTTTTGTAAACTTATTGAATTATTTCACTTCCTATGAGGACTGAGATAGCTTCCTAGAATTTCGTTTTGAAAAGTCTCATTCGAAGAATGTAACAGAATATTTACCTGCCCGCCAAATGCCGCTTGCAAATGAGGCAAAAAAAGAAATCGTTTGCAAAATTGAGGAATGGTATGGTATGGTACTTATCTATTAGCAAATATATTTTAGGATTACTGTCCAATCGGGACCGGCCTCTTGTGTTTATTGTCTTTAAATGACTTGTTGTGCTGAAGCTATGGTCAATTTGAACGTTTATGAAATTTTGTTAGAACTACTCGTATTATTCGCCTTTTGTCTACGGGGCACCTGTATGAGCGGGACATTGCATTTTCAATCCGCATTGTCAACATATTTTACAGGAATTCTCGTCTATTTTCGGACTCGGACGGTGCTTTGGACCTATTGTCTCAGAATAACATAGCATTGTTACAGCATAATAGATTTATTTTATAGTAGGTGTAGGTTTATTGTATTCTAGATGATAATAAGTTTAATAGATGTTATGGGCTGATAAATGTTCTTTTTAGTGACTTTCCTTTTTCTTCAACACGTGCGTCCTGCCCGTATTGACATACGGTGTCGAAATGTGGACACTGACACTGGGGCTGGTGGTTGGTGGTGGCGCTATAGAGCGGGCTATGCTCGCAGTTTTTTGAAGGATAAGATCATAAATGAAATTATCCGGTATAGAACCGGAGTTACGGAGATAGCTTGCAGAGTAAGTAAGCTAAAGTGGCAGTGGGCTGGCCATGATTGTCAAAGGACCAATGGCCGGTGGAACAAACGAGTCCTGGAGTAGAGACCGTGTATCCGCAAGCATAGTGTGGGATGTCCAGCAGTAGACTGCGATAGGTTTGAGTTGATTGAATTATACAGTCTATGTAGAACCACGATGCAGAAGGTAGAGATAATTTTTAGGCTCTGATCTTAGAATTTAATCTGTGCAAGGATAGCACAGACAAATTTCTCATACAAACTAGAAACTGTTTAAACTTCCTTTTAAACTCTTAATCAGTTCCACTTGAGTATTCACAGAGACTATTTAAACATAGAGTAAAATAGTTACTTAAACAGGTGTATATATTTCCTTCTAAATTCTTAATCAGTTCCACTTGAGTATTCACGGAGACTATTAGAGTAAAATAGTTACTTAAACAGGTGTTCATTACATTCTACATTCGCGGAGGGATAGTGGGCTTACTTGCACCGTCCAGTCTGTCAACACAGACTTAACCGAGGTTTACGATGTTGCCCTCGGCATAGTTCACAACTTAATTGTTAGGAGGTAGAGTAGCTACTGAAAATATATGAAAATTTATTTGTGTTTAGACTCGGTTTCTTACAGCCTATTTTAATTTAATCTGTGTTCGAAATTGAGTTTTTCCAACAACTTTGCATTTGTTATAAAAGTAGTATTGTTATCAGAAATCTGGGGTGACTTGAAATAGTGATGGTAGGATAGATCAAACTGATTCCTTCCCTCAATCTAGAATAAATTAAAACAACTATTGTATAGATACTTAGAGACATATTACCTACCTGCCTACCTGCGGGTGCTTACAACAAGGTAGGTACGGGTGGAATTTATTGTAGTTAAGACCAAATGGCTGGTCTGCAATCATCATTAAACCTCATTTAAAACTACAAAGAGCACTGGCTAACAACAGTCGTAATGGGAATGGGCGAGGAGAAGCAATTAAACAAGTCCAGACAAGTTTTGACCCGTCCTTGCGGTGGGTCCCTTCGCGCCTGGAATATAATCAGTGTTGAACTATGTACCATAACCTGAACTCGACTAGGAAACACTAATTAACAGTGAACTACAAATTGTAGAAACACTGGCTGCTTCAAATGTCCACTTGTGTTAAATTAGGTGATTGTAGTACAAAGTTATGTGGCTAAGTTTCGTCGAAGTTGTCATTGTTTCGGTTAAATTGTTCTTAGTGCTCTCTATTCTTAATTTGTTGTTAAAATAATACTTGTTACTTATAGTTAAAGATTAAAATACTGACTGGATAGGTCCACTCAACTTAAAATACTTATACCGGATGGCCACTAGTTTTCGGTTTTATGACTGCTCTTCGGTTATCATAGAACTAAATTCAGCCCATTTCGACGACACACATCTCAACAACATAAGGTAAAGAATCAATGAATACCTACTATTTTAGGCCTTAGTCATTATACTTACTATGTAATTATATTTTCAACGCTCGTCGAAATAAAAATCGAAATAAAAAAAATAAAATTATATTGTCTACGTCGCGTCGTAGCCATAAGGCTTATTTATGGCTACGACGCGACGTAGACAATATAAAATATATATATATTTTTTTTTTCAAAACAAAAACGACAATGTTTTATAGGTTTTATGGGTACTTACGTACTAATAATTAGGTACTAATCCAATATATTCGTACAAAGCTTCTGGCAAAATATAATTACCACTTTAATCAGCTATGAGCAATGTATGATAGATAATTAATTAAACACACAATTCAATGTTATATGATTGCCCGTGAGAATCGTCAGCAATACGAAATAATTTCCATTAATCCTGAGCAAATAGTTTCCAATGTTTGTTAAATTATAACTGAAAATGGATTCCGTGACGTGCAATATTGAAGCTTTAGACTTATTGTATTTTATTTACTTTAAAATACCTACTAGTCATTTGATGCGCAGTTTGGAGTTTTGTTGGAGATTAATTTAGCACACAGCAACAAGTGGGTTTATCATGGGTACAATTATCAAAATATGTACATATAATGTGTGATTTATTTCGTCAAATTTTAAATTATTTTATTTCTGTAAGTAAGTTTGTAGATACCTTTACACGTCAATCATATTTTAAAACTAGATAAGGTCGACGTTTCCTATTTGACTACTCTGACAAGAGAGGCTGATACTCAGAGGTCACAGTTTCTTTTAAAGTCCGGACATATCTTGGTCAGATCATGTGAAGACCATGTCTGAAATATTATTTTGAGGAAAGAACCACACAGATTGAGTGGACCTGTCCAGTCAGTGCACGCATTCGTAATCGTGCACCTCAAGCTCTTCCAAGTTAGTATTATGTTACCCCTGCTAGGACTCAGGCCTATTCTTCAAGAGAGGGAGTGGGCCATAATTCACCACGTGAGCTCAATGCGGATTAGTGGATGTCACACGTCATAAATAGTTTTGTTCTAGACAGCTATGCATATTACATACGTTTATCTGTCTTTAAAACATTTTTCATATATCTACGTCAAAGAGCTTCAAAGAAACCCCAAAAATACGCACAAAGACAACCTCAAAGCCAAACGACTGAACCAATAAAATGGGCCCAAAATGTAATAAATTCCGTATCTTTTGACTTACATACTGTTTATACAATACATAGATCGGTAACGCGGGTATTGGCAGGACGGACAACGGTCCGCACTGATTTATGATTGCATATATCGACGATCGTATGTTAATTTATGTCCCTACTGGCTTATTCTAATGTGAGCGATGGAGCCAGAAGCTGGGATCGTAATGACTTGTACAAAGAGAGCGATATTTTTTCCTCACGTAGTTTTTCTTTTAGGTATTATTATTAAAAAAAAATTATAATGTGTAGGTACCTACCTACATTTAGGTAGGTATATGAAAAAATAAGCACATCATCATCATCATCTACACTCATCATCATCATCGAGACTCTAGAAGATCTTCACAAGTGAAAGTTATGCTAATAATACTCGGCATCCCGAATCCTGAAATTCTAATCCAGCCTTCCTTTTTTAGGGTTCCGTACCCAAAGGGTAAAAACGGGACCCTATTATTAAGACTCCACTGTTCGTCTGTCTGTCACCAGGCTGTATCTCATGAACCGTGCTAGCTAGACAGTTGAAATTTTCACAGATGATGTATTTCTGTTGTCGCTATAACAACAAATAATAAAAATATAATAAAGTTAAAATTTAAAGGGGTATAAAAGTAACGTTTCTTCGGCGTTGTATGCCTTGAGGTACGGAACCCTTCGTGTGCGAGTCCGACTCGCACTTGGCCGGTTTTTTTATATTTATAAGATCAAGTTAAAGTGACTTAAACTTATGACTTTAGGCCATGTCCTTACGTTCTTAAAATTGATAAATCAGTAGCATCGACAACACTAATTCTGCAGATACTTTTTCTTCTACTTACCTACATAGATACCAACAATAAACTAAATTACTCACTTTACGAGCAAAGCTTTATTTGATAACATTGTCGGTTTAAATTAAAGTAGGGTTAACAGTACAGGACGACCGCACTTATTGCGGTCTGTGTTCATTATTGTTGTGGTCGATTCACCATCTGTTATTACTTTTATGTTGGCTGTACTACTTTAAATCGCATGAATAGGTTTAATGCCAAGTGCTTTTGTTGTTGTTTTTGATGGTGAAGTTACGGTTTAGGGGTTTGCGATTTAATTGAAACGATTATACCTAACTAAATATGAGTAAAGTACCGTTATTTGTGGGACTGACTAAGTTTGATATGAAATTAACTAAGTAGGTACATACGGTATTGTTTATCTGTTGAGATGGGTCATTTATTTATAGTATAAAATATAATTACACTGCATAAACTTCTTATAATTACTAAATTAACTAAAAAAACTACTTAAATAACAATATAATATCCTAACTTATGGCGTCGAAAAAATCCTTTCTATCGCTGTCGACTGGTAATGTACCTTAGAGACTGGCGGCATTTTCACGTTGTATGGTAATGCTTAGCCTCTGGCCAAAGTAAAAGCTAGTCCATGGAACACGGGAAGTGGCTAAACGATTAAGTATACTTAATCATTCAGTAATGTATAGAAACAATTAAGTATTCATCCTAATTAATATTATAAATGAGAAAGTAAGTTTGTTTGTTTGTTACTTTTCACGCCTAAACCACTGAACCGATCATCCTGAAATTTGGCATATATACGTTGTCAGGTGTCAGTACAGAAACGGACATAGGGTACCTTTCATCCCAAAAAAAGTGCTGTTCCCGAGGAAAACAACTATAACGTTATTACGATAATAGATGGCGCCACGTGTCTTTCAAATCGTGATTGAATTACTTATATTAGAAATCACGGGATCGAGATTTATGCGGTTGAAACCGCGGGGCGCAGCTAGCAAGGTATAAAATATATTGAAATGGGTACCTACGGATGGGAAGACCATAGCTTAAAATCACTGGTAAACGTCAGATTAAACAAAGTGATCAAAGAAGCTGACTACAAAGAAACCAATTACATAATTCGAATCATCTGGAAGCTAAAACTCTCTTCAATAGCTTTCAACTTAAACGTTATCAGAAAATCTGAGCGTGTAAATATCACAAAATCCTCCCGACTCGCAACCAATCAGTCGTGAGAGATCGCTCTATTTCCTCCAAGTGCATCAATTCACTGTCGTAATACGTTCACGCTCGTCCTGTATTACCCGTATGTCATAATGGAGCTCTGAACTGATTGGGCAAATTTCTATAGAGCGCAAAAAATGACGATAAATCGCGATCAATTTATTTTACGTCGATTCGGAGATTTACCTCTAAACGCTATTGTAGCATGAACAATGGTGGCTTTTGGAAGTGACTTAAATGGATAGTGTAAAAAATATTGATGTTGCTATTAATTTATAACTTACTAATTACTACAAGACTGCGTGAATGACTGTAATTTGCAGATTTTTATATGGATAGTTCACGTCTGTTAAAATGATGGTGAAATTATATATCCTTTCATCATGGTTAATTCCTTTGTAAGGACAAATATTGACGGACACACTATTCATCTACTTAAACAACTATCTACTCTTTCACCGTATGATATTCACAATATAATAATATTATACATATATAAAATTGTAGCATCAGCCGGGATCAATAGATTAGATCCAATAACCTGTGAGAGAATGGGCTATTTCCCGCGCTTCCATTCAATAGGCGAATAGATTCATATTCGTTTTGCTACACTCGGTGAGTAAAACATAAGCTATGTTAGGTATGAAATTTTCTATTTTAAAATATTGTCGATTTGTTTACGTTTTCATCTTGGCTTTATTCACGCGAACTCACAATTTAAATTCTTATCTGCATTTGATCCTCGATTATATAAACCTGCAGTTATATTGTTTACGCCATTCATTTTTAAGCAGAACACTTTGTGTCAGTCTACAAAAATAAAGAGTTGTTGATAATCTTACTTAAATAATACTGCCGTAGAAAAAACATTGAATTTATAATAATGGAATATTGGAAGAATAAAGTGGCAATTGTTACCGGAGCAGCACATGGAATAGGTGCACAAATAGCCGAAGATCTTGCAAAGATCGGAATGATTGTTATTGGCTTTGAACCCACTCAAGAAAGACTCGATGAAATGCTGAATAAAATGAATCATTGGGGCAGGTTTGAAGGACAACTAATACCGTGCAAATGTGATGTTTCTAAAGATGAAGATCTCAAGAATGCTTTTAAAGGTATAGTAGCAGCATATGGAGGAGTTGATGTACTGATAAATAATGCGGCTATAGGCAAGGAAGGTTTAATATGCACAGGAGGTATAGAAGATCTGAAAGCTATCGTAGACACTAATATTTATGGGTTGATAACATGTACACGATATGCTATTGAGTCCATGGTGAAGAAAAATGTTTCGGGGCAAATTATTAATATCAACAGTATTTGTGGACACTATATGCCTCCTTTTGCCGAGCCGAAGATTAATATGTATATTGCGTCGAAGAGATCTATGACAGTTTTAAATACTTTGTTGAAAAATGAGTTTAAATGTCTTAATCGCAAAATTAAGGTTACGAGCATATCTCCTGGGATTGTACGCACAGGAATATTTAAAACGGCTGGAATTAATTTCCTAAATGAAGACTTTTTCGAAATGAATCCGCATTTGACCACAAAAGATGTTTCTAATGTTGTTCTTATGATCTTAGCAGCTCCTCGTGGTATTCAAGTTAATGAAGTTATTTTTCATGCGCTGCATGAAATCTATTAAATGAAGTAGGTATTGTACCCATTCAAATTCATCATTATCTGCCTAGCCTTTTCCCAACTATGTTGGGGTCGACTTCCAATATTATGTTAATTTTATTTGTGTGGGCTTGATTAAGTTTCCTAAAGTAATCGTTTCGCCAGTTTACGATATTATAATATGTTTTCACAGTAAGGAATATTGTAAAGGTTGCATCTTTGATCAAACAATAAAGATTATTAGAAACAAGGTTTTTATTTTTCTTCATTTAACTGTCTCAATTAACCAAATGGCACTAATTACATTTCAAACTTTCAGGCATTGAATTATTAAAGATAAGATTATAATAAGAATTATTTTAATAGTCGATGATTTTTTTTGTGTATTTTTGTGGAATACAATAAAGTTTAAATAAAATAAATAAATGATTTGATTTGTAAGGCCAGTTTTGTAGAGTGGCACAAGTAAATATCTTCTAACTGTGATTTTATAACATTAACATAAGTAACATCATGCCTCAAGTACGCAAAATACGCGCGTTGACGTGGAGTTGCGGACACCAACCCGTATTACCTATTACCTAACATCACGCCTCTACTCCTCGAAGTAGAAAAGATTTGGACAGGTCCGCTCAATCTGTGTGGTTCTTTCCTCAAAAGACCATTTCAGACACCAATCTACATGGTCTTCACACGATCTGACCAAGATTTTGTCTGGACTTTAAAAGAGACTGTGACTTCTGAGTTTGTTTCGGCCTTTCTTCTCAGAATAGTCAGTTAGGAAACGCCGACCTCATCTAGTTTAAAAAAAAAAATGTGATTGACGTGTAAAAGTGTTTGTACAAACCTACTTACAGAAATAAAATCATTTATCATTTATCATTTATAGTTTGATAGTAGTAACGGTGAAACCCAAGAAAACTGTTCGACCTGGGGAGCGAATTCAGGACCCCACACAAAACAATTGCTCTTGCAGCCATCCGACCAGAGAGGCACTATTTGATGGTCTGTTATAGTAATAGTTCTCGGCATATATAAATAAAAATCCTTTCATATTATTCTAACTAGTAACATAATACTTAAAAAAAAATCCAGAGGATAACATTTCAATGTTCTTTTCATCACACATTAAATTCTCGTTAGGTTATCAAAACAACCAATCTGCTTAATGCGCATTTACCAGTGATAACATATTAAATGTCCCATTTACAGAGGAAACTTATGTTATATAAAGGATGGTAAAAATATTCGGAGCGCTATTTGCAGTTTGGACTTTGGTTAAAATAATACAGAGATTTTTAAAGCCGAAATCATGAAGTGTTGGGTTAACAAAGTAGCGGTAATCACGGATTGTGGGGATGAAGTTGGTTTCGCTATTATGGAACAGTTAGCAAAAGTTGGGATGATTGTTATCGGTTTTAATAAAAATGAAGATATATTAGAAAAAGTGACTATAAAGCTTAACCCAGTTGTTGCAAATAAAATTTCGGGGAAAATTGTGTTGTGCAAATGCGACTTAACGGATACAAAGCAATTGGCAGCAGCTTTTGAAAAAATCAAGGACACGTATGAAGGAGTTGATGTACTGATTAACAATGCTCAGTGCAAAATCGATTGTTTGGTTAATACTGGAGAACCAAAAGATTTTAAGGAAATTATTGACGTAAATATTAATGCTTTGATAGCTTGCACAAGGCTGGTAGCTGGATCAATGATAGAAAGGAAAACAAGAGGGCATATTATATGCATGAACGACTTAAGTTCTTACCAGATACCAACGGAGTCAAAGACAACTGTGTACATAGCTGCTAAAGCGGCTATAACTTCTGTAAATGAAATTTTGAGACATGAATTTCGTTTCCTGAAAGCCAATATAAAAGTGACGAATATTGCATGTGGTAAGATTGAAGGGTATACAGAATCAGTTACTGATGCTCCAAGACTTCGGGTTAGAGACATAGCCAAGCTAGTGAAACTGATATTGAACACACCTGAACAGCTTCAAGTGCACGAGGTTTTGTTAGATTCTGTGGTAGAATAAGTTAATGGTACAGTGAAATAGTACACTAGACCATAATAACTTATTGATCGAGTAGAATGTTGCATAGTGATTGTTGAATACACAAGTCTACCACGATAAAAATCTTGTGGAAGTCAAGAAAGATATAGAAATAATGTGTCGAAGCTGCAGACATACGGGATTTGGTGTGTGATTATTGTGACGAAATATTTATAATAAATAGGTATAATTTTTTGCAATTTTTATTGTTCCAAAATGAAATTATATTATCTAATGATTTATTATTTATATTAGGTTTGCCTTCTTTTTCTCTTTGATAGTGATGTAAAGATGGAGGTTATAAAGTGTTTTCATAAATACCCACACGATGGTATCAGGCTGGACCTGTTTTTAGGGTTCCGTACCCAAAAGGGTAAAAACGGGACCCTATTACTAAGACTCCACTGTCAAAGACAAAGTCAAAACGTTTATTGCGAACTAAGTGTACAATGTTGGTGTTATGTTATGTTAGTACTTATGACTTAGCAGCCTTTTACAAGCATTGCAATTTTCATTCGCCTACCCTTCACACTGTCCGTCTGTCTGTCTGTCTGTCACCAGGCTATATCTCATGAACCGTGATAGCTAGACAGTTGAAATTTTCACAGATCAGATGATGAATTTCAGTCGCCGCTGTAACAACAAATAATAAAAATAGAATAAAGTTAAAATTTAAAGGGGTTTAAAAGAAACGTTTTTTCGGCGTTTTATGCCTTGTGGTTCGGAACCCTTCCTGTGCGAGTCCGACTCGCACTTGGCCGGTTTTTTTATCTGTCTGTAAGAAGGTAAATAAAAACAGCTAGTTGAGAAAGAACACTGCCAGTCATAGGAAAAAAAAAATTTGTCACTAACAAAAGTGGTAGGTACTTATGTAGTCGACTCGTTCGTTCACTATAAATTCAGGCAACCACATTCATGCTAACGGAGTGAATACAAAAAGATTCGCGGAGCGTATCCAACCAAAGGCTGCAGTAGCAAGCAAGCATTATCTTAATTAAACGGATAAAGCATTACCACTCACTCATTTCAAATTATCACTGACTTGGCAACCTCATTTCATTCCGTGATGCGCTTTGTTATAACCGGGAGATGTGGCTTATGTGTGTTAATCAAATGTGTTAAATTAAACTCCGGTCTTTTAAACATACAGCTAAAGGGCAGAAGTTACTGTTTGTAATTATATTAATAAGTTTTCTGACTGTTGTAAAGCAGTAACAATGCATTGAAGTAGTACTACCAGTACCTACCTGTACCTACTACTGGTACCTACCTGATTATCTTTTGTGTTGGCGAGATCTGTATATAACTCAATAGTTTTCGGATAACTGTTGGTCATTTTAGATGGTATAGTGCCACAAACTTATCTGACTAGTGGAACTAACGAAACCGCGATGAAGTCTGTCATTTTATTTTTGATGAATAAACTTATTATTATTATTTTTCCGAGACAGATGGGCTAGTGTTTCCAACTACATACTTTAATATAAGTATTTATATAGGGTGACTGGTAATTAGTGACCGATACTTAAACACGTGATTTTACTCATCATTATGAACAACTTTTACTATGGGATCAAACCTAAAATCGCGAAAAAAAAACAGCTGCTCCCTACATTTATGTTCGTCTAACTCGTCAAAATGTAGAGAACAGCTGTTTTTTTTTCACGATTTCAGGTTTGGTCCCATAGTAAAAGTTGTTCATAATGATGAGTAAAATCACGTACTAATTACCAGTCACCCTATATAATATGTGTAGACTAGTAGAAGCTCAGTGAGAGACTGTGTTACTTTAAACATGACTGTAGTGTATCATGATAAGTCTAAAAATCTGATTTTACACTATGACTCAATTTCGTTGTTCTTACTTTGTAAATAATAAGGCGGTTATCACACTGCACCGGAAATCGCTCCAGTATGCAGTGCTGCGTTTTTCAAAGCTTTAACTGTAGACCGCACGGATATGCGGTGTCAGTTGTACCCTGCGGTTTTGATAAATGATAAATGATTTTATTTCTGTAAGTAGGTTTGTACAAACACTTTTACACGTCAATAGTTTTAGAAATAGAAATCAAGATTCTGCAGTTAAAGCTAAAAACCGCACACCGGAGCAGTGTGAAAACCTACGGGAGTAAACTATAGACTGCTGCATATCTTCTTTTTCATTCGCACAAGAAAAAGAGAAATATATGTTAACGTCACTAGCAAAGAAAAGATACAGAGTAAGAATATTTCTGTCCCTTACTGCGTGTCGGCTAAGCACATCAATGTGCACAACAAGTTTGACGTTTATAAATGAAAGAATAAATACTACACCGCGATTAAACGGAAAATAAGATCTTTTTCGTGCATAATTCAATAATAGTACCTACATTTGCGCAACTGTGAAAATGGTAAGCAGTAGTGTAATAAGCTGTAAAAATGATAGTATGATGAAGATTTCCGGAATTTTTTGTCCCTTTCGGTGACACGGATACCATGAGTCTATAGATTACTCTGTCTACGGCCTACGGAGTACACTACGAACCATAGACTACACACTTATAAACTGAGACTACGAGCTACCTTCTATTTTATTTCTCCATCCTGTCCTGTCTTGGCGCTGTGTATTTGGATCACTTCGTAATTAAGATTATTAATTAATATATTGGTAAATCGACCAACAAAGACTAAGGCTCTGCAGGATTTAAAACCTCTTTAATAAATCATTGTCTGTGACAAATATAAACGAGGTGAATTATTTTTAATCTCTGGATTCTGTTTTTGAGAATGTGTCATCGTTCTTCTCAAATAAATGCATATAGTATAAATATATATTGCAAGAATGTCTTTACCGAAGACAAGCGAACTATATGAGGACCCGCTCAGAAGACCGTCAACAGGGTATAGCACTGCTCATGTTAGAGGTATTAGAGTAACACATGGAAAAAGCTCAGCTGCTCCATTGGAAGAACCTGCCATTGAATGGAGCAATCTAATTTTTCTGCCGTTCCATCCAGTCTTTAGGATGGTCGTTGTTGCCATTGTTTTTTTAAAGGCAATGGTGGTAATACTGCATTTTATTTGATAATTGCATTTATATAACTTTGCCCCCTTTAGTAGTCCTGAAATGGAAATACGAGAGAGTTACTCATAGCCCGCTAACAACCGACAAACGTGTTGCGTTTTATCATTGTAGATATCATCACCATCATCATCATTTCAGCCCGGAATCACCTACTGCTGGGTAAAGGCCTCCCCTTTTTTCTGCCATACTTCCCGGTTCCCCGCGGCCCTCACCCACGAGTTTCCCACGACTTTGAACATATCATCAACCCAACGCTTTTGGACGGCCTTGGTTTCTTTGGCCTATCCTTGGCCATCATTCGGTCACAGCTTTACTCCATCGGCCATCTCCGCGCCATTGATTATACCTAGATAGAACAAAAGAAGGCATCTCCGCGTTCTGATACCATACTGTGATTATATCAGATTTGCAGCTGCTTAGCGGTAGACTTAAATTATCGTACCCGTTGTTTATTTGCAGGGTCCCATACAGTCGGTATACCCAATTGTGTATTGCAATGATCTTATGGACAGCAATCCGGTTTTTATATTCATTATGTATTTTTATTGCTATTGCTGTGATTCTATTTACGCCACTGATACCTTTCTCCATATGGTACACAGGTAACGTCTTATGAAAGTTTTTATTCGTAATGCTTTGGTTTTCTAGGAAAGCGGTTCCGTCATATTATGATGGCCGTCATGAAAATCTGTCATTTACCAGTATTTGAATGAATTCAAAATTTAAATCACTAGATTTGCCCTCGCCGTAATTAGTCACAAGAAGTATCCACACCGAGGAAAGTGTGCTCACACATTATTAAATAGCTTTTCCATGACAAATTGACAATCAAGTAGAGGCCCATGCGTCGTTGTGTGTCGAGGTGTCAAAACGAAACAAATGCGACTGTCTTTTGACGCAATAGAATCTTACGATTTAAATCATTGCCACTGCCATCATTTGCATGATAGCCGTCACTGCAGCCGTTAGTGGCGGCCACCGCTCTTCTAGAAAACCGTAGCTTAAAGCTGCGTTTTCACCAGAGGTGCGAGGGTGCGTAGCGAGGGATGTGTGTGAAACAAACCAATAATATCGCTTCATTTTCATAGCTTGAACTAAGTTAGCGTTGTTATTGGTTAGTTTTACACACATTCCTCGCAATGCATCCTCGCTCATCTCTGGTGGAAACGTAGTCTTATACTACAGAGTGTAACGTTGGCGTAGTGTTGTAGTCAACGCGGCTAATGGACTTTGTATTTTCGTTTCCAGACAAGTCGTTGACAAGGCAAGGAGACGTGAACATTTACCAAAATCAGCAAAATGGTTGGTGTGTGATTTAGTATCTCTGATTCCGTTTTTTCGCATAATGATGTCAGACCCCTGTCCACCAGCTCGGATTTGGCCTAACATATTATTGTTTAATGATTTTCTGGTGTAAGTATTCATCATTGAACATTAGAAACTGAACCGTTAATCGACTTTCGTTGCTGACCGTACCGTTGCAATATTTGTTTTTTTTTTTTTGCTTTACATTAGAACATAAAACGTCTTATTCTCATGTTTAGTTTTTATGATACCAATCGTTGCAATTTCTTATAACGATAAAAAAAAAATCGTTAGGTAGGACCCACTGAGGTTTAGGAAGCCACAAATCTCAAAAAACGTTTCCATGTCTGATTATTCCGTTTTCGAACTTAGAACTTATGTAACTTGATGGAGAATGACGCTACAGATATTGTGTTTTATGAAATATAACTTTTTGACTTTCACATTTAGCCCAGAAATGTATGCACGCTTTATGGATGCTTTATGTTCCAGCGTCTACAGAGTGATCGAATACTTTTCAATGGGAACTTCTCATTCATACCCGATGCTTCTGTTAGGTTATACTATTGTGATGTGTTTGTGTATCAACTGTATTGCCTGTTTCTTTTTGCTGGTTACACATCAGGGTTTTTGTGAACGTTGCAATGATCCGAACGTTTATTTCGATTGGAGGTCTTTCATCTGGCTTAAGGTAATTTTAGTTAACATTGATGTGTATAATTTCTATATCTGTCAACCTTGATTTTGTCTCCTAATATGTGGGTATATGTTTTTAGTTTAACGAGACTGATGTAAATCAAGGATATGCAACCTACGTTTATGGAGCAGTATTTGTATATTCCTTTGCAATAAATGAAAGATTCGAAGAAGTGATGCCTTCTGCAATATTAGAATTCATAATGGTGTGTATATTGATGGTGACCGGTTATGTAATAACAAATTTTATTATTATACCGAAAGCCATTCATGAATCCATATTAAGATTTCGCAGAATATGTGATGTGTATTCAAAAGTAAGAAAAGTCATTCAGGAGACTAAAAGAAGAAATCCCGACGATAATTCTGGCGAAATAGTTGAAACTTATTATAAACTGTTATGGAGAAAACGAAGTGGGATCGCTACCAAGCCTCCGTTTGTTGAAAGTCTACCTAGGTATTTGAGACTTTATCTCAAGCAAGATTTGTTTTGGCCCTTATTTCACCACAGCCCTACATTGAGAAAAACAAGTTATCCTTTTCGACGATGGTTAACCGAGCTAACAGTTGTATCTTACAAATTGCCTGGTGAGAAATTCTTTTCAGGTCTCAATACTAAAGGTTCTTTATATTATTTGAAATCTGGCATAGTTCAGCTCATTTCTGTTGATGATGGAGTGACACCAATCCTCTCTGTTACAAGTGGAACAATATTTGGAGATATCAATTTTTTTGTGCCTCCATTAAGAAGGAAGGTTATTGCTCGCTGTCTTACATATTGTGAATTTTATTTCGTAAAACGACAGTCTATGATAAAGTCGTTACAGAAATATCCGTCAGATAGAAAAATTGTCATGGATGATGTTATTAACAGAGTAAAGCACGCAAAAATATTATCAGCTAACAAACAACAGTCAAAAGACTTAGGCTTCGATAGAAATGAAGACGAAGGAATATATTGGCTTAAGAAGCGGTGGTGGGAATTATTTAACATAATTGAAAACTATACTAAAACAACCGGCGACCCGAAAGAAGCTTTAAAGGGTAGATTGCCACCTGATGAGGCGCCATACCATTGTTCAAAATATATAGGACAACTTGTATTATGTAATAAAACAGAACTGCGGACAAAATCGATGTTTACCAACTTCAAATTTCCATGGATCATTAACCCGTATTCTATGTTCGGTCTCGTATGGTATCGAATTGTTGCTGTCGATGTGTTTCTTGTACTAGTTTTGTATCCACAATATTTGATAGAACAACAGATTCCCGTATGGTTCGAGTTTTTTACTTATTGCTCTGATACCATATATACTATTGATATTGGGGTATCCCTCGTAACTGCTGTGAAGAAAGAAGATAGTGTCACAGATACTTTTCCTACAGTTTTGTTTGAACGCTTCAAGAGCATTACTTTTATACTTGATTTACTGTCAACAATTTGGATTGAAGATATAGCTGAGCTTTGTGGGGCCTCACGGTATTATTACACTCTTCAGTTTAATAGACTTATTAAAATCTACGTCCTTTTTTATGGACAATATTTAAAGTTTGATTTTCGAAAGGATCTTATGGTGAATGTTTGTCGTGTAATTGCATTAATTCAATTCGCCTTTTTTATTGTAAGTAGCAACGTTGTATTCGAAATGCTTTATTATTTTCCTGGATTGACAATGGATTACTTTTTTGGAGAAAGATTGTGTTCTAGGACAGCTGAAGTAAACTGCACTCCCACACCTATTTTCGGTGCTGCTGTTTCGTGGGCATTTGAATGGACCTGTCATGCTCAAACCGTCCCTCAGACTCTGGAAGATTTATACGTAGCTTGTTCATTAGGCTTTGTATACTTTATAATAACTATTTATTGTAAAAGCAGATTTATCTCGTATTTGTATTTGGTAAACAAGGATCAAATCAAGTATCAAAGTTTTGTGTTACACCTCAAGGCTTACTATCAACATTATAGAATTCATACTGATTTACTCGAAAGCCTGGATAGATATCTTATATGTCATTGGAAGTACTATAAAGGTACGGATGTACTGGAGCCAAATAAGATAGATAACGAAGCAAGAGAAATATTCTGGAAAGCCCAAGGCAATTTGGCTGAAACCATAATTACTAAATCAAAGGCGTTCAGGTATGCTGATCCTACCCTCATAAAGGACTTGGCTAGATCAACATACCTTTTAATATTGCCACGGAATACCAATATACTGATGTTTGGAGTTAAGAGCAAGTACGTTACTTGGGTTGTTCAGGTGAGAAATGACAAGTCTTTATTTAAAGACTATTACATTCTAAACGACGGCCACACCATTTTGCCATTGTCTATACTTCCATACTGATATTGTAAATATAAAAGTAGGTAACTCTGTATGTCTGTCTCGGTTAGATTGTATGTCTATTACCTTTCATGCCTTCGATGAAATTTGCCACTTTGCGTTAGTAGACGAGGTAGACAGGGTTAGGATAGAGAATACTTTTTATCCCTATAATATGTGCCGTGGATAAGTTCCCAGTTCCATGCGGGCGAAGCCGCGAGCAAAAGCTGGTGATAAAATAATTATATCAAAAAGTTATTTTTATACTATGTCACACTAATTAGATAAAAAAAATTAGACAGACTACGTAGTTTAATGGAACCTGATTTGAAGGTTTATCGATTATACAACGTTATTTTTAGTAGATGCGAAACCTGAATATAGTTTGTTCTCTATGTAGGTAATCGATTCCAATATTTTTTACCCCATGTTATATTTTGTCCCAAAAATATTTAAAAAAGCTTAAAAGTTGGACACCGAGCGACACTAAGTAGATTATCCAATCTCCGCGCCGAAAAGTTAGGTACCTAGGTACTATTATCAATGAGCGCAAGACGGCGGGGCGCGAGCGGCGCGGGTGAGCATGTTTTTGTACGGACAAACAGGTAACTTAACAAGCTTATAACTTTGTGATTTTTCATGATACAGTTTTGAAATTTTGTACTTACATAGATTCTTTACATAAAAATACACGTGTTTCGGGTTTCGCATATAATAAAAATAATGTTGTTTAAATTATCATCTGCCTAGCCTTTTCCCAACTATATTGGGGTCGGCTTGCAGTCTAACCAGATGCAGCTGAATGATGATGATGTTTATCAATATATATTTTGTTTTTTTTTTATTTTTTATTAAACGTTTCCCCACACTAGGAAAGTAGGAATTTCTCCTGTATTGTGGGTGCGTTTACAAACATTGAAATTCACATACACAAACAGCCATATTGTATAAACGAGATATGTATATATAAACTAGATTTTAATATTATACATTATTTTAGGGTAACGTTAAATGCGAGTATGTCAACGAGAAAGGTGAAATGTTTACGGATTATTTAGGAGCTGGTTCTATGCTGTCTATCTGTGAAGTATTCCTTGATAGGGTTTCACTGAGATCCTACACATCAATAACTGAATGCGAGGTGAGTCATATGAATATTTAGATAAAAATTTAGTTCCTAGTAGGTAGAAATAAAGAATTGATATTGTGAAGTTAATTTTTTTTTTTAATTCATGCGTAATAAATATGTCAGTTTATCTTTATGAAATATGTCAAATTGAAATGTGACTCAGGCTGGATGGGAAAATTTAAATGATCAATATCTTTGAAACTACTCAAAGTTTCTCCGTCACAAATTCAGGTTATCATTATCGTCCCCGTCACAAAATTTTGAAGACATTTCGAAGGCTGTGGATCATCAGGCAGCGGAGATACATGTGTCCAGCCAGCTTGAACTCAGGTTGGCTGGACATTAAGTTTTTATTGATTTCTCTTAAACCCTTACATGTGACGCCATAAATCAATTACTATCACACATTGCGTCACTAAATGTTAGTAAAGGAACAATATTCGAAAACGCTCCCGTTTTTGAGATTCGGAAGTGCCAGCCAAAAGTTTTATACGCAAATTCAAGCTGGCTGGACACAGATTTTTGCATTTTTCTACTAAACTGCTGTACGTATCACAAAACTTTTGAACTCGATGCCTGTCACAAATTTATATGACGCCCGTTGATATGCAAAACTCCTGGCACCCGCGATTTCAAAGTCCCGCCTGCATTAAATGATGCAGGTAGGGTTTCAGCGGCGTCGAGGCGGTTGCCTCCTCGACGCCTTCTCCGAGCAGGATCGGCTCTCTCACGATCCCGTTCGGCAGCCTCCTTCTGGCCTTCACGGTCTCACAGAAGGAGGCAACTTCCCTCCAGTTTTCTGTTTCCGTCAGCATAGCCCTCACTACTGCTGGCAGAGACAGGTCACGCCCCTGACTGCATTCATTTGACTTCATCATCATAATTTTTCATTTTAACCGTTTAAAATGTTTTTTTTTTTAATATTGATTTTTAGATTATGTACCTTAAGATTAAAGATTTGTTTGACTTGTACAAGAAATATCCAATTGAATATGCCTTAATGCAAACCTGTGTGGAAGAGTTTAGAAATATGTTCGACGAAATCTTCAAGAAAAACATTTTGAAGCGCAGAGATGTGAGTATTTTTCAAATGTTATTTTTACTTGTTTGTATAAATGAGAACCTACCTAGGTTCTATTGTTTTTATAGACTGTAAAATCCGTGAATGGACTGTCAAGTTGTGACATGCTAGTAATCACACTAATACTAAAAAGCGAATGTTTGTGAATGTGTGTGTGTGTGTTATGTTTGTTACTTCTTCACGCTCAAACGGCTGCACCAATTTTGATAAAATTTTGTATGGAGGTAGCTGACACCTTGGATTAACATATAGGCTTTATTTATCCCGATATTCCTACGGGATCGACATTTACGCGGGTGAAACCGCGGGGCGCAGCTAGTCCAGAATAAAATAGAGGTTAGAAATGGTCTCCTTAAACTTTTTCCTGTAGCTACAACCGTAAAGTAAAAAGCAGCCCATCTTCAAGCAGCAGTATCAGGTATCTTCGGTATGTATGCGTGAGTGTCTATTAGCATGCATTTGTTTTACATGGAGTTCACATCGAGGTAGCGAGCTAAACCGCAACCGCGACGTACCGCAGTGACGCATATTCAGCTTGTAAACTTGTACCCTTACTAACTCCACTTAAATTACCGCCCTGTATCTAAATCATCACGAATAGCAAAAAAAAACGAAAGTTTTTAGATTAATTAATTATTTCATTGCTTTCAGTATCTAAGTAGACTAAAGGAAATGGCCGAAGAGTTCATTCGAGGGAATATACCGCTTAAATCTAAAATAACTGATGACATAGAAGCCAATCGTTCGTTACCCGTTGAAGGCTTATTTTGGGGAGATCCACTATCTGGGTAAACAATTATTCATTTTGCCCCGCAAAGAGTTTCATAATTTTAACCAATGCCAGAAGCTGGCTTCGGCTGGAACTAGGATCACGACTCATAACTCAGTGTCAAGTTTCCCTGACGCTGAGATGGATAAACGTTACATAGTTCAAAAATCATAGGCCGCAGTTTAACTTTACTTTAGTATACCCATAACACGTATGAAACGAAAAGTTCACATTCATGAGACGTTTACTTTACTTACCAAAGTAAAGTCAAAGTGCGGTCTGTGAATCTTGCGCTTAGAAATAATTTGACTTAGCATTATTACTGTCACTGCCGTACAACTGGCAAACTACAAATCCAAGATAGTGACAGGAACATATCCAAACGGAAAGTACGTGCTAAGGAACGTTTATCAATCTCGGTCTAAGTTTTAAAATGAAATATTATAATATTATTATTTTTTGCGTCTAGTATGTTCTTCATTAGGTTTATACCTAAGTATAAAGTCAACGGCGTTATGACGATTAGGACAGCATCAAGACTCGATACTCGAGTACTTACCTACTCGATACCTACCAAGTGGCCTCGTCAAAGCGAATCATATGATCCCAAATTCGAGGGGTTTACTAGTAGCCACTAAAGAGTTCTACAATCCACCTCCTGGCTCCATCTTCAGATCTGCTCCAAGATACCAAATTATAGTTTTGTCATCCGAAGTACAGACGCCAGCAGGTCAACCTACCCGAAACTGTCCGATTTTCCCAATCAACCTTGAACCTTATGCTTTAGCATTAAAGTCGAAAATCTATTAAAGAAATCTGACAGATTGTAGCAACTTGATGTGCTGGCGTCTGTACATACATAATACCTACAATTTCATTTTGATACGACAATTCGAAGTAGGTTAAAACTTGCTTCTTAGATTTTATTACAATGTTTGTTAGTTAGTTACCAAGTGAAGCTAATAAAGGCGTGTTTATAATAAAATAGCTAATGTTTACGAAGACAGTTTCCCCATATCTCTTATGGATTCGAATTTCCCAACTGTCCCAGTTAAAAAACAACACACTAGTAATCAGTCAATAATTAAAAATGCAAGTACAAAGTATACTACCTAGGGAATTAATGAATAACGTTACATTACAGGTTCATGAAATACTGGATGCTATTCAGAGTTGTCATTGTGTGTGTGTCTATTACATCTGCATCTCTTTTAGGTAATTATTCTACATTAGTTAGACATTCCATACGGGGGTTAATGTTAAATCTTCTCCATAGAGATCTACGTTTTGGAATGGGCAACTAGCTTCAACTTTCTGACTAACTGACCGACGCTTTGACAGTTCAAAAGTATCTGTGAATGGTTTAATTGAAATAAATGTTTTGAGTTTGAGTTTATGCGGTTTATTTATAAATGGTTTAATTGAAATAAATGTTTTGAGTTTGTGTGTTTATTTATAAAGATGATGAAAGTTAAGTGACATTCAAACATCAAAAATGTATGGTTAAGCAGTCGCTAATCACTACTTAACTTTAAACAACGTTTATGAATATTGGGGTATAAGTTTTATATTGTTTTAAGGTGGCGTTGGGGCATTATCGCGATGGACATTTACGATGATCAGTGCATTCTGTAACTGCGTCGCTTTCGTGGACATCGTCATCAAGTTATGTGTAAGCCTAAAAATAATACATAACACGAAAAAAACTTTGCGGAATAAAATTAATGTCAATACATAATCAGCCTATAATTTAATGTTCCCACTGCTGAGACACAGGCTTCTTCTCAGTGAGAGGGAGTGGGCCGTTATTCGCCACACAGGCCCAGTGCGGGTTGGTAGATGTGACGTCATGTCTTCAAATTTTTGGTTCTAGGACATTCCGGCTTCCTCACGATGTTTTCCTTCACCGGTTTGAGAGCAGCGGTGATGAAATTATTTACTCAAAAGTACCTAAAGCGCCTGTCTGGGTTCGACCTACATCTTGTAAGTCGGGCCCGTTACTGTCAGATAAAAAGAATGCCAATGATATTGCTAAATAATCATTAATCATTTCAGCTACCCTATTATGACCACCGTGGAGTATATATTACTGACAAAGGAAAATGCTTGAAAAACTATTTAACTAAAGGATTTGTCTTAGACATCATTGGCGCGGCTCCTTGGTGCAGCATCCTAAAAAGTCTCTTGTACCGCGAAATAAGCGATGATAATTGTTTCCTTATTAATACAGTGTTCAAATTTGCCCATTTGTACATTGTGTTTGCATATTTTAGTTACATTACGGACGTTCCGACTGTGGACATGACTTATATTATGGTTTGTATAAACTTAAATTTTGTTTAGAAAGAAAGAAAGATATTTATTTGATGAAAATAATACCTATGTGTTACTAGATGTAAAAGTTGGTCGTGTAATAAACAGACGCCAGCACATCATTACCCCTGTCAAATTTTCCCAATCAACTTTGAACCTTATGCTTTAGCGATAAAGTTGAAAATCTATTAAAGAAATTTGACAGATTGTAGTAGCTTGACGTGCTGGCGTCTGAACATGTAATTAATACCTAATTGGTACTTATTTTAATAAAAATATATAGAATATACAAATAGCAGTGTTCAAATATGATATAATTTAACTTTGGTCTATGAATGCGTAATGTAGGTACTTAATTAATCATCATCATCATTTCAGCCGAAAGACGTCCACTGCTGGACATAGGCCTCCCCCAAGCACCTCCACTTCGACCGGTTCTGTGCTTCTCGCATCCAACAGGTTCCTGCGTTGTATTTAATGTGTACCTACCTACAATATGAAATATTTTTTTTTGCAGATACTAAAATGGCAAATCGTTAACATTTTAATAGTTTTGGGTACTAGCCACTACCTGATGATAAACTGCGTGCATTTTGAATACAATGAAATGAAAGACTTAGTCAGTATCGGCCTCAAGAACAGCTGTTGGATGCCAACGCTTTTTGATTTTCCGAAAACGTTGAATGTTGACCAGCTACATTTGGTATGTAATTGGATTGGAAACTTGAATTTGCTAATTTAACACCTTTAATTTAAATCTTTCTACACCGGCAACGGTAGTATATGTGAAGCTGTTTAATATTAAGATCTTAGGGGTTTATTTATAAACGTTGAATAAAGTTAAGTGACGTTTAAACGATAAACAGTCGCTAATCACTACTGAACTTTAAGCAACATTTATGAATAAAGGGGCTAATGTATGTACCTTATACCTACTCAGAAAAAAATGATATTCTATTCTAAGTATTTTATGTCAGCCACAAAATTCGCTTTATTTACCTATAAATATTGATTGATTAATCAGTCCCTAACTAAATGGTTGCTGAGAGGTGGTAGGAGGTATCTTGGTAGGTCCACAGCCATATGGGCGGATTACCAACAAAAGACCAAAGAGAGACTCGCAGAGAACAAGGTAGCATGACCCAAAAGGGAAGAGGCTTAGTACTCGGCTGTGATTGGAACAAGGCTGCCAATGTCAATATTACGATGTTGTATGAGAACAGGGTGTAAAGTTAGTTCATTCTCCATAGAAAAAGGAGGATCCTCCGACCAGGCGGGTATGTATCTCGTGGGCAACTGCCCGATGATTAATGTCAGGACTTTAACTTAACACTCGGCGCTTGTTGTGGAAGGTGACCAATTCAACAGAGGATCCAAAGTTTACGCGAATTTAACGAGAACTTTTCAGTAACCGTTGATTTAAATTAAATCTTTTCGACGATAAAAGTAGGTGGCGTACTCAAAAGAACGGTTTACACAGGGTAGTGTACTGGCCCCTCTGCTGTTAAGCATATTTAGGTACACTAATGATCAGCCAGTGAGCCCAAACATAACCCGCTTTCTGTACGCAGAAGACCTGGCATTAACTCACACTAGTTCACATGTGGCAATGTAGATGCCCCCACAATTATAAATGTATGTACGAGTATAAGATTTGTAGAAAAACCGGCCAAGTGCGTGTCGGGCCACGCACAATGTAGGGTTCCGTAGTAGCCCCGTTATCACTATATAGTACGATTCTGTTGTTCATTATTCTGAATATAATTAGGTACCTAAATATATTAGGAGTTAATGGTTATAATAACAATACATATATGCATGGGTGTCCAAAGTAAAACAAAACTTTAACACATAACGTAACCACGGAGGTCATACCTTGCAAGAAAATCTTAACACCGCGATCTACAAAAGTGACGTCATGGCACAACGCCATCTGTTATCGAATAGCGATACTAACACCCCAAAATATTGATTTTCGAAGATAATTATTTAAACAGATTAGACATTAACTAATAAGAACCACTTTCTTCCTTGTAAAGCTAAAAAATAAGAGTACGATTGCTGCCAAGTTATTATTTCAATTCACAAAATTGTAATTCCATCATTCCATCTAGCGGCAGTATTATGAAACTTATGATAATTTATTATGGTTTTTTATTTCATATTTTGTTTTTTAATGCAAGTCCTTTACCCGTCATAAACAAGTAACTACTTCGTCTTAGTCACTACATAGGATTAATGCTAAGGATTTTGTATTTGGTACAAAATTATTTAACAACCAAATTCAACGACTATTACTGCTAAACTAATAAAGTTATCATAATTCCTATAGTTTTCATTTAAAGTTCATGAAATGCGAACATCTTGAATTTTTCCAGATTTTTCATTCCTGCAGTTTAGCTTTTAAAGGGGGGGGACGCCCTACTGGAACAAAAATTTTCACTTTAAAGTTTAATATTTCGTAAATGGAGCATTAAATCGAAAAATATCTTTAGCAACCCTCTAGTCATTTTAGAAGACCTATTCAACGATACCCAACACGATGGGGTAGACGACGAAAAAATCATATATTCACCCTAAAGAAAAATATTTTAATTTTATTTTACCACTTTGTCGGCGTAATTTATATGCACACTCCTGCAAAATTACAGCTTTCTAGTACTAACGGTCTCTTAGCAAAACCTCGGACAGACAGACGGACATGACGAAACTATAAGGGTTCCTTGTAGGTACTACGGAACCCTAAAAACGATAGTCTACTAAACTTTAATAACACGATTATTAATTTCAGGTCTTCGCTGAAAGTCTAAATCTAGCTGAACACAGCATGATGAGGATGAGTGTTGATAGATTTTCCATTGATCATTCAGACAGGGGGGTTGGTATGATTCTTTTCGCACTCGGTCTAGTTTTTTGGTAAGTATCTACAGTAGTACTAACATAAGTAAAACAAATCAGCAGCACTTACATAAATTCTATTTTTATGTATATAAAAAAAATTACAGGGTGAGGAGACGTTATCGCCGCGTTTGTTTCATAAATTTTTGAAGTATTAAGGGCACACTGAGTTTAAAAAAACTGGCCAAGTGCGAGTCGGACTAGCACACGAAGGGTTCCGTACCACAAGGCAAAAACGCCGAAAAAAACATGTTTGTTGTATGGGAGCCCCCCTTAAATATTTATTTTATTTTATTATTATTAAAGTAAAAATACAACTGAGTATTTTGTGAATATTTCAAGTGCCTACCTGTTGCCATTATTGATATCGAGCAAAAAAGTCGCGTTTGTTGTATGGGAGCCCCCTTAAATATTTATTTTATTTTGTTTTTAGTATTTGTTGTTATAGCGGCAACAGAAATACATAATTTGTGAAAATTTCAACTGTCTAGCTACCGCGGTTCTTGAGATACAGCCTGGTGACAGACAGACGGACGGACGGACAGACAGCGAAGTCTTAGTAGTAGGGTTCCGTTTTTACCCTTTGGGTACGGAAACCTAAAAAACGATAGGCTGCTAGAGCGTCATGTCGTGGTGTCTGTCACTCATACCTGTATGACGGTCTCCTCATAAAGCTCGCTACTGTGTCCTAATAACGCCCGCGCCCTGTAATGTTTTTGGTGTACAGTCACAGGCATAAATATCGACAGCTCGGCAATAATAACTGATTTCATGATTCATCCATTATTATCTGTCGTCAAATTGACGGCAAATATCTAAGATCATTTAAGGAAGGGAGGAATATACGAATGGCAGCACAAATATGTTACATCGAAGGCACGTCAAATTGCCTAACAAGACAATCGACGCCGGATCGGATTCAAAAGATGTAGGTACCTCTTAGAATGCAATAATATCGGGCATTTCTTGCGTTATAAATATTTGCCTACTAGTTAAATTCAGAAGAATGGGATACCGTTGCAATAAAAAATGTTGGATATCACTTTGACAGCATAAAAACCTGACGATGAATGGATAAATCATGAAATCAGATATTATTGCCGAGATAATAATATATTTGTGCTCGTGGCTGTACTTATTCTATTTTTATATTTAGGTTCGTGTCCTGTTACACTTTAACTCTACTGGTACTAGAAGGCCGTGGAGATACAGTGTTTCAACACTCTGTTTACCAACTAGAGAGGTTTCTCAAGTCAGAAAGAGTTGAGAATGAAGTCATTATGAAAGTCTTGGAACACTTTAGATATTGTTGGACGAGGTAAGTAGCTATAAACTTAAAGCTCCTGACTGCTAACTACTGTGAACTTATTATAGGTATATTATCGTGTCCATTGCCACTCTCCTTTCATTGATATTGGAAAAGGAAGCTAATAATAACAATTTTGAATGCCTACTGTTTTGATTGAATTAGGAATGAGTATATAAGAGGAAGTCTGAAAGTGGCACCGGTGACTGAAAAGTTGTGCGAAACCGGTTGTCATGGTAAGGGCATGTGATGCGGAGGAATAAAGAAAGTTTTAAGTATGAATGTCGCTGGCTGTTTAGAGTAGGGGAAGACCAAAGAACACTAAGTGGAAATAAAATTGCTATAAGCACAGCGTATTGTACCCCATGCTTCGACTTGGACCTCTTTCTTGACGCCATAACAGACAGCATTCATTAGCTCCTTAGTAAAATACGATCACTACATGCTGCTCGGCGATTTCAATGTAAACATACTGAATGCTAACGGGCAAACTAAGAAAGTAGGTATGTGAGTTTCTGAGTACCTTGAGCCGAAAACAGCTGGTAAGTTTGCCAACTCATTTAACAGACCATAGCGAAACATTGATCGACCTTGTCTGTACAAATCTCAACCACAAAGGGATAGCTGAGGTGAGCCGTATGGGTCAATAAATGGTCACTCACTTATTTTGTGCAAATTTAATACTAGGCGCAGCAAATATAAACCACATACAATTACGTACAATCAAGCAAATAAAAAGAGAAGTACGTCCGTATAGTCCCCGCGGAACTAGTTGGCCTCGCCTTAGTTATGTGAGCGGTGGGACGGAGGGGCGGGTGCGCTAGCTATCATGCGTTGCGAACACTAGGCAACCCGCTGCCTCACCCCCGTCCCCACCTAAGGCGCGGCCAACTATTTGTAACACATTCACTGGAACAACATTTGTCGCTTGCATAATGTAAATCTAAATGACATGGTTGAGGAGTAAAATAGAAACATTTTAACAATTTACCATGCGCAAGCCAAGAAATGTTTAATCAAGGAACCGTCATATTATTATCCCTGGGTAAAAGATACAATTAAATCGATGTCTGACCAAGTAGCGTAAAATTAAGTCCGAGTCCAAAAAGGCATGATCCATGGCAAAGGCAGGATCCAAAAGCATATTCAGGGTCACAGCAGGATCACAGCCTTCAGCGTTACATTTTAGCTGGCGGAAGTATTGCAGAATTTGATCAGCAGTTACTGGTTGTAATGCAAATGTCAAGCTATCATCGCCATAATGATGAGACTCGAAGAAAGTGCGTTGTCATGTTGCAGACAGGGTTACCAGGAAAAATAAATAAAATAATTTGATGACATGAGAAACCTGAATTTAAATCTGAAAAAAAATTTACATGGTCCATATTATTTATTTTAACTATCGGTTTTTTACAGAACCAAAGGTCTGAACATTGAACGACTATCAAACGCCCGGATCGGTGTGATGTTTCGACAGGATTTGAGTTACTACTTCTATAAAAAGTACGTTGCTTATATACTGGATGGCAGGGACATCGACGTACAATCTTTTACACGATGCTGAAAAAAAAAAATTGCTCTGTAAAACATTTTGACCGCATAGGTAAAAAAATAAAACAAAAAAACAGCAGATTTTTAGGGTTCCGTTACAAAATGATAAAAAGGAACCCTTATGGTGCGACTCAGTCTGTCTCACTGTCACAGCTGGATATCTTAAGAACTACTAATGCTATCAACTTGAAATTTGGAATAGTTTTAGATGACGTTTGCCCTACTATTTTGCAAATAAGAAAGAATTTATTTTTTTTTGCAACAGGAACTGAAAAATTCGAAGTGGGGCTACTAGGGCGTGTGCATATTCTCAATTTTTTTTTATGGAGCTTAGTTTTCGAGAAAAATTTAAAAAGCATACCGTTCCCCTCTTATCTCAGAAGTTTGCAAAGAGAAAATCTGAAATAATTCTATGTGATAGAAGTTTATGTAAAGGGTATAGGAAAAATAAAACAATGTCGAAATAGCACAATTTTTCAGAAATCATCAACAAAAGTTACATTAGTTCCACTATCGGTCAAGAGATGGCGCTGACTTAAAACTGCAATATTCTATACCGTAGCGCGCAGTGTTTCTCTGACGAATATAAGCCTCGCCCATGAAAATTTAAAAACCTATTATTATGATGGTACGGAAACCTTTGATGCGCGAGTCCGACTCGCTCTGGACCGGTTTTTTTTTGATACCTGACGAAAATTTCATGAATTGCTGGCTAAATTCATGGTTTCAGTTTACGCATCGATTTCCTTGTCACAGGTATAATACTTATATGTTCTTAGTATGTACTAAGAACATACCTAAGTATGAACACTTAAAATCGCTTATTTTTGTTAAAATGTGTATAAATCTTAGACACAGTGTCGTCCTGTTTTTCGTTTAGAACGTTATCTATATTGGACTCTATAATCGGCGGTGGCGAGGCGATGCAAAGGAGATTGGCTAGTGTTTGCGATGTGGCCTATTTTCTACCAGGTCACGACATATTTAGGGAAATGGATATCGTTTCTAAAGTATATATAGTGCATCGTGGAAGAGTTAATGTCTTTAGAGACGGGAAGCAGATTATTATTCTGACCAAGGTAAGAGGTTCATGAGTATATAATGAAATACCTAAAGAAAATTTCTTTAAAAAGCTTTCAAAGTTGTGTCTGTACAGTCACGAGCAAAAGTATGTATACACTTGGCTTTATTCAAAGGCGATTTTCTCCTTTATTTTTTATTGAAATTTTATATTAGTAGGAACGTAGTATTTTTTAACCCATAGGTATATGTAAAGTGTCGTATTTCAACGTTGCATTCGTTATTTCGTGAAAAAATCGCAATTTAAAGTTGCCATATTGATGCTCGTGACTGTACTTTTGTTCCGTTTTTGATGCCTAAGTTGTTGTTTTGCATAAACTAATGATACGACATTAAATGCTATACTTATATAAAGAGAGATAGATTGACAGGCCAACACAAGTATAAAAAAATGTAATTTGTGTTCTGTATCTTTAGCCAGACTTTTAGAACTACCACTATTATACCATAAAAATAAAAATATTAATGATAAACAAGGTATCATCTTACAGGGTGATATATTCGGTCAACTTGAAGGCGTAAAATTGCGTCCTATTCGCGTGACAGCAACAGCAGATGGTTACGTAGACTTGCTGTATATTGATGTAGCGGCGTTCCAGAGCACCATCACTGATGAGGTACTTACTTAGATTTTACATACCAGATTAATAATAATAATAATTGTTTATTCAGTATTAAAATTGGTAAAATTATTACATAAAGTCTTAGAAATTATATTGATTGTTTATGAGCTCGAGAATTTTATTGATCAATTATATTTGATGTGACATCGTGACGTTTACCATAGATTTCATGTAATTATACTAAGCAGTGTTAAATTTTTAAATTAAGTTCGCGCCAATTCTTCACCCAATCATAGAGTAGTTTTGGGTTCATTAGCGTTGTTCCAAATTGGAACTACTTTAGGATTATTGTTCAAAATGATACTTTTTCCAGATGAGGGCGACTATTAGTAGAAGCAGGCAAGCTCAAAACGACTTTATGGCAACTAGAAATATTTTCATAGAGAATCCATACGACAGTGTTCAATATCTCTTGCGTGGATGTAAAATCATACATTTACCAGTGAGTTTAAATGGAAATCATTAATATTTTTTTCTGAATTATATTGTCTGGGAAACGAAAATATAGAAGAAAAAGTATACTTAATAAAATCTTGAATGTGTTATTTTCACCAAAATTCTTTTTACAACAACTAAGTTTTGTGGTTTTAAAGCAGGTTGTTGATATTTTTTTTTTTACTCAGTGGAGTGAGACACCTGTGGAGGCTCGTCAAAACTCATGGTATATCCACTGGCTCTTCTTGGCGTGGTTGATTGGCCCATTCGTTTCGTCCTGCTTGGTACTCATATTCATATTCCTGCCTTTAAACTCAACCTTATGGCTCAGATTGTATTGCGCCATCTTCATAACGGATGCTATTGATATAGCCAACTTTATAGCAGAATTTTATACAGTAAGTATTATGTCAGATTTTTTTTGTTCGATTCATGCCACAGCTAATAGCTCGCACTCTCTTGGTATGGCACCCTGACGTTTAACGCTTGGACAGCATAAGCATGCTTCCACTGCTGGGACACAGGCCTCCTCTCTCTGACAGGGAGTGAACCCTAGTCCACCTCGCGGGCCTAGTGCAGGTTAATAGATGTCATATGTCTTCGAATTTTTGGTTCTAGGATATGCCAGTTTCCTCACGATGTTTTCCTTTACCGTTTTGAGAGCAGTGGTGATGAAGTAATTTACACAAAGTAAAGTGACTGTCTGGGTTCGAACCTACAACTCGTAAGTCGCAGCTGGACCAGCACTGCTCATCACTACGCTTGGGCAGACACGCGTGTAATTGAGATATTTGGAGCAATTACAGATTGCCTCCACATACACGCGTCTCAGAATGTCGGAGCGTCTTGTTTCATCTAGCATTACGCGTTTACTACGTTTTATCTGTACATGTACAAAAGTTAGTCGAGCAGGCGATTCACGTACCTATAGACCGCGTAGCTAAGATACCTACTAAGAGGTAATACTTTTCGTCCACGTGGTTCCTATATGTACTGACATTTTATTATTTCTAATTTAAATCTTATAGATTGAGCTTATTGTGCTGAACGATAAATGTACTCTTCGTCGCCTTGGAATGAAGAAATTTCAGCATTGGGGTTTCTATGTGGATGCTTTATCTTTACTAATCCCACTGATTACCATTATTACTGACGATTGGAGGTTCCAAACTGCAAGATTGTTAAGACTAAAGTTCTTTATTGATTTTGAATACTATTTTTGCAGAAGCTTTAGGGTACGTATTACAGTGGACTTACCATAATTTATTTTACAATATTAACCATAGTTTATTATACAATATAGGAAGGAACCGCACATGCATCTAAAAATTGAGAATTTTGTGATAACTTATTTTTATTATACAATATTTACCATAGTAAAATACATATTTATATCTATAGAAATGAAATTATACCTTGTTAATAGAAGTACATTTTCAGAGTCAAAAAGCTCCCTATATATTGAAAATTGCGATTATTTTGTTGTTGTTGCACCTTTTCACGTGTGGTTGGATCTTATTTGCATGTCAAGGTTAGTTACGCCTTTATGTAAGCACGATCAACTAGCTTACGAGTTGATGAAGATTGAAGATTATTAAATTAAACGCATAATGCGTTTAATTTAATAGTCTTATTATTTTAATATCTAAGTACTTATGCTATAATTTTGCTTCATTGCAGAGGAGACATTTCCGATCGATATCATAGAGACAAGTCATTTGAACACTACTATCGACTTCAGTCAATGGATGCCACCTAAAGATAGAAAGGGAGGTAAAAATGTCATCTTAAGATCTTTAATAATTTCAGAACTTTGACTTTCGGGATTCTGATTACCTACCCCTAACGAAAATCTACAAAGAATGACAGCCGGTATGCCTCCTGCCAATAATAAAACAATGGCCACACAGTATGGTCATAGTTTTAATTGGGTATTGGTAGGATTAACCTATCTACTTTATTACAAGCTTTTTTGATATTATACTTATACATTTATCGTCAGGTTGTGCGCGCTCCACAAAACCGCTCGTTGGTCCGAACGGGGTGAAGAACCCATCTTTTGTGGTACCCAGATTTTGGGGACACGATTATGTCGTAGCATTGACCTATATTTTACATATCCATACTCATACTCCTAGTCTCGAGTCTGTAAGTACGACCGTGTATCGTTTTATATAATTATAAATACCGTAATATTATAGTCACGAAAAACCTGTTATTAGAGCGTTTTAGTTACATGTGGGATGCGGGGCTGAGATATCCCCCGCATGCGGCAGCAAATCCAATGCACTACAATTACATTAAAAAACTTTAATTGAAGAATTCTTGATAAATAAAGAATGTAAAATAAGTCTAATAATAAGGCCTTTTTTAGGTAGTTGCTGTGTCCACCAAACAGATTTATTACCAGGTGTTCATCACCTACTTTATGTATCTTCTGGACATGTGGATAATGGCTGTGGCGATCAACCTTGTGATGAATAAATATCGTGTTTTTTACCACTACGCTTATAATGTACAAACTATGATGAATTATTGGAGTGACAACGGTTTAAGTAAATCTCTTATCGAGATAGTTAAAAGCTATACTGATCACGTGTGGACGAGACAAAAAGGTAATTGTTATTATTTATTTATACTATCTGTATATGCATCTTTACTTCCATAGTAAAGATTCAGGTTATGATTTTTTTTATTACAAGTACTAGCTGTGCCCCGCGTAAGCCGCTTAAGTCTCGATCCCTTGAAAATATCGGGATAAAAAGTATCCTATGTCCTAATCCAGGACATGGCCTACCCATGTGTCAAATTGCATCTAAATCTGTTCAGCCGTTTTAGCGTGAAGCGTAAAAAAACAAACATACAAAAAATCTAATATTTTCTGTTTATTAGAAAAACATACGAGTATTAGTTTATATTATTTGTCTAAGAAATGTGTAAAAAAAAAATTAATTTATTTCTCTAGGGGATTGGCTTCCCGAATTAGCGTACCGAGGGCCACCTTGTTTACGTCAGGACCTATTTACTGCATTATACATACATCATTTGAATGCTGCGCCGACGTTCCGCCAACTGCCTGATTATTTCAAAAGGCAATTGTGTGCAAGATTTTACAGAGTGGTCATATTCCCAGGTTGGTAAGATTATTACATTTTAAAATGTTTGTTTATTCATTTAATATTAAATATGTAATACTAGCTTCTGCCCGCGACTTCGTCCGCGTGAAATTTCACCCTCTCCCCATTCACCCCCTTAGGGGTTGAATTTCGAAAAATCCTTCCTTATTCCTTGTCTACATTATAAAGGGAACCTCTGTGCAAAATTTCAGCTTTCTAGGTCCAAGGGTTTGGGCTGGGCGTTGATGAGTCAGTCAATTAGTCAGTCAGGACTTTTCTTTTTATTATTTAAATATAGATTTTATATTTCAAATTATCAAAATGGTCCACAGGGAGACAAGCCTCCAAACAGTCCTTACGCACTTTGACCAAGAGTACCTACTGCTTTTTGTATCCAGTCCCTGACACAAGTTGTTGGTCAAGTCTGTTGGCTTTTATGTCATTATTCAAAGCAGCATCCCGCATCCGATGCTCGGTTCTGTGCTTATTTGGCTCTTTACCCAACTGGTCAGCGATTGTACGAGTATCCTCGATGATGTCACCATAAAGATGGGGCACAGACGGCTTCCACGTTTTTATCTTCAAATTTCTCCATGCTGTTTTGTAGAATTATGTGTGATCACTCATTTCTGAGATTGCTGGTAAACCTGTAATTGGCGACTATGTAAGACCGAGACTTTTGTGATCTATAGTACTTAAGATAAATTATACATAGAAGCTGTTGGTATACCTTAATAAAAAAAAAATAAAAAAATAAAAAAAAAATCATATAAAATTATGGAACGTTTACAGATATTCTCGTTTGACGATTCAATATGAATGTCTTAAACCTTTTATAAGCTTTTTTTATGAATAAGATCGTTAATATTTAAGTTAATGGTTACAATTTCTAGGCAAGTGTATAGTGCGGGAGGGAGACATATTCACCACCACTTACTTTATCCATGAAGGTGAAGTCGAGAAGTGGTGTACTGATGCAAGGTAAGTATTATTTGTTCATAATCTTCCTGCTCTTATCCTAATTCATTTTGGGTTCCATTGTCTCAGTAGTCACCCCTTTTCTAACCATATCATCTTTAACCCAGACCACCTATCGTTTCTTTGGTTCTCCCCTTCTCTTAAAGCCGTCCACTTTCATACTTAAAACTTTCCTTGCGACATGTTCCTCCCGCAAGTTAGAGCTCGTTCAGACGACGCACACCCGCTATAAGCGCACGCCACGCGTGTCAGCAACCGCGTTTAATTCGCTTTGAAATTTGTTGTATATAATTTGAGTCTTATGACACATCAATAGATCTCAAATTGCATTTATCGAAGTCCAACCGCACTCGTCACGCGCCCGACTCGCGCCCGCCTCGCGCCCGCCTCGCGCCCGCCTCGCGCCCGCCTCGCGCCCGCCTCGCGCCCGCCTCGCGCCCGCCTCGCGCCCGCCTCGCGCCCTCCTCGCGCCCGCCTCGCGCCCGCCTCGCGCCTAATGCTAACCCCGCGCTCACCCTGCACACGCGCTGCACCCACCCCAGATGTCACATCTCACGTTGTGATACCTGGAAGCTACTAGGTCCAGTGAACGACGTTGTCCAGTCACTAGTAGTATAAGCGGGTGCGAAGCGTGCGTTGCTTTTGCGCGTGGCGAGCGCGGGTGTAAGGCGGGCACAACGCGTGTGCGGGTCCTGTGCGTGGTCGGCGCGGGTTATCTGAACACGCCCTTAGTGTTTGTGTATTATGTATAATATTGCTCCAAATTAATATCGCTTTTTAGACCTTTTTAGACATGTGACATCTACCAATTCGCACTTGGATGATGATAAGCACACACTTCTTCCGCTTGGTGGATTACGGCCCTCTCCCTGTCAAAAAGAGAGGAGGCCTGTATCCCAGTAGTGGGAATGTTATAGGCTTATTTTGTTATGTTATGTTAGACCTTTTTAACGTGATGTTTTTTTTTTCAGCGGCGAAGGCCATTTAATGTCAGTGTTGTATACCAATGGTTATTTTGGATGTGTTTCTGGATTGTTTCCCAATGCTGCTTTTAAATATTCTTACTACACACGGACGGTTAGTATTTTGTATAAATAGGCAGAAAAAATATACATACAGATATCCCAAGAAAAGTATTTTATTTATACTTCGAGATTATTCAATGTGCAGGTTGTGGATCTAATGTACCTGAGTCTGAATGTATGGGAAGACTTGTTGGAGAGTTACCCGGAAGTCAAGACCAAGTTGTATGACATCACCGCCCAACTGATGAAAGATGCAAATGTGTATGTATATACTATACAGCATGTATCAGAAACGTGTGTTCATATTTCAGGACGAGGTACAGACCATAAACTGACACCATTGTTTTTACCGTTGTTGTAGGGGTAAGACAACCGACCTGATCAATATGGGGGCCACCTCAAGCCGGCCAGGTGCTTCATTTGGCGCTTAGAGCTATGCTACATGAGATGCTATAGCCAACCAGCGATGGTTTTACTCAATAGTAAAACCATGGTCATTGCAATCAATGACCTCACTGACGATGCCACATTGATGATGACCAATAAATGTCATGCATTCCCACAGAACAAAACAACTGGACTGCTTTTAAGGTTATTTGTAAGACAATAGATGATTATGACAATATGAGTTAACGGATTTTTTTTTTAATTTCTTCCGATTTGGGAGACATTAGACCATAATATCAATAAATAAAACAGAATTTTAAGCGTTTTTGAATTTTAATATTCCAACAAAATGGAACGACTCCACTGAGCTGTACTTATCTATTCTATATATATTACTAATAATAAAGCTGAAGAGTTTGTTTGTTTGAACGCGATAATCTCTGGAACTACCGGTCAGATTTGAAAAAATCTTTTTGAATTTGATAGCCCAATTCTTGAGAAAGAAAAAAAGAAAAAAAGTCAGAATGAAATTTTAAAATGAAAAAAGTACGCTAAGGGTCAGTTCACACCGAGACGCGACGCGACGCGCAGTTTTCAAGATAGAAATACAATTACAGACCTTATCTACTACACTAAAAGGTACATAATTCAGTGTCTACCTACTACGTCGAGCTACGCAGCGCGGCGCCGCCGCGGCGCGGCGTAGCTCACTGAATCGTGTACCTTTTTGTGTAATAGATAAGGTCTGTAATTGTATTTCTATCTTGAAAACTGCGCGTCGCGTCGCGTCTCGGTGTGAACTGACCCTAAGCGAATACGAAGTGTTGCGACGGGGTGGGGGTACAAGAAATTTCACGCGGACGAAGTCGCGGGCAGAAGCTAGTAATATTATGTACTCTACTACAGCTCGACAGAGTCGGTACACTACAGTAATCTCACTGTAGCACTACTCGTATATTATTATTATAGGCTAACAAGTTTATTGGTACGCATACTTTTACAACTCTCGCAATCTCGTCCTCCGGCGCCCGCAGATCATAGGACTGTCATAAACGAATGTCGGCCAATTTTGAAAATATTCCGAGAAAAATTCTAGTTATCATCATCACTCTCCTGCCCTAATCCTTTCTCCTGCTCCTTGTTTATTTGGGGTCGCCGCAACATGTCTTTTTCTTCCATACTTCTCTATTAGTCGTCATCTCAGTAGTCACCCCCTTTCTAACCATATCATCAATTCTAATTAACTAGCAGCGCCACACGGTTGCACCCGCATTAGTGTCGATCCCGTAAGGATATCGGGATAAAACTTATTCTTTCACGGAACTCAAACTATCTCTATATCAAATTTCATCTAAATCGGTTCAGCGGTTTAAGCGTCAAGAGGTAACAGACAGACAGACACACTTTCGCATTTATAATATTAGTATGGATTCTAATTAATGTCACTGCATAAAGACTCTCAAATATGCACATTATTATTATTTTCAGAGTAAACAGTTTGTGATAAGCAGACAGACACTGAAGAGAATCCACAGATAATGGCCGTTGAAAAAAAATTGCAGGAAAAAATACGGTCACTAACGGCAATCGAAAAATTTCATTGTAACGTGGTACCCATTTCTGAACGTCGTTCTGTGGGAGGTAAACAATTTGTGATAATTTGCCTTTGAATATCTTATCCAAATAACACTGTCCTGTTATCACCTTTTTATTAACGTTAGGGCGAGAAGCACGTTTTTTTATGATGCCATTTATACCACCTCTTGGGCAGAAATAATATTTTTGGTTGTAAGAAATTTACGCAAAAATGAAATGGAGTTAAACATTTAATCCTGCCAAAGCCATTTCTCGGCAATTCGCAAATGGTTTTTAATCTAGAACCAAATTGGTTGAAACTTGATTGTTTGCTGAATTGCTGCATAATGTACGCGTTTATGGTAGATCAGATACTTAATATAAAGCTACCGTAGCCATACTAATATATTATAAATATGAAAGTAACTCTGTCTGTCTGTTTGTTACCTTTTCACGCCTAAACCACTGAACGGATTCCGATAAAATTTGGCAGAGAGATAGATTGTATCCCGGGGAAGGACATAGGATAGGAGTTTTTATCCCGATATTCCCACGGGATCAAAACTTGAAACATAGGTGAAACTGCGGGGCGCTGCTAGTTTCGGCATGAAAAGACATACTGATAGAGACTGGTGCATTAAGTGGGTGCTAATGAACTTATAGCAGTGCACATTGGTCGGTTAGGAAATTGTTTATTTGACAGTCAGCCCGATCAGTCCTAGGTTATGGGTTGTTGACTGCATAACCAGACCAGTGTACTTATACTTAGAGCTGCTTCAGCTGCTGCAGCCGGTCGATTCTGTAAAAACCTCACCGTGAAAACTTAGGTGAAGTGAGTTTATTTTTGCTAGGAATTGACACCATTGATAGCTCACTCCACGCTCACTTCACCTAAATTTTCACGGTGAGATTTTTACAGAATAGCACCGCAGCAGCGGAGAAATTGAGCACCATTTCGGACGAAGATGATCTTGAGAGAGTTGAAAATGTCGCTTTACATTCAGTGCTCTCCAAAAGTTAGTTGACATTTCTTCACTTCACATGATTTAAAATTCTAGTTTCAAACAATTTTATTCGGTAATTTACCTACCTATGACTTACCATAATTAAAAAAAAATCATGTTGCATCACCGCTGCAGTGGAAAATGTCAACTTAATTTGTAGATCAGGGGGCCTAAAAGGCCACTTTGGGAGAATCATAATAGGTTAACATTATGAATCATAATTTGGCAAGACAGTCCGTGTTTTTCTTTTTTTCGCTGCACTACGTAGGTATACCTAATCAAAGAGATTCGGATTGGATTTGGATTGGATTGATTGGTATTTTAGCACAGACAAAAAAAAAATACTAAAAAATCCTTCACCAATGGGATTTGATACGATTAACTTAACAGTTATCTGTCCATTATGATTCATAATATTATCCTTTTATGATTCTGCTAAAGTGGCCTTTTTAGGCCCCCTGTTCATTTAAGTCTTGAAAGTAACGTAAATGATGATTTACTAGGTTTATAAATGACGAGTTTTAATGAGTTGAACCATAACTGCCTCAAAAATCTGCACTCATGCCGAAAGCATGTCGTTAGACAAATAAACAGAATATGTGTCATTTTACACAAATACAACGAACATTTTGTTACATTCTTTGTGTTACATGCAGCCTATCACACCGTCGTATAACAGAAGAACGTTACTGTAGTGCCATTCTGTAAAAAAACTCGCCGTGATAACTTGTGTGAAGTGAGCTTAAAGTGAGCTGTCATTAGTGTCAATCCCTAGCTTGAGGTGGAATGACAGCTCACTTCACCTAACTTCTCACGGTGAGATTCTAACAGAAACGACTGGCTGAACGTTATTTTGTCCTCTCTGAACTTTTTGCCACAGAATGATCGCCCAGTTTTTACACGTCTTGATATTTCTATGTTTCAACCTACTAGTGTAAGGACTAAGGAAAATAGGGATTGATGGCATTGGGTACTCGAAAACGAAGTCGAATTTCATCAATTCAATTTAAAGAAGTCTGTTTAGATTTTAAAATGTAGGTATAATTTTTGACGGCACGGTTGGCGCAGTGGTTAAGCGATTGACTGCTGCGCTGCGTATCACGGGTTCGATTCCCGCACGGAACAAATATTGGTATGACCTACAAGTAGTTGTTTCGGGTCTGGCTGTTTGTGTATAAGAATTTAAATGTTTGTAAACGCACCCACAATATAGCAATACAGGAGAAATTCCTAGTGTGGGGCAACTTTTTTTTTTAAAGAAAAAAGAATTGCTTATGATTTTGTGACGATATTTCTTTGATAAGCCGCACCATAAAAAAACGTGTCCGTCAACAAGCTTCCATAGTCATCCATACAACACTGACGACCGTGCCTACACACGACAAATAAACCGACGTTATTCACGGCAATAAAAACGGGTGTACAAAGAGCCTTACCCGCTTAATGTGTTAATGTTGCTACTACATGCTACGGTGTAACATAAGTTCTCTGTGTTTTGTCATACTCAGATCTGTCGCAACATACACACTCCACTGAACAAATTGTGTGTTGGTTCGCATTTATTTTACGTTTCCCACGAAAATGTTCTCATACCGACTCTGTATTTGCGCAGATTTCAACTAACAAAACGTAAGTCCTTACCTACTGTAAAACCTGCAGCGACATTTTGTAACTTGGGGCTGGAAAATGAAATGACTTTTATTCAACTTGCTTAGAAACTGGTAGGATTATGATAGGGACAAAGTCGTATAAAGGATGATTGTATTGTAGTACTTAATTTTATTGTATTAATTTATTAATATTATCACAGGAGAGAGACTTGTTATTAATTTAATCACTGTATGTTTAATATCATCACGTCGTCATCATCATCAGCCTACAGCAGCCCACTGCTGGACACAGGCCTTTCCAATTGCATGCAACTCTCATCCAGCTGCTACCAGCGACCCTGCGAAGATCCTCGCTCCACCTAGCCTGAGGGGGCGTCTTACCTTACGATTGCCGATTCCGCGGTCTCCACCTCAACGGTCAGCGGTTCTACGGGTAATATGGCCGGCCCATTGCCACTTCAGTCTCTTTAATTGTATCATAAAATCATAACTTTATCTATAATACATATTTTCTTTTTTAACATGTCATACAATTTATCAATACCTCCCATACTGATATCATGTTCATCAGCAGACAAAATTAAACCGGTAAAAAAATTTACAGGTAAATGAAATGTATTGTGCAATTTCTCAATTACAAATTCAAATTCCTCCAACGTCTTGAAGTGTTTCACGTTTCATTATATCTCAAGGATCTGGTAGTAACAATATCTCAGTTGTCTAAAACAGGGAGGAGTGAAGACCTTCCTTAAAAGCAATTCCACTTTGTGAATTTTTCATCGCATTATGGTAGCTATAAAAGTCGTGGATATTTTATTAACCCCGCTTTATGGGCGGTAAGGTTAATAAAAGGAATTATTTCAATTACAGCTTAATTTTTTCTTTGAATTTAATTTGAGTGCGTTGTTCAGTATCATACGTTTATTTTTATGTGGCAGGGGTATTGCGACTTTCGAATCCTCAATTTCTGTTTTAACTATTTATGAACCGAGCTTCTAATTCTATTATTTTCTAAGGCCTTTATCGCCCTTTTTCTCAGAGGTTGTAGATTATGCCACATTACAATGCACAACTGCAATATCATGCTGGGGTCCCAACAACTTCCTATTTTTTTTAGCAGGAAGGCATCGTTTGTTTACTTTTACAACACAAGTTTAAGACCTACTAAACAAGTTGGAAAACTTCTCTTATCAACACAACCGTTTGAACTGGAGTGCTAAAGCACTAGATCGTGAAATAACTATCTTTGAATCACATGTAAGTTCCGCTAAGTAGTTGAAGATTTTGCTGAAGCAGTAAACTTTGAGTGCTTTAACTTTGCCGTTAGTCATTAATTACAGATGACGTGTTAAGAGTGGTTTTATTTCGACTTAGAGTTTTGTTCTTCTCAATCTTATTAAATCTTTTTAAATCCTCTCACCGAGAGGAGGCTTGCGTCCCACCAGTGGGAACTTTATAGGCTAATTATCCTGCTGTATGCTACAATATTTTTAGGTTCCACTGTGAATGGTGATCACAACCGTTACAGTGGTGTTGTTATATACCTATAATTAAAAACATATTTTAAAACGAGTTCCACCCTTGGTAACGGTAAAGTGTAGGATAGTTGATCGGGCAGTGTTCTAGTTGACACGTATTTTTTCATGATTATTTTCAGTCATAACTCATATATAAGATGATTTTAAATTCGACTTACTTCCATCTGCCCGGTACCGGGTCTAGCCTGAAATGAGACGAAAACTAAAGGCTATTGACGCCGACTTATATAATAACTAGCTGGCCCGGCGAACTTCGTACCGCCTCAGATTTTGTTTTGTTAATTTTCCCATGTTTTAATAATTATTCTGCTATTCGGGGCGAAGACAAATCCAACAAATAAAAGATCATAAAAATCGATCCAGCCGTTCTTGAGTTATAAATTGTGTAACTAACCCAACTTTGTTTTATATAAGTATACAGATATCAGTCGTATTGTGTCGAAATGTAAAACATTGCAATATAGAATCTCGGCGAGCAATTTACGAAGCTATTTGATGAAACATCTGAAGAATTTAATAACTCTTTCGGCTAACATTCTGAAACAACTTTATACGTAGCTTTTTTTAATCATAGCTCATTTTCATTTTCACATTGGTATTTTGGTAAACTTCACAATTTATTGGACGTTACGGAGCAAAATATTAAATATTTTTAATAAGACTTCATTTTATATTATATAAAATTCTAGACTTTAGGGATTGTTTTCGAAATTGTGCTGGACGTAATTTCTGTGTAGAAATGAAACAAAAGTGCAAACATTTGCTTCCATTTATTGAGGAAAATTATTTATATTGGTTTTTCTTCAGACTAATTATAACCTGACTATGTAGGTAGCACCTACGCACAGAAGGTGTTACATGATTCATACCTTTTACGTAAGTCGAGTGGATTATTCCGATCTGTCACCCTGCCCCTTGCAAAATTAAACAAACCAGAGGAGGGTATCAGACAAAGTCCTTGCACCAAGATTGAGTGCAATCTGCCACAAAGCGTGTGTGACGGGGACTGAAGTTATAACTACGTGAAGTACCTTAAGCTTAGGATACAACGGTGGAACTATGTTCAATTTTATAAAGAGTGAGTGAGAGTTTTTCAAAGAGTACAAATTGAATATCCTAAAGAAAAGCAAATAAATAAAAAATATAAAAGAATTATAAAATTCTATCGATTCGTATTCTGAAAAATTACAAAGGTGGGTCAGCTAATTGGTATAACTGACTGTAAATATGTGAGCGCACATCCAATAGGTACACTATTTTACAAATTTTCCAACAAAGTAGAAATATTTACATAATTTTAAAGCAATCTGAAAGAACATCTTAATTGACTTGCAGGAAGACTATATTATTAAATAAATAAATATCATGATATTAAATGAACACGGATGAAATGCGAGGCTAGGTCCCAAAAATGTGTTATGTCATGCACCGGGCCGCATGAAGAATGAAGAAACGAGAGATTGGGCAGGATTGAATGAGTAGGTCAGAATAATAATGAGGGTGAACAAATTAATAAACGAGGTATAGGGTGAGCGCCACCTTAAGTTAACGTGTGTAGTCATAGAAATAACAGGTAGGTATGAAAAAATCTGAGTTTAAATATGTATTTTTATTTTTTATCATCAGTTACACAAAAACTTATAGCCTACTGCCACTGGGATTCTCTTACAGAAACTAAAAAATCCGTAATTATATAAGAAAAATTGAACAACGCAATGGCAAAGAAAAATACTTTACTGTTGATTCACAATCTACACCCTTAGATCATTTCTACATTAGCATTATTCATGAGGCCCAATCAAAAAAGTAAAAAGGAGCGAAACAATTTTCAGTGTACTCCAAGCTTAAATTTTGCGTTAGTCTTGTAGATTTTAATCTCGTAACAAGGTTAGGTATATTAAGTTCTTAATAGCACGAAGAACTCTTGATTACCTACCTATTTTATTTTCTACCCACACGAGCACACGGTGAATAAACTTTTAGACTAAAATATCGTGAAAAGTAACTTACAAATTAGATGAATAGGTATTCCAGAAGAAACTTTACCGCGTTGAGCTTTAAAAATTAAAAAGTTTGGTTTTTATTATTGTAGTCTTGAAAGTTAATTTGAATAGTAGGTAGATACTTACGCGAGTAATTAATCTTTTATTAATGTTGTTCTTTATTTTCAGCAAGTTGTTCGAAATGTAAAATGCTCCTGAGGAATTTGTAATTGCTCTAATTGTGCAATACTTTATCCTACTAATATTATAAATGTTTGTTACTCAATTACGCGTAAACCGTTGAACAGATTTGGATGAAAATTGGCACATAGATAGACCATTTCCGGGATTAACATATAGGATACTTTTTATTCCGATATTCCCACAAGATCGAAACTTACGCGGGTGAAACCGCGACATGCTGCTAGTTTTGTTATAATTTTAAAACCGTTTTCTCATCTCCTCAAAACCATTATTATTCGGGAAATTAATTTGCGAATTGTAACCTGAAAAACAAAATGAGATTCCTCGTACCTGAAAGTTAACAGTCTCATTATTAGCTATGAGATGTTGATCTGCGGCTGATCAGCGTTCGTGGGAAATCTGAAGAACTCTTCCAGAATCTTCCCGGTCTCGTAGAGGTAGTCGAATGCTGCCGACCCTAAGCATACAAAGCTAAACTCATCACCATTCAGTCTCATTACACGAGATTCGATAACTACAACCAAAACATGTCATAAAAATGCAAAATAAACCATTTCACTAAATGTTAATTGGAAACAAAAAACACCTAACTCAACCGCCTTTTCCCTGCAATATTAGTTCAGCAGAAAATTTTCAAATGGCCGAAGTTTTTAGGCGGGCTTCTAAACTAATTGTGTGCAGAACCACAAAAATGATAGCCGTGTCCTTAATGAGTATTTCACGTGGTTTGGGAAGCTTTCGAGTTAAACTGTAATGAGCGATAATGTATGGCACGGAAATGTTTCAGTTTGCTATTATCATTATGGTGGTAGATAGAGTTTCAGTGTAAGCGAGTGTGTGATGAAAACATAGAAATGGGGTTGCATTTGAAGTTTCTTGCCCGTTGTTCTCCATAGAAATCTACGTTTTGGAATGGGCAACTAGCTTCAAATTTCTGTCTGACTGACCAACTTTATGACAGCTCAAAAGTCCCTGTAAATGGTTCAATGGAAATAAATGCTTTCAGTTTGAGATTTGATAAACGTCATCGATAAAGTGATCATCGTCATTTGATTTATGTGTCGAGTCGAGATAGAGCCAGGTCTTTTTTTAAAGCACACTACGCAGTGTAGTTGTTTAAATAGTGTCTCATGTCATTATTCATACACGGTGACGGTCTACACAAAATGTAAAAGATTTGTGTGATTTGATTTTGATTTTTTGATTTTGATTTTATTTTGTAAGTAGGTTTGTACAAACACTTTTACACGTCAACATGTTTTTTTTTAAACTAGATGAAGTCGGCGTTTCCTATCTGACTACTCTGAGAAGAAAGGCCGAAACAAACTTAGAGGTCACAGTCTCTTTTAAAGTCCAGACATAATCTTGGTCAGGTTATATGAAGACCATGTAGATCGATGTCTGAGGTGGTCTTTTGAGGAAAGAACCACACAGATTGAGAGGACCTGTCCAGTCAGTGCACGCATTTGTCAAAAATCGTGCAGCTCAACTCAAGACTTAAGGAGCTCAACGATTCGACGAACAATACCAAAGAAAGGACATTTGTGTTTTGCCATCGTCATAGTACATAGGTAAATCATCATCATCTGCCTAGCTTTTTCCCAACTATGTTGGGGTCGGCTTCCAGTCTCACCGGATGCAGCTGAATACCACATAGTAATAGTAAATAGAAAATAAATAAAATAAGTAAATAACCTGAATAGTACATAGGTAAATGATGGGTTAAATTAAAAATGTGAGGTATATTTTTAATTAAACCCATTATCAACGTAAATTAGTCCTATTGGGCTGCCCGCTAACAGTCTGACTGCAAGGCAAGGAAATACTTTCAAAACTTTCTTGTATTCATAAAGACAGTTACTGAAAACGCAACTTTAACAACCCGTGGTTAATTTAGACATTTTTATTCCAATTCAAACAAAATTCAGTACAGCAGCAATGCTTTTCTTTAAATAATTCAACACCTACACAACTGCGACTAACATCGCAACACGTACATATGCCAACTTGTTTCGTTGAATTTAATACGGAACAAGACGGCACGTGTCTAGGAACACAAATTACATGTGTTTGCAGACATATTTTATTTTGTGTCGCCTTCGGGACATGTCATGCGTAAATCAATTTTTGTATGAGATGTGATTTTTTATGGGTAGTTATGTTTTGTGGATTTACGGTACCTACAGGTGTTCTTTTGTTAATATAAAATAACTTGTCTCATCTGGTTAATTCACAAGAGGTATTATAATAGTTCGCTATTGTACCTACTAATGTTTGTTAACAAAGTTCTCTGGGCGGGGAAAGTCTTTATTGAAAGAAATACTTGCATCAGAAATGCATTAAGTATCTACATTGAAGAGAGTATTCAGTGAAAAGGAAGCAGCTATGTCAGCGCGTAGCCGGGCTACGTGAGCGTAGCACGCCTACGCAGCAGTCGTAGCACGCCTACGCAGTAGTCGTAGCACGCCTACGCAGCAGTCGTAGCACGCCTACGCAGCAGTCGTAGCACGCCTACGCAGCAGTCGTAACTCCGACACGGACGTAAGCTGCATCTAGCTACATTCTAACTTATTAGCAGTATCTTATTGGAAAATGTTGTATTTAAATATATCTTCCTACGGTAGTCGCACGTCGTCGTGCTGTAAAAAGGTCATCCCTTGTACAATCGTGGGTGTCCTAGAAAGTGTCCGTAAAGTATTGCTGAAAGATGGTGTCAAAAAATAATAATTTATACGGAGATTACTAATGAGACTACCAAGCGAATTATTACAGAGACTGGTGTCCATTGTAGCGGTTGGTCGCACGCAGCCGCATATTCTGCAGATGCTGATGAACTGATTTATCAGAAGTACCTATTACTCATAAAATCAAATTAATAATGCTACAGTAGTCTCACGTCATTGTAAGTTCTACTATAAAAAAGTCACAACTTCTACCCACACATATGTAGATTGTGTTCTAAAGGCGGCCAAAGTACCTATCGCAGGAAGACGATGTAAAATAAATAATAACTTATACGAAAATGACTCCCAAGCGAATTGTTACAGAGACTGGTGTTCATTGTAGCGGTTCAACCTCGCAGCCTCATTTTCTGCAGATGCTAATGAACTGATTCTACATTATATTATAATAATATTGTATTTCTACTCAATTACTCTTACAGTATTTGAACTCTGTATTGCTATTTCATCATTGAACAAAACTAATTACATCAGTTTCTCCGACACAAATTATTCTTTCCATTCACACGTACAAAAAACTAATAACTAGTCAAAACTCGATGCACGAGTTAATAAAACGCAGAGATACGTGTCCGATACTATTGATAAAGTCAGCGCTGCACACTTTTTGATCGCTCCACCATTCGAAAGGCCTGTAATTTGGCCGACTCAGTTTATTTTCCCTTAATATCGGATCTCAATCCCGTCTGATTGCAGCCTAGCAGTTTTTTAAACGTTTCAAAAGGCGAGCTGAATAATTTTCACTGGGAGATGAAGCAGTAATTCAGTTTTTTCGATATGAAATGTTAAATTTCTTTTATACAGGGTGGGGAAAAGGTCGTTAGAGGGAAAGTGTCTAAAATATTGGTAATATTAATGTTTACGGCGAGGACATATGTTTTTTTAAATAGATTTTCATAATTTGGTTGCCTCAGACGCGAATCGAACCGACAAGAAGGATCTGATGACCATTCGGCACATTAGCGACTATTAGGGATAGCGACGAAATACGTCGCTATCCCTAATAGGTCATATTCACTAATACCTCACCTTGTGCGTCTGATCAGTTTTCTTAACTCGTTTCACGCTGTATTTCACTCATTCCCAACTCGTCCGATAGATAATTATGTACAAAGTGCAGTCAGCGTCAAAAATGTCTGAACGAGCAGACTTCACAATGATCTCTAAACCTAAAAAATAATATCTTTATTATGCACAAGGTGACGTAATAGTGAATGTGACCTATTAGGGATAGCGACGAAATAGCTAATGTGACGAATGGTAATCCGATCCGACAAGAATGCCAAAAACTGCATAGAGTACCTAGGTATTATAAGGTTCATCATCATCTTCCTGCCCTTATCCCATGTTTACTTGGGGTCGGCGCAACACGTTTTCTAAGGTTTCCACCTAGGTATTATAAGGTTACAGGAAAAAAATTAGAAACATTTTTTTTTTCGAAGGAGTAATATTTAAGGTCGAATACTTACATACTTTTCGTACACGGACAAACATTTTCCTACCCTGTATATATAATAGCTGTAGGCTTTTGAGTGAATGCGAAGATTCGTGGATATATTTTATGTTTTCAGCGTCGAATGTAAATTGCACGCTCATTTATTGTGATTATGATCATCTTTTTTTATTAACTAGAATGTTAGGATGAACGTGATTTGTATTTTTATTATTTCACATTTTATAAATGGAGATGTTTTTGTTTAATGCTCGCATCAGTCTGTGTTATATATTTGAGCATTTTGTGAATGGTTATTAGGTACTAGCAATGTGAGGTCGAAATCACTATTATTTCTGTTAATTGCCATTTTAATAAAGATGCTTGTGATAATTCGAGTACCTAGGTGGTCGGCTAGGCGTTCAAACTCAAGACCTTTGCTTGCCAATCCGTCGACTTATTCTTTAGGCAATGTCTATCATTTTCTGCTGTATTAAAATAATAATAATTATATGTACAAGTATATAAAAAGGAAATGAAATAATCAAAGGGCATCAAAAAACTCATCCTAATCGCTGTCAACAGGAAACGTGCCCAAAAGACTGGCAGCATTGCCAAGTTGTATGGCAATGCTGATTCTTTGGCCAAAAAATGTGCCAGCCCTCTGGTCACGTGAAGAGTCGACCAACCGCTTGGCGATGTCTCGAAATACTACGTGGGCACTCGGGCCCCATGGCCCTAGAGTTTCAACCCCAAACGGCTCAAACATACACGTTCCAAAGAGATTGGAGTATTTGCGCTGTTTTAGGTTTTCCGCACCTGTAGCAGCTGCCCCAGCACAGCTCACCGTGCTTGGAAGATGGGATGGCGCAAGGGTGTCGACACACGTTGCATCCCACACCAAAGGTCATTCCGTCTGGTCTCTTCCCATCGTCGCGTGCCAAGCCATTGGGTTCTAAAATAGCTTTTCTGCTCGTTATTATGTAATACAGAGCGCTCTATATTCAGTCAACAGTTCAACTCTTCTGTGGCCCGTGCTGCGTCTCCCGTACTGCGCGTGTTGACCACACTAAATAAGCTCGTGGAGGCCAACCCGGACTACGATCTGATCGCTAATAAATTCGCCAATTTAATGGTTACGTGCCTACATTTTTTGTGAGAATAATAGTATTTAATTATTGTTATTAATTTATGTTTTATGTAGTACTTATTATACCTATATACTTTGATTTATGTAATTGGGTTGTTAAGCCGTGTAAATCAAATAAATAAATAACTCTAGCCACCATTAGTTTTGTCGTTGAAATAATTACTTTATCGTTGACAACAATTCCCTAAATAGTGTAAATTCATTATAGTTGGAGACTCCGACCCCCAAGATACAAGCCCTGCTTAGTTTGGGGGTACACGGGTAAACCATAAAAACCTTTTTGCAAAAAAAAAAAACACTAGAAAGTGAAAAATAACTTTAATTTCGGAAGTCGGTGTCTTTGGATCTGTATTTTAGTTTTTTGCCACCGACTTCCGAAATTAAAGTAATTTTTCACTTTCTAGTGTTTTTTGGAAGTCGGTTGTTTTTTTTTTTGCAAAAAGGTTTTTATTTTTCACTTTTTAGTGGGTCAGTTTGTCATTTATCTAATTTACAATAGCTTTTACAAAATATTGCTTTTCCCGATGCAGGGACGTTAATTGTTGAGGAGTTCTAGTATGAACCAGGAGAACTGGAGCTGAGAAGTCACCCTCAGCTCCACTTCACCATAAGCATTGTGACGAGCATAAATTGTTTAGCAACCACATTAAAGTACCTAATCGAATCGTAACCCGTGAAATGCTTATTATTGAGTAGTTCCGGTGGCCATCTGTGGTCTTCATCATCAGTTTCACTTCACCAAATGGTGCTTTCCGAAAGCAAATGCATGAGTTACTATAAAAAATACCCAAATCGCTATAGGTGTGCCTATAAAATTTGAGGGTTTCCCTCAATTTCCATGGGATTCCCTCATCAGATTCCGAGTTGGTGACAATGGGACCACCTCGAGACCATACCCTTTCAAACAAAAAAAGAATTTTGAAAATCGGTCCACAATTGGCGGAGTAATCGCGTAACAAACACAAAAAAAAAAACATACCGTCGAATTGAGAACCTCCTCCTTTTTTGAAGTCAGTTAAAAAATTATGATGTAGGTACAAACTGTGTGTGTAAAATTACTGTCAGTCATCACCTTTTTGTTATTCTAATATAACTTTTTGCATTTGTTTTTCTATCTATCTATCATAGCGCATTCAACCTCAGGGTGATAAAGTAATAACGAGGTCGACTAAACATTAAACAACAGAATTATTCATTCTTTAAATCACCATCGACGAAATCACCGCTCACCTAACCACGATGTTTGCAGCTCCTGGCACCGTGTCACGTTTGCTACCCCTGCATAAATTCGTCACCCCACGGTAACAATGACAAATTACCGCGGACGTGAGTGCTGTAGGTGCAAATAGCACTGTTATGGGGGAAAGTGAAATGTGACCAAATATTGTTTTTAGTGTTCCGTACTCAAAGGGTGCTAACGGGACCCTATTACTAAGACTCGTCGGACTCACGCACCGAGGGTTCCGTACCATCATATGCTTTTAAATTTTCATCGGCGAGACCTATATTCGTCAGAGAATTTTAACACTGTGCACTGCGGTGTAGAATATTGCAGTTTTAGGTCAGCGCCGTCTCTTGACCGATAGTGGAACTAGTGTAAATTTGTTGATGATTTCTGGAAAAGTGTACTATTTAGAGACTTCGTTTTATTTTTTCTGTAATCTTTACATAAACTTCTATCACATAGAATTATTTCAGATTTTTCTCTTTGCAAATTTCGGAGATAAGGGGGGGAGAACGGTATTTTTTTTACATTTTTCATGAAAAGCCGAAAATTATGCGGCCTAAACAAAAAAATGTTTGAGAATGTGCAAACTGCGCTCTTTCATATGATACCCCAAATGCTCTAGTAACTTCTAATTTTTCAGACCCCCTTTCAGTCCTTGTTGCAAAAAAAAAATGTCTTTCTTATTTGCAAAATAGTTGGGCAAACGTCATCTAAAACTATTCAAAATTTCAAGTTGATAGGATTAGTAGTTCTTGAGATATCCAGCTGTGACAGACAGACAGACAGACTAAGTCTCACCATAAGGGTTCCGTTTTACCATTTTGGTACAGAACCCTAATAAAGTAAAAAATGATAGGGGTCCCTATACAAGAATAAGCCCCATACTAGACCTCCTAAGAAATCTAATAAAACGGCACAATTTTATAAACTTCACATTTAAAATGAATTTTCACAACTTAACTCCATCCATTCACCTCACCTCTTCCAACACGATTCGTCCGCAGTGTAACTCATCATTTGCGGACTGTTAATGTAGATCATCATTCTTCCCCTTTATTACACCAGCAATGGTTTATGAACAGCACGATGCAATGCGCTCCCCAATGTATATTACATGAATTGGGGTTATTTGTGCGAATAGGTACTAAAAAGGGTTTTTCAGGTAAATTTTTGGATTGATATTGATAATGTAGTGTGCTAAAATTGAAGGGTAATTTTTTATGAATTTACCGGTTGATTATCTTTACTTCTTTTGAATATTTTTGTGTATTTAGACTTACAAAATAATTATATACATACATAAATATGGAGGAGGCCAGCCGCACAGGTCGATCGACCAGGTTAAGCTAGGCTTGCCGCGGTTGGTATGTGGATGGGTGATCATCTTTACATACCGTGACCCCTCCGTGTCTCGGAAAGCACGTTACGCCGTTGGTCCCGGCTGTCATTCGTGGATCTTTGACAGTCGTGGGTAGTCAGAAGCCCGAAAGTCTGACAACCAGTCATACCAAGGCGTATCGTATTACCCAGTAACTGGGTTGTGGAGGTCAGATAGGCAGTCGCTCCATGTAAAAATACTGGTATTCAGCTGCATCCGGTTAGACTGGAAGCCGACCCCAACATAGTTGGGAAAAGGATAGGCAGATGATACATAAGTACATAATAAAGATAAGCATATCTGACAGATTTTTTGGCTGCTAGCTGACGTCGTGGTGGTAAAATAGGTACCTACTCGTTTAGCTTCGAAACCAAACTCTATGGCTGTTTTTGATCACTTTCAAGTAAAGGATCGCGAGTGATATTTTTAGTTTAGTCTAATGGATGTGCAATAAAATCAAGGCTAATATAAACTAGTTCTAAAGAGCGGCGTCGGAGCGCGCGTCCATTAAACTCTATCAAGTTGACGCTTGCTCGCAAAGGAAGTCGGGACTCGGTACAATTTGTCTTCCAGTAAAGTGATGTAATACCTATGTATCTATAAAGTCGCGTGTTAAAAGATGCTGCTTACAGTGGGCAATCTAATCACACCAAAAGTCAATGAATCACACTAATATTATAAAGGCGAAAGCTTTTGTATGTTTGTTACTTCTTCACACACAAACGGCTGGACCAATTTTAATAAAATTTGATATGGAGGTAGCCGACACCCTGGATTAATAACATAGGCTTTTTATCCCGATATTTCCACGGGATCGAGATCGTTAATCCAGGGTGTCAGCTACCTCCATACAAAATTTCATCAAAATTGGTCCAGCCGTTTGAGCTTGAAGAAGTAACAAACATATAAACACACACACACACCCCCCCACACACTTTCAAACTTTCGCCTTTATAATATTAGTGTGATATTATTTTAAAACTATGATATTATCTCCTAAGATATTCATTGAAATCAAATGATGTCAAGGGCAATTTTGTTCAAAATTATATACTTGTGATGAATAACCCGTTTATTTAAGGATTAATATTATGTTTATAAAAACACCTTTGCAAATAATGCATTATTTTAGAACAGCCGGTCGATTCTGTAAAAATCTCAGCGTGAAAACTTAGGTGAAGTGAGTTCGTTTTTGCTAGGAATTGACACTATTGACAGCTCACTTCACCTAAGTTTTCACGGTGAGATTTTTAGAGAATAGCACCTCAGATTACCATAAAAAGGTTATAGTGAGTCAATAATTTTAATAGCAAACTGCAAAAATTACATGGAACACAAATAACAATGAAACAATAACAATTTAAATTAGGCACGAAATGGGCAGAGGAACAATGTTGACGGGTCTACGACAGCTGACAAAATGGCCGAGTCCATTTTTTTTTTTTTATAATGGCATCTCGCAGTTCAACCTTAGGGGTTGTCAACTGCTTAACCGGGCCTTCCTGTGGATGCCTCAATAAATTAAGGCCTCCAGCCAGGGCATAAAATCGTGTACTTGCATTGCCTGGCCGAGTCCACGCATGCATCTTCCTTTTATAAGCGTGGCCGCGCTGGAAAGGGGCGCCTGGTGTTGTCATCTAACAATATAATAATTATATTATATCGTGTAGTAGGATCAAAGTTGTTTTTAAAACCATCCACTGTTATGAAAATAGCAGATTAAGTAAACTCTGTCGCAATTCATACAACTCCAGTCCAGATTACTAAAGAAGCAAAAAAATATTTAAAATAATCTTACCATTTTCAGAGGAGCACCTTAATGTCTTCATTCACTAACATTTTAGTTTCTTTCATACAATTTACTGCCCCGGTATCACGGCGAAGCGGAGCAGGCGGAAAACTAAATTTAATACTTCCCTTTCAAGAAAAATACTGAAAGTGTTGGTCGAGTTATAAAAATTCTGGAGTATTTTTTAACTGAAATGAAACGTCGCGCTAGGTGACTAGGTGTAAGTTGGTTTCGTTTGAAAAATATTCATTTTGTATTAACCATAAACTGATTATGGTTTTTGTCAGTGTGTTACAAGAAAACATTTTTATGTAAAGGTAGATATGGGTATCGCTAATGACTGTGTTAATTAAGTAGGTACGGTATATTAAAATTCAAGGACATAAAAACGAAAAAAAAAACGACTAGCTTACATTCGTTGCCTTTTGCTTATGAACTCTCAACTAAACGCTCTCAAGACTCATCTTCCCATAAAAACCAATGCCTTGATTATCCACACAGAAATCGATTGCAAGGTCTCGTACGTGGCAGTTGTGTTTCAACTCTCCACTGCACTGTTCTAGTCATCATCAGCATTCATCATTTCAGTCGGAAGACGTCCACTGCTGGATATGAGCCTCCCCCAAGCACCGACACTTTGAACGGTTCTCTGCTTACCGCTTCCATTGAATTCCTGCGGCCTTCACAAGATCCTCTTTCAGTACGCGGTCGCCACTCCAGAACCTTGCGGCCTCATCAGCCATCTGTTCTGTGAGCCAATGACCTATGGCAATCAAACATGGTCGGTCACAAAATAGACTTTATTAGAAGGTTAAAAGTCTCTCAAAGGGCAATGGAAAGGGCTGTGCTTGAAGTTTCTCTACGTGATCGAATCAGGAATGATGAGTTCCCCAAGAGAACTAAGGTAACCGACATAGCCCGAAGATTTGCCAAACTTAAGTGGGCACGGCACATTACTCGCAGAACTGTTCTAGTTGGTAAAAGTATTTAAACCAAGAGAAAACTTTGATTGGTATTAGTCGTAAAGACACAGCAAAATATTGCATAGACCTCATTGATCATAAATAAAATCTAATCAGCGAACAAAAAAATAAAAATAAAATAAAAATAAAAACAATACTAACTATTTACCCCAGTTCATTAGAACCCTTTTCAACTTAAATCACAAACTGTTATTTCCAACACTTGAAATTAGTTCACATAACGATACCATTTTGTAGGTAACCCAGTATCCAGTGTAAACTCTGCTCCGGCAAGTTTAAATTGAATCGAAGAACTGGTTAGGAGCGATATATAGCCGATCCCAATTGATCCAGCCTCGAAAGTTTGCCGAATATTCGTTGAAACCTCGTGAAAGAACTTGTATATACGGCTAAACGAAATGTTACGTCAGCTGATTGAATGTTCCCTGCAGCCTGCTAGTTTTGTGTTGGTAAATTGGTGTTCGGAATAGATACCTACCTATTATACTGTTGATATAGATAGATTTATAAAACGTTTAAACACGATCTACACGGTTTGAAACCAGTCTACAAACCAAGGTGACCTTGAAGTTGTTGTTGTTGCGAGATGCCTGCTACACGGTTTAAAACCAACATTTTCTTCTGCCACTGGTTTGCAGCGCAGGCCTTTCTACCAAGGACGTTTAAAGGTCATACGAAATTGGTTTCAAACCACTGTCTACACTGTTTTAAACTTAGGTTTGAAACAGAACACACCAAAGCAAGCAGGCACAATTTTAAAAATACATTTCACCATGATGAGATAAGCCAACATAAAAAAGAAATTAAAAGTAAACATCAACTACGATAATAAGCAAAAAATTCTAATGAAGAACGGCCATAGCAATTTTGCGGTGCGTGTAGGTGTGGGTCAAAGTCAAAGTCAAATTATTTACAAGGAGGAATTAATTCTAGTTGCTCCTTCCAAATGGTTTGGAGAATAATGGGGAAGAAACTCCACACTTACTCTTTAAAAATGTTTAACAATATTTGGTATACCTACGTTAATTTATAATTATATGTGAAGAAAATGTACCTACAATAAAATAACTAAACCACAATAGGTAGAAAGAATTTTATTAAAAATCAAGCAATGGTAGATAATATAATTATGTGATAGATACATGGTCCTCACATATTTTCAAATATTGTAAAAGTAGAAGTTCCAAAAACCAAAAAAAAAATTGTGGGTAAATACATAATCATAATTTTAATTTACCGCAATCGTTGCTCAAATGGTTTGGATTACTAATCTACCAAACAAAAAAGGCTATGCAAGTTCAAAACCATCTTGTAAATGAAAAAAAAAATTTGGGCGCGGCAGCCGTTGCCCCAACCGACGGGGGCCCGACGCTCCATGTAATCACGGATTTGGGGGGACGGCGCTCCCAGTGAATGGCCGAGGCTTTACTACGAATCCGAGGGTGTCCTGTAATCTCTGCTGTACTAGGATGAGCACGAACTGAAGATCTAGAATGGATTATTGTAATTATAATTATTTGGCTGTTCAATGAGCATCTTTATCGATGCATGGAATGTATGTTTAATGTAGGTAGATTATTTACCAAAAATCATACTAGGTGAATAGGTCGAATGATTTTATTTTTGTTGTGAGTAGCTTTGTACAAATACTTTTACACGTCAATCATATTTTAAAAACTAGATGAGGTCGCCCTTTCCTTAATAACTACTCTGGGAAGAAAGGCCGAAACGAACTGAGAGGTCGCAATCTCTTTTAAAATCCAGACATAATGTGGGTCTGATCAGCAATGGTAAACAGCTAAGTAGATTTTCAGAACCTATATTGTTGTTGTAATTCTAAAATTTCCTAAAAGAAGGGTTCATCAATTGAAATCTAAATGAAAGAAACAACCAGCCAAAAAAGGTGTGTCAGAAAAAATGGTGAAAAAAAGACATACAATATTCAACACATCAAATACATCTCCAAATTAAGTAGCAAAAATGGCAACACTTTATAAAAGGTGTCAGAAAAACAGTGCCAAAAAGATATGCAATATTCACAACACATCAAATCGTGGCTAAATGAAATGGCGAAAATGACAACGCTTTTCAGAAAAGAAGAATTATATACCAGGTAGGTAAAAAATTTTCAGCAGGTTTTTTTCTTTCCTCAAGATGAATTTTAAAAACAGATCTACAAATACACTTCACATTTCACTTTAACATTAATAAATCATCGAGGTTTCCAAGTAGCGGAACATTAGACTCGTAACACAAAGAATTACTTACCGCACCGTCTCAAGGGTACAAGCGAGATGAACTCTAAATCATACATTTATATTTCCAGAACAAAGAGAGAAATTAGGTTGTTATTTTTGATATTCGCTAAGAGAGCTGGGATTTCTTTAGGAATACTCAGTGCAGTGGATTTTATTATTAAATGAATAAACTTTTAGTAGCTGCTACCTTCGAATATAAAATGAGGTAAAAAGCAATTTTGGCAAGATCAATACGGCTTAAAGACATAATTATTAATGTGACACACGGTTTCATGCAAAAAAAACTAATTATTTTTTGTTCTAAGTACTTACAACACGGCTGGCGCAGTGGCTGAGCGATCGACTGCTGCGCTGCGTGTCGCGGGTTCGATTCCCGCACGGAACAAATATTTGTATTGCCTACAGGTAGTTGTTTCGGGTCTGGCTGTTTGTGTATGTGAATTTAAATGTTTGTAAACGCACCCACGATACAGGAGTAATTCCTAGTGTGGGGCAAAGTTTAAAAAAAAAAACAAAAACGAAACAAACTTACCTGCTGAAGAATTACAATTATACGTTTTTCTTGAACTTGACCAATTTTAGCCACGCGAAAAGCAAAGCCGCAGGATAGGCTAGTTTAAACATTTGGCTTAGGTCTTAGTGTAGCAAAATAAAGATAGGTATTTAAAAAAATATATCTTTTATTTCGCTACACTAAGACTAAGTAAGTAGGTAGAGGTCCGATCCGACTTAAAAGTAAATACTTTTATGTCGGATCATTTACTAATCTTAGTAAACATTTCCATCCATTAAATACCGTTTTCATTTAACACCAACATAGCATCACGCCTGTATTTCCCAAAAGGTTAGGCAGAGGCGTACAACATTATTTTTAGTATATGCGAAACCCGAAACACGTGTCTAGTATGTTTATGTAAAGAATCTATGTACAAAATTTTAAACTTGTATCACAAAAAATCACAAAGTTACAAGCTTGTTAAGTTACCTGTTTCTCCGTACAAAAACATGCACACCCGCGCCGCTCGCGCCGCGCCGTCTTGCGCTCATTGATAATAGTACCTAGGTACCAAACCGGTCTGCGCGGATATTGGATAACCTACTTAGTGTCGCTCGGTGTCTAACTTTTAACCTTTTTTAAATATTTTTGGGACAAAATATAACATGGGGTAAAAATTATTGGAATCGATTCAGTTACTTATGCCAAGGCGAAGGGAGGCGCCGCTCCCAAAGCTAAGAAGACGGCGAAGCCGCCGACCAAGAAACCTAAAGCGCCTAAACCCAAGAAGGCCGCGGCCACTCTGAACAAACTATATTTAGGTTTCGCATATACTAAAAATAACGTTGTATAATTATTAGGCAATTAGCTACACCCTTATGTCGCCAGTTATGTTTAAGTCCCATGTAATAGGGGGCGAGCCTATTGACATCAACCGGGAACAAATCCAGACTCCGGGATGCTACTGAGAAATTATAGATGAAAAAACTGCCTAACCCGGGAATCGAACCCATGTCCTCATGCTCAGCAGTAGCGCTTGCGACCACTATACCAACGAAGCAGTCTTTTAATTTTATTTGAAATGCCGAAAAACACAGTTTGCGCAAGGAATACCTATCTTGCTCTTACAGTACAGTGTAGGTACAGGGAATAAAAAAAAAATACAAAAATAACAACCGGTTTCCAAAAAAATACACTACAAAGTGAAAAATAACTTTAACCTTCCGGAAGTCGGTGTCGTTGGTTCCGCATTTTCGTTTTTTCACACCGACTTCCGAGGTTAAAGTTATTTTTCACTTTGTAGTGTTTTTTTTTTGGGTGGGTTGTTTTTTTTTTGTGAAAACGTTTTTATTTTTCACTTTTTAGTTGTACCTACCTACCCCACACAAATTCATATAACACTACTTGCTATGTGAATATCAGTGACAGGAAGTTATTGAACACATCTGCGTACCCCTTTAGAGGGTACAGGCGTGATGTTATGTTGTGTGATTGCGTAAATAATGCATACGTATACGATAGCAGCAATCGCGGTTGATTTGCTGGCATTTATTGAAGAGTTCCATTGTCTGTCTCCGAAACTCATCATCAGATCTTTACGAAATTTAAATGGGACCATTTCGGAATAAACTTCTTTTAAAGAATTTTGCAAATCCGTCTAAGTATATATGACGGAGTTACATACATATAAAATATAAACATCTGAATTGAGAATCTCCTCCTTTTTTGAAGTCGGTTTAAAATTAAACAGGTTTTTATTTTATTAATCTAGTTAATTAATTATCTCTTGGAAGTAAGGAAAACTAATCTAAGTAAAAGTTCCTTGAACCTGTGTTATGAATTTCATCACGTGCAAGATAAATATCGGATGTCAAATTGAATTTTTTTCGTCGGGAAATCCACGTGGATTCGTTTCGGTAGGTTACCTTTTTTTTTACAAAATGCTTGTTAGCTATTCGATGTTCATCAAGCATAATATTCAGTTGTTCGAGTAGAGTATTTTTCTTTTTTCTTCTTGTCTGTTTATACAGGCTGAATTTTTCAAGTTGGCGTGGATGGCCAAATCCGAAACTATGAGGAATAGCGAAAAGTACTCAAAGGAGTCTCGGGCTCGATTTTGATGAAAACTTTGCCGGAAAATTCTGGGAAGTAACAACGTTTATGTTACTTCCCAGAATTTGATCCTTGATAGGGACACTATCGAATGGTGTAATAATAAAGTGTTTTTTTTTATCTAAATCAACGGGATCGATTCTTGGCTAGAAATATTGAGTTTTCAAAAATCAAATGATGCAGTTTTAGCTTTTGTCAAAATCGAGCACGAGATTCTTTTGAGTACTTTTCGCTATTCCTCATAGTTTCGAATTTGGCCATCCACGCCCACTTGAAAAATTCATCCTGTTTATGTGTGTACATAAATAGTTAAATGAATAAATATGTCACCTACCATACAACTTAGGTGACAAATTATGTTATGTATCGTTTTCATTTCGCTACATTTATCTCTCACAATTCATCAAAACGATACTAAACATAATTTGTGAAATTATTGTTTGGAAAACACATGCTAAATAATCGCCTTAATATCATCAACAACGTTCCTATTCAATACACATAGGAGCCACCGCAAATTAGTGCGAGCCTGCCCAATCGTGACAAATGAGCCGCCATCTCATATTCCTAACCGCGGCCATCGCATCTGTTAATGTACGAGCTAAAAATGGCTATTAGCTTAATAGGTTGTTCGGACAAAAGGGATTTTAATACGTTGGAAATTGAGTAGGAGGTGCTTTGTGCTAAACTCTGTTTTTAATTTGCTAAACTAAAATTAAAGCTGCGATCAACCTATTTTGTCAATATGACATTAATGTAATTACATTAAAAAAATAAGCTGTTCCCTACATTTATGTTCGTATAACCCGTCAAAATGTAGGGAGCAGCAGATTTTTTTTTCGCGATTTCAGGGTTGATCCCATAGTAAAGTTTGTTCATAATGGTGCGTACAATGACCTCTTAAGAGGTTGTTGGGGTTTTTCCAATAACCCTGTAGATGAACCTGAAATCTTCGCTATGAAAATTTTCAGGAGGGTATTTATCAGTTCACCCTAAGCGCTATCAACTTACCTACCAAGAATAGTACATTGTTCTTGGTCCCCTACATTTAGATAAGCTTTGCTTTAACTTATCTGACAGATAATTTCATAGAAATTCTATTCCATTTTCAAATTTATCTAACCGACTGAGATTGTTAACACACTTTAGATCACAATCCGCAGGATTTTGAAGGAAATTCCTAATCTATTCATAAATGAAAAGTAGTTCTGCTCGACAACGTAAACTAAATAATACAATGAACATTATTGAATTGACAAAATGAAAGGCATTACCATTGTGAGTGTGTTCCGTATAATAGTTAACCTGCAGGACACTTTGAACAAGAACGTAGATAAGTGATGTCATTTACCCAAAAGAAAAGTGATCATCTACTCTTTTAACTCTACCAAAAAAAATTGGAATGTAATCGAACCTTTAATAATTCCCATTTTGCGCTCCTAAAAATATTATTGAACACTGAAAATAATGATTGCGCCTCTTTTTGTGAACTTCAAATAATTCCTACTTTGGGGTTCTGAAAATACTAAATAGCCAAGGTACTGCGACCAACTGGGATGTAGACAATGCGGTTAGGCACAGTTCAGGGTATTAGCTTAGTTACTGAGACCTCTCGCTCTCTTGAAAGGGGCTCTATTATTTAAAAGCTAGTTAATGCCCGCAACTACGTTCGCGTGGAAGTCGTGAGACACCACAATAGGTACACTAAAATTACAGCCACATTTTTATAAAACTTTTTTGTAAGTAGGTATACGACGTTTGTAGTTGTGGTCTCAGCAGCCGAAATATGAAAAGAGTCAGGTCTAGTGATACGGGAGTAAGCCACGTACAGTTGTCCGTGTGAGAAGGAGCTCGTCCTGAAGTCGTCACCCGCAGCTGTAATTTCTCATTGATTTCGAAGATTTTCGTTAATATTAAGTACATTAATGAACGCCTGCTTTCCTGCATATAGTACCTAATAGCATAACACTGGTACTCTGGTTTAGTATTCTGAAAGAAGTGTGCATCATTAGAAGCGCAAAAAGTGTTTTAGAAGTCCATTCATTTAAAAAAGTGTCTATCATTAGAAGGTCAATCAACTTTTTAGAGGACCAGTTAAATATTTCCAAATAAAATAACTATCCAACAATACTATTGGGAAGGCCGCCGGTCATAATACCTAGTCACTTATTCAGTGATAATTTGCTACAACAGATTGGACTGCGTATTGGTCCGTTCAGGGAGGCTGCATTATCTCCGACGCCATCTTTGTCTTGTAAACCAAATACTTGAACACATTGCAGTCCTAATGGAATTTGTAACTGTTTCATACTGAAGTTTTAGTTAGTGTATTCTCTTTAGCTAGGGTTCTGTAATACATAGCTATCTTGTAAGTATTCAGTAAAACAATTGCGTAACACACTTTCAGTAGCAACGGCCTTGATTTTGACAGTTGAACAAAATTCATTGCGTTATTTCCGTCGTTGAGCAGACATATTTTTCGAACATATGAAGCAATGGATTAGCAATATCCTTCACAATGGTTCAGATTGTAATTGAAAGTCTGTTACGCAATAAGGTTCCTGGTCGATTTATGAGACATCGGTATCGGATCGAATTTCAGTTCAAGAATAGGAAAAAAATACTCTGCTAAAATAAAAATAAAATGTGCTTTGCTAAAATATTGATTGCATTGGTTACGAAATTCCGGGTCCGAACGGAGTAAGTAAGTAGTGAAGAAATGCTCTTAGCATATGAACAAATGATAATTGGTAAATGAAATAATGAAAAGAGTGACAAAAATATAAAAGAGTACTTATGCTTAGATGGTTTGGTCATGCTGAGAGGAGAACCAAGGTAACCGACATAGCCCGAAGAATTTCCAAACTGTGGCAGTGGGCAGGGCACATTGCTCGCAGAACAGGGGGCCTAAAAAGGCCACTTTGGCAGAATCATAAACGTATTTTGCTTTTTTTCGTTGCAAGAGATTGGGATTGGATTTGGATTGGTATTTAAGCACAGACAAAAAAAAATAACTGAAAAATCCTTCACCAATGGGATTTGATACGATTAACTTAACAGTTAACTGTCTATTATGATTTATAATGATTTGATGAATTCCTTTTATGATTCTGCAAAAGTGGCCTTTTTAGGCCCCCAGATGGCCGATGGGGCCGACAGGTTCTAGAGTGGCGACCGCGTACCGGAAGACGTAGCGTTGAAGGCCTCCCACAAGGTGGTCCGACGACCTTGTGAAGGCCGCAGGAACCCGTTGGAAGCGAGAAGCATAGAACCGGTCGAAGTGGAGGTACTTGGGGGAGGTCTATGTCCAGCAGTGGACGTCTTTTGGTTGAAATGATGAGAGGATGAATGAAAGGCGACTAACAAAAGCTATTTACAAAGCAGATGTGAGTGGAACTGCTGTGGGGACACCCTAGGAGGATATACAGGGTTATTGGTAAAACATTAATAACCTCTTGAGAGGTCATTGTACTCATCATTATGAACAACTTTTACTATGGGACCAAACCTGAAATCGCGCAGAAAAATCAGCTGTTCCCTACATTTATGTTCGTTTATCTCTGACCCTGTATAGATTTCGATACTTACCACAGATTAAATAAGTTTCAAGAGTCAGAAACGATAGTGACTTCCTCATTTTACCAGTACGTGGGATAACAGTAACTTTAATAATCTCCAACTATGAGCTATGAAATAAATCCAATACTTCCGAACTTGCGATAGTCCAGATATAGATTTCCATTACAAAAGTTAGTTAATTAAAAACGGTATTGATGGCTGTGCGGTGTCGGATGCGAGCGATGTTAATTGGTGCGCGCAGTGTTCGTCAGCAGTTCTCTACTGACCAACAGGAATTGCTGCCAAGTTCCGAGTCTTGAGTGCGAAGATTTAAAGTCACTGGATGTATTTGTACACAAAAGGGTTAACCATTGTAGGTGCTTGAACTCAGAAGTCCCAAGTCCGTTCACTTACAACACCTTTCAGTATCATAAAATCTTAAAGTAAATATTTTAACTAGACTAGTATAGAACCTACTAAGGCTACGTACGCACTGACAGATGGCTTGCCTAGTGACATAACATCCTTCGATACACGCTAGGTCTAACGAAGGCGCCAAGCGCGCAGTGCGGCCAGTAGCGATAATTCTAGGGCGTTCGTTTCGTGTTGTACTTCGTAGCACGACCCTGAACGCATTCATTATAACTTTTGATGGTAATAAAATCCTTTTAATTTGTACTATTTTATACCACTAATTAGAAGTTTTATACCTCTCAATTATCTTAGATATTATTATACAACTAGCTGCGCCCCGCGGTTTCATCCGCGTAAATGTCGATCCAGTGGGAATATCAGGATAAAAAGTAGCCTATATGTTAATCCAGGGTGTCAGCTACCTCCATACAAAATTTCATCAAAATTGGTCTAGCCGTTTGAGCGTGAAGAAGTAACAAACATATAAACACACCCCCACACACACACTCACAAACTTTCGCCTTTATAATATTAGTGTGATTTACAGGTCGTGCTGGGAAGATTCCTTCCTAGCACGACCACGCTAAAATTCCAGCTGGCATAAATAACGTTCAATAGCCATAAAATGTGAATAGTTATAATATCTAGAATAGAATATTAATCGTTGGTCGGCGCATTTGCTGGACGTCCCAGTTTCACGAATAATAAGTACCGACGCAAGTGAATCTGTAAGAATTTACATTCTTAATTCACGCCCTTGCACTAATGAATACATTGTATTACATTACTTGTTTAGTTTAGGGCAGAATAGCCCTTGCACTTTGAAAAGATTGTGCTAAGATGACTTTGTTAACTTTATCGGTAGATGATGATGCGCTTTCGATCACGTGCAATATCATTCCAAATACCTAAAGGGTGGCATCCCTATCATCGCGCAACCTGTTATACGGGCTGCAGACCAAGAGCTAAGGTTAGTTAGTCTAGCTTAGCTCGCATACCTGATGTAGTTTTTCATACTAGTGTACAGGCCGAAAACTATGAACACAAGTATGAAAAAATACCTCAGCTATATATGCAAGCTAAGCTAGACTAACTTAGCTTAGCTCTTGGTCTACAACCCGCTTAACCATGGATTTAGTACATGATTCTGAGCTGTTCTGAGCGCTGATAATATTTCAAGGTAAGTTGTTAAAAAAAAAAACTTTCCAAATGTTTTAACCGCGACGAAATTTATACGTTACGATTTCAAGGCAACAGTTTGCGCGTCGTTGATTACCACCCCCTATAGCTGTAGGTATATTAAGAAAATTACAGTCAATAGTACTAAAGAAAACCTTCTTTTACACCAAGTCTTAAAACGCACGTAAAAGAAAATACTTCAAACACTCTTTCAGCATTTCAACCTTCGTAACAGACAAAACGTAACTAACATATTCACCACCTCTCACCTTAACTTTTCGCTCCTTTTCCTAAAACCCCGACTGCTAAAAGGCAAAGCAGCGAGCAATAAATCCAACTACAATGGAATACGAAAAACTCCCATAGATTCCCGGTGCCGAAAATGTAGGGAAAATGCAAAAGACTGAGACATTTTTAACACTCGGGCTAATCTCGCAACAGGCATTCATCATTCCTAAAATACTCCCTCTTTGTGAGCACTTCGGCACAAGTTTGAGCAAAAAAGTTAAATATGGAGATGGTTATTGTGGTAGCATTCGATATTGGTGAAATGTCGTGTACGACAATTACGATGGAATAATAGACGAGGCTATAACCATTAAACTAACACAAATCGGGTGACTAGCGGGATAATTGCGTAACACACTAACAGTCGCAAATGGCTTTGTGACAGTTCAATTCAGTTGTTGAGCAGACAAACTTTTCGAACATATGAAGCAATGGCTTTGCAATTATCCTTCAAAGTGATTCAGATTGTGATTGATAGTGTGTTACGCAAAATATTAGATTTTCTGCTTTATTAAACAACAGAGGGGCAATTCTCGTAATTTTAAAAACGGTCACAGTCTGATCTCAGTCTCAATCTGTCAAAAATACCTTTTAATTTCCCTACATTTTGACAAGTTTTTGACATTTGTTTGTCACCAAGATGAGACTGCGATTAGATTTTGAACGTTTTAAATTACGAGAATTGGCCTTCTGGTGTCGTGAAAATGTCTCAATTTTATAATTATTTAACAAATATTTGCATTGTCATTTATATTAAATAGGGCTCAGGTCTACCTACTGTCAATTATTTAATAAATGAAAACCCGAGATATCAAACCCAGGAATGCGCGAATCAGTTACCATTGCTAACAGTAAAGTTAAACTCACACACTAGATAAGTAGATAAATTTCAAAACATAAATAGAGCATTGGTGTCATAAAAAATAACTATTATGCTTTTATACCTCCTTTCTGCATCAACAGTGCACCTGCCAGGCACTCGCCAATACCACGACCTGTAATTTCACAATTATTATCGCAGATATTATCTGCGAGTCTCCTCTTATCAATTTCTCAGTATCTTCCAGGAACAAACCTAAGCAAGACATTCTAGGAATAATATCGAACAGTTTCACGAATACGTCTTTTTGTTCGCAGTGTTACAGAATACGTCCACCGCAAAGCCTGCATACGCGGCAACTTTGTTTCCCATTTTCAGTTCAGTTTTTATTTCTACTATTTTCTTGTGTAATTCATATTGACGTGTACTGGATGCTCGTGATACGTTTTTAAATATTTTCTGCAGTGAGTTTTTAACAATGTGAGAGTTTGAGTTGCTTTTTAATCTTTGTTCTGGATAATTCCTTAATTCATAAATAGTTATCAAGCCTACTATTTATGTGGGCGCCAGAAAAATAGATAATAGAATCATTTTTTAAATGAAACCACTTTTGTGTTCACCAATCCGTTTTACATTTACATTTTTCTCTTTCGTATGTACATTACCAGACGACAGCGATGCGGATGAATTCTTCGACGCTATATTTTAGTTTCTGAATAGTTTTAGTTAAGATATTTAAGTCTTTTTGTTATTTGTATTAATTAATTAGGCATTCGTTGCTATTTACGTACATAATTATTTTTCTAATTCTGAATAAAGATAATAACAATGGCGAAAAAAAAACGTTTTATAATCTTAGGGATTTTAGCAATGAAAAGAAGTCATTATGTACAGTTATAGTCGTTGAAATGCTTCCGAAAGCTCCTCTTGATAGAACAGGGTGATACTGTTAATTAGTCCAACATACCCTACATAGAATAAACAATAACATGTTATAAATACATTTGATAGGATTATAATGTGTTGGAAGCCATCACAAATTTATCATTACATGCATTAAGATCCGGTATTCGAACAAAACGGGAATCAAATTAGCAACGCCGTTGACAAAGCGTATGAAATCAAAATTAACACGCGATTCCCTTATTTGATACACGTGCCCGAAGCAATTAAAGTCAAATTTAAAAAGTCACACAGAGCACTAGCCAGTCCAACGTAATTTGGCTTTGTTTGTGAGACATCATTTTGTTAACAAAACGCCGATACCCTGATTGCGTAACACACTATAATATCAATCACAATCTGAATGATTTTAAAGGATATTGGTAATCCATTGCTTCATAATGTTCGAAAAATATGTCTGCTCAATAACATAAATAACGCAATGAATGTTGTTGAACTGCCAAAATGAAAGCTATTGCTAATGTAAGACGTGAGACGGAAGACGTAGCGTTGGAAGGCCTCACACAAGGTGCTCCGAAGACCTTGTGAAGGCCGCAGGAACCCGTTAGATGCCAGAAGCACAGAACTGGTCGAAGTGGAGGTGCTTGAGGGAGGCCTATGTCCAGCAGTGGACGTCTTTCGGCTGAAATGAAGCTAATGTTAGTGTGTTACGCAATTACCCCGCGATAAAGTTATTCTTCGGAAAATCGGAACAGCGACAGAATGCTAATCGAAATGATGCATCGATAGAAAACGCAGCGACTCACCAAACACGTGTAGCATGAAAGTGTCGGACAAATGTGCGATTTTGGTATCGCGACCGAACACACTCAAAACTCCATGCAGCATTACGATTGATAAACAAAAATCGCAAAATTGCCAATCGGAATGCAATAAGTAAAGTGTCTGCAAAGGCCCGTGTTTCCTGGAAGTAAGTTGCTCGAAATTTTTCGTCTCTTTAATTTTTCATCCTATTGGCTACGCTTTTTACTAGCGAAACAAATCCATGGTCTGGACCCTTTGAAAAATATAAAAATAATAACTTCTGCCCGTGACTTCGTCCGCGTGAAATTTCTTGTTCCCCTGAATAACCGCGTCGCGTAGCAACGCCCGCCCGCACTATTACTTCATTTTCACTTTGCGTTCTCTCTGACTTTTTTCTTTTTGCTCGGCTCCTTAGAGTCATAGCGTGATATTAAGCAGCCTTTTTCAAGAATTGGGCTACCATGCAAAAAGGATTTTCAAATCCGATTGGTAGTTCCAGAGATGGCGTTCAAACAAACAACTCTTTAGCTTTATTATTAATACTATAGATTTAAAGTATTGGAATGAATTTAGTTTTTATTTTGGTCCCCACTAATTAATTGGCCATTTGATTGGACTGGTTTGGTAATAGACAAGCGGAATGTCTGGATATTTCGAAAGGCTGTTCACGTTTGTTATATTTTCGGACGTTCTTAGTTAATAGTTAATGAGGAATAGACACGAGGAGTGGATTTGTTTTGTGCCAATTCTTAATGATATTGGGTAGTAGTATAGGTACTTACGAGTATCAATGCTAAGAGGGATATGTGGTATTACACGAATGGATAGAATAAGAAATAAATACATAAGAGGAAGTCTGAAAGTAGCACAGGTAACAGGAAAGTTTTGTGGAAACCGGTTGTCATGATATGGAGTATAATTATGAAACGGAGAAATGGGGAAAATGTCGTGAGGAAGTTTAAAAAAAATAAATGTTGGCTAGAGATTCTTGGGGGAGGCCTATGTCCAGCAGTGGTCGACTTTCGGCTGAAATGATGATGATATTTTAAAATATTGGAACATAAAATTTAAACTCGTAAAAACATTTAAAAATAGTAGCCCACCGGTATCGGTAACTAGGTCTAAGCTTAGTTAGGGCTCCAGAGAGAGGGACCTTCTAACAATGCAGGCCGTGTCCAGAAGTACCGCTTTCTGAATGAAGCCCTTGATCCAGCTGCCCAACGAGAGCAGGTATTGGTCGAGACTCTTGGCTATTAATCCATTGGCTGTCACGACTATCGGCACAATGATCACTGAGTCAACAACCAAACGAAGCCAAGTGAGCCAAGTCAAGATACTTGGTTTTTGGTAATAATGAGAACCTCGTGAAAGCCGAGATACTTTTACGAGGTTCTCATTATGCGGGACGGTTATATTATGTTAACAATCATTGCGCGCCACTCTAATCGATCCACCACCACTATATCAGGCTTATTGGCAATAATAGTCTTGTCGGTGATGAAGGATCGATGGATTATTAAGGCTTTAGTGCGGATGGATTTTTGATCTGTTATAGGATTATTCTGTACTTAACAGTATTTTCAACTTTACTTTAAGTTCTAAACAATTTTAATAAAAGAGTTCAACACTGAATAAATAATCCTCTTTAAATACATCTAAACTCTTCTAATTGGAGCGAACAAAAGATGAAATCTCTCAACATTTTAACATTATATACGTTTTTCTTAGTATTTATTTAAGAAATAATTCTAACGGACATTATTGATTGAGTAAGCTTTGAACCTTTGCTATTTGATTTTGTTTTAGATTTATTTATTGTCTTGGCGCGAGTTTTTTTCATAGGCTATTTGTATTGTTCATTCAAGGCATTTATTTTACAAGTTTATTTAGTCTTTATTTAAGAGTTTTGCCAGTTCTATTTATCTTATATTTATTTTCAGCGCGTTATTTATTTTGTAGTATTGCCAAAGTTTTTTTAAGAATGAGCTTTGAAATTAAATGAAATTGTTTATTCTGTAAATAGCCTATCGGAATCACTTTTACACATAATATTATTTAAAAAAAAAAAAGGTAGATGAGGTCGGCGTTTCCCATCTGACTACTCTGAAAAGAAAGGCTGAAACAAACTCAGAGGTCAGAATCTTGGTCAGATTATGTGAAAACCATTTTCTTTTAAGACGTAAGTATTTTATGGCTCGTTATTTACTTCACCTCAAGAAGGGGTTTCTACCCGTTCGCGCTAAGTTTGCCGCTGACCATCAGCAAAACTAACAAATATTGAGAAAACTGAAGAATATTAAGGTGCCGAATAAGTAACAATCGCAAGCGCTTGCGATGACTTACGGCTTCCTAAGGCGTGAATTATACAGAGACGGCGGGCGCGGCGGCGTAAGGTGAAGGCGCGGCGCAGGCATGATGCCGCTTCAAAACGTTTTCATACAAAATATACGCAGGCGCCGCCCGCCGCCGCGCTGCTTGAGTGTAATTCACGACATGTCGCCTTCGTACATTCTGTATGAAAACGTTTTGAAGCGGCATCATGCCTGCGCCGCGCCTTCACCTTACGCCGTCTGTGTATAATTCACGCCTGAGGGTGACTCAGCGGTTCATCTGGCGCCTGTGCTGGTTAGGTCCCTGGGGTAGTCACGGCGTGCTTTGTGTTCTGGTGCGCCGGTAATGGGGAGTATTCCCCAGAGGAGGGTCCGGTGACGGACAGCCGCGGCGGGTTCACGGATGAGTGCTAACGCGTGCCCGTGTTCCCGCCGTAAGCGGCAGAGGAGGACGCCGTGGAGTTTTAGTGGGTTAGAGTCCCACATAATTGCACTATCTCCCCGTGGTAGTGCAGAATGCATGAGCATTTCTCCACGATAAAAAAAAGGGTGACTCAGCGGTGCGGTAGGCGGTTGGGGGGAGGGGTCGCGCATTCCCACGGACCCGTAAACTTAGCGCTAACGAGATATTATACCTACTACTTATCTGTGCCGCAACTGGATAAAGAAAATAAGAAGATCACCTATGAAATCATGTCTAACTAAAATCTCTTTATACTCTGTTTAAATTTTTGTTACTTACACAAGACACGGAACCTCTGAGAGAAAGGGTAAGTAGTAATCGCATAACAAAATAATTATAAGTGATAAAACTTCGAATTAACGATTTTTGGACTTCATCGTTACTTGAAACCATGAAATTTGGCAAGAGGCAAGGTTTACACAGCACATGTGAGACCTTGGTTCTTGCCAAATTTCATGGTTTAGATTTATTTGCGAGTATCAAATTATGTCGCAAAATGGCCGTACTTTTTGTTGTGTTGACTTAGAAGCATGATTTCTTTAGAGCTCCAAGGTACCGAATTTCTGAAGGGATAATTGTTATTAATTTCAACTTGATAGTCTTGATACCTTCACGCGTTCCTGTGAAAAAGAGTCTTGACAGACTAACAGACAGACAAACAGACGGACGGACAACAAAGTGTTCCTATAAGGGTGCCATTTTTTCCTTTTGAGGTACAGAACACTAAAAACCCAACTTTCAACTCCCGCCGTCCACAAATTATGACAGAAAGAAATTAATTGGCTTTGACTAAGACGTTCGCTAATTAAGATTATTTCCCTATTTCTTGCTATTGTTCACTCATCTAGTAATTAGATCACATCGGTGACCAATTTACGGGATGTTTTCTCTTGAGTTTGTTAATGTTTTATCTGATTAGAATGGTAACTTTATTGGCACAGTGGATATAAACTTGGTCTTTTGATCCTTGGTCCTTTTCGTTTGGTCCTTCTATGAAACCAGTAGCTTCTGCCTGCGACTTCGTCCGCGTGAAATTTACTGTTTCCCCGACCCGTCGCATCGCATCGTCTGCCCGCGCTACAAACTATATTTCTTTCTATAACTTCGTTTTCGCTTAGCGTTCTTTCTGCCTTTTGCTCAGCTCCTAAGGATCCTAGCGTGATGTTTATTATTATATACAGGTATATACTATACCTGTAAGTACTGTACCTGTGTGCGCGAATCTTTTTGCATTTGATAACCCAATTCTTGATACACACTAACTATAGTGTGTACATAGATATATGAAAGAGAGATACGAAGTTTTTATTTTGACTTCGGTTTTAACAGGAAACCACTGAATAACTCGGCATTTTTATATCTTATCACGATCACGTTCGAAAGCGCACTAATTCGCGCAGACGGCCATTTGCCTAGTACAGGCCCATGCTGCTCATGACGCGTGCATACAGACACGCCCCCTTGCCACTTCTCCTGTTTTTTACATTTCTATGAGTGTGTATCAAGAATTGGGTTATCAAATGCAAATGGAATTTTCAAATCCGATTGATAGTTCCTGAGATTAGCGCGTTCAAAGTAACAAACAAATTCTTCAGTTTTATTATTACCCCCTTACTAATAAACGTATTATATCAGATGAATAGTTACACACCGATTTTTCTCTTTCAGTAGTCAGTTAATTTTGATTTTCGCAAGAAGAAGACAAAGCGTTGTGTAACTATACAGACACTATACAACGTTTATTAGTAGGGGGCCCTCGTAGAGGCGATCGGCAGCGGCGGCGACCTCTCGCGTCCGGCCCTGGTGCAAACCATGGTCCGGGGCGAGAGGGAGTGGGAGGCAGTCACCTCCTCCTGCGAAGCGGTCATGCTAGCGAAGGAGGTAGCGGCACGGCTGAGGGAGAGAGCCTCCTGTCCCAGCCGCCGCGGGAGACGCTCCGGGCGTCGGGAGCCGCGTGCTGACCCCCGGCCACCGTAGGTGTGGGCCTGTGGACGGAGAGTAATAGCTAGCTCACCGTCCGTACAGGAAAAGGCCCGTGCCGGACGGCGCGTTAGTGTTTCACGCGCGCCTCAAAGAGATGTCAGCATACATTGAAGGGGCCCGTTAGGGCCGAAGCCTGCCGGGTTAGCGGGATTGTCCGAAAGGGTTACCGCTGCCCCGGAACATAAAGGGCTAAGGAAGAAACACGGGTGGGTTTTAGTCAGTAAGAGTCTGACACTCCGTTCCGCTCCACCCAGAGCGGGAGGGGTCATTTGATGATTTCCAATCCTGTATAATAAAAAAAAAGTATGCATTTAGTAAGCTGTTAGTTTGTCATTACAAACAGACACTTCAATTTTATTTGTGTGTATAGTATATAGATAAATAAAAGTGTTTCCATTAAACCTACTACAAAGAAATAAACTTATCTTGTTAAAATAATCTTTCAATAAACATTCTCCATCCATTAGTAGCCCCTGACACGAATCAAAATTTAATCCGATAAAAGGGTTTAACTAACCAAAAACAATTATTTTTAAGCTTCACTGACTGATAACAATAAATACATTATGAAAATAATATAAAGTAGTCTAATACATAATTATTAAGTAGATAACAATGTAGGATTTTCGTAAAATTCTGTCTGTCTGTCACGTTAAAATATGACATGATGTGATAAAACCTGAATAATTTTAATAAACTAAACCGTTTTTTGCATAAAATTTAAAAAACGTTCTATTTGAACGTAGGTACAGACGCCAGCACATTAAGCTACCCGAAACTGTCAAATTTTCCTAATCAACATTGAACCATTTATGCTTTAGCGATAAAGTTGAAAATCTATTAATGAAATTTGTCAGATTGTAGTAGCTTGGTATGCTGGCGTCTGTACGAGCAGGTAACTGAAAAGCTACTAATTAGGTAACACTTCCCGATCCTTGCTAATTGGGAAACCTGTCTGTAATAATAATCTAACAGGCGACATTGATAACCAGCCTTATTTCAAGCCCCTAAGGTTTCATTTGCATTGCAATTTGCACATGGTATCAACATTTTTATTGAAACTTTTAATTAGTGGGGTATGAAACTGACGTTTAATTTGCTATATTGTTTAAAGGTGCCATATTTTATTGATAAATGTTTTGTGGAATCATCAATATTTTGATTGTATGCAAATAATTTGTTTAGCCCCCTGAATACATAATCATAATCAGCCTATATTTTTCCCACTGCTGGGACTCAAGACATGCCTCCTCTCAGTGAGATCCCAGTCCGTAATCCACCACGCGGGCCCAGTGCGGGTTGGTAGATGTCACACGTCCCCGAATTTTTGGGTCTAGGACATGCCGGTTTCCTCAAGATGTTTAAAAAAAACTCTGAATTACTAATAATAATTTATGAAATATCTACTGAAAATTTTAGCAAATTTTACCAACGTTTTCTAAACGATTGGAATGTAAATTAATGAGCTATCGTGAGGGTCTTAATCGGAGGGCAGGTCAAATAAATGCTCCGAAATATGCAAGATCATTTATCAAACTGTTTCAGCGGTGAAGTGAGTTTGTTTTTGCTAGGAATTGACACTATTGATGTATTGGCGCTTGGCGCTCACTTCACCTAAGTTTTCACGGTGAGATTTTTACATAATAGCAACGCTGGCATTATTTTATCTGTCAGATGCATCCTTAATGGTTAGGTTCTCGTCGACTTATTCAATTGAATTGAACATTCTTGGTGTTCCAACTTTAATATCCATTCTTTTGATAAACATCCATTGTGTTTATGTATCCGCTGTAAAAACAAAGTTTTCACATTGCCATTGACAATGCTCTAGCTGAAACAAAATTGATTTCTGACTCGAAATCCAGATAGAAATTCTGTGATGAGACGGTATTAAATAATGAAGTGCTGTCGTTTTAAAACTCTTGTCATTTATCCGGAATGTTTGAAGACTAATGTTCAACCAGTGTGCCCTGCCCGTTATGACACATAGTGCCGAATCGTGGCCACTGACTAGTACACAAATTCAAGGTCGCTCAGCGCACTATTGAGCGGGCTATGCTCGGAGTTTCTTTCGGAGTTTCTTTCAGGACAAAATCAGGAATGAAGTTCCCCGGAAAAGAACCGGAGTAACTGACATAGCTTGCAGAGTAAGCAAACTGAAGTGGCAGTGGCCTGGCCATGTTTGGCGAAAGACCGATGGCCGGTGGTGCAGACGATTCCTGGATTGGAGACCGCATATTGGCAAGCGTAGTGTGGGACGCCTCCTAGCTCCCAGCAGCCAGGACCGGCATCTAATCTGTCCCAGACACCTTCGGTTGAAGTTGGATGCGGAAGGTGGAGGACAGGGTCGTGTGGCGCAGTTTGGGAGTGCCTATGTCGAGCATACATGTTATGCATATAGCACTAGTGGACTGGGATAGGCTGAGCTGATTGATTTGAAAACTCTCTTGTGTGTACCAAAATAAAATGCAAATTAAGAAAACAGTCGAGAGGTGTCGCATGGCGTGGGACACCCGGTTGGAACAAAGCTCCGTTCGCTTTTTCACACTTTTGAGAAATGAGAACTACACCGAAAAATGACACTTTTGTAGCGTGACACGTCACATGAGCCGAAATTTTGATCGGGGTCGAGCTATTGGTAACCTAGGCTGTGCATAATAGTTATGCCAGTAATTGCACCTTCTCGACATCCAATGCAAAATAGGGGATAAATATTGTCCCTAGCAACCGCAGGCTACATTCTATACGCCCCTCTCATTAACCATAAGAAAAGTCATTAAAATCCAAACTAGGCGAGAGCAATTTCTTTAAACAATGAGTAAAAATAGCACGGTAACAATTATAAATCAACAATAGGGGGGTACAATGCCGGCTGGGAGCGAGTCGTCAACTTTAATTATGTTTTAAAATGCATTGTTTGTGGACTAACACTGTGTAGGTAGGGTGGCGTTATGCATATGAATGCGTCCGTAAGCGGTAATTATTGGTCTTTCTACGTACTTTTAATTTTCTACATTTAAAGGAAATTATGTGGGAGCTTTTTATGACTCCTATCGATCCAAACTAAAGTTTCAGTTGTCCCTGCATGCTAAAACTTTCTAGAAAGATATGAAAACTCACTCATTAGTAAAATAAAAACTAAAAACCTAAATTTTATTATTTTAACAAGAAGAAAAGAAAATTAAACTAACCAGATATTCACAAAAAAAAAAAATATCTTGAAAAGTAGCTCATCCTTTTCCATAAAGGACTTTCATATGAAACATCAAAATCGGTTCTTTAGTTTTGACTGAAAACTTACTAAACAGACAGACAATTTCACTAAATAGCTACATATGTACGGTGATCTAGATATTCTTTGCAAAGAATTCTCCATCTAATCGTGTCCTCTCTCGCTCCAATTTCTCGCACAATCTCGCCTGAATCTGGCAGCTCTTAAGACGTTGATTAAGCCTTAATAGCAGCCTTGAGAGGACAAAATATCGCACTGGACGAGAATACGACGACACGATACTTGTTTAAGAAACGGTTTTCATAAAAATGTGATTGGATCTTAAAGATTGTTCAGTGTTCAGAATTGGAAATATTTATGTAATCTGCATTTGCGATTTATTTGCCAAAAATGTAAACAAAACTTTAAATCCTACACAATAAAGTTCAGTTCAATTTACGCTACAACTTCAAGCATTTACAGAACTTTTCCAATCATGCTAGTCACTCTGAAATCAATTTAATTACCATTAAAATAATGTTGATATTTGTTTAACTTGAAATAATATTAATTTGAAATATAGGTTTGAATTTCGTGGTTTGAATAGACTTTAGGTGGCTTTAGTTCTAATAGCCGGTGTAAAGTAATTGGTATTAGGTGTGGTAAGCCCTACAGTGAACGCAAGCCCTACCGTCTTGCTGGACCCTCGACTCTAAGATGATTACCTTAGAGTCAAGAGTCCACCCTGCTAATAGCACTAGAATTTTCTATCTAAACCACTAACACTTACTCTATTCAGCTCCCACACAAAATCGCCTGTAATTCCATTCCACAAAAGCGACTATTCTCCACCATTTATACAATTTAAGTTCCATCTAACGGAGCCTTAACGAACACACTAAAACACCATCTAAGTATACTGACATAAGATTAATATTTCATTAAATTAGGCAATTTCCTTCACTAACAAAGGCTCCTGACTTTACCTTCCATAACGGCAGCAATTTTTGGACTAATGAGTTAATTTAGCTAAATTGCATTACCCAAGGTAACTTCTGTTTTATATGTGCTTAGGGGACTTTACAGGGTTTTATAAGATTGCACTCATGCTCTTAAGGGGTTAATAAATTGTGTTTTTAATTTTATGGGGCTAATTAGTGGTTGGGTTAATTAATTTTTGAGTTATGATCGTGACGGTGTTTCCTTAGGCTATAAGGTAACGTAGCGGTATCTACAAACGCCACATGCGAACTACCAGCAATACTGACGTCACAAAAAATCCTGCATCTCGCAAGCAGAGTTTACCGCGCAACTAGCATTACAACGGCCCGACATGAATCATGGCAGTTGCCCGCCAGACACAACACTCGTCTGGTCGGAGGATCCTCCCTTTTCTATAGAGTATGAGTGAACTTAATAGGTACCCTGTTTCTCATTCTTCTATAATACAGGCATGTTTTCTAAGAACCCTTTAGGCAGATAATGTACGTTTTAGTTTCAATCAATCAACTCAGCCTATCGCAGTCCACTGCTGGACATAGGCCTCTCCCAGACTGCGCCACAGCACCCTGTCCTCCGCCTTCCGCATCCAGTCTACCCCAGCCACCTTCTTTAGGTCGTCCGTCCATCTAGCTGGGGGGCGTCCCACACTACGCTTGCCGATACGCGGTCGGTTTAGTTTGTTTGAAGAATATAATTAGGTCATCATCATTATCTACAGCCTGACATCATCCACTCTTGAGCATAGGCTTCTCTTTTCTCGTGCCATCTCCCCCCCCCCGCCCCTGTGCCAGCCTCATCCAGGGGGTCTACTCCGAAACGGTTAACCACCGTATCGGCCGAATGTTCGGTCATTTTCTACTACCTTTCATTTCCTAAATTGACTATAGGTCCCGACCAAACTGTGCCAATCCGAACCTTTTTAGAACCCTTACCCTTTTTTTACCTTTTTTTTTTAAATTCGTGGTATTACAACAATATTCGAATCAGACAATGACAGAACATTCGGCCGACACGACAATCAACCACTTCGGAGTAGACCCCCAGGTTCTACCCGCGATGGTAACAATGTCGTACGCCTACCTCGCCGCCGCACGACCGACATTTAATTTAATAATTAATCTGCATTCGCGATTTATCTGCCAAAAATGTAAACAAATATGAGTTTATGGAAAAATAACTTTAAGGGGCTTACAGGACCTAAACACAAAAAACGCAAGTTTTAGAAACAATAAAAGTATATAAACAAAATCAGAAAAATATATGATATTCTTCAGGATATATGCTAGGTAGATAGTGTGTCGAAAACATAAAACAAAATTAACAAACAAAAGACTTGTAAAAAAACAAAATGTAATCAAGTGACAATAAATCTTACATCTTCTCACAAAATTCTATCCATCTTCCGGCAAACAAGTCACACTCCGGTGTTGATGTCAGCAGAGCAATGAGCATAGTGAGGGCCCAAACGAGGGGCGAGTGAGCGAGTGGTACTGTGCGTGTTGATGGTACCTACGGCTAGTATCCGGTGACTTCACGGCCTGAGTTGTTGTTTGGTGCCAGCCGGGTAAAAAGCCTTACCAACTGCGCTACCAGTTCCTTGGAATCGGACTCACTCCGCATAATACGGCAGGCGGTGTTAAGCAGGAAGTACTTACGCCTTAATTCGAGATAATTAAAATTTAGTACACAGAGCAAAAATGTTGTAGGACAAAGGAAGGGGTAAGTGTCCGAAGAGTTTTTTTATATAGAAATCTAGGAAAGGCCTTCTGAACTTTTCAAAAAGTAAAGCGTAAGTGCATTCATAGGGATTCCAAATCACTGCAGTTGTAAACCAGTTTAATGGCCAATTATATGTATGTGTTACTTAATTTTTTAAATATAGTTCGATTAAGAAGCGTAAAAATAATTAATATCATAATAATTAATAATAACCAATGTCTCTAACAAACTAAGAAACAAATGAATAAAATCGACAAACTTGCCGTTTCTTTATTCAAAACTTTCATTGATGTTTTTTTTATCAGGGGTCAAGGTCACCCATCCTCTGTACAAACACCTCAAATCCAACACTTTACAAGATCTCGGACCAAAACCAGCTCACGTTCGCCTTGCAATCACTGCACCAATGAGGCGTTAATTCCAAGCATAAATATTCTGTTCTATCCCATCACGCCAAGCTAAATATATTTAAGCAGCAATAAAGTGCTTGATCAAGGTTTCCATGTTCAGCATAAAGGCATTATGGACGGGATGAAGTTTCATGAAATTCCGTGGAACAAAACTCAATCTCCCCCCCTCCCTTCTTCCTTTGTGGCCCTTCCCCCTCTCGTTTACGAAGGCTATAGATTCTGATTAAAAATTAATTAATGAACTTACGCCGCGTAAACGGCAACATTTGATGCCTTTTGATGGCCGCCGGGAAGTTTGAGTGAAACTTAAGAAATTAAAGCGTGTAGAATTCATTAGCTGGGTATTTAATTTTGGTTTTAGTAGTGTCTGGTATTATAGCGAATAAATTGGGCTTAATTTCCGGACCGCGTTATCCCAGCAGTTTTATATAGATATACTTGTACACTACAAAAATACATCAAACGCTACAAAGTATACAATGGGCGGCTTTATCGCTTTCTGCAATCTCTTCTAGGCAACTTTGGAATGGACAGTGATTTTACTGGACATAAAATGGGGCTGTCGTTCGTGCAAATATTATGTATACAATACACTAAAATAGATAAACCGATGTATACAAAATACATAATAATACATTTATAAATGAAAAAAAAAATAAGAAAATAAATGAAGACTATAGATAATTGCAGTTACGAGAACAAGATCACAACGACAACTCATGTTTCTTTACAAGTCTTTTAAAGACACGTAACAACTGCGCACTTTTTAAGGTTTTAGTTTTAATTAAGTTCCCACAAATGAACTTTAACTACTCATGGTTTGTTCAACGAAACGTTTTTATAGTAATTTCATTGACAAAAAAATGTTAGTGCCAGTAACTGAAAATTTGCTTAAAAAAATCAGCATACAAAAGTTATACTGTAATACCTACTCGATCAAAATGTATGAAATAGCAGATTTTTTTTCGTGATTTCAGAGTTGTACCCATAGTGAAAGTTGTTCATATTCATGAGTAGTAGAACATCCTGTGAAAATGTGCGCACTGCTTAAAAAAATATCCGGTAGGTATTTATCATGATAAAAAGTTATCATCATCATCATCATCTCAGCCGAAAGACGTCCACTGCTGGACATAGGCCTCCCCCAAGCACTTCCACTTCGACCGGTTCTGTGCTTCTCGCATCCAACGGGTTCCTGCTGCCTTCACAAGGTCGTCGGTCCACCTTAATTTAATAATAAATAGAATACTTTTTATTAAAATTTTATAAAAAGTATTCTATTCTATTTTTTTTCTATTCTATATTGTTATCCTCTTTAACAAATAATTACACCTTCCACCCTCTATTACTGCTATCTGTGGAGGCTTGTAAATGGCTTGTCGTGAATTACCTCATTTTTAGTGTACATTCTTCTATATTGTTAGCCACCCAAACACAATAAAATAATGACTCTTCGCCAAAACAAATAAATCTTACATATGCACATCATAAATAATTCTCCTACTGTCTTGTATAAAAACTCTAGCTCGGTTGCAACAATATGCATGAACCCCTAACCCCGGCTTGACGTAACTTCAATAAACTCTGATTAAAATTTAATCAACCGTGTAACTTCGCCGGCAAGCGTTTTTGCAAACAAGCGAACGATGCAATCTTTGACTTGTTCAAACATTGTTACTTGTAGCTACATAAATTATCCCCGAATATTTTTATGCGAGAATCAAAGCATTAAATGCAAATCGTTGGGTTAATCTTGCTTGAAAGGTTTGGGGATAATTCGGTTAAGGAAAATAAGAGAAGATGCAAACCTTGCGCATTTTTAACCGCTATAGTTTGACTTACCTAAATTAATATTCGCAAAAATTCGGATGCAATCAAAAGTAAGTTTAAGATTATGTTCGTATAGGGCTACCAGAATCTCATGGCATAAAAAAAAATTGTGATTTTCATATGGATTGACATTGACATATGAAAATTTTAATTTTTTTATTTTTTTTTAATGCTATGAGATTCTGGTAGACCTATAGTGGTAACGGCAGCCACTTACAAGTTGTACGTGGGGTTGAACCCAAGTAAGCACTTTACTTTGTGTAAATTATGTCATCACCACTGCTCTCAAAATGATGAAGAAAAATATCGTGAGGAAACCGGCATGTATTAGATTTAAAAAAAGTCTAGAATATGTGACTCAACCCACACTGGACCCGTGTGGTGGATTATGGCCCACTCCCTCTCATAGAGAGGAGGCCTGTGTCCCAGCAGTGGGAACATTATAGGCTCATTATGCTGCTATGTTTAGTTTCATGGGACTAACTTTAGTCCTTTGACTTCATACAGTCGATAGACGAATTAGTTTCGTAAATAAGAACCACATTTTCTTTGAAAATAAAGAAGAGTTTTAATCCAAAACATTATGTAGACCTACATGAGTAACTGAGTATGTATTGTAGGCAATCATAAAACTCCAAGAAATAATACTTACCATAGTACAACCTTTTTTGCCACATTCAACTATCCAAACGTTACCAATAAGATAACAGAGGACTCCAACATCCGTGTTACGTCTTCCGTACCTCATAAATTAGCTCCAGGAAGGGTCTTGTTTCAGGTCACTAAACATCCAAGGTAAAAATATATAATTTATATAGGCTGGTCCTTCTACAAAGTGGTGTCCTACAGGCGGTCCGAAAGAGCTTAATGATCCGTAAACGGTTCGACTGTGCGAGACGCATCGGGACGAATCGCGACGCATCGGGGCGAATCGGGACGCATCGGGATGAATCGGGAAGACTCGAGGGTGCTGTTATGACGGGTTGAAGATAACATATTATGCATAAACTTTGGAGTTAGGAAAATTTTCTTGTTGAAAGTAAACAATAAGAGTAGAGAACATCTTGCAAGGTGATCTTAGAAACATTAACATAAATATTTACAAAGAAGAGGGGGGTATAATAGGGGAAGAGAATATTTAGGTACAGAGAAGAATCTGGATCTCATGCTAATTATTTTGTTCGAGTTTGGTATATGTATTTTTGCCCAGTATTTTTCCTAAAGGTTCTTAGATCTAGGAAAAAAATGTGTAAACAATTTTTTTTATCCCATCTAAAGAGATTGTTAATATCGTCCCTACTATAACTATAATAACGAGATCTCTAGTTAAAATCTTCACAGAAAACCGTTTAGGCATTCTCAGTGTAGACTCTTATAAATATCATGACGATCTTTAAAACTTTTAATTAAGTTACCAGTTTAAGTAGTAACCAGATTACATCGTCGTAAAGTCAAGTTTGGGAAATTCATGAGTTCAGACCTCTTTGAAGTAACAAAGTGTGTGTGAAATTGGTGAGGAGGTTCTGATTTTGCTCTTCCTCGTAATGCTTTCCTCTTTCTGACTTTTTTTTGTTAACTTTTGGATTTCTTATCTAGTTATATTTCAAATTTATTTATTAACTAGCTGCGCCCCGCGGTTTTACCCGCGTAAGTGTCGATCCCGTGGGAATATCGGGATAAAAATTAGCCTATATGTTAATCCAGGGTGTCAGCTACCTCCATTCAAAATTTTATCAAAATTGGTCCAGCCGTTTGAGCGTGAAGAAGTAACAAACATATAAAGACACACACACACTGACAAACTTTCGCCTTTGTTATATTAGTGTGATAATCAAAATTTGAACAAGAATAGATTGGACGGTGACCCCCAAACTAGGCTTTTGGCTGTACCTTAGGGGTCAGAATTGCGACGTTTTCATATGTATACCTAATGGAATGTCCAGTTACCTGTACTATATATTCGTCACATATGCTGATCTAGAGTCCAAAGATTACAACGCTGACCTTTATTTCTTTTGCATCGATAGCATTGTTCGTCATTATTACCTCACTTATCTCCACTTTGGACATACTAATTCTTACGTATACTTTTAATGAGGTGCTTGGGGGAGGCCTATGTCCAGCAGTGGACGTCTTTCGGCTGAAATGATGATACTTTTGTTGAGACGATTTAGTCTTGCAACCCGTTGCTTACATGATGTACGCGGTTCTCAAACTACACCAGCGAGCGGTGCTATTCTGTAAAAATCTCACCGTGAAAACTTAGGTGAAGTGAGCGTGGAGTGAGCTGTCAATATTGTCAATTCCTAGCAAAAACAAACTCATTTCACCTAAGTTTTCACGGTGAGATTTTTACAGAACCGACCGGCTGAAACCGCTCCGGTGTGCGGTGCTGCGTTTTTAAGCTTTGACTTTTAACTTTGTAGACTGCACGGAGATGCGGTGTCAGTGTGTTTGATACCCTACGGTTTTTGTATACAAATCAAGATTCTACATTCAAAATAAAAACTGCAGCACCGCACACCGATGCGGTGTCCGATGCAGAATGATAACTAAGTACCTCAAGTTATTTTGAGTTATTAGCCCCCTCCTCGAGTCCCTGCTAGTTCGTCTTCTGTTTTAATCTCTGTCCTATCAACTATAAAGTTTCTCATTCCGGTTTGATCCGCTTTTTCTTTTGTTTTTATTCCTAAAAGATCGTCAGCAACAAAAATAAGTACAGGGTTAGAGCTAAGTACTTACATTAACAGAAACAAACTAGAACGTTAATCTAGGTTTTTTTCTGCTATTGTTCTTAATTCTACCAAAAATAACAAGGATAACAGCTAAAGCTTACATGGAAATAATCCTATTAATGTACCCAAATCAACATTAATTGGCTAATAATTATAATGCTTGCTAACATTAATACGGCAGCGGAAACAATTTCCATGATTAACATCTTTCCACTTGACCAGCAAACCAAACTTAATACGTAGTGGCGAACATATAAAATATCGTAATAGCATTATAAATAATACCGCTATGAGAAAACACGGAAGTTTACAGAAAACTAAGTGTAATTTAAGTTTAGCGTGCTCGACAAAGTTTGCGCACGGAAAAGTAATTTTTAAACTTAATTGTTGGTTTATGTTTAGGTGCATAGAAGTTGGAACTAGACTGTAATAAGGGGGCTCGTCGCTACATAACAGCCACTCCAATCCAATGTACGATGTAAGTTTCTGAATAGTTGATATTTCAGCAAGAGGTTCTTGCCTAGACTAGAGATCAAATCATCATGAATCTGATTCATTTGTTATTTTGTATTCTTCGATATTCATTTTGATTTTTAACGTCTTTTAGGATACCTTACAAAATATTAGAATTTTTAAACTTTTACGGCGCCCATTATAAACTTTAAAAAAAAATTGTTACCTTTTTCTAGCTTTAAAAAAATATATATTTTGAAATGTGTTTTCTATTTGTATCAATCTTAGTTTTTATTACCAGCACCCTCATTGCGTAACACACTATCGATCGCAATCAAAATTATTTTGAAGGATACTACTAATCCATTGCTCCATATGTTCGAAAAAATTGCCTGCTTAACAGCGTAAATTACGCAATGAATGTTGTTGAACTGTCAAAATGACAGCTACTGTTAATAAGTACTACTTGGTCTGTGTTAGTGTATTACGCAATTACCCCGCTGATTACGAAAACTTATAAAACACTAAACACAATATTAGATATAATAGGCTATTTGTCTGACGCACATTGTAAAAAAAAATACAAAAAAACCGACTTCCACCGACAAATAACTTTAATTTCGGAAATCGGTATCTTTGGTTTTTTATTTTGGAGATAAACATCTCAGATTATTTAATGGTGTCTAACGAGCCCACAAAAACCTATTACTTCAAATTGCATAATGTATTTCTTTTAAAAAATAGTAAATACAAATGTACTGTTTAAATAAGCCGCCAAAACGCTATCTTTAACAATATGGCGTCGTGACGTCACGATTCACGTAAACAAACGTTGAAACGGTCGAGATACTAGACAAAAGTCATCTGTTCTGTCAACGATAGACAGAAATTTACTAAATCATGACGTCATCTTAAGTTCAGCCAATCCAGACCGTTTTCGATTACGTGGCGCCAGATTTAAAAAGATGAAGTTTTTTCGGGATTTTTTTTTTATAAATAATACATTGTTTTGTAGTAAAATTACCTAATGCAAATCGATTTTAAAAGCGATAATCTATACGAGTGTCAATAATTATGACCTTATTTTTTACATTGTCAAATAGCCTATTCTCATTGTTTGGCTTATTGTCTTTATAATATATTCGTGTATTTATGTATAATTATTTATATGTAATTAGGTATTTAAAGTATATTTAGGTTTCTGTGTATATTTATATTTAAAAATACTTATTTCTCAATTTTCATGATTGCATCTACCAATGTTTGTCTCTGCATCACCCAAAGGTTGACTTGTAGAAAATGCCTATGGCATTAAGTCCACCTCTGTACTGTTCTGTACACAAATATATCTTAATGAAAATGTAAATGTACATTTGTGTGCTTAAACTATTAACCCCTTACTAATAACGTATTATATCAGATGAATAGTTACACACCGATTTCTCTCTTTCAGTCGTCAGTAATTTGACTTTCGAAAGACGAAGACAAAGCGTTGTGTAACTATACAGACGCTATACAACGTTTATTAGTAAGGGGGTAAATAAATAAATATAATGCCATCTGATAAGAAACATATTATTATATTTATTTATATGGTGTACATAATAAAGAGTATTCTATTATATTCTATTCTTATTAAGTAGGTACAGTCTGCAATAAAGCTCGATTAAGACTGCAGTTTTCTAAATCTTAATTATGGCGCAAGACAGTTAATTAAAATCGGAACAGAAGTAAAGTTTAAGCAATGTTAACTCTTAGGTATTTTAACAAATGCTAAAAAGGAGATTATCAAATCACTTTGTATCAATTTACATGATGTGTAAAAGAAGCTGTGTTAATCGACCTTTGTTGCTGACCATACCTACAGTGCACCTGCATTGCTCACCCTTACAAGTACAACTTAAGCCATACATCCATACAGCCTCGCGTCGCTGTCCAGTATCTAATTCAAACTTTATCAAACTCGTCGCTATGTTAATAAACAAAGTCGGGCAACTGTTGCAGTGAACTCAGGGTTGTCAGGTTCAACTTTACCTGTATTACCTGCTTCTAGATTTGCTTCTGAAATAGCTCTTCCTAGAAAGGAAACTTGTCCTGTTTTGTTCTGACAGAGTTCGATGTGGAATAGTGTTTCCTGGAAGATAGAATCGTTAACACCGTAGTTATAATGATGGTGCAGCTTTAAAAGGGTAATATGAAAAGAAACTTCTGGAAATTATTATTAAATTCATAGACATGGCAAATCTTTTTTTTTATTTCTTATAAAACCGTCTTGGGCAGATAACATGTTGTCACTTGTCAGTAAAAGGCTGTTACTCTCCTAGAACTGAACATAAAATATAAACAAAACGGGGTCAAAATCAAAAGGTCAAGGACACGCCCACTTCACTACTTCGGTATGTTAACATTTAAAGGTAAAATTACGAAAAACAAATCCAGACACTGCCCTATGCAAAGAAATGAATTTACAATTTTATTGTTTATTTAACCGCCTCACCTGAAAACCCTGACCACAAATGCAGTAACAAACGAGGAGTCCAGTTCGTTATCTATACTGCAAGTTGTCTCTCGTTTCCTATTTCAAGTTGGATAACACAACAGATTTCTGCTGCGGTTCCCTTTTAAATAAAGGCGCCGCCCCACAGCAGGCCACGGCTAAGATACGCGCATATCCTTAGCATCGCTTTGTATAAAATCGTAGGCGGAATCGTCCACTACAACCCACAGTCACGCACGGATGCTTGGCTAGTAAACAAATGAACCGCGCAGCTAATATGGTAATGCTCTCCGTGTATAGCCGGTATACGTATCTCAAAATTGACGCGCTTTACTTGTAGTAGTACAAACACGCTGTGAATGTATACGTGAAGATGAGTAGCGTCAGGACATACACGCAAACACACACACACAATTTAACTTCGCCATTATCTCGGACGGTACCGAGAGCTCCTGCGCTTACACTCACATACACAGCGTGTTTGTACACTTCATCATCTGCCTAGCCTTTTCCCAACTATGTTGGGGTCGGCTTCCAGTCTAACCGAATGCAGCTGAATACCAGTATTTTACATGGAGCGACTGCCTATCTGACCTCCACAACCTAGTTGCTGGGTAATACGATAACCCTTGGTAAGACTGGTTGTCAGACTTTCGGGCTTCTGACTACCCGTAACGACTGTCAAAGATCCACGAATGACAGCCGGGACCAACGGCTTAACGTGCTTTCCGAGGCACGGAGGGGTCACGGTATGTAAAGATGGCTTACCCTGATCGATCGACCTGTGCGGCTGTTATTATTTAGCCACGGGCTCCTGCGTGCGGCGTGTTTGTACACTTGTTAACCACAAAAAAGCGCGCATCGCTTTATGAGATAAAACACTATGGACGGCCGACTTAACTATATAACGTTGCTCATAGACTAGAAAGCAGTCAGAATAACGTGGCGTTAAAATTATTTACCTGTAACTAACAGTTTGTGAAATAGCAGTATTGTAACGGAATTGTTTTGTTACCCAATTATGGAAATACAATGTTGTTGTTCATAAAGAGCGTTGATACCATAGACACTACAAATTGTAGAAATGTTTTAATCCAGTTATTACACATCCCTAGTTTTAAGTCGGGCATCTGGCTTAATTGAAAAATTTCATCGTGTTTTTTTTTTTCAGTGTTGTTACAGGTATTTTCATGTGCATTTTCCAATGCTTGCAGATACTTACAGTGCTTGCAACAATGTTAAATTATGACACAAATAGCAGCGCCCCACGTTTTCAACCGCATAAGTGTCGATCCCGTGGGAATATCGGGATAAATACTATGCTATGTCCTTTTCCGGGACTCAAACTATCTCTATACCAAATTTCACCTAAACCGGTTCAGCGGTTTAAGCGTGAAGAGGTAACAGACAGACAGAGAGACACACATTCGCATTTATAATATTAGTATGGATAATGATTACATTTACAGTAATCATTATGACCCAGGAGAAGATGGCGAGACTGGCACTCAATCTTATGTTATTTTTATCTATACTCAATATCACCACGTGCAAAACAATTCAACCCAAAATTGAGCAGAAATCGCCAACACCGATATTGGAAACAAAATTGACCTGACCAGAACCTTCTGCGAAACACGTCGTCAGTATCACACCTCCGTAATTGGCAGGTCGGAATGACCCGATTACAGTAGGTGACGAGAATCCCAGCGTGCTAGCGCTGATCGGAATTTCATTAACCAGTGGCGAATTTTAGTACGTTTCGGTCAATTCTCGTTGGCAACGAGATTTGATGATTTTTGGTCATCGATTTCCGAGGATTGATAAAGTGTGGTTTGAGATTTGAACGTTTACATTTGCGGATATTTTAAGTGGTTTACTCTATCTGCTTCCAACCTACTTTGAATGGGTCTCGGTTTCTGATTTACCTTACTTACTGGCCGTTTTGCGTTGATATGACGAATTTTCTCCCAACTTGTTCTTTTTAGGGTTCCGTACCCAAAGGGTAAAAATCGGGACCCTATTACTAAGACTCCATTATCCGTCTGTCTGTCTGTCACCGGGCTGTATCTCATGAATCGTGTTATAGACAGTTAAAATTTTCACAGATGATGTATTTCTGTTGCCACTATAACAACAAATAATAAAAATAAAGTTAAATTAAAATTTAAAGGGGTATAGAAGAAACGTTTTTTTCGGCATTTTATGCCTTGTTTGTATTCTTTCTTTCCTTCTTTGGCGTCGTCTCCCTGTCCTGTTCCTTCTATACTATAGGTGGAGACGGCACAGTAGGTATGTCTTTTTCTTTCTATCTTAAAAAGTATAATTAATTATGTCTTTTCTATTAGTGTCCTTCTATATTAACCGTCATCAAAAAAAAACTTCCTTCCTTGTCGTTTCAACTTTTCTCGATATTGCTTGATCTTTTCTTGTAGTAAAAACTAATCTAGTCTAATATTATAAAGAGAAAAAAAAAATTTTTTGTATGTAGGGGATAATCTCTAGAACTACGTCGGCTTTGAAACAATCTTTTTGTATTTGATAGCCCGATTCTTGAGGAAGGCTATAAGTTATTTAAAATCGCGCTATGACTCTCCGGAGTCGACCAAAAAAGGAAACAAGTCAGAAAGAACGCTAACCGGAAAAGAAGTAAAAATAAATTCTGCCTTAAGTAAAACATATGACTTTCATGTTACACAAAAGCAATAAATTCCACACAACCACAAGGAGCTGCAAGTTTTCCGGGCAGTCGCCTAAACAGAGTAAGTTTATAGCTCAATTCCGTGATATGGCGGCCATTTTAATTTTGTACTGCAGCCAACAACAAAGTTGTTTTAGGTCTTCAACGTTTGACAAGACTGACTACACTGCTAACACTAACTAGGCTGTGTAACGTTGTGGTCAGTTCTTAACGGGAAATAGTCGACTGATGCTAAATATTTTACAATTAGTAAGAAGCAAGTCACATCACTAGTTTTCATGGCACAACACAAATTTTCTAAGAACACCGGCATTTCAACATTGCTTAGCTAGCAGGAGTGATTCCCTGACCCTCAAGATACTGTGTAATCCAAATTTAGGGGTTCTGCATCCCGGCTTCTACGTTCAGGCTGGCCTCTATAACCTCACCAAACAGCGCGCTGCACGCGTAGCTGAACTGCGTGCTGCACGCAAAGCTAAACTGTGCGCTGCACGCACGCTGCTCCGCGCGCTGCCGATGACCTTCTGCCGTCGCTGTCTGCGGCCTGCCGAAGGCCTGACCGGTCTCCTGTACCCGTGTTGGCAAGCCCTGCCCCCCCGTGTCCAAGCCTCTCTGTCCCGGAAACCAAGGACGGTACCTTTCCTATCTTACACGTGCTAGTGCTCAGAACGATTAGTCAAACTAAAACTCAAAGCATTTATTTCAATTAAACCAAATACAGGCACTTTTGAGTTGTCAAGGGATCGGTCAGTCAGAAAGATGAAGCTAGTTGCCCATTCCAAAGCGTAGGTACCTATGGAGAAGAACGGGCAAGAAACACCATGGACACTTTTATAGTGTGTCCTTACTCGCGACCTAGTCTATTATTACGTATCTATTGTAAACCTACTTTGTGGATTATACATTTATGAACCTTGCCTAAGTGTTTATCTTTTACATAACCTAATTGTTAACGGCCTGCCTGCAAAGCCTTAGCCGTTACAATAGGTATTGTAATGTAATGTTAGGTTTATGTCATATTATTATCCTCAATTGGGTTACTACAATTCAGTTTAGTTCGTATGTAGCTTTTATTATTTTTGGATCCTGAAATTGGGTAAAAGATAAGTAGCTACTAGTAGATACTAAAATGGTTTTTGGGAAAAATACTTTGGTTTCAACATATTTTGTTGAATGACGTGAATTACTTTTACAACTTAAAGATATGTCGCACACTTGTTTTGCGAACTAATGGCAGACACTCACACAGGGTGGCGATTTAGTCACCTGCATCCGTCAAGGCGGTGATTCTATCCGTAATTTTAAACAATTTTCGCTACGAAACTCTTATCAGATTCGTTAAAAAAAGATCAAATTCCTATACAACAGTAGACATAGAATTTCGATGCATGTATGAAAAGTTTTTTTTTTACAATTCGGGTGTAAGTATTATTTATCGTAAAATAATGAACACGATCAGGTATTTCAGGAATAGGTAGAATGGCGCTCAATGCAAACTCAGTCTATTTAACATAGGCATGACTCGGCATTGTTTGACCTAGAATTGTCAACCGAATATTTAGTACTTCACTGATTCAGAACGATCTAGGTTGAAGTTCGTAGCACTGAATGCTTCAGGCTCGATAGTGTCATGCAAATGGTCACACTACTCCAGATAACAGTGCTATTGTATGTACAATTTGTCGGTATTATGTATGCAATAGCTTTCTAGCCTAGTATAACAAGGTGTGATTGATACACTAGCCAGAATATACGTTATCTTAAAATTGAGAATTATTCATTGTAAAGGACACAAAAAATTGAGTGACTGCTCAGTAGAGCAGTGGTGACCTAGTAAAGCAGTGGTGGCCCAGTTGAGCAGCGGTGGCACGGTAGAGCAGTGGTGGACGAGTAGAGCTGCAGTGGTGGCCCAGTAAAGCAGTGGAGGCCCAGTAGAGCAGTGGTGGCCCAGTAGAGCAGTGGTGGACCAGTAGAGCAGTGGATCGAAGACATGACGTGACATCTACCAACCCGCACTGGGCCCTCGTAGTGGAATATGGCCCACTCACAGAGAGGATTCCTGTGTCCTAGCAGTGGGAACAGTATAGGCTGATTAAACTAATGGTGTGCAAAACAAAAAACATTTTTGTCTTACGTCAAAATAAAATTGAGACGAATGAACAACAATTAAAAATGTCGTTCTCACTCAACTTCAAAACAAAACATTATTTTGTTCGGCAGTATCCGTATTCCGAGAGGCTTAGCGCGCATGATACAATAATCCTTTAATCGTCAGTGGATGAGAGAAATACGACTTTGAGTAATACCCCATTATCTGCTTCTTCCTTTTACTGTTCAAAAAATACGGAACAAAACAATTTTGGCTGTAATTGTATCGGGTCTGTTTGAAATCCATTTTCCGATCCATCATTTTCTCTCATCCAAACTCAATGTTCCTCCTCTTCTAGAAGTATGTCAAAAATTTGATAAATATTTGTAAATTGAGAAACTGTGAAATTTTGTAACGGCCCTTTATTTTTTTGTCCGCTTAAAAAAAACGGTATACTTATCCTTTAACATTAATTCGCACAAACATTTTATGACAGAACCTCCTGTTTTTTTACCACCATGTCAGCACCCTAACTGAGTAATACGCTATCAATGCCAATCTGAATAATTTTAAAAGTTATTGCTCCATTAGTCCATTGCTTCACAAGTTCGAAAAAATTGTCCGCTCAAGAACGTAAATAACGCAATGAATGATGCTGAACTGTCAAAATGGAAGCCATTGCTGTTTTTCATTTTCATGTAATTTTTTTTTGTTTTTTTTTTTTTATTTGAAATGGGTTTGCTCTTTAGTCTAGGTCAGAGTTGACAGGGACAAAGTTGACGATGGAGTGAGCTCACCCAGAAGAAGCCTGTTCACTCTTACTTTGAAGAGATTCGGGTTGTATGAGCTCGGAAACACTCCACTCTTTTGCTGTGCGCATTATAAAAGACATTTGAAAACGCTTAGTGCGAATTGGTGGAATAGCAACTAGGTAGGGATGGTAACTTGCAGTGCGTCTGGATGTCCGAAGGTAGAAGGGGGCCGGTGGAATGAGGTCGTGGAGTTCTTGGGCACACTCACCGAAGTACAATCTGTAGAAGACCGAACCTGTCCATTTTAGCAACCGGGTACCTATTTGTGAAACGTTTATCAATAAAGTTATTAATAAAGTTAGTAAGTCTATGAAACCTATAAGGTTAAAATGCCATAGTCTCAATAAGCTTATTGAGTCTATGAAATATGCAACAACCAATTAAGGGGCTTACAGGACCTAAACACAAAATACGCAAGTTTTAGAAACAATAAAAGTATAAGATCACAGAAGAAGAGACAGTAAACAAAATCAGAAAAATATAATGATATTTCTACAGGATATATGCTAGGTAGATAGTGTGTAGCAAACATAATACAACTTATTTGATACGATAGAAAAAAAATCATGAAGATACCTCTAAAAACTTTCTTTTTAAAATAAAATCATACTATTATGCATACAATCATTATGATTTTTTGTCAGATTATTTTACAAGCAACATACTAAAACTCTAGTGTTTTAATTTTTTTTGTCCAAACAATAGATTTTTTGTAATAAAATAATTGCTTCATATTTTGCAATAAATTACCAGCGTTGTGCCATCACGCTTCTCTTTCTTTTCTATGCAGTCCTACAGTGACCGCGCTTTACGTCATGTAAGCCCCTTAAGTACTTATGTCCACAAAAGATAATAACAAAAGTTACCATCACTAATTTCGTTTCCCCAAATACGTAAAGGTACCCGTTCATGTGTCACTCCTACCGAATAACCTCTTTGTGTTGCCGCGTAAACAAAACTAGCAATATCAACATCCAGTTGACGAGACAATTGAGGCATCGGCGAGTTCCGACCGCCACATATTGCCCCATTTGTCGGCACTACGCCGAGTAACGCTCGATTGCCCCTTTGATTGCCCGCTGTCTTCTTAGCGAACGTCTTTTGTTTCGTTTCATTGTTTTTTCGGACTAATGCTTATCGGATGCGCAGAATATCTCTTTCAGTTATTTGTAAAGGGGATTATTTGTGGTGTTTCGATGTGGAAGATATGTAGGGGAGGTAAACAAGGTATGTCTTTTGTTTAATGTAGGTAATTTGATTGCCTGTGTAATTTGTGTCTGAGAAATAATTATAGCTACGTAAAGCCTATTAGGAAGGAACACGGGTGGATTTTAGTCAGTAAGAGTCTGACACTCCCTTCCGCTCCACCCAGCGCGGGAGGGGTCATTCGATGATTTCCCAGCAGCAAAAAAAAAAAAAAAGCCTATCAAACTTAATTTTCAATTGTATGTAGTGAATTAATTAGACCTTCGTTATTAAAAAGGTCCATTTCATTCATATGCCGAGACAATAGGAAGCGAAATGGACAAATATAATAACTGAATGGAACCCTAGAGAAAGCAAAAGAAGGAAAACTGTTCGATTTATTAACCAATCGATATTATGAACGTTCGAGTATTTAGACTTTCGATTTATAGTGGTCGATCAATTGATATTCGATCATTTGGCATTCGATTTGGCATAGTACAGTCACGAGCATGTATATGTATACACTTGGCTTTATTCAAAGACGATTTTCTCCTTTAGTTTTGAATGAAATTTTATGTTATTACGAACAAAGTATTTTCGATGCCATAGGTTTGTGTAAAGTGTCTTATTTCAACGTGGCATTCGTTATTTCTCGAAAAAATCGACATTGAAAGTTGCCAAGTGTTGACATATTAGTGCTCGTGACTGTACACCCCAGTTAAAGCGATGGGAAGATGATTTTAGGAAAGTAGCAGGCCCAGAATGGTTACGTACGGCAAAGGACTGACACAAATGGAAAGCCTTAGATGAGGCCTTTGTCGAAAGACAATCTGTTGTGACGGGAGACCAACCAACGAATGACGAGAATATGATTTAGTTTAAGTTAATTAATTTTCGTACCTCTTTGTTCAACTTTTAATTGTTTTGTCCAATAAGTTGAAAACGAACAGAAACAAAGGCTTATTTTATTTTTTATTATTAAAAAGGTACAATAAAATAGCTTTTAAATAATATTACCTAAATTAATCTATATTATTATATCCAATCTGAAGAATTTTATTGTATTTTTTTTTTGTTTGAAAGTACTCTGGACTAAAAATTTTAAAAAATATTTTTGCATTTGTTAGCCCAATTATTATTCGCGAGGAAGGTCCTCAAGAAACACAACGCAATGAATAACATCACGCTACGCCCCTATGGAGCCGAGCAAAAAGAAAAATCGGAAAGTCAGAAAGAACACTAAGTCGGGCGGGCAATGCAATGCGACGCGGTGGGTCGGGGGCCGAGGAAGTTTCATAAAAATGTGACTATTATTTTAGTATAATCTGTATCTTGCAATTTCCACGCGAACGATGTCGCTGACAGAAGGTAGACCGTAATAAATCTAATGCGGTTCGGTTTAAACAAATGAACAGTTTATACGGTGGTGGATTATATCATAACCATTTACAAAATCCTGTATTATTTATATAAACTTTTCGCACAAAAAGGTATAAAGTTGGACTTAATGCCTTAGGCATTCTCTACCAGTCAACCAAGGGTGGTGAAGAGATTGGCTGTATTTAATTAACCTTTTTACCTATAATAAACAATACAATATCAAGTTAGTTCATAACCTTAGGTACTACACCACTCTTTTTCTTCTACTTTCTTCCCACAACAATATGAGAAAACTTCCGAAGTGACTCGGCGAAGTAAATTCATAACAAAATTCGGTGACAACAAGCCTCGTCATTGTTTGGCAAAAACTTTGGAAAACTTGCAAAGTTTCATCTTATATCCAGTTGTAGTTCTAGCAGTTTTATTGAAGAGGGTTGGATATTAAGTTTTTGCTATTTTTAGAGGTACTTGTACTGTTGGCGAGAACGTATTTTTCCTTAATTGATTTTAGGGCTTTGACCGAAGACGTTGAATAAAGGGGCTCGTGGATTGATAATAACAGCCGCACGGGTGATCAAAGGTTAAGCTAAGCTTCCCGCGTTCCTGGATGGGTGACCATCCATTACATATCCGAGACCTTTTCGTGCTACGCGGTCGAAATGTATGACACAGCTCATTTTTAGGGTTCTCTACCTCAAAAGGAAAAACGGAATCCTTATAAGATCGCTTCGTTGTCTGTCTGTCAAGACTCTGTTTCTCAGGAACGCGTGGAGTTATCAAGTTGAAATTAAAATTTATATAACTCAGGGCTGCACTCCCTTGAGGCAGTGAAAAAATCAAACTTCTAAGTCAACGCAATCAAAATGTACGGACGTTTATGTTCCGTTTATGCTGTATATTTTGACATTCGCAAGGGAATCAAAACCTATAAGGTACTTCCCGTTGAATCATAAAATTTGGCAAGGAGGTATAACATGTAGCACAAGTACCTATAGGAAAAAATCCGAAAACCGTAAAGGACATTGTAAAAAATGGCCTATGAATCAGCACGTATACAGCTTTAAAATAATTATTAGTTTTATTATAATTTACATTACAATTATTATAATAGAATGAACACTTCATAATTTCGAAAACATTTTAAAAAGTATTTCAGTTGGGTCTTATTCCCCGGCGTCATTATTTTTTGTTTCGATTTTGACGTTTTGAATAGGCAAAGGGTATTTAGCTCATTCAGCCAAGTCTTTGTGCGCAGTGGAGTGTAATTACAAAACTCAACACGCTCGGCGCTTGATCTATGAATAAGTTTTTTAGTTACAAACAATAAAGGCCTCCCAACTCTCTTTCCACTTCTCTCTGTTTAAAACTGCTAGGGACCAGTTCTTGTTGAAGGAGTCCAGCTCATCCCGCCATCTCCGTCTGGGCCTGCCACGATCTCGTTTGCCATTAAGAGGGACCCATTGGGTCGTAAGTTTGGCCCATTGTTCGTCTGACATGCGGCAGTTGTGTCCAGCCCAGTTCCATTCTAGCGTGGCAGCTTTCCAAGTGACATCAGTTATCTTTGTGATGGAACGGATGGTCCGATCCGATCCGGCTCGAAGGACCATTTTATGTACAGGAACGGGAGGTAGGTGCTCTTCAGGTTTCTACCTTAGGTTTAATTTTATCAATTTAGTTTAAAGTGTTACACCCACATCGAAAACCTAAAGACAACTAAGTAAGTCTCACCCCAATAACAACACAAAACTTATATCACCCAGTTTCTCCCATCAATAAATTAATTGATCGTTCAGAACCGGGAATAAGATCCCACCTGCCAGTATTATCTTACCGGGCGATAAACGAAAGGATTTAAACAAAGCCACCGGCTATTGTTCGACGTTTAAGTTTGTCGGCCATCTTTGTTTTGGAATTTCAGTCGTTACGTACGCTTGATTAAATGGGGGGTTATTACGTTGAATGAATGAGAGGGTGAATTGATTTTAGTGTTTTTAAAGATCTTCTTGTTTTTCCGACGCTGAAAAGTATTTATTTTATCTATCAGTACTTTAAAGTTTACCCCTACCCTATGTTGTATGTAGGTATATCTATACATCTATATATTCTATTCATATGTTTATACGGCTGGCCTATTTTAGCTAAAGAATCAGCATTGCCATACAGGCAATGCTGCCAGCCTTTTAGGCATGTTTCTTATTGACAGCGATGCGGACGAATTTTTTATGCACTTTGATTATTTCCCCTCCTTTTTATATACTTGTACGTATTATTATTTTAAGACTGTTACCTTTGTAAATTATGTAAATATTCATAGTATTAACTAGAGTCGCTTTTCGTGTGGGTCTGTATGATCGTGGTGTTCTTATACACCGCGCAACGGATTTTGATGTGCTTTTCACCATCATCTATAGGATTTATTGCGAAAGATATTAACTTACTAAAAAAGACTTAGCTAGATGTTTTTTTCAAGTCGGAAAAACCGGGCCGCTTAGTACTTAGTTACACAAGACGGATTTAACCCCGTTCCTTATAATGAATTGAATTCCTAACGTAGATTCTGATTATGCTTTGCGTAGATGCAACACAGAAGTCGCGCTACATAACAACGTTCTGCGGTGCTATTCTGTAAAAATCTCACCGTGAAAACTTAGGTGAAGTGAGCTGTCAATAGTGTCAATTCCTAGCAAAAACAAACTCAGATACAACACAGGCACCTTTTAGAAATACAGTTGTAACTTTTATAATTATGTTCATAATTTAAAAGTCAACTTTTGGTACACTTAGATTGAATACAAAACATTATTTTGATCATTCAAGAGTTATAATAAACTCCAACAAAAACTTGGTGCTGGGCATAATTTAGTATCTAAAGTTTGGCATTTTATGTTAATAAATTCAGTTCTCACAATAAAATTTTACCTAAAGCTCTCAACAAGTGGACGTTAGATAACACTTTCAGTAATTTATTCATTAACTTTTTGGTTAAATGATTAATATTATTTTTTTTGAGGGGCCCGTGGCTACATAATAACAGCCGCACAGGTCGATCGATCAGGTTAAGCTACGCTTGCCGCGGTTGGTCTGTGGATGGGTGACCATCTTTACATACCGTGATCCCTCCGTGTCTCGGCAAGCACGTTAAGCCGTCGGTCTCGGCTGTCATTCGTGGAATCTTTGACAGTCGTTACGGGTAGTCAGAAGCCCGAAGCTCTGACAACCAGTCTTATCAAGGGGTATCGTATTACCCAGTAATTGGGTTGTGGAGGTCAGATAGGCAGTCGCTCCATGTAAAATACTGGTATTCAGCTCCATCCGGTTAGACTGGAAGCCGACCCCAACATAGTTGGGAAAAGGCTAGGCAGATGATGTTTAATATTATTTTTATTATAATGTCAGCCTTGGCTACCTAATCTATAGATATGTATATATTTAATTTAATTTATGCTTTTGTCTTCGATGTTTCAGTTGTAATTAACCATTATTACGTTACACAGTATATCCTATCTCCTGCATGAGTTAACAGATTAATTTCCAAAGAGCTCGATTAATCTTAATCTATATTGAAATGGCCGGAATAATTATCAAATAATATTAAAATATAATAATATTAATATTATAATATGTTAATATCAGTATTAAATAATAATATAGTTGGTTTGTGTTTTTGTTTGAATGCGCTAATATCTGGAACTGCCGCCCCGGTCGGGGCGAATTTGAAAAATTCTTTTTGCATTTTTTTTTTGCATCACGAAAAAACGATAAGCAAAAACGAAGTAATAGCGCGGGCGGGCGATGCGACGCGATGCGATGCGGTGGGCCGGGGGTCAAAGGAGTTTTTTAAAAATGTATCTGTTATTTTAGTACTTATATTGTGTAAGACTTTCTCGCGAACGAAGACGCGGACAGAAGCTAGTTGATTAATAAAGGGCCGTGATAGTGTTATTAGAAGCCTTACACTGAGGCCGACAAAGATCTATTGGAATGATGTAAAGCATCTCCCAAAGATACCTTTGGGAGATGATACCAACCAATCAAATTCACCATAGGCGTTGCGAGAATATCTTCTAAGGAGCTTTTTGTGAAGGGAACAAAAACAGCGTGCAGATGAAGCAGTTTTTCTCCGGAACTTACAGAGAAATTACATCTGAAAAAATAGTTGGTAATCTACATGATATGAATCGTAATTTGGTTTAGCCATAATTTTTCTATCGATATCACCTATTAAGAAAAAAAAACCACCAAATCACCTCCAAATCGTTGAGATGAAACCATTTTACTCCTTCATTTTTTATCAAAAGAATATAAAAAAAAAATCTAGTGCTTTGCAATACAAACGAAAATTATTTGGTTTTGTTACTTTTTAAAAACATGTATATTTTTTAATATAATAAATTAAAAATGCGATCGTTTAAGGTCCGTGTCTATATCATCCCCGCACTCGTCCACGAATTCAGTGCGGGGCGCCTCGTGTTGCTAGGCAACGCGTTGGCATGCGGGTGCATGCGGGTGGCGGAGTGGCGCGGAGAGGGGTAGTTAGCTCCGCCCAAATGCACAAGGTCGTTGGCATGAATACAAGCCTTAAGGCGATGCCCAAACTTAGGACACCGCGAATCGCTCAGTTTTTTCGCCGCACAGTTATTACATGCGTACTTAAGTACATATTACAAGCTAGAAAAAAATGTATGACTGTATTGTCAAATGTTTAAAGTAAAAGACTTATTCAAGATATTTCATAGTATCATGAGTGATGTGTTTTATAGTATCATGATAAAACAATCGTAAATCAGAGCAAAAAAAAAGAAAATTCGTCGCATAATTCTCAAAATTTTAAGCGTAAACTATCATATTTTATGTAATAATAATAAAGGAAATTCAATCAACTAAAGAAATAAATTACAAATATTCCACTGAGCTGTGCATTTATTTTTTAATTAAAACTGCAAAATTACTTTTTTTTTGGTTGTTATTTGATTCAACTACTAATATTATAAATTCGAAAGTATTTCTGTCTGTCTCTATGTTACCTTTTCACGCCTAAACCACTGAATGGTTTTCAATAAAATTTGGCAGAGAGATAGATTGCATCCCGGGGAAGGACATAGAATAGTTTTTATCCCGATATTCCCACGGGATCGAAACTTACGCGATTGAAACCGCGGGGCGCTGCTAGTTACCTATAAAACTGCTTCTTACCGTGCCTGAAATAAGCTCCAGCAATTAAAAGCGTTCCCGTGTATCTGTACAAGGAAGTGTATATATATTACGTATCATATTCATAATATAACATGCAGAGTGCAACTCGAGCGCAGTTACCTTGTGTAAACGTTGCTGTGATCACTCAAAACACTGGTTGCTACGAGCACTGATCCGCGTTACACAGTAGGGCCATGAAACAAGCGGTATGATTTTTACATTTAGGAACTACATAACATCACGCCTGTTTTGACCGAAGAATTAGGCAGACGTGTACCTTTCGACATAGTAGGTTGGTCCCTATTGTAAGTGGGCGTGCCTATTGCCATCAACCGGGCACAAATCCTGTCTCCGGGCTGCTACTGAGAAACTCCTGATAGAAAAACCCATTACCACTTTGCCCAACATAGGAATCGAATTCAGGACCTCATGCGCAGCAGTAGCGCTTCCTGCAACCAGTAGACGAATGAGGCAGTCATTTAGGAAATACTTTTAAAAACCAACTGGCTGGTTTTCTTCGGAGTCTTTAGATCTGTTTTTTTGCTACCGACTTCCGAATTTAAAGTTATTTTTTTCACTTATAATAATAATATGTTGTTTGTTTTTTTTCTCCTCACAGTTCATTTTGTTTATACCTATGTATGTATGTATGGTGTATGTGTGTATGTATCTATCTATCCATGTATTAGTATTTATTGTTGTATTTTATAAGTAGTCATTTCCTAGCTATTTATCCCGTATGTTGCACCTGCCATGTTTTGTCTCTGCATCACACTAAGGTTGACTGGTAGAAAATGCCTCAGGCATTACGTCCGCCTTTGTACAGTATTTATTTTATGCTATGCTATTTAATGCTGATTCTTTGGCCAAAAAATAGGCCAACATGAAGAGTCGACCAACCGCTTGGTGATGACTTGAAATACTAAGTGGGCACTCGGGCCCCATGGCTCTAGTTTTATATTATTTTTCACTTTGTAGTGTTTTTTTTGGAAGTCGGTTGTTTATTTTTGCAAAAAAGTGTTTTTACATTCACTTTTTAGTTATGGTACAGACGCCAGCACATCAAGCTACTACAATCTGTCAAATTTCTTTAATACTTTATCTCTAAAGCATAAGGTTCAAAGTTGATTGGGAACATTTTGGGTTCAAAGGATCGGACCGGAATAAATCGTAAAAAGTGTTGCTAAGTTAAGTCTATCTTACTATCGCCTACTTCGTAGCCCATATGATAAGTAAGTTTTCTAGTACGCAACTACATTAAACTGAGACGAGATGCACAGGAACACGTTATCAAGATTACCCAAGCTAGTTTAGAACTTAGCAAGTTTTGCTAGCGCCTTGCACTGGAATAATGTGGAAATATGGTGCTCATTTTAGTTATTAAGTAGCTTAGTTTAAAATAGCAGCCTGTGTCCTAATGTGTTTACATTATTTTGACACTTATGGGATTTCTTTTGTGAGAATTTTACAGTATCTACTAGTAATAGGCTCGCTCAAAGAGTATAATAATAATACGGGACGGCTCGCTTGCTACAACGTGGGACTTAAGAGCTGATACTACCTCAGCTAAAATTCACTGTTTATCTCGCTTGCACGATACTGCTCGCGGACTGTTTGAAAGCGAGACAGAGTGCGGTGCTGGGCGGAAGGCAGCGCCAATAGTTTAGGTATTTGCTTTTTACGATGAAAATAAAGGTAATTCAAAAAAACTAACTAACATAAGACCTGCTTTATAGTTAGTTCAGTTAGTATGCAAAGTTTCATGATCTAATTTGAGGTATTTTTTTAATATCAGCGGTTTATTGTTCGGTTTGGAGGTAACTTTGGATTTTTTTTCTATCGAGAAATTTTTATGGAATCGTGTTTTCGTCTAACATACTACCTTACATTAATCCTCAACTTTAGCATATATTTATTTCAAAATGAATGCTGCGGTATTTTCGACATAACGGAGGATCATGCTAAGCCATTTGAGGTAGTATAGGCTCTTAAGCATAATTGGCGATATGTGAGTGAAGTATGAATACATCTCTGCCTAACCGAAGAAAATAGAAGTGTCGTTATAATTTTATGTTTTTGCGGCGCAACGGAAATTTGCAATTTTATTTAATACTAGATGCGCCCCGCGGTTTCACCCGCGTAAGTGCCGATCCCGTGGGAATATCGGGATAAAAATTTGCCTATATGTTAATCCAGGGTGTCAGCTACCTCCATACAAAATTTAATCAAATTTGGTCTAACCGTTTGAGCGTGAAGAAGTAACAAACATATAAATATACACACACACCCCCACACACTCACAAACTTTCGCCTTTATAATATTAGTGTGATATTTTGTACACATATTTATGAACGGCATTGATTTAAAGCGGCAGTTGTTTGTTGTAGTTTTAATTAATTAAAATTACAAAGTGCATGTTTATCAACATGTTTGGCAGTAAAAACAGAGTAAAATGAGTCATAAAAAATCTTTAATTGAGTAATAAAACAAATAATTAAGCAATAAAATAACTGAATGGGCAGTTGCGTGTGGACAGTCAACAAATCAGAATTAGTCGGTTAGAAATCAAACTTGGAAGTAGCGCTCGCCGGCCACTGCCGCGGCACTGCGTCACACTGATTTACCAACGGCCGAAAAGTTAGATTATTACCCGTTATTTTTTTTTACTGATACTAACCTCCCTTATGATTAAACTAGCTTCTGCCAGCCGCTTCGTCCACGTGAAGTTCACCCTCCCCCATTCACCCTCTTAGGGGTGGAATTTCGAAAAACCCTTTCCGAGTCACTACCTACTCTTCACAAAGAACACATCCTCCAAATTTCATGTCTCTAAGACCAGCGGTTTAGGCTGTGCGTTGATATATCAGTCAGTCAGGGCTTTGAATTTTATAATTTTTTTATAAATTTTATAAAAATTGTAAACATTATTACCCTAATGTTACTGGTTGGTTATTTTTTTCACCGTAATATGTAAGTGGCGAAACCAGCGGGCCTACCACGCGCTACGTAAACGTAGGTAAAGTAAATTCGAACGATTTTTGCATCGAAAATACAAGTACCTACCTATCCTAAAGCATTTTAGTTTAAATTTTTGCGATAGTCACCCATAAATATGACTAAAATCATAGGGGATTGAAGATTTTTATATGGAGCCCCGTTTTTTACCTACTGTCGCGCCATTTTGTTTTTTTTTTCAAAATGGCGGCCGCGCTTTAAATATAATATTAATTGATTACTTGAAACTTTCAGAGTGAATATTTCTAACATCTAAGCAACGAGAAATAAAGAAGTTCAAAACATATGGATCTGCTTTGAACGTTAATATCTCGAAAACGTAATACTTTACGGGTTTGGTCCAATTATATTGTCCGTTTGCATTGATGTTAGCTATCGATTGTTAGAGGTTTCATGTGTGGCCATAATTATGAAAAAAAAAAGTGTAATGACAGATGTCGCTAGCCAGCCGTTAAGACGGCTGTCAAGCCCGCCACGCCTAGCCGCTACGTCACATCCCCACTACGTGAGCCTTGCCCTATCAAAATCCGAGCCAGGGGAGTGAAGTATACCCGCCAGCCAGCCAGTCATCTATAAAAGCCCGGAGCGATGATTTTGTGTACTCACTTGATAATAATAATTTATTGTAAGGGAAAACTCTGCCCGAATAAAAGTATGAATCAATTCCTGTTTATTTTTGCCATTTGCCTTTATAAAAGAAATGGCGGTCCGATAGGTATGCCACGTATCTTCAAAGCCCTTTAAAAAATATTATGCACGGAAAGAGTATTTTCTATTTTTAAATCATTCCAATTTAAATACGTTAGGTTTACTCCGTGCGTTCGTACTAGGCCTATAGAGAAGAAGTATAGGTACCTTGCCAGACATTTTTATTATCGCAGTATATTTTTTTATTAAAAAATAGTTCATCGCCGCTGGCTACCATTTTGACATTATACCGTGGGCGTTTTAAAGGACAAGAAAACACCATAATCAGCCCAGAATGTTCCCACTGCTGGGACACAGGCCTCCTCTCAATGAGAGGGAGAAGAAAACACCACGAAGAGAAAATTTTCACTTCGTGGCCTACGCCCACGACAAGTGATACTTATTTTTTTTTTGTAGCCTTCGCTCTCCCACTCCTGGGCAAAGGCCTCCCTCCACTCCTTCCATCTTTCGCGAGCCCGCGCGTCCTCCTTCCAGTTTTGGGGGAACCTGTCCAGCTCGTCCCGCCATCTCCTACGTGGTCTGCCACGACCCCGCCTCAATAACATATATTGTATTTTAATTTATTGTACAGTCATGGGCAATAAAAAACTACCAAACTAATTCCAATTCTACAATAAACCTGGCTAGACTTTTTACCAAATATTGTATTTTTTTTCTGTCATGTAGGCGGTCAAAAGGTTAATAAAAGAAACATAAACCTTCCGTGACCGAAATAAAAACGAAACTGTTTAACTTTGCTAGTTCATAATCTATCACTTTATGGCGCTGGCTTTTGTCCCCGATCTATCAAAGTTTGTGACGAAACTTATAATATTTACAATATTTACGGTCTTAACGCTGAGTTCACACGAGGATAGTATTTTTGAGGGGTTGATTTAGTCGAAAATTAATTGGAATAGACACACTGTGCCTGTAACATCTCTTTCTATTTCAAATGTCCTCATCATCATCTACTTAGCCTTTTCCTAACTATGTGGATCAGCTTCCAGTCCAACCGTATGCAGCTGCATACCAGTATTTTACATGGAGCAACTGCCTATCTGACTTCCACAATCCAGTTACTAGGTAATACGATACCTCTCGGTAAGACTGGTTTTTAGACTTTCGGGCTTCTGACGGCCCGTAACGATTGTCAAAGATCCACGTATGATAGCCGGGGCCAACGGTTTAACGTGAGTTCCGAAGCACGGAGGGATGGTCACCCATCCACGGACCAACCGCGGCAAGAGTACCTAACTTAAACTGATCGATCGACCCGTGCGGCTATTATTACATAGCCAGGAGACTCTACAGACTACTCAATATATCTTTTTAAAATCTCCTATAATATCGCAGGTAAATGGTGGAAAAGATTTTTAAAACATTGAAAGTACCTACTTGATACTTTCTTCTTTTACACTTTTAAAACTTCACCAGCGCTACATCCACTACAATTGTTCAACAGGCAAAAGTTTGAATCTATCTGAAATCTCTCGATCAGTTTTACACCATCTTTTGTTCAAAAGTTATATTAAAATGAAAGAAAACTGATACTACGATTTTGCCCGAAGGGTTAGCCACAGGTGTACCTACATAGTACAGCAACATTTCGCCAGTTATGTTTAAGTCCTTTGTAATAAGGGGCGAGCCTATGGCCGTTAAATGAGAAGATTCAGATGGAAAAACCCAATAACACTTTGCCTGACCCGGGAATCAAACCCAGGACCTCACGCTCAGCAGTAGCGCTTGCGACCACTAAATCAACGAGGCAGTCAAACACCCCTTCAAGCGTCTACTGTACACCAACTGTACGTAAGAGAAAGGGCTCGAAACGTCAACGGTACACCAAGTGTACATAACAGAAAGTGCTCGAAACGTCAACGGTACACCAAGTGTACATAAGAGAAAGTGCTTGAAACGTCAACGGTACACCAAGTGTACACCACTATTGTCATTGTTCTATTGTCATGGTCATTGTGAAAACAATGACTTTAATGCGGCCATTCAACTACTCCGACACGTGGGGTGTGTCAACAGGTAAGCGGACAAACGTGTGAGAATTTAAATGGTATAAAATCCTTCCAATCCTGACCACACGGGTTCAGTTCAAACTATGAACTGAACCCGTGTGATCCCGCCATTAACCCAGTCGAACATAAACCTGAGAGAGATAGAATCTCATAAATTATTAATAATTATCTTTATTCAGTGAAACTTGTTAAAAGTTTGACAAAGAATACCTGATAAAATTACGAAGATAAACTTTTAATATGTACAGTATTTACGTTGGTACGGGAAAAATTCAGGGATTTTCCTCAAAACATGAACATACGAGAAGCTTATACAGTTTTGTGTAATATCATAATTGATGAATCGTGTAAGGGAAACGGAAAACGAGGGAAGAATACTAAAGCATCACTACTCGTGTAAGTGAATTTTTATTCTGATGTTTTCGGGGTAAATTGTACCCCTTTGCAATCCATCAAGGAAAAGTCGGGTTATGAAGGAAAGATTTTGGCGTTGGACTAGGCATGTACACACATTTGATTCGGATTTTTTTTTTATAATAAAATACCTCTAGTTTTTCTATGCGTACGTGCATGTTTAAGCGCGAATTCCTATGCGACGCGTGGTTGAGCAGTGGTGGCCCAGTGGTCACGGACACGACTTACGAGTTGTAGGTCGTAGGTTCGAACCCAGACAGGCGCTTTACTTTGTGTAAATTATTTCATCACCACTGCTCTCAAAACGGTGAAGGAAAACATCGTGAGGAAACCGGCATGTCTTAGAACAAAAATTCGAAGACATGTGACATCTAACAACCCGCACTGGGCCCGCGAGGTGGATTACGGCCCACTCCCTCTCATTAAGAGGAGGCCTGTGTCCCAGCAGTGGGAACATTATAGGCTGATTATGGTTATGGCATGTTAAAGTGTGCATGTAAACGGTTGATGTGTGGCTTTTTATTTATTTTTTTTCGGATGGAAAATCATCAAATGACCCCTCCCGCTCTGGGTGGAGCGGAAGGGAGTGTCAGACTCTTACTGACTAAAACCCACCCATGTTCCTTCCTTAGCCCTTTATGATCCGGGCCAGCGGTAACCTTTTCGGACAATCCCGCTGACCCGGCAGGCTTCGGCCGTAAGGGGCCCCTACCTTGATGCTGACATCTCTTTGAGGCACGCGTGGAACATGTACGCGCCGTGCGGCACGGGCCTGGTCCTGATCGGACGGTGGGCTTGATGTGTGGCTCATGGAACGATTTATAGGCGCCTCAAAACTGGGCCTAAGTGAAAAGCGGTTATAATTTATCTTCCTAGATCCTTGCAAATAAAATGTCAATGTCCTTTTGCCGGCGCGAAAAAACTAATTATTTTGTACAACCATCTTCAAAACGTTCTGCCGGTGCTGATGATGCCAGGAACTGTTAACGATCTAGAAAAACTTTTTTACAAAAAAAAAAACAACCGACTTCCAAAAAAAATACTACAAAGTGAAAAATAACTTTAATTTCGGAAGTCGCTGTCGTTGGTTCTGAATTTTTTTGAAGTCGGTTGTTTTTGTTTTTGTAAAAAAGTTTTTATTTTTCACTTTTTAGTTGTAAGTACCTACCCCACACAAATTCATATAACACTACTTGCTATGTGAATGTCAGTGACAGGAAGCTATTGAACACATCTGCGTACCCATTTAAAGGGTACAGGCGTGATGTTATGTTGCGTAAATGCGTAAACAATGCATACATATGCGATAGCAGCAATCGCGGTTGATTTGCTGGCATTTATTGACGAGTTCCGTTGTCTGTCTCCGCAACTCATCATCAGATCTTTACGGAATTCAAATGGGACCATTTCGGAATAAACCTCTTTCGAACAAAAAAAGAATTTTGCAATATCTGACGGAGTGATGCCCGAACATACATAAAAATAATAATCTAAATAAACATCCGAATTGAGAACCTCCTCCTTTTTAGAAGCCGGTTGAAAATGACCCATTTAGCGTAAGACCGTGTATTATGAACCGATTAATTCATTTATGTTTTAAAATCGAATTCCCTCACAAAAAACCCCTGTCGCGGAAAATTTAAACTGCCTACCAACAATTCACTCCATTCACTATTCTGAAAGTGCTCGATCGAAAAATGCTCGAATATGTCTCATTGAAAATCGGTCACCGCTTCGCGTCACGTATTCGTTCCGCGTCCGATCCGTACGTGTTCGGTAAGATATCGTAGCGTGTAAACGGGCTTGGTGAAATGGAGCGTGGAAGATGATAGTACGGATTTTTCCACGATTCGAGTGTGTTTATCTATGATTCTTGTGGTGTATTCGAATGTTGAGTTTTTGAGGATAAGCTGCTGATTTTCGCGATATTCAATGTTCCTTTTTTTAAACTTAATTTGTTTTATTTATAATCACTTACTTCGGGGGCCGTGGCTGGTTATCAGACTTCCGGGCTTCTGACTACCCGTAACGACTGTCAAAGATCCACGAATGACAGTTACCGTGCCCGTGCCGTTAAATATATTATTATATTTTATTTATTTGGAACATTACAGCATTTACAAAAAATAGTTATATTACAGTCGAAAATTTGTATTACTAATGTCCACTAAGTGACATCGGAGTGTGATAAGGAACGCAACATGTTAAAAGAGAGAAAAAAGTAGTAAAGTGTTTAGAAGAAAGACACTTTATACATACCGACGAATAGAAGGAAGCGGATGACAAGAACATCCGTCTTATGGGCGACTTGCAAGAGATTGTGAAACCATTCTTTTTAATTTAGACTGAGACAGGGCGAAAGTATCAAAGTCAATGAATTGTGAATTATAGGTTCCTAAAAGTCGGCGGAGACCGGCTCAATTAAATGAACATGCGAAAAAAGTCCCTCACTTAAAAACAAGACCTCTTCAAGTTCGTAGACCCAATATAGTATTATTACACCATCACCGTTTGAAAGCAATCTACGGTGTAAAGTAACTACATTATTTTCTGTGTGAGAAACACTTTATGGGTACTTGTAAAAGAAACTCATTTACTGGAGAATCCCTTCAAATAGACTATTGAGAAAGAAACTGTAGCTCCCAACGAGTTTACTGCAACGTAGATTGGCTGAAAACAAAGGGTTTAATTGAATTGAAAAATGCGTCTTTTGCAATATGGATTTCGAAAAAGTAGGTACTCTTTTTGTCTTTGTTAGAAAAGTACGTACCTATCCTTTATTGACGATAGTTTTTGAACTGATAGAATCATAATACTTACTGTCTGGACAGGTCCACTCAATCTGTGTGGTTCTTTCCTCAAAAGACCATTTCAGACACCAATCTACATGGTCTTCACACGATCTGACCAAGATTTTGTCTCGACTTTAAAAGAGACTGTGACCTCTGAGTTTGTTTCGGCCTTTCTTTTCAGAATAGTCAGATAGGAAACGCCGACCTCATCTAGTTAAAAAAATATGATTGACGTGTGTTTGTACAAACCTACTCACAGAAAATAAATCATTTATCATTTGTCCTTCAAGATACAGGATTTTCCCTAGTTTGAAGGACAGGGGTCATAGGGTCTAAACAGACGGATTGCATTTCAGCTGCAACATCGCAGTTTGGATGCAGTTGACTTAACTGCTTTGAAACCTAATTAAGTCAACTGCATAAAAACTGCTATGCCGCAGCTGGCACTCAGCTCAAATGCAGTCCGTCTGTTTCATATATATAGCCATATCCATCCTTTAGTGATTTTTCATAAGTCCCGGTAGCCGGGTAGCTGATGCCGGGTACCCGGCGGCGAAGTGTATAGTCATGTACGTTAGCTTTCACACGTACCGGCGTAGTTTGCCTGGCCAGCGATCGCCGGGTACGCGCCGGATCCACCACTGTGCGTTCGGTCACCACCAACCGGTTAATCGGCGGCCGGATGCACAGTGGTGTATGGAAGACGTACATCCTTTCATACGCACGTCTAGACGCTACAAGATACAAAGTCGGGTCGTGTGAAATCTGAATGTGTTACAGGATAGTCGGCAACCGGACGTGTGAAAACAATGTTGGAGTCCCAACATTGTTTGAGCGACGTTCGCACTGAGTAGTCAATTCTTTTATATCGCTCTGAAGTAGGTATGCCATAAGCTTCAGAAGTTATTACTGTTAGTAATAGCCTCCCGACCGATTTCGGTCACAGTGACCAATCTCAACGAAGATTAGCCAGGTACGCAGTAGATATTATAGTGCACAAGTGTGTGTGTAAACACAGGTGCACTCTCTGTTCCTTAACTCTTATAGTCCAATGGGATGGCAATTCGAAACGACCGGGAGAGATCAGGCGCAAGGCCAACGGCTTTATGTGCTTTCCGTGGCATGGGGGTGGGTCCCGCCAACTCCCAAACTCCGGACTGTTACTAAGAAATTCCTAATGGAAAACCCAATCACACTGTCCGACCCGGGAATCGAACCCAGGACCCCACGCTCAGCAGTGGCGCTTGCAACCACGAGACCAACGGGGCAGTCAACCACAAAGTCAGACCAGTACTGCTCTGCTCATTAATAATGTAACAACTTTCAAACAATGTTGGACTCCCAACATTGTTTGAGCGATGTTCGCACTGAGTAGTCAATTCTTTTACATCGCTCTCTGATGTATATAAGCTTTAGAAGTTATTACTGTTACTGTTAACTGATGGAAAAAGGCATCTAAATCTGTTCGTTGAACGAGTACTTCGACGCCAAAGTGTCCTTTTGTTTTTGTATTTTAAAAGAGTAACGGTGGAGTTTCTTGCCCATTCTTCTCCATACGAAAACTACCTTTTGGAATGGGCGACTAGAATCATTTCTATTTAGTTTTTTTTTGACGTTCAAAAGTGCCTATTTGAAATAAATGAAATTTGACTTTGACTTTGTATTATTTGTATAGCTAGTCATTTAATAATATAGTACTTTAGTGTAAATAGTTAGGGTCAGTTCACCTTTTAGTGTAGTAGATAAGGTCTGTAATTGTATTTCTATCTTGAAAATAGCGCGTCGCGTCGCGTCTCGGTGTGAACTGACCCTTAGTTGTGTTAAACATTGTAAAACACTGACGATTGATTTGATTTTGGCATGATTTTGTGGTATTTTGGACCTGACTTCGAGGGATCAGTGAATTAGTAAATTCCGGCGCAAATGTATTTTTGTTAAAATTTGATAAATTTGAGACATGTTAAAATGAACAATACAAACCAAAACCAAAGTTTAATACGTCACAAAATCATGTGTCCATCCTATCTTATTTGTAGGAAAAAAAATCACTTGCATTAATATTCAACGAGATATTTACTTACGAGAATACAAAAGAACAGCGTTCCAATCACTAATACTCAACCTTCTTAATAACCTATTATAGTGTTTCCTGTCTTAAATGGTAGCAAATCGTAATTCTCCCTAATAACCAAAGAGAACAACAAATGATGGTAAATAAATAATGAACGTAACATGCTTTGAATGCATGTTGAATGAAAATTAAGTCGGAAAAGTAGGTTACCAGGAACATTGTTATTTTACTAATGATATCCTGAATATATCGACTCAGGGGCTTGTGGTTAAGTAATAACAGCCGCAAGGGTCTATCGATCAGGTTAAGCTACGCTTGTCGCAGTTGGTCCGTGGATGGGTGACCATCTTCACATACCAAAACCCCACAGTGCCGTACAGGCTGTCAGTCGTATCTTTGACTGTCGTTACGGGTCAGTAGCCCGAAAGTCTGACAACCAGTCTTACCAAGGGGTATCGTATAACCCAGTAACTGGGTTGTGGAGACAGGCAGTCGCTCCATGTAAAATACTGGTATTCAGCTGCATCCGGTTAGAATGGAAACCGACCCCAACATAGTTGGGAAAAGGCTAGGCAGATGATGATGATCCTGAATATATCGACATATACCTCATTGTTTTGTTTAGATATTTTGTGTTAGTTTGTTTATTCCAATCGCGTGTGCAATGTGCTTGCATGATAAAACTGGAGTTTCTTACCCATTCTTCTCCATACTTAACTACCCTTTGGAAGGAGCGACTAGAATCAATTCTATTTCATTGTAAGTTTTGACGCTCAAAAGTGCCTTATAAGTGCACTGTGGCTGCATTTTTTAGCATTGATTTTAAAAAAGAATTTATTATGTTCTTACAAGTCTGGACTTGTAAAAGTTTCCGTGAAAATCGTAAAATCCAATAACCCAGCTTCGTCCCATCTCTAGGTCGTCCATTAGGTTATCTTTAAGAAATATACATAATCTTTATACAATCCATTTTCCCATTTATATACTAAAGGAAATATTTTTCACAGTCCCTTTCTACACCCGAAAAACTTTCAAAACAGTTTTGCAAACTTTTCTTTGCTGCTGAAATACAGCTAGTTTCATAACCTAAACCTTAATACTACGCAATAAGATTTCAGTTTGTCCAAGTGGAGTTTCAGGGGTGAAAGAAGGTTGTGTTCTTCCTAAAGGCACTGCCGTGTCTATTTAGTTCGCTGCATGAATAGGTGATTGATGTCTTAAGGTGTTAGCTGTCGACGAGTCGGTATTTTGTCCATATAGTTATCTATTGCGGGTTTGGAAGTACGTGTAAGGAGGTATTTGCACGTGCCTGAGGTTGCCTCTGTGCTGTTGAGCACTTTTGATTCTGGGTCAAGGTTGTAAGCCTACTACTACTACTACTATATTTATTTTCTAGCTTCTACCCGCGACTTAATGCGTGATCATGTTTCCCCGACCGACCCCGTCGCATCGCATCGCCTGCCAGCGCTATTACTTCGTTTTCACTGACCGTTCTTTTTGACTTTTTTGTTCTTGCTCGGCTTCTAAGTGTCCTAGCGTGTTAAGTAGTCCTCAAAAATTGGACCATCAAATGCAAAAATATTTTTTCAAATCCGACTGGTAGTTCTTAAGATTAACGCGTTCAAAGAAACAAACTCTTAAGCTTTATTATTAGTAGCATAGATTCAAATCTAAACAATATTTTATCTGTAGGTAACACTTTATTATCATCATCATCATCATCATTTCAGCCGAAAGACGTCCACTGCTGGACATAGGCCGGCCAAGCACCTCCACTTCGACCGGTTCTATGCTTCTCGTATCCAACGAAAAGTAACTAAATAACATCCAGGAACTTTTTAATCAGAGAACAATATTTATTTCAAAGCATTTGAATGAATTAAGGAGTTTTTGATCAAAAAAGAATAAATTATGGTGAAGTAAATTATAATTTGTAGGCATGATAATATTATTCTAAAACTTTTTTGTGTAGTCAGTAATAAATTCTCATTTTATTGCGGTTTTCTGAAGAATAGAAGAAAATAAATTATCCAAACTAGATGTGGGAGGCTTGAACTAAAGTGATGTCTTAAAAAAAATTCTTTCTTTCTTATTTGAGTGCCGCTTGTTATTCAGGCTTCTATTATTTCGAATAGGGCCCGCTCTTACGAGTTCCATTATTATATTTAATTGCAGTTTTACATGAAAGCTGAAGAATGCTAGGGGGACCACTGAACGGGTTATGGTATTTTTATCACACTCTTATTTTACCTTTCATGCTAGTAAAGGACAATGCCGATTTTAGTATGGAAGGTGGCGTCTTTTTGCTTCCTCGCGGCCATCAACCAAATCTTGTTTTTCTAGTACAGAAAAGTGTGGTGTGGTGTGCGTGTGGTGTGGTGTGGTGTGGTAGTATGGTAGTGTGGTGTGGTAGTATGGTAGTGTGGTGTGGTGTGGTGTAGGGTGGTGGTGTGTGTAGTAGTGTGATGGTTTTGTTTTTTTTTGTAGTTCAGTGGTGTTTTTGTTTTTCTTGTTGTTCTCATGCGCAGCAGTAGCCCTTGCGACCACTAGCCGAACGAGGCAGTCATATATTATGTACTACTAGCAGCGCCCCACAGTTTCACCGGCATATAAGTGTCGATCCCGTGGGAATATCGGGATTTAAAGTATCCTATGTGAATACTTACTGGATTAACATCCAGGGTATCAGCTACCTCCATACCAAAATTTTTCAAAATTGGTCCAGCCGTTTGTGCGTGAAGAAGTAACAAACACACTCACAAACTTTCGGCTTTCTAGTATTAGTGTGATATAATTATTATAAAAATAGATGAGCTTAGTTATTACATAAAATGTATTCATGAAGCGCGAAGCATTATTGCCTACTTTTACTTTTCAATGTTAACGAAAAAAAAAACAAAATGCAAATGCGAAAAAGTCAATTGTATAATAAATACACTCATTGTATTCTTCTTAAAACCGCCGACGGCAAATTCTCAACGATTAAGATTACAAAAATTTGAAATAATTCTTTCCAAACGCACCGGACGAGATTATAAGAATATTAACGACAGCAGTTTTAGAAACGCCAAAAAGGCAATTATTTTGTATTCCCTTATATCTGTAAATCGTTCCTGCTATTTGAAATCCCTTGGGGTCTCTAACTAGGTACTTACTGAGGCCTTATTTATTGGTGAATACATAAAAAGGTTAATCATCAATCCCAATGGTACGGGAATTTTGGTGATAAAAGGTTTTGCGGTCTGTCTGGTTTGGCATCTATTTAAGGGATTACAGGACCTAAACGCAAAAAACACAAGTTTTAGAAACAATAAAAGTATATGATCAACTACAGTAAACAAAATCAGAAAAATATATGATATTCTTCAGGATATATGCTAGGTAGATACTGTGATGAAAACTAATACAACTTATTTGATACGATAGAAAAAAATCATGAAGATACATCTAAAAACTTTCTTTTTACAATAAAAACCATACTATACATACAATAATTCTGATTTTTTGTCAGATTATTCTACAAGCAAAATACTAAAACACTAGTGTTTTAATTTTTTAGTCCAAACAATAGATTTTTTGTAATTAAATAATTGCTTCATATTTTGCAATAAATTACCAGCGTTGTGTGATCGCGCTTCTCTTTCTTTTCTATGCAGTCCGACAGTGACCGCGCTTTGGGTGATGTAAGCCCCTCAAGGGCTCTTTCAATTTAGACGTTTCGTGTCGGACCGCTGCCGCATGTTTACCGTGCCGCTGGTTACTTATACCTCGCTGCCGGGCCGCTGCAGTACGGTAGCAGTCCGATACCAAACGCCTAAGTTGAAAGCGTATCTCACTGCCGTGCTTTTGTATGGTAGTGTACTAACACTACCATACAAAAGACACACAACAAACACTACACTAACACTAGTTAGTGTAGTGTTTGTTGTGTGTATGTTAGTGTGTAGTTTGCGATGTTGACGTCCCGTTGTTGAGCGTTCGCGTTACCGATGACGCCGCACTGTTGCCGCACCGCGTGCTTTGTAATGAAAACAAACGAACGTTCGTGCGCAATACGGCAAACGCACCGCTTCGGCACCGCAGCGGTCCGACACGAAACGTCTAAATTGATAGAGCCCTAAGTCAAATATTTTGAGCTATTTTTTCGAGTTTATCTGGAACCTACAGTATACAGATTACTGCTGGGTAATTGCGTAACACACTATCAGTAGCAATGGCTTTCATTTTGACAGTTCAACAACATTCTTTGCGTTATTTACGTTGTTCAGCAGACTAATTTTTCGAACATATGAAGCAATGGATTAGCAATATCCTTCAATATGATGATTGGGATTGATAGTGTGTTACGCAATTATGGTGCTGGTATGCATGATGATTTAATAATAATAATAAAACATTTATTTTCGAGCAACATGGACTCAATAACATTAGTAACAATTCACTTACAAGCTAACATATGTTAGTAATATTTACATAAACATTATAAATAATTAAACAACTTCATTCCTATTAGCAGGTACAGTCAACAAAAGAGATAAGTAGGCAGGATCGTCGGATATAGTTGAAGTTTAGTAAGAAACCAATGGAACATCCATTGGTTTCTGTTGGTTGTCGACTGAAATTTAATTTGATAAATGAGCTGTTTGTTTTAATTTATTCAATCAAGTTTTAATTGTTGAATACTTCAATATTAAATATCTCTTCCTGTTTGGTAGGTAATAAAATTCTATTTACCTCTTAAATAAATTGCAAACTGTAGTTTTGTTTAATTTAGAAGCATTTTTTTTAAATTTTGTAAATGTAAGAACCATGTTTCCTTTTATTATGATTTTTTGATGTTGACTTGAAAGAGCATGGCAGTTGAGAACGTGTCATGCTCACTTAAATGTCTCACCGATGGTGGCGCGTGTGTTGGATCATTCGGTTCCCTACAAAATGGTTGAGCTGGATGGTGCTGATCCACGCGTCATGTTCGTGAACGGGCGCCGTCGGTTGAGACTGGTCATCTCTTAACTGCCAAGGCTTATTTTAATCTTATGTCTTGAATTGTTTCTTCATTTCTGTCTTTTTTACATTGTTCTCACATATAGAAGCAACAAGAATAATGTACCCAGGATTTTGTAATATCTTGATTTAAAAGAGTGTCTATGGAGTTTCTTGCCCGTTCTTCTCCATAGAGATCTACGCTTTGGAATGGGCAACTAGCTTCAACTTTCTGACTAACTGACAGACTATTTAATTTTGACAATTCAAAAGTGCCTGTACAAGGTTTAATTGAAATAAATGATTTGAGTTTGAGTTTGAGTTTGAATTACTACCGTACAAATTTTCGTCCATATGCTGTTTCATAGAAAAGTGCAATAACTATGCGGTCAAAATGTATGGTTCAGAATCATGTATCTACAGAATCTATAGAAGCAGGTTAAGTGTTGATGTCCCTGTATAATTATTTAGTTACAATACAGAACGGAGTCTTCTGTAGGATAACTATGTCAAAATATTAAAACCTTATGTAAAGAAATAAACAAGTTATTAAAAACAATATTTGTAAGACGGTAAAAAACCGGGTACAGCCGATAAATAAACCTTCAATTTTGATCGGATCAACGTGACATGGAAAGTCGTTTTCGTAGAGTTTCTGAAAGCATTATAATGTTATGGTCTTGGGTAAAGCTAAGACACGAATATTGGGTAGATAAGCCAACAAAGTTCCTTAAAATTGGTTGTAAGGTTTTGCTGTTTTCCTTGTAACTTAGAGAGAGACTACACATTATATTCTTTTCCTTTGCCTGTCTCTTTTGTTTAAAAACACTGGCCAATTGCGAGTCGGACTCGCACACGAAGGGTTCCGTACCACAAGGCAAAAACACCGAAAAAAACACGTTTGTTGTATGGGAGCCCCCCTTAAATATTTATTTTATTCTGTTTTTAGTATTTGTTGTTATAGCAGCAACAGAAATACATCACTTGTGAAAATTTCTTTCAACTGTCTAGCTATCACGGTTCATGAGATACAGCCTGGTGACAGACAGACAGACAGACGTACAGTAGAGTCTTAGTAAAAGGATCCCGTTTTTACCCTTTGGGTACGGAACCCTAAAAAGATCTCGGCCAAATACCGAGAAAAATTTAAAAAACCCCCGACAAAAACAAAATTAAGGAATCCCTACAAAAAGCATGAAATAAAAAAATAAATTTAAAAAAATCTTATGGAAGTCGGGGGACCTCAGAATAGAAGGTGTTCCACAGAACGGTCCCCCGACTTCCATAAGATTTTTTTAAATTTATTTTTTTATTTCATGCTTTTTGTAGGGATTCCTTAATTTTGTTTTTGTCGGGGGTTTTTTAAATTTTTAATTTAATTTTTTATTTCATGCTTTTTGTAGGGACTCCTTAATTTTTGTATTTAATTTCTTTTATTTTCTTCCGTTTTAAGATTCTGGTAATTTGGTGTTTAATCAGGTTTTTTTCCGTCAAAAAATATTGATTAATTTATAGTTGAAGAATAATTTTTAAGACAACAGATTTTTTTGTTTTATTATATTTTTCAAGTTTTTAGTTTTCATTTCGTTAGGTAGTTAATATTCTTCATTCCCTTTCAATATAGTGTAAATTATTCTACTTGTCAAGCCCTTGCATTTGATACCTATATTGAAGGAGTTGTGAAAAAAAAATGTAATTCGAAATTTTGGGTGGCGGCCATCTTGGATTTGAAATTTTTAATAGTGTATAGTATTCTATTAGTCAAGCCCTTTCATTTGATACCCATAATGAGGGAGTTGAGAAAAAAAAATTTAATTCGTCACTTTGTTGTGGCGGCCATCTTGGATTTAAAATTTGTTATAGTGTATAGTATTCTACTATTGAAGCCCTTTCATTTGATACCCATATTGAGGTAATTGTGAAAAAATATGTTATCCGCCATTTTGTAGCGGCGGCCATCTTGGACCGATTTTCATCAAACATAGCTAAGAACACTCCCGACTAATACACCTTTCAAACAAAAAAAACTAAATCAAAATCGGTTCATCCGTTCGGGAGCTACGATGCCACAGACAGACACACACACACACACACACACACACACACACACACACACACAGACACGTCAAACTTATAACACCCCGTCGTTTTTGCGTCGGGGGTTAAAAAACTAAAGTTCACGTTATAATGATAGCCCGAATCTACTCCATCACTCGTACATTCAATCACAACAATACCGATACCGATACCGAAATAGAATAGTACAAAGCTGGCGAGCACAAACATTGTAAATGTTGTTAACGATGTTTTGGACCTTCCACGTCCCACGTCGTCAGGTGTGAAAACAAGCTTGTTTCGGTACACAACCTTGTTTCCGCACCTGTCAACTTTGACAGATTGATGGCTCAAATGTTTTCTAACAGTGTTTCTCTGATTTGTTATTATATTATATACAGGTATGTGGAACATGGTGTAAAGTCCACTTATACCCTACAGAAAAGGGAGGATCCTCCGACCAGACGGGTGTTGTGTCTGGCGGGCAACTGCCTGATGATTCATGTCGGGCCGTTGTATCTATGCTAGTTGCGCGGTAAACTCTACTTGTGCGATACAGGATTTGCGTGACATCATGAATGACGCGTTGTTCGCATGTTGCGTTGTAGATACCGCTGCAATAGGCTATTTGACTGGTTTCTGATAAACATCTCAGATTATTTAATGGTGTCTAACGAGCCCACAAAAACCTATTACTTCAAATTGCATAATGTATTTCTTTTAGAAAATAGTAAATAAAAATGTACTGTTTAAATAAGCCGCCAAAACGCTATCTTTAACAATATGGCGTCGTGACGTCACAATACACGTAAACAAACGTTGAAACGGTCGAGATACTAGACAAAAGTCATCTGTTCTGTCAACGATAGACAGAAATTGACTATATCATGACGTCATCATAAGTTCAGCCAATCCAGACCGTTTTCGATTACGTGGCGCCAGATTTAAAAAGATGAAGTTTTTTCGGGATTTGTTTAATAAATAATACATTGTTTTGTAGTAAAATTAATGGAAATCGATTTTAAAAGCGATAATCTATACGAGTGTCAATAATTATGACTTTATTTTTTACATTGTCAAATAGCCTATTGTATAGATTATTAAAAAGCTTGGTAGAAGGTTCAATCAACTCAGCCTATCGCAGTCCACTGCTAGACATAGGCCTCTCCCAGGCTGCGTCACAATACCCTGTCCTCCGCCTTTCGCCTCCAATCTGTCCCAGTCACCTTCTTAAGGTCGTTGGTTCATCAAGCTGGGGTTCCTACGCTACGCTTGCCGAAACGACAATAAAAACATTTTCTCAGTCACTTAAGCTACGGTTTTTTTAGAAGAGCGGTTCCGTAATATTCTAATGGTAGTCATAAAAAACTGTAATTTTCACAAATATTTGACACTAGCTTCTGCCCGCGACTTCGTCCGCGTGAAATTTCGAGTACCGCCACCCCGTCGCAACACTTCGTATTCGCTTAGCGTTCATTCTGACTTTTTTCTTTTTGCTCGGCTCCTAAGGGTCATAGCGTGATATTAGCCTAAAGCCTTCCTCAAGAATTGGGCTATCAAATGCAAAAAGATTTTTTTCAAATCTGACCAGTAGTTCCAGAGATTATCGCGTTCAAACAAACAAATTCTTCAGCTTTATTATTTGTATAATAGATTAACTTTCAAACAGGCGCATGGCGTCGAATCGACCGCACTCGATACATTTTCGTTCTTAATATCGTTATGTCTTGTCACATGTATTTCCCATCCCAGCCTGTCATTGTTTCACTGTGCACGAAATAAACTGTTTACCTCCCCTCCCCGCACCCTCTAGAGTGTATAGACCGCATTTGTTTTAGTCGCAGCGCAGGCGTCGAAAGCAAGCAAGCACGCGAAAATTGGAAGTATAAGAAAATGTATGATGCCAAATTGCTTACTAAGCCAAAGTAAATTAGAATATTATTTTGATTTTATAATTTTGTTTTGTCCTAACGTGTTATAATTGTGATAAATAAAAAATTGTGGTTGCGTGTGACCGCTGGCGTTACAAATGACCGCGCGCCCGTTTAGAGGTTAAGGTGTCAAAAAACGCTCTGTATCTGAACAGTTGTTGTTGTGTAACCGTTCAGCGCTTTCTAAGGAAACCACAGCTTTATAATATTTCCCTTTCATTTACTGATATAAAGCCATTTCCATTCAGTAAACTAGACCAAAATACTAAGAAAAAAAAGATCAAAGCGGAAAAACAGGAATTTAACTAAAAGTGGCAAACGGTAATTGTTCTAATTATACTAAAAGTACTTACAAAGTATTTGGTATAAATGTTTGTAAGTCGCACAGTAACTTGGAGTGTGAGGGTCGTTGACTTTTCACCCACGCGTTGGAGACAATTATAATAATTTGGATAAAGACAACAATATTTCGGTGCTCGAGATTTTTTTAAAAAACGCGGAATTTTTAATTTTGTCACTCAGGGAGAAAGAATTTTGTCATACAAGGCTAATTTTATTAGGTATTGTGTTAACTCTGATGTGGGCACAACAGCTGAAAATATTAATAAAAGTGATGCTGAATTCACAAGTGTAACACCTACCCAATTAAAATGAATGAAACCCTTTTGTCGATATTTCCGTTTTGGACATACTAAAACTTGAACGAAACTTTCGGAGTATAGTTCTCCGAAAGTTTCGTTCAAGTTTTAGTATGTCCAAAACGGAAATATCGATTCAAATAAATACAAAAACATAGGACACTTAGGCGTCGAAGTACTCGTCCGCACCGCTGTCATCCGGAAAAGTGCCCAGAAGACTGGCAGCATTGCCACGTTGAATGGCAATGCTAATTCTTTGGCCAAAGAACGACCCGGCCCGTGTCACGTGAAGTGTCGACCAGCTGGCGAGAAATTTCCTTAAAAAGGAGATGCATGCGCTCTCGGTAAATGATAAAAATTATTATACACCAATTGCTTTTGTGATTATTAAAACTAACCCTTCTAAAATGTCACATTAACCTATTGTTTCTTCGCTATGCAATTTCGGCTGATAATAAAATAAAAATATTATTTATAAAAGTCTTTCTTTTTCAACCTGTATTGTCCCACTGCTGGGCAAAAGTCTCCCCCACAGCATTCCACTCCACACTTGTGTTGCCTTCTCTATATAAAAACGATTAAAACTTCAACAACAGCAACACTGGGATCTCAATATAATCCATAATGTCATGACATGACCCTCGTCACGTCAGACGACTGATTAATTTATGAGTGTGTTCATAGATATCACGAAGTTACAGCTTTTGACAGTTTACGGTACAGTGCTGAATAAAAGCCTCCCTCTCGAAAGTTTTGGCTGAGCTCATGACAACGATGCACGCTTACTAAGAAGACTCCCAAATTATGGTTAGCACACTACTCATTTTAGTCTAAATGTTCCCTCTGCTGTTACACAGGCATCCTCTCTTTGAGAGGGGTACACTCAGAGAGAGAGACTCACTACAGAGAGTAGACCACTACTCTCTTCAAATTTGTTTGAGTTTTATTCGCAAAGTCGGGCCCTAGTGGTATCAGCCCTGACTTACGAGTTGTAGGTCGTAGGTTTGAGCCCAGGCAGGCTCTTTACTTTGTGTAAATAATTTCATCACCACTGCTCTCAAAACGGTGAAGGAAAACATCGTGAGAAAACGGCATGTCCTAGAACCAAAAATTTGAAGACATGTGACATCTACCAACCCGCACTGGGCGCGGCCGTGGTGGATTACGGCCCACTACCTTTTACATAGAGGGCTCCTGTATCCCAGCAGTAGGAACATTATAGGCTGATTATGTAAACTCGAAACCACTTCTCTTTCAAATCTAAACATAATGTTAAAACTATTATGAAAGTTTCACAATATAGGGCATCTGGAAAACCCTTTCAAGGAAAGCCATCACAGCTTTTAGAAGATCTATCCCGACAGACGGTACTCATAAATCAGATATCGTTTAGCTCAACCCTATTTAGGGAGCTCAACGACCCGATACACGACGCTACCAATCAGTAGGCTATTTGCGTAGGTCTTTGTTAGTTGTAGGCTAGCCAAGCTCATTATTGCATGAAATATTTTAGACATGATCATTAATCAATTGATCTGTGTCTTAGTTCGACATTGTAAATAATGGATTTTTCTTGCTCTGAATTACAGTCCTAAGTTACCCTTGTGTGTGCACTAAGAATACTAAAAATAAAAGTAGGCGGCGAGAATTCGTGAGGCGAAGCACATCAGCCCCTAGACAATAAACTACAGGAGAACCACGACCGCTCTGAGAAGAATACAACGAAGAAGAAGACTGAAATATTATTAAAATTTTCGAGAGGTTATTAAGTCACACTTGGTCCTTCACTATATCTCATGACAAAAGGACTTTACCCTGCATTACGGGCTAGTATTATAATTTAGTTAACTTTCCATTTCTTACCGACGACTTAGTAAAGAAGTCGGTACACCCTAAACTAACAAAACAAAATTATAGAAACTCCAAAGCATTCATTCCCAACTTCATAAAACCAATCCGAACTAAAGCAAAAACAAATGAGAATCGGTACCGATACCTATTTCAATTTTATTAAAACCAGGAGTTCATAAAATATTTAAAGTGGTGCGGTGTTTACTAGTTTCGTATAATTCCGTATCTTGACTGCACAAGGCCCGGCCATTACTGCCATTAGTATTAATAACGCGCGTTCGCTCTCATTAAAGTGTGCGCAAACCCTCTCAGCGCTGCAGTCTATTCAGTACCGAGTGAGTATAAGTACAGTTATTGATATCGCTTTTTATAGACACTTTGAGCCGTTACGACTTTGACAGGAGAGGTCGGAAAATGCTGGGTTAGTGTGCAAGGTACGTTTGTGTGTGTAACTTGGCTACAAAATAAATGAAGCCAGTTAAAAATCAAGTCTTGAAATGTAAATGAGGTAAGCCTAAAGGTATAATATAAACCACTCAAGCAAGCAACCTGATAAAATTGTACCTAAAAGAAATTTCTTTCTAAAGAAAACAGAAAAAAAGAGAAAATGAATACAATAGGTATTTTATACACCTTTTCTCACAGACGAAACATGTAACAACTCTTTGGTAAGTCAAGCCACTTTCATCACAAGTACGCCAATTGAATTCGAACGAGCCCGAAAAAAAAAACACTTCATTCGTGAAAACACGAACGCCTATTTACTTTGTCCCTTCATGGTTAATTCTATACATGTGCGCCTCTATTACCATGGGCGAAGGTGCACGAAATCACAATTAACATATAGATGTGACACTCGACCCAAGCCGGCCCCTTTTAGTGAAATTACCAAAGACACGCTTTTAACAAGGTCTTGTAAAACTTTGGTCCCTACGAAATAACACAGATTAAAATATATTGCGTGGAAAATGAAGTCCGCACACAGTGCGTCAATAAAAATGGTCGGGTGTGTTTTTTTCTGTGGCACGCTGGCGTGTTAGGGTTGTCAAAATGGGAATAGAAAATGAGGCGGTGTTTGTGCTTTGACAATGGTATTCATTAGTGCGCCCTAGGGTGAGAGGCTGACTGTGACTTCAGGCCGGTTTAAGGGGCTTACAGGACCTAAACGCAAAAAACGCAAGTTTTAGAAACAATAAAAGTATGTGATCGACTACAGTAAACCAAATCAGAAAAATATATGATATTCTTCAGGATATAATATGCTAGGTAGATAGTGTGTTGAAAACATAATAGGTACAACTAATTTGATACGATAGAAAAAAATCATGAAGATATCTCTAAAAACTTTCTTTTTACAATAAAAACCATACTAATATACATACAATCATTATGACTTTTTGTCTGTTTATTCTCCAAGCAACATACTAAAGCACAAGTGTTTTAATTTTTTAGTCCAAACAATATATTTATTGTAAATAGATAAGTGCTTCATATTTTGCAATAAATTACCAGTGTTGTGTCATCGCGCTTCTCTTTTTTTTTCTAAGCAGTCTGACAAAGACCGCGCTTTAGGTCATGTAGTAGCCTTAATAAGTAGCTTTCCAGTTAACTGTGTACTCAGCCGATGTGGTACAAAATGGTGATACGCATATTAATTTTTAATTTTGTGGATTTTACTCGGCGTTATTGACAAAGGCTGCCTTGTGTGCACGTTATGAATTTAATTATTTTTTGTTTAATTAAAAATTCGTACAATTTTAAAGAGGAGCGGTACAAATTACCATTACTTATACTAGCAAGCTGAGCACTGGTGGCCCAGCGGTAACGGCCCCGACTTTCAAGTTGAAGGTCGTGGGTTCGAACCCGAGCAAGTGCTTAACTTCATGCAATTTATTTCATCACCACTGTTCTTAAAACAGTGAAGGAAAACGTCGTGAGGAAATCGGCAAATCTAAGACATGTGAGATCTACCAACCCGCACTGGGCCCGCGTGGTGGAATACGGCCCACTCCTTCTCACAGAGAGGAAACCTGTGTCCCAGTAGCCAGCAGTATATGTTATGTAAACTAGCAAGTTTAATTATAAAGAAAATTAGGTAGGTACTTACAACAGCTCTTGAAAACTTCAAAGGGCGCATTCTACCAAACTTTTATACCTAGAATAAGTGTTATCCTGAGAATAAATTTTGAATTTTTGAGAGTTTTGCCATACTAGAACTGTCAGACGTCAATTTTATTCCACGAATAAAATATCTGACTTTGGTAAAATCAGCCCTAAGTAAATTATAATAATGTTCCTTCACACTGTTGTTATAGTTAATTTATTTTACTGTTGTTGTGACCGCACTATACCGACACTAAAATTTTATTCAAATTTCATCTAAATATTATATATTTGGTTGAAATTTTACAAACGAAAAGGGCTTTGAAGGTCCGTGGCGTGGTCCCGTCCGCCATATTGTTTTTGTTTTTCAAACTGGCGGCCACGCATTAAACCTACTTATATCGATAGCTGGCATCAATGCAAACGGAAAACATACTGAGACCAAATCCCGCAAAAGTGTCTATTATAGTGTTTATAGAGGTTTCATGCGTGGTCACCATTTTGAAAAAAAAAACAAAATGGCTGACTGGTAGGGATGCCAGGCTCCATATAATTTTTTTTAATCCCCTTTGAACTACTGATTCAATTCAAATTATCAACGAACTATAAAATACCAATAATTATGGCAAACTTATTTGCATTTTTATTTACACAAGTTATTTCCTCCTACAACTTTGGGCTCAAACACATAAACACGTTATGACGACGTAACGTGTCACGGTACGGCAACGTGACGTGGAAGTCCAGGTCACGGTGCCGTAACGTGGAAATCGACGTCGAGCAACGTAAATAATCACGTTACGACAGCGCAACGTGACACGTTGCACGGCACGTCGTCGTGACGTAAAATCTCACGGTGCACTCCTGCAGCTGTGCCGCATTTGAGCTGTTATTCAACATTCAAAGATGACGGACGACATTGATGTCGATCACTTAATAACCCTAGTTCAGGAGCGTCCCGTACTATGGGACAAAATATGAAAAAGATCAAAAATATGAAAACAACGGCATGGAAAGAGGTGTGCGAAATTTAATGCGCCACCGGCGGCTTCAATACGATGTTGTTCAACGTGGCACGTTGCGTTGTCGTGACGTGGATTTTCACGTTGCTCGACGTCGATTTCCACGTCACGGCACCGTGACGTAAACATCCCCGTCACGTCGCTGTGCCGTGGCACGTTACGTCGTCGTAGCGTGTTTATGTGTTTGAGCCCTTTGCCGTAACCCTAAAATGCACTCGGTAATCAAGTACAGGCCGTTGATACCACATGTCTGTGGGAACCTGGTAACTACTAATGGGAACATGGGCGACGCGACGTCGACATCGAAATTGCGGGCCCATTTACAGGTTTTAATGGTCGAACGAACTTTTTTTAAACCAGACTACGAAGCTATTGAAAAATTTGTGGTGCAGTGATTTATTAACTGTGCTGTTTATTTTTGTTTATTTATTTGACAAAGAAAAACCAACTGTTTCATAATATGCTTCAGTTGAATGTATCAAAATGTTTAAAAACTGTTTTTTTTTTTTCGATAATTCGCGGATATTAGCTTTTCTGTATACGTAAATGTAATAAGTCTGTATTTGAAAATTACTTCCGAACATGTTGTGTACTTTTTATCCCGATATTCTCACGGGATCGACATTTACGCGGGTGAAACCGCGGGGTGCAGCTAGTATATTATAAATTAAAGTCGTTCTTTGCGTCTCTCTGTATGGCCGCATTGTTTTTATAAACTCCGGATTCACATTTTTGATGCAGTGTTCACCATCATTCGGAGAATTTATTCTGAAAGGTAATATTAAATAACATAATAATAAGAAATCTGGTTTATTTGTCAACTCTTAAAAACCGTCCAAAGGAGGGGTGGGTCACTAGTTAGTTATACTCCATAGTGTATGCCCTGTGTAATTTAGGTCTGCATTGCTACGACGTAGCTGACGCTACGAATTCATTGCTACGAGCTACGTCCGCTACCGCCGCTACGCCACGTAGCATCATCGAACAGCTGTATTATAATCAGTAATATTATTCCTTGTTTATGCCGTAATTGAATGTTGCCATAAGATAAATAAGAAGCTACGTTTTTAAATATTAAAATAAAATATCCAACCTTTTTGCAGTTCACTTGGTTGCTTTTGCAAAAGCTCCACAAACTAAATGAAATCGGTCGAGCAAAACCTTTTTTCGATAGTAATAAAATTCCATTTATATTTTCTATCTTAAGGTTAAACTACATTGTCAGCAGTCATCATTAATATCAATTAAGTTCTAACTGTATGCTAGGAATGTTCGACAGTAATTAGTGACAAATTACATAAGTAGTGACCTATTGTCTGCAATTAATTGCTCATTAATAATAACTAACAAGGTAATCGGACTCGAGTACATGAGTTATGTTAATCAACATAATCCTCCGGTGCTTATTCCAATTTATTTGGGGTCGGCGCAGCATGATTTCTACTTCCATAGATTTCAATCAGTCTTCTCACCGTGAAAACCAAGGTGAAGTGAGCGTGCAGTGAGCTGTCAGTGTCATCCCACCTGATACTAGGGATTGACCAAGCATACATTTAGAATCATAATCGAGATTTTAATAATAGTTTTTATGAATTCTATTGATAATTTTAAATAATTTCAAAGCTAGTATTTTAGTTGTCAAAATATTACCATTTTTGGGGCTTTAAAATAGCAAAACAGAAACTTAGTCACAACCTCAATGTTGTTTTTTTTCTTTTTTTTTTATAGACTAGTCCTTTTATAACACGAGGCGCGAGCGCGTCACACACGAACAATAAATAATTAAATGGTCAATAGAATTTGCATAAAAAATATTACTAAAATCTCGATTATGATTGTAAATGTTTGCTTGGTCAATCCCTAGCATCAGTGGGATGACACTGACAGCTCACTCCACGCAAGTTTTCACGGTGAGATTTTTACAGAATCGACATGCTGTAGTCACAACCTTTCTTGCCATATCATCTTTCACACAGTCCATCCATCGTTTTCTTGGTCTTCTCCTACTTTATAAGGGTTCTGTAGCCAAACGTTAAAAACGGGACCCTATTACTAAGACTCCACTGTTCGTCTGTCACCAGGCTGTATCTCATGAACCGTGACAGCTAGACAGTTGAAATTTTCACAAATGATGTATTTCTGTTGCCGCTATAAAAAAAATACAAAAAAACAGAATAAAATAAATATTTAAGGGGGGCTATACAACAAACGTGTTTTTTACGGCGTTTTTGCCCTGTGGTACGGAACCCTTTGTGTGCGAGTCCGACTCGCACTTGGCCAGTTTTATAATTATCCACATTTATATTCAAAACTTTCCTCACGGCAATTTCCTCAATTTCATGTTATGTTTTAAAAATAAAAAATGTAAACAAAACTTAATTCCCATTTATGGCTAGAGGCTTTCTCTAGCCATAAATGGGCGTGACAGCTTACATATTTATACAATATTGGGTTAAGTTCACATAGCTGTCACCCGAAGTCTCAAGATAAACTAAGACCATTGAAGTAAAATAAATAAACAATTCATTACTAATAACAATAACAAAAGTTCCAGCATGACACAGAGAGTAGCAAATGTTGTAAAAATATCTTACGAAATTGTTCAAACGAGGAAAAAGGGGTAACAATATACAACGTTATTTTTAGTATATGTGAAACCTGAATATAGTTTGTTCAGAATAAGTAACTGAATCAATTCCCAATAATTTCTACACCATGTTATGTTTTGTCCCAAAAATATTAAAAAAAGATTAAAAGTTGGACACCGAGCGACACTAAGTAGGTTATCCAATCTCCACGCCGACCGGTTAGGTACCTAGGTACTATTATCAATGAGCGCAAGACGGCGCGGCGCGAGCGGCGCGGGTGAGCATGTTTTTGTACGGACAAACAGGTAACTTAACAAGCTTATAATTTTGTGATTTTTCATGATACTGTTTTGAAATTTTGTACATAGATTCTTGACATAAAAATACTAGACACGTATTTCGGGTTTCGCATATACTAAAAATAATGTTGTATATCTTGTCTTTCCATGCCACTACTAGAGAGCATTAGTAATATACACAAACGTATTAGGAGTTTCTCTCCAGAGGATTATGACTGACATATTTGAACCAATCCGGGGGATCCGATTAGTAAGGATATTGCGAACCATTGTGGGACCTTTTCTCATACAAATGGAATTATGCGTGTGGATACTTTTGTAAAAGTAGAGAATTGTTATGTTTCTGTTGAACACGTTTTTGGATATGTCTTCATATTATTAAATATATACATAGTTCAGGATTTGTTTATAGTCCTGGAATCGTTTTTGAATTGTTTATGCTTTATCACAAGAAAGTAGGTACTTATTTTTTATCCATTTGTAATATCGCACACCTAGATCTAAAGAGAGCTAACTCTAAAATCTAAATTTTTGAGGTATGCATACCATCGAATTCCCTAACTCACTACCTAGCGACCAACAAAACAGATTCAAAAATAGATCCATTACTCAACTTAAAAAGTATTGATCAATACAGCAAACTCCTGCAGTGCATATGGACATAGTAATCAGTTTTTCAACTCTCCTGAAAAAAGTGTTTTTTTGAGTTAATCGCTGGTTAGATCTAGGTGTGCGATTATGTAGTTTCAGGACTCGGACATAAATAATTATGGGATTTGAAACTTTATGCTTAATATCACTTTCTACATTTACTAAAGTAATAATCCTACTAATATTATAAACGCGAAAGTTTGTGAGTATGGATGGATGTATGTTTGTTACTCTTTCACGCAAAAATGGCTTAACGGATATGGATGAAATTTGGCACACAGATAGTTTATAACTAGGATTAACACATAAGATAATTTTATCCCGATATTCCCACGGAATCGAAACTTATTCGGGTGAAACCGCGGGGCGCTGCTAGGATAAACATAACGCACAACACAAAATAGAACACACACAACACAACACGCACGCACAACGCGCAAATAACGCGTATCACTTATCTTTACAAGCTTTCCTAAAATCGATTGAAGCGGTCTATTTGGAGACTGCTTCGAAAATGTACGATAGTAACATACCTACTCGTAACATTCCGCCTGTATTCCTCAAAGGATTTGACGGAGGCTTAGGTACCATAAAGGCCCTAGTTCGAAACCCTAGGTGAAGTAGTTACTAATTCTGTTAGCCTGTATCACCCCACTGCTGGGCAAAGGCTACTGCGCTCCAAAACATAGATTATTGACGTTGCTCAAAAAGCCACAATTTTGAAGTGGGACTGGGCTGGCCACGTCTGTCACATGCCCAATAAGCTGTGGGCCAAAATAGTCCCTATGTAGAGCCCTGAGACAGCTAGTAGGCGTCGCGGCAGGCCCCGTAGAAGGTAACGGAATGAGAAAGAAATGATCAAACAACCACTGGTCCATAATTATTAGGCCTCTAATATGGAGCAGTGGTCGTTTGTTCATCTGTTTCTTTCTCGTTGTTCGAATCCAGGGGGATTTGCAAGCACTGGAAGTGGATTGGAAGCACTAGTCGGCTTTCATCAAAATAATGTTTCATTTTCATTCACACTAAAATATTAAACAAAAGAAAGATATTTTCTAATCCAATAACACACCTCTACTTCCAGTAACAACCAAAAAATATCCCAAAAAAACTTTACAATTCCACCCACCATGCTCCCAGAACTCTCGCTTATTTGACGGCCGATCTCAAACCAAGATTGATGTTCAAAAAACATGTGCGAAAAACGACAAACAATAAACAGGCCAAAACAGGTGTTTATAAAAACGGGAGCACATCGATCAAAGTTTTTGTAAGGGCGCGTCTATACGGAGTAAGACAAATGAAACTGTTAGGCTATCGGTCTTTTTAAACGGAGGTGCTTTTTTATTGTTTAACACTCGAAGAAAAAAGTGTTAGTGAGCACTGATTAATTGTTGATATTGATGTTTAATTCAGGATAGAATAGAATACAAGACCTGTCAAATTATACGTATAGGATTTTGCATTTAGGTACCTACTGCACAATCACTGGTGTCATCATCATTACTTACATACACTTTTATTTATATAGGTACTGCTGGACATAGGCGTCCCCCAAGCACCTCCACTTCGACCGGTTCTGTGGTTCTCGTATCCAACGAGTTCCTGCGGCCTTCACAATGTCGTCGGTCCACCTAGTGGGAAGCCTCCCAACGCTATGACTTCCGGAACGCGGTCGCCACTCCAGAACCTTTCGGCTCCATCAGCCATCTGTTCTGCGAGCAATGTGCCCTGCTCACTGCTGAATCACTGGTGTATCTAACCTTTTTTATTTACGTAAGTTCTTTTACCACGCTGCACTGATTGCTGTGGCGGTATCCAGTCTTTTAGGTACGTTTTTGAAAATGTGCTGTATAAGCTGTCTAATTCAGATCAGGTCTATCAGCAAGATATACCCTCCATGTACAGTCAACAGCAAAAGTAGATGATCAAAATCAGAAATTCAATACTAATGAACGGAGTTCGCGTCAGAACTCTGCCACACAGTCTCTGCACACAGCTCAACAACAACAACAACAACAGCAACAGCTCTGCCATACAGTTCTGACGCGAACTCCGTTAATTAGCATTGAATTTCTGATTTTGATCAGATGATCAAAATCAGAAATTGACTGATTGATTGCTGATGACTGTACCATAGCTTAATTTTTCTTGCTTTACTTCGTCTAATGAACTCTGTGCAGTCAGCCCCGCCATCTACGTTGTTGACTGAGAAGTACTGATACTTTGAACCACTTATGCTATTGAGGGGTCGCTAATGGGTGACCATCATAAGCCTTAAGTCTTGAGTTGAGCTGCACGATTTTTGACAAATGCGTGCACTGACTGGACAGGTCCTCTCAATCTGTATGTTCTTTCCTCAAAAGACCACCTCAGACATCGATCTACATGGTGTTCATATAACCTGACCAAGATTATGTCTGGACTTTAAAAGAGACCTATGGGTTTGTTTCGGCCTTTCTTCTCAGAGTAGTCAGATAGGAAACGCCGACTTCATCTAGTTTAAAAAAAAACATGTTTGACGTGTAAAAGTCTTTGTACAAACCTACTTACAAAACTAAAATCATTTATCATCCATTATTACTTACTGAGGTCCGTGCCTCGAAAAGCACATAAGCCGTTGGTCCCGGGGGGGTTGGGTTGTGGAGCTCAAATAGGCAGTCGCTCTATGTAAAATACTGTTATTCAGCTGCATCCGGAAAGACTGGAAGCTGACCCCAACATAGTTGGGACAAGGCTAGGTTAAACATTTTATTCCTAATCTGACTTATTTTACTTCTATATAAAAGACCATACCATACCATAATTAGCCTATAATGTTCCCACTGCTGGGACACAGGCCTTCTCTCGGTGAGAGGGAGTGGGCCGTAATCCACCACGCGGGCCCAGTGCGGATTGGTAGATGTCACATGTCTTCGAATTTTTTTTTTGGTTCTAGAAGACCACAATGTTCTAAATTAAACATTACAGTTACTTTATAAAACTATTTCCAGTAGCAAAATTAAACGGTCGCTAAGTCATTGCATTGGCAATTAGACTTGTATTTATATCCTTGAGTTCGGAAGGTAATTTCCATAGTACTTGCCTCTAAAAGCCTTCCCTTGGGGCATTGATCCGGTTATTTGATCTGGCTGTGAAAGGGAAACATTTATTGTGACATTTATCAGAATAAAGTACAATACTCGGTAGTCTGTTTCTTATATTTATTTTATTTTACCATTTTGTACAGTCAACAAAGGAGATAAGTAGGTATACAGGAGCGTCGGATATAGTTGAAGTATACTAAGAAACCGATGCCTGTAAATGGTTTAATTGAAATAAATGCTTTGAGTTTGAGTCTTTCCGGATGCAGCTAAATAACAGTATTTTACATAGAGCGACTGCCTATTTGACCTCCAACCCAGTTACTGGCTAACCACTCACGCGGCCATCGCTACAAATAGACGCGCTCGGAAACTCGTGAAATGTCCCATCGCGCACAAATAGACGTTGGCAAAAACTGTGACAGCAAGCACGTTCCACCCCGCAGCAGCCGGGATCAACGCGGCTTAACGTTCTCTCCGAGGCACGGAGGGGTCTTGGTATGTGAAGATGGTCACCCATCCATGGACTAACCGGGGCAAGCGTAGCTTAACCTGAACGATCGACCCGTGGGGCTGTTATTATTTAGCCAAAAGCCCCTCTCTCTCTTTTGGTCTCTTAAATAAATGTTTTTTTTAAATGAAAAACTTATGTCTTATTCATAAGTAGGTTTTGTTTGACAGTAACATTGGTTCTCTATTGGCCTCCCACTAGGTGGACCGATGAACTTATGAAGGCCGGTGGAATCCGTTGGATGCTGAAAGCATAGAACCGGTCGAAGTGGAGGTGCTTGGGGGAGGCCTATGTCCAGCAGTGGACGTCTTTCGGTTGAAATGTTGTGATGAGCAAAAGTTACCATTTGTGCAAAGTAGTTGTGGCTAGCTTCTGTGCCCGACTTCGTCCACGTAATTTTTTTTGTTCTAACATTAAATATAATAATTTCACTGCACAATACTGTAGCAACCCATTTGTGGTTTTTTTCAGAATTACCATTTTACCCTTTTCAACATGCTCCTATTTGTAAAAGTCTATAAATGCATTTCCCCCTTACTAATAAACGTATTATATCAGATGAATAGTTACACACCGATTTCTCTCTTTCAGTCGTCAGTAATTTGACTTTCGAAAGAACAAGACAAAGCGTTGTGTAATTATAAAGACGCTATACAAAGTTTATTAGTAAGGGGGTTCAGGTTTTATTAATTAACAATTGTTACGATTATTACTTCTACTACACCCATTTTCATCGTTTATATCCCAAAATCAATTTACGTCTCGCTATTAACGTTCACTAATCTACTGCTTACACTATAAGTCTACCAACCCATTACGTATTCAAATAACATCTATTTGGAAATCATTTCGATCGCGATACTAACAATTTATTAGTTCATAGTTATAATAGGGATCGGAAAATAGTATCGATACATACTGAAATAGTAACGATACTTCTTTTATGACACTTAGTGTAAGTAGGTACTCGATAGTTTTCAAGTGAAACACGAGAACAATATTGTCAGTAGGTTTTTCAATATTCGTTATAAATAATGTGCCTGTGACTTTATGAGAATCCTATTAACTCAATCAACAGAGCCTATCGCAGTCCACTGCTGGACAAAGCCCTCTCCCAGGTTGCGCCAAACCCCTGTCCTCCGCCTTCGCGCTGCGCTGCGCTGCGCTGCGCTGCGCTGCGCTGCGTGGTGCGGGTTCGATTCCGCACGGAACAAATATTTGTATGACCAACAAGTAGTTGTTCCGGGTCTGGCTGCTTGTGTATGTAACCCACAATACAGGAGAAATACCTAGTGTGGAGAAACGTAAAAAAAAAATTGTTTGGCAAATTTTCTTGATATAGCAAATTTTCGATTCTGTTCACGTCACAAAATTGTTTCAGTTTAGGCTACCTAAATGATTTATTGTGATAATGTTGTATTTCGACTCGCGGGAGCGATATCGTTATCAGTAGGAGGTAGGTCCGTTTATTTAAATTCAGCTCGCTTTTGTTTCTATTTAGGTAAGGTTTGTCAAGGGATTTCATTTGAATTTTGGGATGGCTCCCAGTGAGCGTAGGTGAATATTATTCATCATTATTATTTATATGTATAACTATCTGGGGATTTTTAGTCTTTTGAAGTGATAATAATTACAGTTTTGTGTGTTATTGTTAGGTCACTAATTATAGATTCCCCTCTTTTTTTTATTTATAAATGAACTCAATATCTATAGAAAAAAAAAAAAAAATTCAATTACAATGGGCATTTAGATACATATTTTTGGAGGTCTCATTTTAAGCAAGGAAAGAAAAATGATTTTGTTTGGTCACAGAAACACGTGCATACAAAAAGATAATTAACTCGAATAATAAACAGAAATAGGAAAATAAGGACAGGAATAGATCTATAATCACGAGCACCAAACAGAAATCGTCAACAGGTGCTCGTCATGACTGTGACAAGAAGGCTTTGTTATGGGGGGCCCACAGGACAGCGCAATATAGTAATTCGAGAACTAATATTTTCATCCGTCAATAAAATTAGGCAAGTCTTTATAAACTAGACTAAAATTGACTTGTAATTAAACCGATCTTCTCATTAAACAGGCCTTCAAAATAAATAAATTACGAGCAAAAATGTCTTTATCAATTTAGAATAAAGAAGCCTCAGGTGTAAGGAAAAATAATTAGGTTGAAAGCTTACTCAGGCCAGACTCAAGCCTGCAGATCTTTTGTTTGCCCGGTGGGTGTCGCAGCCCACGAATTGATTAGCAAACCGTTAATTAATCTTCTTCACAAACCTACCTTTATTTTGTTAACCCGAAAATTCATTTCCAGTCACACTGGAGGCTGGGATCAATAAGTCGGTAATTGATTATTTGGTAACGTGTTTAATCTTGAATTCTCTTTGGAAGAGTTAAAGTGTTTATTTACCATCAAAAATATAGTGTAGATAAACATTTTACATTTTTTGTTAGTAGGAGCCCGGAGTCCGCATTCATCCCCTATTCAATAGGACTTATGGGGACTACATGACCTAAAGCACGGTCACTGTCGGACTGCATAAGAAAGAGAAGCGCGATGACACAACGCTGGTAATTTATTGCAAAATATGAAGCAATTATATATTTACAAAAAATCTATTGTTTGGACTAAAACATTTAAACACTAGTGCTTTAATATGTTGCTTGTAGAATAATCTGACAAAAAATCAGAATAATTGTATGTATATTAGTATGGTTTTTATTGTATAAAGAAAGTTTTTAGAGGTATCTCCATGATTTTTTTCTATCTTATCAAATTAGTTGTATTATGTTTTCAAAACACTATTTACCTAGCATATATCCTGAAGAATATGATATATTTTTCTGTTTTTTTTTACTGTAGTCGATCATATACTTTTAGTCATTATAAAACTTGTTTTTTGCGAAATGTGGGTGTACGTAGGTATACTGTAGGTACTCTGTCTAACCCATCGGGTATCGCAGGCATGATGTTACATTACGTTAGTGTAAACATTTATTAAAAAAATATAACAAAAGAAAATGTTATTGATGTTTCAGTTACTAACGATCAAAGGTTTTGTGTTTTCTTACCGTTTGTAGTAACAAACATTAGTAAAACACCAATGCTTTTATCTCCAGGCAGCGATCAATATGTTATTGAAACTAGAGACATACTTATTTGAGCAAAGTTTCTAATCGTAAATGTACGAAAAGCACCAAGCTATGCTCAAGCATACGACTTGAGATTCAAATGTAGTGAAGGTAAAATTGCGCGCAATTTTGCAACTGCGACAAAGTCACACATAAGCTCCGTCTAACAACAACACACAACAAGGGAGACCCCTCAAAGATATGTCAGCATCAAGGTAGGGGCCCCTTATGGCTGAAGCCTGCCGGGTCAGCGGGATTGTCCGAAAGAGTTACCGCTGGCCCGGAACATAAAGGGCTAAGGAAGGAACACGGGTGGGTTTTAGTCAGTAAGAGTCGGACACTCCCTTCCGCTCCACCCAGAGCGGGAGGGGTCATTTGATGATGTCCCATCCGCAAAAAAAAAAAAAGCCCCGTCTAACCAGCTCCTTCAACGCGTAAACCCCAATTCAATTTAAACTAACTTTCACATTGTTAGTTCATAAATCTTAGTAATCTTTTCTCTTGGAAAGTTTTCACCACAAAAGGTTGCAGTCAAAAGTTTTATTAAGTTGCCTAAAGGTGAGCACACACCAGGAGAATTCGCGTGCAGTTTAATGAGCTCAAGTTTGAGCACTTCATCAGTTAATATGTAGAGGTGAGCGTTAAAGAAAGCAGACTTGGAATATTATACAATATTTATATACTACCTACTACTACGACTACTAGCTGAGGAGTTTGTTTGTTTGAACGCGCCAATCTCTGAAACTACCAGACGGATTTGAAAAAAATTTTTTTTGCATTTGATATCCCAATTATTGAGGATGGCTGTTATAGGATATTTAACATCGCGCCAGAACCCTTAGGAGCCGAGCAATAAAAAAAAGAGTCTGTGACAACGAAGTAATAGCGCGGGCAGGCGATGCGATGCGACGGGGTGGATCAGAGAAACAAGAAATTTAACGCGGACAAAGTCGCGGTCAGAAGCTAGTGTTACTATACAGTGTGAGTCTTCATAATGTGCACATAACGAAATATGGGACACATAGCTTAATTTTATCGACGGAAAAAATATTTGAAAAAATTTAAAAGGATCTTTACCTGCTAAAGTATGGTGATTGCAAGGCCTTTCTTTAACAGTTGATAGGAAATGTTGTGATTGAGTTATAAACATGGTATTTTTACGTTTAGAAATCTGATACGATGGAGAATTATTTAAAGTAATAAAAAAGAGTAGGTAATCGGGGCTTTTATTCAGTAATTTTACAATTATTGTAAAAATGTATAAAAAATATCAGATTTTTGTTAAAAAAAACTATAATTCTTAATTGAGGGTGATTGTTTACACAGGGGTCACAGCAGCGAACAAGAATTTTAATGAAAATGCAAATTTTTTTTTTTTAGATTTTTTAAATATTTTTTCTGTCTATGAAATTAAGCTTAGTTTCCCTCATTTCGATATGTGCACATTATGAAGACTCACACTGTATACTTCGAACATTGGAGTATATGTATAGTGAGTATAAGAAGGATAGTGCATATTGCATACCATTTGTAACATAACACAATATCAGTTAAGACCGACATTGCCAAATCGAATGAATCAATGGTACACATACGAATGGTTGCTGTTTGTTACCTCCGCAGACTGTTCAACGTCGAACAGTTACAAAATCGAACGCCTCGGCCAGTACCTGTGTCGAGCTGGATCACTTTTACATGATAGTAGGAGAGGTACGGCTCGATTTTTGCGATCAATTATAAATTTAATTTATATTAGTTGTTATATATTCACTTATCATGAGTGTGAGATTCAGTCGCCGCACCTAAGGGGGAATCGAAAGATATAGCAGGTGAAAGTTTAAACTTTGACATGCTCTAACTTTGGACTCCCCACTACCGGAAAGCTCACATACATATATTATGCACTAAAGAAAGAAAGAAAAATTATTTATTGTGACTCGTACAGGAAGATCACAAACTAAACTAAACACAGTCATAAATAAAAATAAAAAACAAAATTATTTTTAAAAAAGCAACAAAAAGAAGCCAGAGGAGAGAGGAGATACGAGGCCAAAAGGCTCCTATCTCAGCATGATGCTGCGACATTAAAAAAATAAATAAAAACTATTATTGGTATGATTTTCAGCCAGTATCTATAAAATTACTTTTTTTTTAAAGTTCCCGGTAAGCATTCCGCTTTAGATGCTAAGGAAACAGGTGGTACTGTGGTCGTCATATTTACGAATTTCAAACTAGTTTGTGTGAACTTCGCAACCATTGTAGTGGCGCCCCGGGTGAATGCTGTTTTATTCATTCGTCTGCATTTGAAATTCCTTTCGTTGGTAGAAGCTATTGTTTAGTATTGTAGTCTTCGATTGAAAGTTCTTGTCTAAAGGAGTGCTGGAGAAGGATTTTGAGGCGAATGTAAATAGGTACCTACTTACTCATTTTGTACTGCAGACTAAGGAATTGAATATTCTTTTTGTTTTATTAACCCAACAATGTTTACGTAGGTAAGTTTAATTATTCTTGGCGTGACCAATCCAATAGATGAAGATATTATTATGCATGAAAAATCTGGGCCCTAATCGCGTTCAATATAGTGCCTCAGTTTCGAAGCGTAAGATACTTTTGAACCATTCAGTCTAAATTTGTAATCTATATCATAATTATTATTGATAAAAAGAATACTATATTTTTAATTGCAGACCACAAAAAGGGTAGGGGTACTGCAGACGGTAACAAATAGTGAGGTCATAAAGTGATTATTTTCATACTTACTCAACATTCTAAATTACATCCATACCTACTATTTATCCGTGTACCGTATGACGAAAACCATATTTATTCCTACACTAATTTGCACATTACTAATCAGTAGGACATTTTGAACACGTGTGCCACGGCTCACAATGACAACAGAATGTCACGTACACGTACCTACCATAATTGTAATGTGAAGCAAAAACGCCTGTTTAAACGCTGTGTGGCCAAATGGCTAAGCGGCTGTATGACCAGAGGCTAATGGTTATTGCTTTGATAGCTAATGTGGCTTTGTTTCCTAGGCTATGATTGTGAATTTCGAAAGGTTTTACAGTACTGTACATGAGTTTCCTGTTTATTTGGTATTTTATATTATTTATCTTTGAGTGTTGCAGAGACAAACAGTGGTAGGGTGCAATTATGAAAATTGAGGAATAAATTTATAGATACGCAAAAACCTATTAAAACTATAAATATAACACATATAATTTATAGTTGCTTTAAAGTCTCCCGATGTACAGCCAACAAAAGAGATAGGTATGCAGGATCGTCGGATATAGTTGAAGTTTAGTAAGAAACCGATGGATGTTGTCGACTGAAATTTAATTCGATAAATGAGCTGTTTGTTTTCTTGTATTAAAATTAAATTTTATTCATCGGTTTCTTACTAAACTTCAACTATATCCGACGATCCTGCATACCTATCTCTTTTGTTGACTGTACCTACCTAGGTAGATACAATTTGATGTTCAGCGTTGACCGAGCATATTATGTATGATTTTGTCGGGCATTTTCTATTATTATTAGGTACGTTCTATCAGCACCCGATATCTTTTAGTGTCTGTGTTTAGTACACAAGTTGTAGAACACATTTTTATAACGCCATTTTTGTTAATGGCGTTTATCCTCTAATTTTGCAACCGCCATTTTTGAATTTTTAAAAAGAAGTAAGTGGCTTAATATTATACACATAAAACGCCTTCTTTCTAAGGGGTAAGTTTTTTTAATTGAACAGACAGTTGTGCTGCTGAGGAGCTTGTTGCGCCACTTCTTCTTCCCAGCGAAAGCAGTAGGAATCAGTGAAGATAATCAGCCTGATTTGAATAAATTACTTTGGATTTTGGTAAGCAGAAACTACAGAACGCCACCTGCTACGATTCTTCCTTAATTATCTGATTTTTAAAATGAATAATTGATCTTCAGCATCAATTTTTTATTTCATTTTGAGATAAAAAAGAACTTGAAATAAAACAGACATTTGCAAACCTTATTTAAAACAAGCAATAAACTGCATAAATCCAACAACAAAGGAATGCTAATGCCAGCAGAACATTTTTTATTCGTACAACTTTATAGCCCATATAAGGACGATACCGCCGTAATTCAAGGACACTTGTCCCGGATCGGACCGCACGTAATCCCACTAGAGAGGATTTTACGCGGACGAGAATTGGGGAGTTCAGTCGTCCAGTTAACTGATGTAATGTGTTCAGAATTGTTTTCATCCCACGTGGTCGGAGTACAACGGTTCCTACTCTATGTTTGTGTGTTTCAATTTGGGTAATTGGATTTGTAATGTGATTTTCGAAAGTACCTAAATGTCGGAAAATTCGATGTCAAAAGTTTTGGGAGTGCTAAAATGAATGTCGACGTCTTGAGGAGTGTGAAGTTATTGGAATTAAAATTAGACAACCGTTAGTTCAACACAATTTTATTGTTTCATTACAATTTCAGCCTTGCTTTTATAAATAGTTTTATACATTATTTACATCACAAACCTCTTTCTTTTCGAGTACAAATTCCGTAAAAAGTTTTTTCAAATTTTGTTCATTATTTAAAATTATCGTTACAATTTTGTGTAGATATGAGAAAATAATTTTCATTTATGAGAATAATGATAACATGGGTTACAATAAATACAGATGTGGATCCAATGAGGAAATTAAATGACGTGGATCCTAAATCAATTGCTTACAATAACGATCATAACATTCTTAAGTGATTGTCTGTTGAGCTACAATCACTCTTCTCGTACTGTCATTGACGTGAAAGGCCTAAACTATTAGCTAATTGCGAACACCGAGCGACTACCTCATCTTGAAGAAGGCTAAATGACATAGCTATTAGTATAAGTCCAAAAACCAGGTAAGCACAACACGCGATCATTTGAACGTACTCGCTTCTGGTGTGTTCTGTGCTTTGCTTTGTTGTGAGGAAGCTGGTGGGGACAAAGTCTCCGAAGCCAATCGTGGCTAATGCTATGAAGCAAAAGTATGCGGCATCGAGGAAGCTCCAGTTTTCCCAGGCGGAGAAGATGGCAGCACCAACACAGATGTAGGCGAGGAGAAGGAACAAGACGATACCGACGGGGATATGGCAGTGTTCGATCCCGTGGTGGATATGATGCTGCACGCTGGTAGACGCACTACTGCTGGGCACGGTACAACTTTTCATCTTATGATTCTCCTCGTTCCATATCAAAGGCACTCGTGACGGCGTGTCGTGTGGACATATTCTGTAAACAAATTCAAACGTTGAAATAATTCACTTTTTTTTTATAAAACTCAACTCGCTGCGGAAACTAGATGCAAATGTTTTTAATGAAAACATTTGATCAACGTTTTATTTGCGAATGTGAAAAAATATGCGCTGAGTTTATTCTAAACTGAGATAACTGTGCGATTAAAAAAAAACAACTATTTGAGTTTTTTATTTTTACTAGATTTTGTAGATAGTTTAAAGGCTCCTTCAAACAGGCGCGACACGACACGCGACACAAAGGCACCGCAAGTCGCGCAACGAGCGGTGCCTTTGTGTCGCGCGCGATTATATCGCGTGTCGCGCCTGTTTGTAGGAGCCTAAAACCCGGTTGACCTATAAGCACGAAATCAAATGTTTTATTTTTATTTTTAATGACTTTTATTAAAAGCGACTTTGATTGATTCCACATAATTATGCCATACGGCCATTTACTTTGACCCTCAGGTTTTCTAAATGCCTATTTAGTCTCACAAGGGCGGCCTTATTATATTTAGTAACCTTCTCTTCGTCGGTCGTATCGGTGACTCTAAAGGCGCGATTCCACCGCGGCACTGTGCGGCACAGTGTACGACACAAATGTTAATTCTGGTCGACTCACTCAAGCAAACAATAACAAATTGTGCGCGAACATTAGAAATGTTCGCGCACATCTGCATACTTTTGTGCGCGCACATATGCAAGCAGTGGACTCGCGTCGACGCGTACACACTTGTTGTTCGCGAACTCAGTCTTGCTTCTGCTACCGGAGTGAAAAAAAATATTTGTCCTGTTTCATCATGTTCGCGCACAAGTGTGCTACACTGTGCGCGTACAAAAGTTACGCACAGCTTTGCCGGTGGAAACAAAGACTATCGGATCTGCAGCTCAGTACGTGCACTGTTGGAGTTCTGCACACTATTTCGGCGGAATCGTACCTTAATGTAAGCATCTACCAGAACTTGGACACCTCGACAGTGGTAGCAGTGGCTTCGCGTAGGTTTTTGGGTAAGCAGTATACATTGGGGATAGATTATAACAACATTACTGACAGGTTAAAAAAATCACTCACGACTCATCAGGATCCTCCGAATCGTCCAGATCATCCTGGCTCCTATTCATCTGCAGTTCCCCACACTCCTCAGCGATTAATTGCTCAATGACGGCTCCCCTGGGCCTCTGCAAGGTGGACCGGCCCCTGCCCCGACCGGGGCCGTGAACTGTGGCCAGGCACTTGGTACTGCCCATGGACTTCTTGCGGTCTAGGGTCTGGGTTTGGAGTGATGATGATGTGTGGGGTTCTGTAGAAAAATATGTTGGTTAGGAAATACATACGCAGATTTTGTCGGAATGTTGTATTTAAAATCGTGCGAAAAAAACAAAAACGGTTTCGTTGGTAGTACTGATTTTTTTATATTATTTTGTCGTTCAAAAGACTACAAGTTTTTTTGTTCTAAGCAACTGATAAGGAGATTTCACAAAAACCGGATAGACACTATCTATCACATAATTTAGGCGGATATTATCAGGAGGAGCTAAAGAACCGACAATTAACCTAATACAGAAGTACGTTAATAATGCCAAAATCAAAGAAGGAATCTTAGAAAGATTTCATGGTCACCTATCCATTGTTGAAAAAGATGCAAGGTATTCATTTAATGCGGTAGTGAAACATTAATTAACGTCTGTCGGTTCTAATAATTATCTGCTTAAATTATGTGATATATAGCGTCTGTCCGTAGTCTGCCATATTACATTATCTAGTATTATTATCTGATATACACTCACCATCAGTCAGAGCACTGCGCTTCACCCGACCGAGCGTGGCCGCTCTAGCAGGGCTAGCAGGGGCTCTCTCGAAGACCTGGGAGTACTGTCCCCTGTCTCCAGCTCTGGCCTTCACAGTACCAGGTGACCGATGACTTCTTGGTGGAAATGACGTGTACTGGTTGTGTTCTGCAGGCTGTGGGAGAAGACGCTGCTGCTCGTGCAGTTGGAGGTAGTTCTCCGGCTATGAGAATGAAAGAAAAAGGATAATTTATTTTTATTGTTATTGAAAATTATTGCTTTGCAAATTGATTATCAACTTATATGGTCCGTAAATTCAATCAGAACTAGTGATTTTATGACATGATATGACTTTAAAACAAAGGTCGTAGTGTGTCAATCTGTTAAACAATTAATTTCCCTGAATGTAAGTTCATAACTTTTAATAATAATGAAATGTTGAAAGAGGCAACTCATTTTTCTTGGAAGTCGAAAAGACAGCGCCAGCCGGAAAACAGGTTTCTAAAGAAAGACGTAAAAAGTTTGAAAGCTAGTATGACTTTCCTCAGACTCTTATTCCGAAGAATCTTATTATTTCAAGTGCAGCTCTTTTCATTCAAACTTTAAAATGCTGATAGGTATTTTCAAGTCTTATCTAAATTACTCCGTTAACAGCTCTCTTTTCTATTGTCACTTTAAGTTTATATACTGTCTCATTGTCTAGTATCTTAATTACCTATTTTAATTTAAGTCTGTGGTTGGCATACACTTGTGTTTGCAATACACTCTGTGTCGTGTAATTACCGGCAACTGTTGCCGTTGTGATTAAGGCAACTACTACACATTGTTCATCAGGAAGGTCTGCCAGGGACATTAACAGTATGTTACCTGGTTATAAGGTTGACGCACATTTGTCCGCGCTGAACTAGCCAAATTTAAGAATCTACATAATTAAACTAGGAGGGAGGGACAAGGAAGGATTTTTCAAAGTTCGTCCCCCAAAGGAGTTATTTAGGGTATAAACGTTTATCATTTTTGCTGATGGAAAATCCCATGGGTATCAAAAAAAAAGTCTTAAGGGCTTGTTTTTTTTATAAAATTCTATATAACCTCGCAAACCATCCGCGGCGAATCGCCAGAAGAATTCGGAAGGTACCAAATCCTAGACGAATTCTGGTGGCATCTTTGGCGTTGGAAATTTATTATTTGGCGTGGATGTGTGACGAAGACGTGGACGAAGTGGTCGATGTGCCCACATTATATGGGCTATGTTTTTGGGCTAAGTGCGTCACACTTATAGGATTACCATTTCAAATTATTTGAAAAGTTATGACAAAAAGCCGGACTTTCGCAAAAAACATTTTTTCTTTTATTCTTTCTTGTCTCAGTACATTGAACTCTTTTATATTTAAAAAAAAAATTATCTTAAGTAGAAAAGTCCGGATAAATGACAAGGCCCGACAAAGTCCAAACGCGGGGCCAAAAAGCCGGACATGTCCGGACAAATCCCGACGGATGGTAACCCTAGTCACGTATCAACCAAACGAATCTTAGGCTCAGTTGGTTAGTTCGGTACGGATAGATGTGTAAAACTTCAGAAACTTCGCTTCTTTCGGTGCAGGCAAATGTGCGTCCATCTTAATAGAATGCTACCTTGTTTTAAAGAGGTGTCGCGTTTCACTAACGTTTCTCTTTTGTTTTAAAATTCTGTGTGAGAATACGGCTAGTTTAAATTACAGCCCATTTTTGGAGTAATATTTTTGCTGTCAGGAAAATATAATTCTTGTTACGTTAGTTCATTGTCAGGATATTTATTACACCTTGTGTGAGGATATTGTTGAGCATTATATTTTCAGGTTATTTCTCCGAATTTAGTTAGCTGTTAGGTACTACAAATCATTTCAGTAATTTCATTCCTTTATTCCCCGTGACACCATCTAATTCACATGACCGGTGGTGGCACGAGGAATTACCGATTTTCCTCGTGCGTCTTTTACCCATTTTTCAACGAAAAGTGGTTTACAGTTATATGAGGCTGTACGGTTTTCTAATCCATTGATGTTTTTGACGTGACAACGTCTTAAATTAGGTTGCGGCTGGGAGTCACTTATGAAAAAGTGTAACGCTCGGTAACGTTACGATGAGTCACCGAACGAGAGAGAGGCCCGCCGAATGCCTTGCGTCTCTCTCCCACTCAACTATTCTACCGAGAAAAAGACGTTGTCACGTAAAATCTTCGCCCGTAAAACCGACTTTACAGGCAACCATTTTTTTCTAATCATTATCTTTCTATTTGTGACAAACGCGTTTACAGGAGGCGTTTATTGATTCATAATGTTATGCTTTTATGAGTCTGCCAAAGTGGGCTATCTAAGCCCCTGATCTTCTTTTGCGTTAGAGAAACATTCGGCAATGGCTAGTAACTAATCCACAATTTAAATTAATTGCCAATTTATTACATTATAGTGAATCTATAGGAATAGAAGGTTGTAGTATCACAGTAATAGGGTATTTGACTGGTTTCTGATAAACATCTCAGATTATTTAATGGTGTCTAACGAGCCCACAAAAACCTATTACTTCAAATTGCATAATGTATTTCTTTTAGAAAATAGTAAATAAAAATGTACTGTTTAAATAAGCCGCCAAAACGCTATCTTTAACAATATGGCGTCGTGACGTCAAAATACACGTAAACAAACGTTGAAACGGTCGAGATACTAGACAAAAGTCATCTGTTCTGTCAACGATAGACAGAAATTGACTATATCATGACGTCATCATAAGTTCAGCCAATCCAGACCGTTTTCGATTACGTGGTGCCAGATTTAAAAAGATGAAGTTTTTTCGGGATTTTTTTAATAAATAATACATTGTTTTGTAGTAAAATTAATGCAAATCGATTTTAAAAGCGATAATCTATACGAGTGTCAATAATTATGACCTTATTTTTTACATTGTCAAATAGCCTATTCTTATGTACTCACTTCTCCATCCTTTCTCCAGGTGTTAGGCACTTTCCTCTTGGTTGCCCTGAGCCAGGCCAACCGTGCCAGCCTTGCTAGAGATGCCCCCAGTCCTGCTAAACATGCCAGGGTGAGTGGCACCCCAGCTGCAGCGTATGCAACCGTTGCAGCTCGGCCAGCAGCTGTTCTTGGTGAGACGTTGCCGTAACCTGAGGGCGTAGAGGGTATTTAAGATAACATGATAGGTTGGTGCATAGGTTAAACGCAGAGGGAGATGAGAGTATACTGTTTTTGTAAAGTACGTATGAAATTTATTGAATTGAGAGTGCCACGATTGGTCATGCTCGTGCTGACCTAGTGACCTGGCTAAGATTTTCACCACGTCACCCATACCATCATCAATCACACTTTATTACGTACTAATGTCATCAAATAGGTTGAGCAAAAAAAAAAATTACTGAAGCTTTCGATTCGTGGTTAAATGCCAATATTAGAAAAGTGAAATACTCTTTACTAAAATCTACTCGAGAATAATCGCTAGAAGATGTTTTCAGAAAATGGCTATTTAGGATTTTTTTGTTATCAACATCGTTTCAGCATCCGTTGGTCTATTCTGAAAAATCTAACCGTAAAAACTTGGGAAAGCTTAGGTGAACTTTGAAGTGAGCTGTAAAACCTTAGTGTCAGCTCGGATATCTATGGTATCAGCCAAACTATTCTGTAAAAAACCCATCTTGAAAACTGGGATGAAGTGAGCTGTCAATCCCTTTTTTTTTTGTGCGCGGTGGATATCCTATTGGACTTCCTCAATGGTGGGGATAACAGAGGCGCATGCCGGACTCTTACTGGCTAAAACCACCGCGGTGTTCCACCTCTGCCTATGGCTGGGGGTGCGGGATTCGCATAAGCATTCACCTTCCCCGACAGGCCTCGACCCGCTGTTCCTAAGCCGGTCCCACCACCCTATCCGTCCATTCCCATAATGGGCGCACCCACTCTCGAGTGGCGCGCGTGGAACACTGCGGTGCCAACTCGGGCCTGTCTGGTCGGACGACGAACGCCTCTAGTCCGCCGCCCGCAAGCCACCTCTCATGGAGGTCGCAGATTGTTTTGTGCCAATCCCTACCGATTCAATCCAACCAATCCAGATGGAATGCGAATGGCAGCACACTTCACCTAAGTTTTCAAGGTGATATTTTTACAGAAAGACAGTAGTTGTCAGCATCTTACAAATTCCCGCGGCACTCACCTGCCTATGTTTAGGAGTATTATTAACTTACCTATCGTAGTAATAAGCGTGATACAATAAATCAATGCTCCGGAGAAGGTCCACTTGGAGTCCATGGCCAGTTCTGGCGGTTGTGCCTCGGGGGACTGCCTCGCAGCCGCCACTATGGATGACTCGAACTTACGGAGCTGCTCGTGCACCAGCCGCGTCCAGTTGCGTTCGTACAGGACGTTCAGGCGTTCTGGAACAAGAAAAAAGATGGTGTTAATAATTATAATGTTCAGTTTAGGTGTAACTTCGGGGAGGCATTTTTTTATGTACTTATGTCAAAATCGTCACGTCAATCATATTTTAAAAACTCGATGAGGGTCAGGGTTTCCTCTTCGACTATTCTGAGAAAAAATACAGAAACAAACTCAGATGTCACAGCCACTTTTAAAGTCTCGACATAATGTTGGTCAGATCATGTGAGGACTAGTATATTTTTTTTCTCAATCATCAATCTCAATCATCAAATGAACCCTCCCGCTATGGGTGGAACGGAACGGAGTGTCAGACTCTTACTGACTAAACCCACCCGTGTTCCTTCCTTAGCCCTTTATGTTCCGGGCCAGCGGTAACCCTTTCGAACAATCCCGCTAACCCGGCAGGCTTCGGCCCTATGGGGCCCCTCCTCGATGCTGACATCTCTTTGAGGCGCGTGGAACACATACGCGCCGTCCTGCAGGACCATATAGTCTGAAATGGTCTTTTAAGGAAATAACCGAACATTTGACTGAACCTATCCAGTCAGTTCACGCATTTGTCTGTAATCAATCAATGCACAATATTAAGACACTATGCAATGCTCTTGTTTCTCTGTTGATGTGTTAACTTCTTTGTTTGACTTGTTGTTTTGGTAGATTTCTTACTTTGTCTTTTTCCAAAGAGCCACAATTATACTGAGTCGATAAATAATCCAAAATTACGAAATTAAAATGATTAAGTTTTATAGAATCAAATACATAGATGATAGAGACACGTTATAGGTTGCAAGTCTAATAAAATAATACCGCAGGTCTACAGCCTGTCACCTTCACCCTGATCCCTGCTTAGCTAAGAGAAGACGTTCAATTCCAACCAATTTCAATAATCAGTTCAGGTCCAATTTATAACTCACAAGAAACCCATCTCAAGCATTTAAAATTATTACTAAGATTAACTGTTAACCCGACGCTGGGACGGGCCATCAAGCACCAAGTGTTGACGATAAGATCTTCACTGAACAGACAACTAGCCGACGTACGCACGGGCGCTTTTTAACGCGTTTTTTTTACCGCGCACTTGATGTTTATCGCTCATCTAAGCGCCGCGCGCCGAGAGTTTATAACGTGCTCTGTTGGATTCTCAATGGGGTCCGTGGCTAAATAATAACAGTCACACAGGTCGATCGATCAGGTTAAGCTACACTTGCCGCGGTTGGTCTGTGGATGGGTGACCATCTTTACATACCGAGACCCCTCCGTGCCTCGGAAAGCACGTTAAGCTGTTGGTCCCGGCTGTCATTCGTGGATCTTTGACAGTCGTTACGGGTAGTCAGAACATGAGCCCGAAAGAAGTCTTACCAAGGGGTATCGTATTACTCAGTAACTGTCCACAACCAGTTACTGTGTAATACGATACCCGGTCAGATAGGCAGTCGCTCCATGTAAAATACTGGTATTCGGCTGCATCCGGTTAGACTGGAAGCCGACCCCAACATAGTTGGGAAAAGGCTAGGCAGATGTTGTTGGATTCTCAACTCTTTTCTCAAAACCACTAGAGTTAAAAAAACACTGGGTTTTTGTTTTTGCATCGCCCACAGGCACGGTAAAAATCTGGCGTTTAAAAAGCGCCCGTGCGTACATAGGGTTAAAATGTCGATGAGAAAACTCAAATTAACGAGGGCGGCAATCAAGCTTTGTTTAGTTTAATCAAAAGTGAAAAGTACCATTTAACTTTTAAGGGGAATACTTTGTTGGTAACGTCAGATTCTGAATGGTTAAGTACTTTTTGGGACTTTGATTTCAGATTTCGATCAGTTTTGTTCTATTGAATGAAGTTCGTGGATTCTTCAAGGTCTTCTTCCCCAACAACCATTTTTTATCTCCCTGTACTTGTTTTTTAAGGAACCGTTTTAAAATTCTGAGGAAGTGAAATAGTTTACAACAGCCAGTCAATCTGAACAAACCTTTGATCTCAAAATTCTTACAATTTGGTGTAGCTACGAATATATTAATTTCCATTATTATTTCGGGTATACGTTTGTTAAATTACTATTCTAGACATGCCCTAGATAGAGGACTAATTACCTACAACGTCTACTTGCGATCGAAGACTATTTTGAGTCCTTCTCATTCCAGAAAATTATAATATAGTTAGCAATTTTTTTTCCAGTCATAAGTTATTTATTTATTTGTTTGACTTAAGTACAGACTGCACATCAACCTACTACAATCTGTCAAATTTCTTCAATTTATTTTCAACTTTATCGCTAAAGCATGGGGTTCAAAGTTGATTGGGAAAATTTGACATTTTCGGGTAGCTTGATGTGCTGGCCTCTGTACAATGATAATGGTATAATTAAGATAAGAGTGCGCTATGTTATGCCAGAGGGCGTACAAATGTTTGTAATTAAGTAATCAACCCAGCAAACTCTGAATAATAAGGTAAATAAATTAAGGACAATAAAAAAACAATTATAAAGATTTACACATTTCATAATACAAATTCTTATTCAAATAAATCCTTCTAACATTAAAATGAAAAGAATGTGAAAACAACGAAACAAACAGACTTAAAGTTTCATAACTCACAATCGAAGTAAGCATTCAAAAATTCCATTGTTATACAGGTGTTATATCACCAGCAGGTACTATAATTATTAGCTGTGGGTAAATAGTAAATATTGAAACTAAGGAAACATCTGTAACTATTTATATAGACAACTTTGGTATACCTACAATAAATTGGTTTAGTAAGTCCACAAGAAGAATATCAAACAATTTATCTCGGAAGTTCCAATTAACCGGACTGTCTCGAGTTGTTTCAATTAATGTAGGGAAATCTGATTTATCACGAGTAGTACAAATATTCCAGATAACATAACAGATCCGGATATCTGAGATTGACAAAGACGATAGTCGCCTGCTTAAACCCTGTTTACCTTTTGATTACAAAAAGAATTGATAATAATTAAATAGTTCATTAATTTCCTTCAAAAGGTTTAATTTGTCTCGATTATCCTATTATTTGTTGTTATTTAATTACTTTATAGATAATTAAGACTCGCAATTTTGAAATAAACGTAAATTCACTTCAAGGACAAGCAAAGGCTTAGGTGATACAGTTAAAAATAATTGTAATGGAAGTCTCAAGGGGAGTTTGTTGCGCCACTTCTTCCCAGCGAAAGTACTAGGAAGTGGTGAAGGCCGTACTGTCTTCTATAATTTTGACTTTAAAAAGTGCTGATTTTTCTAATTTGATTAAATGACTTTTGGATACACCCCTGAAAAATCTACATCATTAAACCAAAAACTGATGGGCGTGAAGTGGTGCAATAGAGGTACAGACGCCAGCACATCAAGCTACTACAATCTGTCAAATTTCTTTAATAGATTTTCAACTTTATCGCTACAGTATAAGGTTTAAAGTTGATTGGGAAAATTTGACAGTTTCGGGTAGCTTGATGTGCTGGTGTCTATCTGTACCAAAGTCAATTTATCTATTTTTTTTTCCACAAGTAATCCTTACAATTAATTAGTTTTATGGAACTAAGGATTATCATGTCAAGTTAGACATGATAATCCTTAGTTCCATAAAACTTCATCAAGAAAATCCCTATCAAACTTAATTAACGAAACAAAACAAATCATTGTTTAAATATCCCTCAGAACACTTTTACGGGGGTGTCCAGTTACAAAAGTTAATTTCATTAGGCTTCCAGAATCTTCTCTACGTGATCAATCTTCTGAACGGTTAATTTAAATTCCTACTGATTAGTCTGTAAATAAAGTTATCTCGATTCTACTTCGTCTACTTCCCATTAATTGAATTCTTTGTTTTTATCAGTTTGGAATATTGAAACGTCAAACATTGGAGAATTAATTGGCTTCAGTTCAGTCAGACATTAATGAAATCAGTCTTTATGTGTAAATATTTAACTTAAAGCAGCGCGCCTTGGATTACTCTGTGAAGGTGCTATCCTAACTTTTTAATATTATAAATGCGAAAGTAAGTTTGTTTGTTTGTTACCTTATCACGGCTAAACCACTCCTGAAATTTTGCATATACGTTGTCAGTTGTTCAGAAACGGACATAGGGTGGTACCTTTCATCCCGAAACAAAGTGCTGTTCCCGAAGTAAACAACAATAACGTTATTATGATAATAGATGGCGCCACGTGTCTTCGAATCATGATTGAATTATATTAGAAACTTTAGAGTCTAGTTTTTTATTTAAACCTAATTTGATTGTCAAATTCTAAATTAACGCGAGCGAAGCGGCGAGCAAAAGCTAGTAGTATATAATTAAAACAAAGTCAGGTTAGTTACACGATTTATTACTCAAGAACGGCTGGACCGTTTTTTATGATCTTTGATTTGTTGGATTTGTGGCCCCGAATAGCAAATTGACTATTAAAACATGGGAAAAATTTACGAAAAATGAAATTCTGAGGCGGTCCTACGTAAATTCAGCTAGATAGGAATAAATAAATAGAAATTTAAAACTAAAATTTTAGACATCACTGTGTGTCAGACTATGCTCATCGAATGAACTAATTTAACTAGAAACATTATTGAAAATACAAGGCAAGTCAAGGTGTGAGGGGACGCCCTTGAAGAATATATGTATAGTGACATTATTGATAATGTTCTTCAGAAAGAACAGGTGTGTAATACTCGCAACCAGCGTGCGTGTGCGACCAGATAGATATATGAATGTAACCGAAACAAAAAGGAGTATTTAAGGATAGAATCAGGTGGCGTTCTATAGATAGTTTCTGCCTCCCCCATGCGAAGAAGGCGTGAGTTTATGTATGTGTATTATTAAAAATCAGAATGGCTTACGGGAAACACATGGTTCATTTCATAATTATCTGCGTGATAGGAGTACTGCGTTGTACCAGAAATCCCGGAGCCCCTTCACATATTGTACTAAGAACAAGTAAGTACAGAAGTGTGCTAATATTTTCCACCTTTTCCAGATACACCTTTTACGATATTCATACGGATTGCCAAATAGTTAAAAAGCATGAATCATACCATGACCGATTTCGGTCACGGTGGCCAATCTCAACGGAGATTAGCCAGGTACGCATGAGATATTATAGTGCACAAGTGTGTGCGTAAACACAGGTGCACTCTCTGTTCCTTTATTCTTAAAGTCCGATGGGACGGCAATCCGACACGACTGGGTAGAGATCAGGCGCAGGACCAACGGCTTTTCGTGCTTTCCGAGACACGGGGGTATTAAACCACCAAATTCCAAACTCCGGACTGTTACTAAGAAATTCCTAATAGAAAACCCAATAACACTTTGACCGAACTGGGAATCGAACCCAGGACCCCACTCAGCAGCAATGCGACCAACGAGGCAGTTAAAAGAGCATGAATAACTATGTAACAACGTCAATGATGCAAGTTGAAAAAGAAACCAAGACACAGATACCAACTCCGTAATAATGGTGGATGCTACTTATTCATAGTAGGTATTAAATATCTCAAAGGTGACTGCAGGTACTCAGTTTCCAACTTTTCTCAGTCTTAGTAACGTTCCTGTCCACCTGAGCGCCAATAAAGGCTTGTCTACCTTCTTTAAAGTAGAACTAAGACTCTTGGAAGATACTTAACGTCTTTAAACACTGACTTTTGAAAGGTGAGTAATTAGTTACACAGTTTCATTAGTAATAATATTTAGTTTATTATCCATACTATAATTACTGTTTACCGTAGGTATTATTTATTTATTGAGTAAAAATAACAAAATAAAATTCTAACTTAACTAAAACTATACAGAAACTAAAAAATAGCGTCGAAAAATTCATCCGCATCGCTGTCGACTGGTAATGTACCCAAGAGACTGGCGACTGACTGTTTACCTAATTAATTTCAATTAATTGATAAAATGAAGCGTTTCTTTAGATACTGGAAATGCCCCATCAGAAGTTAAGAACATCGTTTGATTAAAATGTTCGTGAAATTCCTTGGAAACCTTTTCTACCGATCTTTTTAGTGACGAAGTTTCTGTCTACTTTAATAAGCTTAGGAAAGTGATTCATAATCAGCCCATAATGTTTCCACTGCTAGGACACAGGCCTCCTCTCTGCGTCAATCCACCACGCGGGTCCAGTGCGGGTTGGAGGATGTCACATGTCTTCGAATTTTTGATTCTAAGATATACCGGTGTTTTCACGATATTTACCTTCATCGTTGTAAGAGCAATGGCGATGAAAGAAATTGCAGAAAGTATCTACATAAGTACATTTTGTAAATCGGGGCTTACCATGGCTCTTAAAGCAGATATATGTAGGTATGTAAAAATAAATTAATCCTATAGGAACCTATTTTCCTATAGCGGTTCAATTTGATTTAGAAGTCACAAATGTCAGTTATGATGGATGATAGGTCGCAAATCCAAATATAATGAAAATATGATCAAAATACGTGGTGGAATTGACATCGTGTCGACAGGAAAACGTGTCACAGAGAATCGTATGTGTTGAGTTGAAGTGTCTATTTGAATATCAAACAAGTGCGCCTTCCCTGCCTTCCCCTATTGATATGACTACACAAAATGTTGGAAGATTACTTGATCATTCCACACCATTTCTTTCTTATAAAGTACCGTGAGCCGTAGAGTGTTTCCTGACAAAGGTTTTTGGGCCACGCCTCGACATGTAAGAAAATTATAAGTGATTTTTGGTTTATGGGAAGTGGAACCACTATCACTACCTACAATGTCTTTCTGACATCAACATCTTGTGCAATCCGTTGAAAAAGCACAGCGTTGTGCCTTGCATTTAATATTAATATCTTTACATAATCATAATCAGCCTATAATGTTCCCACTGCTGGGACACAGGCCTCCTCTCTGTATGAGGGGGTATGCCATACTACCACGCAGGCCCAGTGCGGGTTGGCAAATGTTACATGTCTTAATTTTTTTTATTCTAAGACAAGTCGGTTTCCTCACGATGTTATCCTTCACCGTTTTGAGAGCAGTGGTGATGAAATAATTTACGCAAAGTAAAGCGCCTGACTGGGTTCGAACCTATGACCCACAACTGGTAAGTCAAGGTCGTTACCACTGGCCACCACTGCTCAACATCTTAATTAGAAAGATCTGTTGACAGGGTTCTGAATTTAAATTATAAGACTCACCAAATATTTTGTTCATTTTACAATAAGTTTATAGCGATCTTTAGAAGAAATGTTACAGCGTTTTTTTTAGTAGGCTTCATAAACAGTGTTTATTCTCATTACTTTTTATCTAATCTCGAACCTTTTGAACGCAACCGAGTCGTCTAAAAATTCAATCAAGCACAACTGTTGACTTTGCACGTCGATTTGTGTGGAAAAATTCCTGGCAGCGGATAAGTCTGCGCTGACAGCCCTATCTCGATCTGTTTACGGTTTCTTTCAGAATTGGGTTCGTGATCCCGCATCGAAGGGGTGTCACGTTAACGTGCGTAATTGGTATTGAGGTTTTTGATAGGTCTACTTTTTGAGCTTGAATAAACTTTTAGGCATATTATCTGAAGGCCAACTCTCGTAATTTAAAACGTTCAAAATCTAGTCGCAGTCTCATCTCGGTGACAAAGAAATGTCAAACACTTGTCAAAAATATAGAGAAATTAGAGGTATTTTTCACAGATTGAGACTGAGATCAGACTGTGAATGTTCTTAAAATTAAGAGATTGTATAATTATATACCCCTCAGATCATGACAACATTTTTAAGTTAGCACACAAACTTTAAAAAAAACCGAGTGTTTTGTTGTAAGCAGCCTCCTCAACGGCTTTTAATAAGTATCTACCTATTCTGTATTTTTTAAATACCTTTCATTGCGCATAAAAGGTTAAAAGCCAAAATTAATTTCTTCAAACATAACTTATCCTATTAAAATTTATTAACAATAAACTTTAATATTTCTCCATCTAAAAAGTGTAATATAAAATTATTTGAAACACAAAGTACGCAGAGGTAACCTATATTTTGTTATTTTATGATATCCGAACATAAAATGGAGACGGGTATCATTTCGGTCGTGAATTCAAACGTGGATCGTCCATAAACTTTGTACCTTGCGGCGACATTTTAAACTTTCGTCATAGAAGGCGTATAATAAACATTCTCAACATCTGGAGTCTGGATCTAGACACCTGGTTTAAATTATATCGGCCAGCAGGGTAATTGCGAAACACTAACATTACCAATGGCTCATTTTGACAGTTCAACAACATTCATTGCGTTGTTTACATTGTTGAGTAGACAATTTTTTCGAATATTTGAGGCATTGGATTAGCAATATCCTTCAAAATGATTCAGATTTTGATTGAAAGTGTGTTTCGCAATTAGGGTGCAGATTATGATTTTAAAATCAAACTAGAAAGAAACAGCTATAATACACACATAAAAACACGCCGCCGTCTTCCCAGGCAGAAACTACAGAAGACCTGCTACGATCCTCACATATTCGTTCTTCACTCTTTTGCTTCGTTTACGTTCGAAATAGCTATAGGTACTTTCCCGGAAAAACTTTCAGTATACTAAGGGTTTATCTAACGAGCCACCAGCCATCATGCTATCTCCCCAATCAGAGTACCTACCTACATTTCATTGTATTACTTTTCCAGCCAGTACGAATTCATATACGGCCATCCTTAACAAAATTATAAAAATTCCCAATTCAAAAATTTCCTGCGCCCTAAAAAAGGCCACGCGGAAAAAGTTGTATCAATTTGGATATTTCGAATTCCGATACGGTGTTGCCAGCGGATGGATATTCCGATATACATCGTTGCAACTTATACAGCCCTCGTTCGAGATTTATTCCCGTACGATTTTTATTTCCTATCCATTCGAGTGTGTTGCGGCAGATACGCGTCCGGGCCTTTTGCGAAATGTCGGCAATCGTTGTGCTATGTGGGTACATTTTAGTAACTATAAAAGCGCACCTACTTTAATGATTTTATTTATTTACTAGCTTCTGCCCGCGACTTCGTCTGCGTATGCGTATTTACCGGGTTGAAAATTATACTATATTAGGTATCTGTGTGCAAATTACATCCAAATTCGTTCAGCCGTTTTTGCGCGTTTGAGTAACAAACATCCAACTATACGAACTTTTATAATATTTAGGTACTAGCTGCATCACGCGGTTTTACCTGGGTGGACAATTTTTCCGGCGTAAAATTATATTTCCTAGTCCGGGTCCTAAAGTAACTACATGCGAAATTTCATCAAAATCCATTCAGTATTTTTAGCGTGATTGAGGTACAAACATCCTCAAAACTTTCGCATTTATAATATTACTAGCTGACCCCGCAAACGTTGTTTTGAAAAAATAAATAGCCTACGACCTATTCTCAGACCTACCAAATATACACAAAAAATTTCATAAAAATCGGTCTAGCCGTTTCGGAGGAGTACGATAACAAACACTGTGACACGAGATTTTTATATATTAGAAAGATTTATAGTAGAAAAGTAGCATAGGATAAGAATAAGGTTTAAATATCTTACTTCTTACCTTCGGATAGTATTGACCAACTGTAATGCTATTCTGTAAAAATCTCACCGTGAAAACTTAGATGAAGTGAGCGTAAAGTGAGCTGTTATTCCATCTGATTGACACTATTGACAGCTCACTTTAAGCTCACTTCACCTAAGTTATCACGGCGATTTTTTCACAGAATAGCACCGCTGTTGTGATAGGACGAAATATTTAGTCTGATTGGTGTTTTAGTCCTCCTAACCATGTTATTAGTTCTAGGAAAAGCCCTTGAGGCCGGAGCTAAATTGTTTTAATTTACGCCACTTCATCAACAAACACATCTGTCTGGAACCTTAATCATTAGGTCCAGAACTAACAACTGAATATCACCGTACGTGGTGGTCGTTGTTTATAAAGGCCTTAAAAGGCTTCCTAGACAACTGCAATAAAGTGTGTTAGTACCTATGTTCGGAACGCAGGACGCTGAGTGGAAGCGACAAGAACGCGAAACTTAACGTGAACACCTGCGCGACTACCAGCGGTCGTGTCAAGGCGCCATAGATAAACACCAGCAGCGTCTGCCGCGCGACTGACGCTTCGCAGTCGCTTTGGTCGCGCAGGTTTGGCCGAAGCATGTATACCTTAAACCATACTAGTATTATAAATGCGAAAGTGTGTTACCGCTTCACGCTTAAACCGCTGAACCGATTTAGATGAAATTTGGTGTAGAGATAGTTTGAGTCCCGGGAAAGGACATAGAATAGTTTTTATCCCGATATTCCCACGGGATCGACGCTAATGCGGGTGAAACCGCGGGGCGCTGCTAGAACAACTTTTACTATGGGACCAAACCTGAAATCGCGAAAAAAAAATCAGCTGTTCCCTACATTTATGTTCGCTTAACCCGTCAAAATGTAGGGAGCAGCTGATTTTTTTTTCACGATTTCAGGTTTGGTCCCATAGTAAAAGTTGTTCATAATGATGAGTAAAATCACGTGTTTAAGTATCGGTCACTAATTACCAGTCACCCTATATACCTAATATTATAAATTCGAAAGTAACTCTGTCTGTATTTTATCTTTTCACGCCTAAACCCCTGGACGGATTTCGGTAAAATTTGGCAAGAAATCAAAGCGTGCGGCACCCGTCTCTCCCCACCCCCGGGGCCTAGCGCCAGCGCTCACGCTCACCCAGCCAGCACTACACAGGACTGAGTGCGAAAGGGGTGGCTTACGATCTTTGTACGTAAGCTGGGCATGCGAAGTAGTTGCTCTTGCGTTATCTAGATGTATATCTATATCTGTGACTGCAGAGCTCTCTCCTAGTATGAATATCCCCATAGTGCCCCCTTTCCCGATGATTTAAAATCTTAGCAATAATGATAGCATCATACGATTATTCATAATCCTTCCCAAACTATAGTTTGCTTCGATCAATTTCCCATTTTAAAACTATAAACTATCTCCAGTCATGTCCCACTAGGTTCTCTCTCTCTTGTTCAAAACCTATTACGATATTTTAATTTGAAAACTGAAAATTGTTCTCTAGTTTGGCCATTTTCTAACAATAGTTCCATTTCACGGTCACGCGATATATCGCTCCGTCTTTGTCTGTGTTCTGGTGAAGTTTTCTGGTTTTTATTAATATGTATATACGTCACAGCTGTTCGTCGAGAAAGGTGTAGGTAGAGATGTTGTTTGAAAGGGCAAGAGAATTAAAATAAATAGTTTTTTTTTTATCAGATCGTAACTAAGGCGCGTTTGCACCACAACGCTAAACGCTAAACGTAATCCTACTTCCTACTAATATTATAAACGCGAAAGTTTGTGAGGATGAATGGATGGAAGTTTGTTACTCTTTCACGCAAAAACTACTGAATGAATTTGGATGAAATTTGGCACACAGATAGTTTATATCTTGGATAATTTTTGGAATTGGAAATAGAATATTTTTTATCCCGATATTCGCACGGGATCGAAACTTATGCGGGTAAAACCGCTCGGCGCTGATAGTTGAAAATTTATTCTGTCTCTGGCGTCTTCAAACAATTGACAGAAACAGAACGATATTTTAAATTATTTTAGCGCTAAACGTATTTAGTGAGTTTTAGTGCAAGCGGACCTTAGTATGGTCTTAGTACTTTGTCACCAACCTAGACTATGGTAAGTGTTACACAACACATAATCAGCCTATAATTTTCCCACTGCTGGGACACAGACCTCCTCTCTGCGAGAGGGAGTGTGCTGTAATCTACCACGCGGGCCCAGTGCGGGTAGGTAGATGTCACATGTCTTCGAATTTTTGGTTCAAGGGCATGCTGGTTTCCTCACGATGTTTCCCTTCATCGTTTTGATAGCAGATGTTAAATAAGTCATTGGATGAATAAAATGTTTATCCGAACAACAGGAACCACAGACTACTACGGAGGCTTCTCGAACCCAATAAATACTTTATTTAACCGGTATTGTAGCTCGAGACTCGAGATGCATTATTTAAGCGTTGTTTTGTTTATTTGTGTTCAACAGCAAGATGATAGACGAGTTTACTTTCAAAGCAATTATTGACATAAAATATTCCAGTTACAGATTAACTTCTGCTGGTTTATATTTCATTGTTCGCTGTCTTAAAGTTAATGTTCACAGTGTTTTCATTTTAAACACTTAAAACAAAGTTGTACGAATTGTTTACAAAATAACCTTATTGCATAATCAGCCTATAATGTTCCCAGTGCTAGGGCACAGCCCAGGCTTGAAAATGGCGCTAATAACTATCGTCAAACCAAAAAAAGCGTTGTTTCAAATTACAATTACAAAATTATGGCCTTGGCGTACGTCAAATAATAACGAGTACGTCATTGTTATTATTTGACGTACGTATGTTACGTTAACCAACCGTTTGAAACAACTGGGCCTTTTAGTGATTAAATGTGCCAGTCCGCTTAAATTTTCAAATGTTGACATACGAAGAATAAACAGACTTTGGTGAGTGATTTTATAAAACATCAACCGCGTGAAATTTCTTGTTCCCCCGACCCACCCCGTCGCATCGCATAGCCTGCTCGCGCTATTAGGTACTTCGTTTTCGCTTAGCGTTATTTATTACTTTTTGCTCGGCTCCTAAGTCTTAGAGTGATCTTTAATAGCCTATAGCCTTCTTCAAGAATTGGGCTATCAAATGCAAAATAAATTATTTAAATCTGACTGGTAGTTCCAGAGATTCGCATTCAAACAAACTCTACAGCTTTATTATTAGTAATATAATAAATTATTATAGATTTTATGAAATACTAGCTGCGCCCCGCGGTTTCACCCGCATAAGTTTCGATCCCGTGCTAATATCGGCATAAAAATTAGCCTATATGTTAATCCAGGGTGTTAGCTACCTCCATACCAAATTTTATCAAAATTAGTCCAGCCGTTTGAGCGTGAAGAAGTAACAAACATATAAACACACCCCCACACACACACACACTCACAAACTTTCGCCTTTATAACATTCGTGTGATTTCTCGCTTGCCTACAAGAAATCAAGTTAACTAAGTAGGTACAGATTTAACACAGTCCCTAATATAATAAATGGAAACCTAATTTGAGTAATGAAACAGTTATTTTGCTAAGATGCTGGTAAGAGGCGGCAATTTGATTAAATAACAAAGTTTAGCATTTTGGCTGAGAAAATAGCCCTTATGTAGATATTAGTTCGGTACTGGCATATAATAAGGAACAGTATAAAGAAGTGAATGCATGAACGTTCTATCAGTGTACTGTATGTTCGATGATTAACTAAGTTCAGCTTGGGGACCACCCTGCTTATGACTCTCGCGCTCCAAACCCTAATTGCGTAACATACTTTCAATCATCATAGCCTGATCAAAACTTATGCGGGTGAAACCGCGGGGCGCAGCTAGTAATTAATATAACTCATTAAAGAAATTACTTTTTAATCAAGCCTAGTAAATTCGTGTCCCAATAAAATGATTTTAAATAAATGATTTTGAAATCCAACCACTGTATTAACCAAAGTTATTTCTACAGATAGGTATCGAATTCTCATTCTTCAAAAGTATCAAGTTTCATTAAAACAAGGGATACCTGCCCCAAAATTTCTACTTGAAAAGTTATGTAGGCACTTCTTTCAGATCATTAAGTCTTTTGTTTTCGAAACAAATATTTAGTAAATGTTTGGCGGTTTTGAGGCATTATTCTAAGAATGAGGCTCGCTAATTAGTCTCAAATATGCCACGACATGAAAGCCAACCAATTTTGCTGTTTTTTATACACTTAATTATTAGCTTTTTTTTTGTTTAACCTTTCGTTTTAACAATTATTTAGAAAAAATGCATTGGTTGTCATTCGTATGATATTCGTTCTAGTATATAGACTGAAGTTTTCGACAACGTCGAACTCAACTGATTTAATTAAAAATTGATTGAATGGCTCAATTGATTTTTTTATCGTCATAATCCGTAGATGGGATTTTCCCTTGATACGGGGCTATCAACATGGTCTTTCAACAAAACCATACTCCATCCCGCTGGTATAGTTCGCGTCAAAGTTTATGGCGGCTCTGAAGTGCGTTACCTACTCACTGCGCAGTACCTCGCCACTCGCCCCCGACTCGCCTCATATTCCATTCCGAGCCGCCGTAAAGTTTAAATCGAGCTTTACTAGGGCTATATTATGTGTTGCATATAAGCCCGTGGTTTTTTAAATAAAAGATTTTCTGCTGCATTTTTTCAAACGGCAATTTGTTAGATGTAAAACGAGCCACCTATCATAGTTTTGGATACCGGAACTCACTGCAACCGATAACTGAAAAATATTCACAGTTTTATGGCAGTCGTTGCCCGTAAAACCAATAACTCACTATTTTCATGGATCTGACCGGACACTAACTAACGAGCTAACCATAAACCAATCATTTCAACCAATAGGAAATTTGGTAACAGACTGAGGAACTGCAAGAATAAATATCAGGAATTGACAAAACAGATTACTGAATATACTTAATACAAATCAAACAATCTGCCCAGGCTTTTCCTAACTATTGTGGGATCAGCTTCCAGTTTTACCGGATGCAGCTGAATACCAGTATTTTACATGGAGCGACTGCCTATCTGACCTCCACAACCCACTAAAGGGGTACCATATTACCCAGTAGCTGGGTTGTGGAGATCAGATAGGCAGTCGCTATATTTAAAATACTGGTATTCAGCTACATCTGGTTAGACTGGAAGCCGACCCCAACATAGTTGGGAAAAGGCTAGGCAGGTGGTGAGTTGGGTAAGTCACGCGATTTTATAATACAACAGGATCATAAAGTAATTTAAAATATTTCATAGTTAAAATCAAAAATACCTTCCTATAAAAAAAAAACTTGAAAATCAAACGCACATTTTTATGCGCGTACCATGCAAAAAAAAAACATTTCTATTCCCATTCAGCGAGGCACGCTACAAAAGGTGGAAAGCGAATATGTGTGATTAAATTTTCAAAACACATCAAACGCACAGCTTGCCTCCAGCTACCAATTAAAAGTTTGACATAAAGCGAATGACCATCGTCAATGGTGGTTAGAGATGGGGTTTTTACACGTGTTATTTGTAAAAGGAGGGTTTAATAACATTGAATAGAGGTAAACTGCCTTGTTGGTCTGCACTGCTAAGCATGAGGTCCAGAGCTCGATTCCCGAGTCGGGCAAAGTGTTAAAAGAGTAACCGTGGAGTTCCGTGCCGGATCTTCTCCATAGGAAACGATCAATTGGAACCGTGCACCTAGCTTCTTCAGTGTAGGTTTATGTGAAATAAAATATTTTGATTGTGTTATTGACTTTTTCCATCTGGAATTTCTTTATAGCAGTCCGGAGTCTGTATTTGTGCCCAGTTGAAGGCAATAGGCTCACCTCCAAGGAGGCAACAAGAGGCTTAAGCATAACTAACGAATTGTGGTGCCTTAGGTACCCTTCGTGGACTAATTTCAGAAGTCGGTGGCAAACAACGAAAATGCGAATCCAACGACACCGAATTCCGAATTCAAAGTTATTTTACACTTTGCAGTGTCTTTTTTGGAAGTCGGTTGTTTTTTTGTCACCTAACATTTCAAACAAGCAATACTTTAAAATAGCATTTTCATTAAACAAAATAATATATTATGTAACATTCTATTTACCGATCGCGTCTAATAGCCATTCTGGACGTCACCACTTTGAATTTAACCCTACAGTGATGTAGCTAAAGTCGGATTTCCTGTAACGGGTCATGTAAGAACTAGCGTGTTTCGTGCAAACACGTATACAGGGTGGTTTCGACATGCGGTAATCGCTAAACGTCCGGTTGGGGCACGGTTCGGGCGACGCCTGTTGCCCCGGTTATAAAACCTTTATTAGGGTTTGTGATGGGATGAAAAAAGGGCAAAACACTTTGATGTCTGAAACACATTTTTCGGAAAGACGAGATTTTTGTTAATCATGTGTTCGAAATGTTACTTGGCTTAGGTAGATTAATTTTCAGATTACAAAAATAGAACATACAATTCCATTATTATTTATGGTTCCAGGAAGCCAATAATGTAAGCTGACATAAAAGGAGAGTAGGAAGTGATTAATGGCAGCTATTGAAATAATTATAACGACTTATCGTTGAAAAAGGTTTTGAATTTAAACTGCATCCTGGGTTCCTGGGCCCACTCCCTCAGAGAGGAGACATGTGTCCCAGTAGTGGGAACATTATAGACTGATTATTCTTATGCTGGAACCCAACAGCGAGTCAAGCAAAGTCGGCTGTGCACTTCCAAAACCTAGCAAATGACATTTTTTTTTAAATCGGTGTTTTTTAATGTCAGTTGCTAGGTTTTGAAATTGCACAGTCGAAGTGTTATTGGGTTTTCCATTAGAAATTTCTCAGTAGCAGCTCGGAATTTGGATGATTTGTGCCCAGTTGATGGCAATAGGCTCGCCCCCTATCAATATGGGACTTAAACATAACTGGCGAAATGTGGGTGTCCTATAGGTACACCTCTGCCTAACCCTTCAAAGGAATACAGGCGAGATGTTATGTTATGTGTGCATCGAAACGCAAAAACCTACAGGACCTAAACGCAAAAAACCCTAAAAGTATATGATCGACTACAGTAAACAAAATCAGAAAAATATATCATATTCTTCGGGATATATTCAAGTTAGATAGTGTGTTGAAAACATAATACAACTAATTTCATACCATAGAAAAAAATCATGAAGATACCTCTAAAAACTTTCTTTTTACAATAAAAACCACACTAATATACATACAATCATTCTGATTATTTGTCAGATTATTCTACAAGAAACATATTAAAGCACTAGTGTTTTAATTTTTTAGTCCAAACAATATATTTTTTGTAAATACTCGTAGGTAATTGCTTCATATTTTGCAATAAATTACCAGCGTTGTGTCATCGCGCTTCTATTTCTTTTCTATGCACTCCGACAGTGACCGCGCTTTAGGTCATGTAGTCCCCATAAAGACGTGGAATACAACAATAATGTTTATTAAAGAAAATCCTGAATCGAGCAAATTGTTGAAAGTAAAAAAAACACTTGATGTTTTTAAATCCTTATGAGATTTACGTTGCATTTACAGCATGAAACAATGTGCCAGTTTGCACGACGCCAATAAAGGCATGCATACTATTTGATTGCACAGAATTTAATTAGAGAATTAACACTAAACGCAAACCGCTGTTCATGATATGGATAGAATAATAAATCTCACTGAGTCCACTGTAGCACTGTAATAACAGGTTTAACTCAAATGTATAGAACAGAAATACAACTGGCTGGTATTAAAAAGTTAAGGAATAGCATATAAAAAAAAGAAACAAAGAAACTTCACACCTCCTTGTTCGTATGAATGGTGCGGCTTATTTTGACTTTAGTACAATCAAAAGTTTGGCGTGACGTGAGACATCGTTTGAGGGTCAATTCCATAACGGCACGATGTCACCGTATAAACATGACGAAGTAGACAGAAGAGTGGGTTGTGCGACAATGATTTTATCAAAGGCAAAATAGAAAAAAACATTTAATATTATTAGCAGAAATAATAATAATAAATATTATACCTTACCTGTTTCTGTCCAAAATGATAAGGGCTTGTGAAATGGATTAACGTAAACGCAAACGTAAACCCATAAATAGATACAATCATAATGCGGGTTCCTGATTTGTTTAAATGTTATGTCAAAGAGAAACCGCAATGGGACCCTATAATGTCACAACAGAGAAGAAGGTTCGACGTTAAGGCTGGCCGCAGGTTGGGTACGATCACTGAAAGGACCAATCAGCGCATATTATCAGCGCATATTGTCACTAGGGCAACCATCCCGTTGCCCTAGTGACAAAACGGTTATTCTAAATACTGTTCTGTCACTTGTCAAATACACTATTTTGCTTGTTGTCCGTCGGAAGATCAGTTGGTTTAGAGGCAAGACTAATCGCCAACTATGTTGAGGTCAGCGCCTGTCTAACCGGGTGCAGCTGAATAGCAGTATTTAACATGGAGCAACTGCCTATCTGACCTCCAACACCCAGTTACTGGGTAACACGACACCTCTTGGTAAGACTGGTTGTCAGACTCTTGGGTTTCGGACTACCCGTAACGACTGTCAAAGAGATCTACGAATGACAGCTGGGACCAACGGTATAATGTGCTTTTCGAAGCACCGAGGAACCGTGCGCCTACCTCCTGATGTTTCATCAGTGCCCATGTAGGTTTATGTGAAATAAAAAATATTGAATTTTGATACGTATGCAACTGAAGCTAGGACCGACGCCGAGCAGTTTTTGTAAACGAGACCGAGATTTGAGGTCACTCTAAATGCTCTTATTAGACAGTTATTCTTATTAATCATTACTCCATTTTTTTAAATAGACTATCGTTATTGTAGTGAGTTGGCATAGCTTTCCAGCCAGGATTATATCGATACCCTCAAATATTCAGGAGCTAATAAGTACATTCCGATGTTTGGCGTGAGAGGAGATACAATTTTAAAGTGTTCCAGACAGTCAATTTTGTGACGAAAATTGCAGAGCTTTCGAACCGTACTTAAATTAAAAGAATCATTGTTCATGGTTCTGGAAATACGTATATTGAAGATCAGTAGCAAAAGATTTTTATTTGTAGTGAGTATTTTCGGGAAAAGCAAGAAGTATTTTATTCATAATTTATGAAAGGACATAATTCACAAAAACAAACAAATGATGTCGTTTGTAAACAAACAAAAAAACCAGTCCACAATCTAAAAACCTACTTATAAGTTCCCAATGAGAATACCTCACGATTTTGTAACATTTTATTCAAATTAGTCTATGTTGACGACCTCGACATTTTATCAGATTAAACACCCACCCTGTAAAGATAAGGTCGTGTTGATATTAAAAACAAAACACAAAAAAAATACATTCACGGTATTATTAAACAGCCAAAACAACGGACCTTTGGAATTTTTTACGAAGTTTCAAGTAAACAAACAAAAAAATTCTACAACTTTTTATTAAAAATATTTGGAATTTAGTTGCCGTGTGATGTTAACGTAATTTCAGTTATTTTTTACGTTTCGTTATTTTGTTTTGACCTGACACTTATTTCGTGGCGACTTTTTTCATGACAATCTACAATCATGAAGTATTGTTGCTTCGACCTTTAACTAACCATTGTATTTATAAAAACAAATGTTTTTTTTGTGTTTTATGTTTTGTTTACTTGCGAACACGTGCAAGTCTTTTTGATTGGTAGGTACTAAACAATAATTGAGTTGCCATTTGTAAAATGTTTGACCCAGTTTTAACTTGAGGCTTTAATAAAGTTCAACAATTTTTTTTGTGAAAACTGAAGAGGATCCACAAAACATTGCTTATTAATTTGAGCTTTTTTTTGCTTTTTTGATTTGATTTTTTTTTTATTTGTTTTTTTTTGGTTATTTTTTTTTTGAGTATTTCTATTCTATTCTATTCTTATTTGATCAAGTCTAACACCCGTTTTCTTAAAGGGTATAAGGCCTCCCCAAGTTCTTCCAAGAACTCTTTTCTCGGGCCGCCTCGAACCAGCCCTCGCGGTAAGCATTCAGGTCATCTCGCCACCTTTTTCTGGAGCGGCTTCGGCGTCGCCGTCCATCTTCAGGCACCTCCAATCCCCTAACAACTATAAAAATACCACCATCCGTCCTTAAGACACGCGAAACCTATAAATCCAATCGTATGAATCAGGAAAGCCAATCAATGCATACACACATGTAACTTGTGGCACCTTGGCACACAAGCAGGCAGTTCTTGGCGTCTTGCCAACTAATTAGTCATGTAAATGGAAGCTACGCAACGTGCTGTTTGGCGACACTGGGGCACACGGAGCTAGGGATCCGGAAGGTGCAGGATCCTGAGAGGAGCGCAAATATTGGACATTCGGTTTGTGATTTGGAATTTGTGGGGCAAGGTAAAGGAAAGGTGGCGTGTAGGTTTTGAAAGGATTTAGAAAACAGTTTTTTTTTTCTGGATAAGAAGTAAAGAAAGAAAGAAGAAGAAAACGAAGAAGAATTTGATTGTGAGGGGTTGTTTTGTTGGTATTTTTAAATGTTGAGTTGTAATTAGAATATTTTTTTTTTGTAGTCGAAGTTGATTATTGAAACCGCAAAAAGGATATAAACACTGTTTAAAATAACTATGATAACTTTAAGCTTCATGAAGTTATCACAGTTATTTTAAACAGTGTTTATATCCTTTTTGCGGTTTCAATAATCAACTTCTACAACAAAAAAAAAACATTCTAACAACAACTCAACATTTAAAAATACCAACTATTGTCCAACAATAGGACAGGTTAGGATATGGGATTTAAATGCAACTAGCGAAATGTAGGTCTTAAAACACTGAAGCTTCAGTGTTTCAAGTTATTTTCCTAACCTGTCCTATTGTTGGACAAAGCTGCTCGTTTTGAACTAAATCAAAGTTTCACACATAATATAACATAACGCCTGTATGAACCGAAGGGTAAGGTAGCGGTGTACCTGTAGTACCTACATTTCGCTAGTTGTGTTTAAATCCCATGTTACAGGTAGTGAGCCTATTGCCATCAACCGGGCACGTATCCAGACTCAGGGAAATCGATGTTACATTCCAGACTTCTAAAACTTCTGTCTTAAAAGAACATCCTAGCCACTTCCAGAAACTTTTGCTCCACGCTGTTCTGTAGCGCTCGCGGCGGATTGCAATCACTGATTGATCCCAGCCCCAACACCGTGCACTAGATATTTCTGGTTGACTAAGTACACACATATTAACTTAGTTGTATTAGTTTCCAAACTTCGTCTCAAGGAAATGTTCATTGTGAATTCTTGAATGGGATTTGGAAAGAAGATTTTGTATGCAAATGTTAGTCTGTGGTCGGGTAAAATTTCAGTTAGAGGTCGTGGTTTCTCGGTTTTTAGAGTAGTATACATATCGCAGGTAATTTGTATGATTCCGCGTTTTACAAACGGCGTCGTCCATTTAAAAACGCACGCTGTTTAAAATATGCCGAATCCCGAGGTTAGGTTTGGTTATGTTACTTTAAACCCTTTACACAGGAATAGGAGCCCCACGAAGTGGGGCTACGTCGACATACAAGAGCGAGCGAAGGGCACCCCGAGGTTCGGTTTGGTTAGGTAAATAAAACAGCGAGCGTTTGTAAACGGACGACGCCGTTTGTAAAACGCGGAATCATACAAATTGCCTGCGACATACACATTACGAAAGGAATCTTTGAAAGTAGAAATGAGTTTACTTCATAAAATTTCCATCAGAAAACTTGGTAGAAAACTTACCAACATTAGTCAACATTTAATCGACAAAATAATTTTATGTGGATGTTATGACTTATGACTATTCTTAGTATCCACATAATTTTTTCTTAACATTGTTTAAAAAATGTTAAGGCATTTATGTAAAAATTTAAGTACAAAAGGGCAAATTAAATTAGGTAGCGTAACTTCAGACTTGATAGGTATCGCTATCTAAACAAGATTACATAAACATTAAATTACGTCTGTGAAAACATTACGTCTGTGACTCTGTGAAGTTACCACAAAAAAACTGATATTTTAACTAACTACGATCGTTAACCCCAAAAATATTAAATAATTAATAAAAATAAACAAAAAATATAATAAATAAATTAATCAATCTTTTTTTCGTTAATAAATCTTTTTTTTTGTTCTATCATGTTTAACTATTTGATTTTTTTTCACGTTGTAGAGTTTTGCTAGCTATTTAATTTGACCCTGTTTATGTTTCTAGCATTATACAGTCAATTGAGTGTTCTTCAATAAAATATGAATACCAACTGAAGGAGAACAAAATAATACAATTTTGACAAGAGTATACACAAAACATTTTAATAATTCACTTCAACACACCCGAGAGAGGTGCACAGTTCTCAAACTGATTAAATTATTTCGTCGAAAACTTTTGTTTGAGAAAAATAAAATAAATTTTTAACGAATCAAACGGATAATGAATTTGTCATTTCGAAGCCCAACGGACACTTTAATTGGGCGGTATAAAACTTGAGGAAAGTTTTTATTGCGTCTCTCCTAATCAAAATTTTGCTACCCGAAGTCGAGTTTTATTAGCAAAGAATCTTCAGCTATCTTTAAGACTCATGACTTTTTCTAACGCCATGTTATAATATTAAAAACTCCGCCTTTGATTTAAACTTTGAACAGTTTCATTAATAGACATTTTTTTTTTAAGTTGAAATTTTTAAGGTGAATTCTGATTTGTCCTGTATAATCCCGGGCAGGTGTCCAGACTCAGTTCTGGAATGAACTGGTCTCACTTTATTTGATATATCTGGTAAATCCTAGATAGCGAGACAACTTTATAAACTTTTGTACTGGCGACGACGTCGACATTCAGGTGTTTAAAGAAAAAAATGGTAACAGAGCGAGCTCTTTATCTTTTGAGAATTGTGAAGTTTTGCCGAGAAACTTCACAATTCTCAAAAGATAAGGAGTGCACTAAACCCATAGAGCTGCCTGCTTTACGGGTTTAGTGACAGTCCGAGAAATGACTTGTCTTTAGAAAGATTTTTTGTTTGCAAAAGGTCTGATAGTAATTTTAAATAGGTAGTATTTGTATGACCTCTCAAACTCAAACTCAAAGCATTTATTTCAATTAAACCATTTACAGGCATTTTTGAATTGTCAAAAAGTCGGTCAGTCAGAAAATATGAAGCTAGTTGCCCATTCCAAAGCGTAGGTACCTATGGAGAAGAACGGGCAAGAAACTCCATGGACACTCTTTTAAATTATATTTTTTACAAAAATATTAGTGACATCATTAATGTTGAATTTAAAATTATATGTGAGAACGATGTAAAAAATACGTACACGTTAAAAGCGTCCAGAGTACAGCAAATAGCAAGAAAACAACAATCCAAAAATAAAAATAAGCCGAGGCAGCTAAGTGATGACCAGCCCCAACTGACGGCGCCCGTTCACGAACATGACGCATAGATCAGCACCCGTTCACGAACATGACGCATAGATCAGCACCCGTTCACGAACATGACGCATAGATCAGCACGTCTAATTGCGTAACACACTATCTGGATTATTTTGAAGGATATTGCTAATCTATTGCTAGCTCAACATCGTTACTAACGCCATGAATGTTGTTGCTACTAATATATCATTTTCATAAATCATTTATTTATTTGCAAACATCGGTAAGAGATACATAGATATTTTTCCTTAATGTTCTCCATATTTTAACATCACATGGGTATGTAAATAGTGTAGGTAATACAATTTAAAACTATCAATAATGTCAACTAAATTCAATAAATCATAATTCCAAATCTAAAAACAATAATAAATAATTTAAAATAAATAAATAATGTCTTTAGTCAAAAATTAAATAATAATAAATAATACATACTAACAATTAAATTCAGAATAAACAATATTACCTAATTAAGTTCAAAATAATAACTAACAAAATGATATTTTCTCACATAATAAATCAGCAATGTACCTAATAGTGTGCTACTAATAGTGTGTTACGCAAATACCCCGCTGTAGTTATACCAACTTGTCTAATATCAATAACTTACTTTTGGTTGTAACTTACAACCAAAGTAAAGATAAGTCTTTCACTGCTTTTTGAGAAATTTAAAAAGAAAAAGTATTTTAATAAAAAATTGTGTAGTCAAAAATCTACCCGGTACGTAAGTTGCAATAAAAAGGTTTTTCATAACAAAAAGTTTATGTTCTGCGTGGTGGTTGAATGGTTCGGAATAGAAAACCCAATGTTTGCCTTTGACAGCAAACATTTTGCAGTTTGGAAATTTTTGCGAGTTCGGCAATGCAGTTAGATGTATTGTAGTTTGTTGGTAATTGTTTCGACCTGGAATTCTTTATTTTTTTTATATTGAAATCATCATCATTCTCCCGTCCATACGCCAATTTATTTGGGATCAGCGCAACATGTCTTTTTCTATACTGAAAGTAAATTTCACCCTCCCCCCATTTCTTTGGGGTGGAAATTCGAAAAACCCTTTCTTAGTGTATACCTACTCTTCACAAAGAATACACCCTCCAAAATTCATGTCTCTAGGACCAGTTGTTTAGGCTGTGCGTTGATATAATATATCAACGCACAGCCTAAACAACTGGTCAGTCAGGACTTTGAATTTTATATAATTTTAAATATAATAAAAATATTGTTTTGTTTTAATGAAATTAAAATATGGTTTATTATTTCTACAAGTAAACCTCAACAGCTTGTGATTAGAGCCTCCTTTTAAGTAGATAATCCTGGCAATAAAACATTGGCAATGTGGAAGAACGAAGTCTTGCTGAAGCCTTTAGGCGCGATTGGTCCAATGTTCAAAAAGATGTCCGATTCGCAGTTGGTCCAATTCGGCATAATCAGCCTATAATGTTCCTACTGCTGGAACACAGGCGTCCTTTCGGACTCCGCTCTTCCATATTGCCAGTGTTTTTGAATTATTTATGTAAGTATAACAACCATAACATTACAAGATGCCTTCACGTGTTTCGTAAACCTATATAATTTTCGTATATTGATTTTCTTGGGACATAATTACATACAATAAATGAGTACCTATCTATTAGTAATATTAATAGCATACGTCCCAAAGGCAATAGGTGTAGATGTCACATGTCTTCGAATTTTTGGTTCAAGGACTTGCCGGTTTCCTCACGATGTTTTCCTTCAGCGTTTTGAGATCAATAGTGATGAAATTAATAACACAAAAAGCGCATGCATGGGTTCGACCCAAGACCTACAATTCGGAAGTCTGCAGGAACAATACAACTGGGCCAGCACTACTCAGCCTTTTTATAATTTATTGTTATAAAAGAAAGGACCATTTTCAAAAAAAAAAATTATTGCTCCTTTTATTCATTTTAGTTACGTTTTTTTTTTTTCAAATATATTTGCATTCAATTTTAATAAGATTGGATAAACTTCATGGATTTCTAACTGTAAACCCGGTTAAAAAGCATCTGTCGTAATCTAATTAAGTTAGTTAAGTATAGTTAAAAATAATTATCTAGCAATAACCTAAAGTCTATTCAAACGAATGTTTTAAATTGATGTTATTTCAAGTTAAACAAATGTCAAATTTATTTTAATGGAAATTAAGTTGATTTCGGAGTAACTAGCACTATTGAAAAATTTATAAAATTGTTTGAAGTTGTAGCGTAAACTGAACTTTATTGTGTATGAATTAAAGTTATTTTTTTATAAGCTCATATTTGTTTACATTTTTGGCAAATAAATCGCGAATGCAAATTACATGTGCAGTGGTGGCCAAGTGGTAACAGCCGCGTCTTACATGTCGTATATATACGTTCCATATCCGTGATACGTTCAAACCATAGATGTTCAAACCCAAACAGGAGTATCACTTTGTGTAACTTATTTCATCACTACTGCTCTCAAAACGGTGAAGGAAAACATCATGAGGAAACCGGCATGTCCTAGAACCAAAAATTCGAAAACATGTGACATCTACCAACCCGCACTGGACCCGCGTGGTGGATTACGGTCCACTCCCTCTCACATAGACGGCTTACGCTAACCTACATGTGTTATGTTCTATTTTACTACAAAAAGAATACTTTGTACTCGGAGCTCGTACGTAAAGAACGTACATATATACATTGTGTGATCACTCGCGACCCACATATTTGTTCACCTGAACTATACCGTTAGCGCTTGTATGTTTTCGATCGGGATTTTCTGCGCTGCGAAACACCACTTGGCACGCGGGGACATCAAATCAAACGTTTGGGTCGATATTGGTCAAACGTTTGGTTCTGTTGCGGTGCTTAAAATACCTCAGTTATTGGTTCACGTTCTGTCTGTGAAATTGGATAAGTATAGAATATGCTGGGCTTTGTCTATTAACTTGGGTAAGGTACTTGATTGGCTATGTGGTGTTAAGTATTAGCTGTGTCGCTCTGTATGGATAGTCTAATAGCTGCGCCCCGTGGTTTTACCCGCATAAGTTTCGATACCGTGGGGATATCAGGGTGTCAGCTACCTACATACAAAATTTTATCAAAACTGGTTCAGCCGTCTGAGCGTGAAGAAGTAACAAACATATAAACACACACACTCACAAACTTTTGCCTTCAAAATATTAGTGTGATAGTGTGATTAAGTCCGTTCCAAAAAAATCTATACCGGGCACAGATTAGTGAAACGTATCATGAAATGTAACACACGTTGAAACAAAGCCTAGTCGTTGTGTTACAATTATTCATGTATCTACATTTGTGTAAAATGCATGTGTGCATTTCAATATTTGTGCATAATTATGTTCTATGTAAGAAATTGGCCAATTTATGTTACGTTTCATCAATCTGTACCCGGCATTAGAAATAGTAGCCTTTATCAGTCCATCTAAAAACCTTTACTCAATGTAAACAATGCAATACTGTATATAATTAGACAGAATTATGTCCAAAATAAAACGCCATCTATACAAAATCAGTTTTTGTATAAACTAAACCCGAAAAGGGGTCATTGTACTCATCATCATCAACTTTTTCTATGGGACCAACCTTGAAATCGCGAAAAAAAGAACAGCTGATTTTTTTGTCGCGATTTGAAGGTTGATCCGATAGAAAAAGTTGTTCAAAATTATGAGTACAATGACCCCTTTTCGGGTTTAGTATAAATAAAAACTAATGTTGTATATTAATGATAGAGCTGAAGAGTTTGTTTGTTTGAACGCGCTAATCTCTGGATTTACCGTATTTGATAAAAAAATATTTGTCCAATTCTTTAGGAAGGCTATTTAGGCTAGACCCCAAGGAGCCGAGTAAAAAAGTCAGAAAAAACGCTAAGCGAAAAACAAAGTAGGTAATAGCGCGGGCAGGTGATGACATGCGACGGGGTAGGTCGGGGGAACAAGAAAATTGCGTACAAAGTCGAAGGCAGAAATCTGCACCAAAATTAACTTTCAGTTCCCGTGCTAGATAAACACACAAAAACATGCTTCAATACAACAAACACCCTTTTCATTAGAGGTTCATAAAAGCAAGAAATAATAATTTAATTACTACGTAACTATAAAACAAAGTACCCCCGCCGCGTCTGTCTGAACGCGATAAACTCAAAAACTACCGAACGCATTTTCATACGATTTACACCAATGAACAGAGTGATTCATAATCCCGTTGTTACGATGTATAAATTCATTAAGTTTTTGTGTAAATTGGCTGAAATATTGCGATGATTGTTGAAGATGTCGGAAAAAATCATGTAGACTTCACATGCTCCGCGTAAACACAGAATTAAATTTCGCACACATATACCCCCTTATTAATAAACGTATTATATCAGATGAATAGTTACACACCGATTTCTCTGTTTCAGTCGTCAGTAATTTGACTTTCGAAAGAAGAAGACAAAGCATTGTGTAACTATACAGACGCTATACAAGGTGTTGATTTGCATCCTCGTCAAATTTCAGGAGGTTGTCATAAAAGACATTTTAGTACTTTAGTACTTAGTAAAGTAAAACTACCGAACGCATTTTCATACGATTTACACCAATGAACAGAGTGATTCATAATCCCGTTGTTACGATGTATAAATTCATTAAGTTTTTGTGTAAATTGGCTGAAATATTGCGATGATTGTTGAAGATGTCGGAAAAAATCATGTAGACTTCACATGCTCCGCGTAAACACAGAATTAAATTTCGCACACATATACCCCCTTATTAATAAACGTATTATATCAGATGAATAGTTACACACCGATTTCTCTGTTTCAGTCGTCAGTAATTTGACTTTCGAAAGAAGAAGACAAAGCATTGTGTAACTATACAGACGCTATACAAGGTGTTGATTTGCATCCTCGTCAAATTTCAGGAGGTTGTCATAAAAGACATTTTAGTACTTTAGTATTTTAGTACTTAGTAAAGTAAAAGGCGTTTGTTTGTGTGTGAAAGCGCGGTTATAGGCTAGTAACAGACAGGCCGCGTTTAAATATGGCTGGTTCACACTTACGGATTTCCGTAAATAAGAAAAAAAAAAAAACCTACCCATTTTATTGTTGATTTGGATCGAGAATCATTAGCATAATTACGTCCTTGAATTTGACTAGGATGCAAATCAACACCTTGTATAACGTTCATTAGGAAGGGGGTTAGTTTATAACCTGGATTAACTCATAGGGTAGGTACTTTGAATACCGGTTGTACGTTCTCGTGGGATATTTCCAACATACACGCGGGCGAAGCCGCGAACAAAAGCTATTATTCGATTATTCTATAAACATTCCAAACGAAGGCCATTTCAATCTACTTCAATTCAGTGTGGAGGTCGTTCAACAAATTGTAGGTAAATGCTACAGTTATTTTGAATTACAAAAGCGTTTCAAATGATGAAAGCTAACAGTTTTTTTCACAATTCCAATTCAGATTTAAAGGAAATTAGATTGACTAATAAATTACGATTCCAAATCACTGGGTAGGTAAACCCATTATCGTAATGGAGTTATTAACTGGAATCGACACGTCTAGTGTAGGTAAAGTATAACCTGATAATATATTATTGGTGCTACCTATAATATGCGTAGGAAAAAAGTGGTTTAGCTTAGTCTACCTTATTAGACAAAGTGGTCTGTCCCTTTATAAAACACTGCGTATGGAGACACGTACCAAATTACAGTTTGTAAAAGTTTACTAACAGTTTGTAAGACATTGTTACTAACACTATATGGATTGTGAGTACTTGTCGGAAATGAAAAATAGGTATATTATATTATTATTAATTTTAGGCATGAATTTTAAAGGCATAGGGCCCGTTTTTTAATCATTCTCAGGGTTTACGTGCAAGGTAACAAACAGTGAATAGCTATTGCACTGCACAAGGTGCAAAATCGCTTGATGGACATCATCACATTTTGTAAAATATCGTTAGAATATCGGGATAAAAAGTAGCCTATATGTTAATCCAGGGTGTCAGCTACCTCCATACAAAATTTTATCAAAATTGGTCCAGCCGTTTGAGCGTGAAGAAGTAACAAACATATAAACACACCCCCACTCACACACTCACTAACTTTCGCCTTTATAATATTAGTGTGATACAAGAAAAACACAAAATTTACTAATAAATCACATTTTAATCTTTTAAATCGCTTAAAATATACAAACAATTAGTTTCGTGTTATACCGTTAAGATCTTCTAAACTACACAATAGCTGTTGATGCGATTTTCTAAATCATCTAGAACATATTTTGTTCCGGAAGGTTTATGTGTATAAAACATTTATATTTTACTAAGACATTGCACAGAAATCTTAATATTTTTACGTATCGCTATTGTACCCTGGCGAAGCAGCACCCAAGAGTATAAGAATTAGAAGCGAAACTTCTCTAAACATCTTTATTTTTTTGTACAAATCCTGCCATGATTCTTTGCCATATTGATACACCATAATGCCGACTAAGCAAATCCCTTCCTGTATTACACCAAAGGTCAGAATGAAATCCATACTAACGATAATGTTGCCATAAACCAATATATGGCTTTTACCCTCATAAAGGCGTGAAACAGGATATTAATTTGTTAGAGATGTCCCATTATCAGATAATGTAGATCTTGTGTAATAATTACTGTTATGGTATTACTGTTTTAGTTAAGACATAGATTTGGAACTGCTGTTACGAGTATTATTGTTGACTGACTGTTTCCCTCGACTTCATCTACAAAGGATAAAAGTAGCCTTTAATCTGACCCATCAGATAAATTTAATAACGATCGCTTCAGTGACTTACGTATGAAAAGGTAACAGATTAACAAACAGACTGACAGTCAGAGTTACTTTCGCGTTTATAATAATATTAGTGACACTAGTATTTAGTGATATTAGTATTTAGTAATATTAGTATTTAGTAATATTATTATTTGGTAATATTAGTCATTAGTATAGTAGATTAGTATGTTTATCGCTTTTACCCTCATTAAGGGGTGAAACAGGATATTAACTTGGTAGAAATGTCCCATTATCAGATAGTGTATGTAGGTCTTGTGTATTAGTTACTGTTATGGTATTACTGTTTTAGTTCAGCCAAATATTTGGAACAATTATTTGTGATTTACTTAATCTGCAGTAATTGTCATTTCCCTTTACTGCATAAAGTTAGACTAGTCTCAGTTTATGCCCTACTCATGAGAATTCGGGAATTGCGTAATACAACAGTAGCAATGGGTTTCATTTTGACAGTTCAACAACATTCATTGCGTTATTTACGTTGTTGAGCAGACCAATCTTTCGAACGTATGAAGCAATGGATTAGCAATATACTTCAAAACGATTCAGATTGAAATTGATGATGTGTTACGCAATTAAGGTCCAGATATGATTGTCAAAACGAAAGTTGTTTAGTATAACGGGTAGAATCGCCCACTTATCGGATACCTACAGTGACAAAATCGCTACCCTGTGTAATATAATAAAACCGGCCAAGTGCGAGTCGGACTCGCACATGAAGGGTTCCGCACCACAAGGCATAAAACGCCGAAAAAAACGTTTCTTTTATACCCCTTAAATTTTAACTTAATTTTATTTTTATTATTTGCTGTTACAGCGGCAACAGAAATACATCATCTGTGAAAATTTCAACTGTCTAGCTATCAGGGTTCATGAGATACAGCCTGGTGACAGACAGACAGACGGACAGTGGAATCTTAGTAATAGGGTCCCGGTTTTACCCTTTGGGTACGGAATCCTAAAAATCATCAATAAAGCTTCTCTTACAAAATACATGTAGGTACTTGATGTGAGTGAATTTCACCTTTCTACCTACAGGTACACACTTACGTAAAGTGTAGAACAATCATGTACAACAGGTGGCTCATCATTTTCAAGTATTATGAAACCTCCGAACCTCTCGATCAATCATTACACCCTTCTTCTTTGCCGGATCATTTGCTACCCTTCACTTTGGTATGTATTTTATATTCTTTATTTTATTCTTGTTTCTCAGAAATTTTCTCCAATTTTAAATCGATTATGAGGAATTTACTTTTTCCAGCTATCATTTTTTTTTAATCCTCTTGCTGTGCCGTGACAGTGTCCTTATTTTTATTATACTTGGCTTTAAGTTTTTTGTAACATCTTTACAATTTAGAATGCAAAAAAGTAATAATATTAAAATGGGCTTTCTTCAAGGCAACTAAAAATAAATTCTAACAAAAAAAAAAGTTAAATACAGGCACGTGAATAAGTGACCCGGAAAAGAAAAAGAACTTTTTTGTTCGTTCCTTTAAACACATGGGCTCTAAATTAATTGTTCCCAAATGAACCCGTTTTCCTTGCCTTAAAATTGCCTGACTAAAGTTCCCTTTTCTGGGCCCCGGAGACCCTACTTTTGTTACCAAAGGGGTCCCCAAAGCCTACTGAAGGTCAATCCATTGAATTACCCAGAAAAGGTATGGGTTAAAATTTGAATTGTTCTACGTAAATTACGTATGCATTTTATGGTTTATTTTGGTCTACCCTAAGATGTGTTTTAACCGCTGTTATTTAATTTTCACCTGTTTCTTTATTATCATTTTTAGCCTATGTTTTCCCAATACAGGGAAAAGGCCTCCCTTTCTCCTTTCCACTCCTCTCTGTCTTGCGCTAGTTTGGACCAATCCTGTCTGTAGCCAAGCTTGTGCCGCCATCTTCTACTAGGTCTGCATGTTTCACCTGTTTCGGTTTATTCAATTTCCCTTGACCTTAAACTTTGTGCTTCATTATTATTTTCAAAGACCAACAATGCTTAAACGCATGAAACCACCAAACCACTCCAAATGCCAATACTCCAATTGATACTCTTTTTCACTAAAGTGTACATTTACATGTACACTTTAGTGATAAAGAGGATCAATTGGAGTATCAAATGGATTGCACTGTAAAGTGTAATCCATTTATTATGGAAAACCACATAGCCGCAAATATTTATCAGCTCTACCAAAAACTTTTCATAATAAATGAACAATTTTGTTTATTTAATTTAACAATATTTTAAAAGAATGACTACCTCGTAGGTGTAGTGTTCGCAAGGGCTACTGCTGGGCATGAGGTACTGGTTCGAATCTCGGATTGGGCAAATTGTTATTGGGTGTTTCTATAGAAGTACTAAAGCTGACTTGGCGAACTTCATACCGCCTCAGAATAAAAAAAAGCCATTACATACAAAATGTATGAGAAAATTAATTATCTTCATTATTATTGTTTCATGAATTTTTCCCATGTTTTAATAGTTATTCTGCTATTCGGTTCGGAGAAAAATATAACAAATCAAACATTATAAAAATCGACCAACCATTTCTTCAGTTATAAATTTAATGGTGTGACTAACCCGACTCTGTTTTATTTATATAGATTTATTTATTACTAGCGGTTCTCGCGGTTTCACTCGCATAGGTGTCGATTCCGTGGGATATCGGGATAAAAAGTATCCTATGTGTTATTCTGATGTAGAAACTGCATTACTGTAAAGTTTCATCAAAATCTGTTCAGTAGTTTTTGCGCGAAAGAGTAACAAACATCCATCCATCCTCACAAACATTCGCGTTTATAATATTAGTAGGAAGTAGGATAATAATAGGATATCTGTGGGGTTTTCCATCTGGAATTTCCGAGTAGCAGCACGGAGTCCGGACTTGTGCCCGGTTGAAGGCAATAGGCTCGCCCCATGTTACACATAACTGGCGAAATTTGGGTGTTCTACTTTGGGTGTGTTACTGCCGCAGTAAGCGAAAAGGACGAATATAGGCCAAAAATTTAAAGAAAAATAAACCTTACTAAACAATAAATTAATAGTTTAAAAAACACTAGAAAAACACGCTTTTATAAATACACGTAAAACCAAAAAACTAATCGTGGTCAAAGTTCATTACAAGACTTTTCTAAGAAATCCAAATAGCTATGATACGATTTTCCATCATGAAGTTCCAGTTCATATCTTCCGGCTCCATCATCAGATCAGTTCAACAGTACCATATTATTGTATTGTCATCAGAACTACGTAGAGCTGCCAATTTTCACTACGCTACGACCCTTGGAAGATGGTTAAATTAGTTACCTTAGATTCCATTACATAGTTACATACAGGTTGACCTAATAAAAGCGTGTTAAAAAAGGCCTTTCCTCAGATGCGCCCCTTTTACGTACGGCGGCAGTATAGGTGTACCACTACCTAACCTTTTGGGAAATAAAGGCGTTAATTATAATGTTATTTTAAAAGAAAAGTCTTAATGACGGTTGCCCTATTGACATTAAAATAGTTTAATATGGTTAGCCTTTTCCTAACTTTGTCAGGGTCAGCATCCAGTATAACTGAATGCAGCTGAACACCAGTATTTTACATGGAGCGACTGCCTATCTGACACCACAACCCAGTTACTGGGTAATACGATACGCTTTGGTAAGACTGGTTGTCCAATTTTTGGACTTCTGACAACCCGTAACGACTGTCAAAGATCGACGAATGACAGCCGGGACCAACGGCTTAACGTGCTTTCCCAGCCACGGAGGGGTCTTGGTATGTATAAAGATGGTCACTCATCCACGGACCAGCAAACTTAGCCTAATCTGATCGATCGACCTGTGCAGCTGTTATTACCTAGCCTCAAGCCGTTCTAAATTCAGGTAGTTAAAATTAATGGTTGAAATCATCATATTAAGCAATAATAAAAAAAAAATGGCTTTTTGCAGTTAATCACATAGGTACAACATTAACAATCACACTACTAACAGAATAATAGGTACAGTCGTGAACAGCAATTGCCACTACAGCCGCGAACAAACACATCAAAGTTGTGACGACTTTTATTTGCAACGCATAAAAGTTTTGCAATATTATAGCGTTGCCGGGTTGCAAGCACTTGTGTTTGCGACTGTGTTTATTTCTCATTGATGTCGTTTTGCTGGATGTAAATATTTTCTTTCAGAACAGTGAACGAAACTGAACCGTCACGCTCGGGTCGGTGGCGCTGAATCGTGTATTCTCGGCTCCAGTAGGTCGGTGACGGTGAATCGTGTATCGTATACTCAGCTCCAGTAGGTCGGTGACGCTGAATCGTGTATTCTCGGCTCCAGTAGGTCGGTGACGCTGAATCGTGTATACTCGGCTCCAGTAGGTCCGTGACGCTGAATCGTGTATACTCGGCTCCAGTAGGTCGGTGACGCTGAATCGTGTATACTCGACTCCAGTAGGTCGGTGACGCTGAATCGTGTATACTCGGCGCTAAATCGTGCATGCTCGGCTCTAATCGTCATCTGATTTTAAAATTAGAAAATCATAAGGATAAGTTTTCATTTTTATCGTGTGGTCATAAGTACACACCCGCCTTTTTTATAATTCTCTATTAAATGAGCTGAAGCTATTGAATGAGCTGAAGTGACAATGGGCCGGCCATATTAGCCGTAGAACCGATGACCTTTCGGGTAGACGTATTGTTGCGTGAAGACCGCGAATCGGCAAACGTAAGGTAACGTGGAGCGACGATCTTCGCAGGATGGTTGGTAGCAGCTGGATGAGAGTTGCCGAAAATCAAGTTGAATGGCGTGCAATAGGAGAGGCCTATGTCCAGCAGTGGACAGCTGTAGGCTGATAATGATGATGATAAAATGGTAATTACAATTCGTGTAAGTATCCTTGTGTCCAAAATGTCCCCAAATATATTTAGTTCTTTACGGCTAAATTAAAAATGAATTTGGCTCCAGTTAAATTGGGGTTCTTTTGAGCTTTGAGGTTCTATAAGTACATAATTAGGTAATCGTATAAAAGTCAAGTAGTCAGTTAATTAAAGCATACAAAGTAGAGGGCATACAGATTTCAACTTCAGTATTCATTAACCTCTTGAACGTCGGGCCTCTGTATGCGCAAGTGCCACAAACGTCGGCACATTTGGTAGTACTTGTTGATTTTTGGGCAAGCCTTCGAAAAAACGCAGATTTCGTTAATACATAGCCAGTTAAACGTTACATGTTATACCTTCCTGGCTTCGTTATTAGATTACCTAACAATTTATACCATTCATTATGCAAATACAACTGACCTTATCTAGCAACGATGCGTTAAGTTTTTGTTTTCATTTGCGTTAAGTTTTTGGTTTCACAGAACTTTCCAGAAGCACTAATTTATTTCTTTTTTTTTCTTCCGTTTTATTGGCGCTCCTGTTTAAATGTTACCAAAATAGGTCAAGCATGAATCGACTAATCGAATGATACAGCTAGATCGTGTTGCAAGTGCCAATAAATAGAAAATATTACCGTCCAATGACAACCATGCGTGTTGACAGTTGTTATTATCCAATGGTGTAACGCCGACGTTTCGAGTCATTAAATCTTATTATCCAATGGTGTTACGGCGACGCTTGAGGGGTTAAAGACTTATTTCGATAAAATAAAGTAAAACTATAAAATACGAGTAGGTATATCAATCTGCCTAGCCTTTTCCTAACTATGTTGGGGTCGGCTTCCAGTCTAAACGGATGTACTTAGCTGAATACTGGTATTTAACATGGAACGACTGCCTATCTGACCTCCACAACCCAGTAACTGGGTAACACGGTACCTCTTGGTAAGACTGGTTGTCAGACCTCTGATTAGTAACAACTGTCAAAGATCTACGAATGAGACTCGGGACCGAAGCACAAACGGGTCTCGATATGTATTTAATGGACCCATCCACGAACCGACCGCGGGAACCGTAGCTTAACCTTCAATTGACCCGTGCGGCTGTCGTTATTTAGCCATACACAGCTCCAGCTAATAATGTGTAACTCGCCAGTCCGAGGAAAGAACATGAATAATTTCAACGTTTAAACAAATAGAGTAGCTTTATATCTAGGAAAGGTAAACAAGAACAAACCCTAAAGCCATCACTTCCAGTCGATTTCAAATCTGCGTGTATTCAGGTCAGAGCGCTCAGGTACAGTCGAGCACAAAACTAGAACGTGCTCAAATAGTTATTAAGAGGCGAGTGCCATTGTTTGTTCGTTAGTCGGTTTTAGAAAATGGTATCTCAATTACAATATTTCCAATTGCTATTGGGTGGTTCAGCGTTTTCCATTTAACGAAGAATTTAGAGGTAATACGTTGATGATCTTTGTTAACGCTGTTTAGAAGGGTGTTCTCTAGCATCTGCGGGGTAATTGCGTAACTCACTATCAGTAGCAATGGGTTTCATTTTGACAGTTCAACAACATTCATTGCGTTATTTACGTTGTTGAGCTGACCATTTTTCGAAAATATGAAGCAATGGATTAGCAATATCCTTCAAAATGATGCAGATTGAAATCGATAGTTTGTTACACAATTATGGTGCTGTTTACATGTTCAGCACGAAAAGAATGAAAAACACTTGCATTTAAACGTTGGTTCGGGATTACCTGACTGGTTTCGGACTCTAACAGGAGCTCATAAATAAATGTTTATTTAGGAAAAGACAACTCCGAAGTAAACAGAGAAGCATACCGGTAAATTAAATACTTTTTTTATAATTTTAAATTTATTTAAGTCTCGTTTCGATAATTACAGCTGCTACCTTACCTGGGACAAAATATATAGGTACTTAATAAAAATAAAATCCCAAAAATAATGAAGAATTTCTTGCTTACAAAAACCTAAAAATGGCAGCCAAACATATTATATTTAATCTACACCCACAAAATACAGCTAGAACAAGCTGCAAAGCTATCATTTCCAGTCGATTTAAAATCTACGTGGATTCAGGTCACAGTGCTCAGGTACAGGCGAGTACAAAACGAGAGCAGCGTGCTCAAATATGATTATCATGAACGTTTTGTCGTGAATTATACCTCTTTTTTTCAACATTACATGCCGCGGAAGGTAGGGTTATAGACGCGGAGTTCGACTTTTAAAAACGATTTTTAGGTTATTAAAGTCGCGTTTTGAAGCGTGACTCCTAGACACAAATGCTATTTATTGTGAATTTATTTGACAATGTTTGCTGTGTTTGAATTTTGATGTGAACATACCAACTGTTTGAATATTGCTTACCGTTATACACAAGTTTTCTATGTTAAAATTAATTGTGTTTTTTTTGCAATAGCTATGAGTCTGGATAGCCTCGTTTTTCTAGTATTTTTATGTAAAGAATCTATGTACAAAAGTTCAAAACTTTATCATGAAAAATCACAGAGTTATAAGCTTGTTAAGTTACCTGTTTGTCCATACAAAAACATGCTCAACCGCGCCGCGCCGTCTTGCGCTCATTGATAAAATAGTACCTAGGTACCTAACCGCTCGGCGCGGAGATTGGATAACCTACTTAGTGTCGCTCGGTATCCAATTTTAACATTCTTTAAATATTTTTGGGACAAAATATAACATGGGGTAAAAGTTATTGGAATTGATTCAGTTACTTATTCTGAAAACTATATTCAGATTTCGCATATACTAAAAATAACGTTGTATAGTAATAAACTGATCGATTGATGAGGTTTAACAATCAGATTATTATAACTGATAGCAAAGTTAAGTCTAGTGACGGCAACGATTATTGAGATTCGATACAAGATAAAACGTTCGGTATCAAAATAAAACAAATTAGATATAGGCAATTTTTTGATAAATAAAACAAAAACATCTATAAAGTTAATTAATTACGTATCACTGTTTCAATACATTCATTTAAAGAGATTATGAGGCTTTTTAAATGGAAAAAAAACATGTAATTGTCATGATGATATGGCAAAAAATTACTGAATATAATTAACATAAGCACTATACATCTTGCATTTGCCGAGTTAGTTAATAGCCTTTTTTTTTTTGCGGATGGGAAATCATCAAATGACCCCTCCCGATCTGGGTGGAGCGGAAGGGAGTGTCAGACTCTTACTGACTAAAACCCACTCGTGTTCCTTCCTTAGCCCTTTATGTTCCGGGCCAGCGGTAACCCTTTCGGACAATCCCGCTGACCCGGCAGGCTTCGGTCCCCCTTAGGGCCGAAGCCTGCCGGGTCGGCCTCCGCGATGCTGACATCTCTTTGATAGCTAATACCCTAATCTTTTGAAAATATTAAGTCATGATTCTTTTTCTTCTTCTTTTATATTCTTTTACAGTCCGTTCGCGTATACAATACCTATGTAAATACAATAAAATCCTCTTTAATAAATATATATCCCAAATACACGTGTCAAATCAATTATATTGCTTGTTCCAGTGATTCTAAGGCATATTAAATCAGGCAGAAAAAAAACTAAAATATCAATAAGATAAATACTTCTGCAATTTATTAAGACATCATCTTAATTTTTCGGCATGTCCATAACTTTCAACAACATTCCATTATCACTCACAAAAGACGAGCCAGTGATTGCTTTAGCTTTGTCGCTAGCTAGAAACAGAACAAGGTCAGCTATTTCTTCCGGAGCAGAAATTCTGTCCAGGGCTGTAATTTCCTGCATATATTTGAAAGCTGCTTCTTGCATGTCTACGGTTGCACCCATATTTTCAACGATATCAGTCCGCACTGGTCCTGGATTGACAACGTTCACCCGCACTCCACTTGAAGCTAGTTCTTGTGCAACTGCTCTTGTGAAATGATCTAGGCCAGCCTTCGAAGTACAGTATGAAAAACTACCCTTTGCTATAACTTGGAGTGCAGCAACGCTTGATATATTGATGATGTTACCTTTAGTCTTCACAAGGTGAGGAGCAGCAAGATGTGTCAAGTAAACTACGGAGCGCAGGTTAGTCGTCATTACTTGATCAAATACTGCCATAGCATGGTCGGCTTGAATACTTGCTGACTGAGCTATGCCAGCATTGTTTATCAGAATATCCAATTTCCCGAATTTGCTCAAAGTTTCACTAACAATTCTTTTGACATCTGCGTCTTTACAAACGTCAGCCACTATCACTAAAGGATTGCCACATTTCTTCGACACGTTGTCCAGTTTCTGCTTGTTCCTTCCTACTATAGCGACCTTGGCACCTTCTTCAGCAAACTTGATGGCTGTTGCTGCTCCAATACCAGAGCTGCCACCAGTCACGATAACCACTTTGTCTTGGAAACTCATGTTTATGCGCCAACTACCAGTTTAGTACTGAATGTTTGTTGTAACTTCAGTTATTTATTATACGCCAATCTAATCTAAAATTTCTTTAGTGATAAACAGAGAAGCACGATTGATAAAATATATTTAATTCTGAGATAAGTGGAAGCGCCTAAACGATCACAACTACACTGGCGGACTGGCGGATTATGCGTCGATTGTATATTCATTCGGAAGCTTGTTGTAGGTACATGTATCATAGGCCAAAGCTAAAATACACGGACAGAAGGTAAAGTTCGATCATCGCAAATATTAAACATTATAGATTGTCTTATCTATAATTTTAATATTTGAATAGTTTTTTTTTTCTTCTTTTCATTGCGGACGCTTTTAACGTTCTGCATCGTTCTCACATGCATATTTTTTAACATGAATGATGTAACAAGACTTTGTAACCATATTATTTTGATTTAAAAGAGTGTCCATGGAGTTTCTTGCCCGTTCTTTTCCATAGGTACCTACGCTTTGGAATGGGCAACTAGCTTCATCTTTCTGACTGACCGTCCCCTTGACAATTCAAAAGTGCCTGTAATTGGTTTAATTGAAATAAATGCTTTGAGTTTGAGTTGAGTTTATACAAATAAATATGATTAAATAATAAAAAAATAAGTGTCTGTTTGTAATGTCAAAATAGCAATAGCTTCGCCCTCTGTTACGTGAGACTTCAGTATTACTGGCGAAAGGACATCATTCAAGTGTCGAACATTTTATTCCTAAAAATTAAAGTAAAAGTAGGTACTATTTTCTTATGGGAATTACCATCTTGAGCATTTACTATTACAGCGAAAGCCTAAAATTAACCCCCCGGCTGATATTTGAGATTCAAAATGCCAAATATAATATTTTTATAACAAGTCTTGTTGTGTATTAAAAAAATACCAACTTTTAATTTAATTTAACATCCTGAACATGTTGCAAAAAACGCAAGTTTTAGAAACAATAAAAGTATATGATCGGTAAACAAAATCAGAAAAATATATGATATTCTTCAGGATGGGTAGATACTGTGTTAAAAACATAATGCAACTAATTTATAGAAAAAAAAAAAAGAATTTTGAAAAGCGGTCCACAATTGGCGGAGTAAGTAATCGCGTAACAAACAAAAAAAAAAAACACCGTCGAATAGAGAACCTCCTCCTTTTTTGAAGTCGGTTAAAAATCATGAAGATACCTCTATAAACTTTCTTTTTACAATAAAAACCTTACTAATATAGGTACTTACATACAATCATTCTGATTTCTTGTCAGATTATTCTACAAGCAACATACTAAAACACTACTGTTTTAATGTTTTAGTCCAAACAATAGATTTTTTGTAAATAGATAATTGCTTCATATTTTGCTATAAATTACCAGCGTTGTCATCGCGCTTCTCTTTCTTTTCTATGCAGTCCTACAAAGACCGCGCTTTAGATCATTTGCCTTAACGGATCTTCTGTGAATCTATTGAGTCTGTTGGTCTTTGGCACATTCAACTCGTAACCAACTAGTCAACGTTGTGTCCTTGGCCTTGTGTGTTTGTATGATTTTATTAGCACTTAACTAGAGAAGATTACGTCATTGACGCAATTGGCGCTGCCATTTCCATCGTGTTGGTAATTTGATAAGATTCGGATTACGGTTTTCATAGGCCGATTGTACACAGTTATTGTCTACTAGCTTCTGCCCGTGACTTCTTCCGCGTAAAATGGCTTGTTCTTCTCGACCCACCCCGTCGCATCGCATCGTCTGCCCGCGCTATTACTTCGTTTTTGCTTCATTCATAATCAAAATATTTTATTTTATATAAACTTACATGGGCACTTATGAAACCTCAGAAGCTAGGTGCACGGCTCCAATTGGTCGTTTCCTATGGAGACGTACTGGCAAGAAACTCCACGGTTACTCTTTTTAAAAATAATTGGCTTTTACAATGTTTTCAAATTACAGTAGGTATGGGAGGACAGCGTAGGCCTGTCAACAAGTACCAGGTACCTACTTGATTCTACTACTTGATACTTGACTCGTTTACAAAATAAGAATCTATCAAAAGGATAAAAAAATATATTTAAATATATAAACCTACTAAAACCAAGTGATATGATTCCCATTACAACTACTAATAAAAAGGTGAAAAATTTGACAAATAACAAAGAGATTATGTCAAAAAGTATGTAAAAAAATAAATAAAACTTAAACATCGTAATTTGAGAGCAGTTATTAGACATTTACATAGTTATGCCATTAATGACCAGGGAAGCCACAGGGAAGCCACATGTGCAGAAGGAATTATTGCCAAACTACCTTGTCTTCAACGTAGTCTTTAATCTTATAATATGCCTTTTTGATAAGGACACGTGTGATGAGGGTTTTGAACTTTCCATCGCTAAGTTCTGTAACCGGCTTTGGCAACTTGTTATAAAAACGGATGCTGTTTACAAGAAATGACTTGCAAGTTTTAGTTAATCTAAATTAGCTTAGCTTAGCGTTCTTTCTTAATTTTTTCCTATTGCTCGGCTCCTAAGAGTCCAAGCATGATGTTAATAGTACTTAGATAAATAGATAATAATAAAAGCCTTTCTTAAGGATTGGGCTATCAAATGCAAAAATATTTTTTCAAATCCGGCTAGTTCTAGAGATTAGTGCCTTCAAACAAACAAACAAACAAACTTTTCAGCTTTACTATAATATAGTAATAAACTGATCGATTGATGAGTTTAATCGATCAGATTATATAACTAAGAGCAAAGTTAAGTCTAGTGACGTCAACAATTATTGACATTCGATACAAGATAAAACGTTCGGTATCAAAATAAAACAAATTAGATGTAAGAAATTTTTTGATAAATAAAACACAAAATATCTATAAAGTGTTTAATAAATTACGTATCACTATTTCAATACATTAATTTGAAGAGGATATGAGGCTTCATAAATAGGAAAAAAACATTTTATTGAAGTAAATGTAATTTACAACAAACACGCTGCATCACGATGACGTGGCAAAAAAATAACCTACTTAGAATATAATTATCACAATCAATGTTTTTGCCGAATTAGATAGTAGAACTGGATAAACCATGTTTTTGCTTATAAATAGGAAGTTTCCTTTTGAAAATATCAAGTCATGATTCTTTTACTTCTTTTTTATATTATTTTGTAGTCTGTTCGCGTAAACGTTATGTAAATACAAAACAATCCTCTTTAATACATATTATATTTACCAAATACACGCGTCAAATCAAAGACATTGCTTGTTCAGCATATTAAAACAGAAAAAAAACTAAAATATCAATAAGTTGAATACTTCTGCAATTTATTAAGACATCATCTTAATTTTTCGGCATGTCCATAACTTTCAACAACATTCCATTATCACTCACAAAAGACGAGCCAGTGATTGCTTTAGCTTTGTCACTAGCTATAAACAGAACAAGGTCAGCTATTTCTTCCGGAGCAGAAATTCTGCCCAGGGCTGTCATTTCCTGCATATGTTTGAAACCTGCTTCTTGCATGTCTACTGTTGCACCCATATTTTCAATGATATCAGTCCGCACTGGTCCTGGATTGACAGTGTTCACGCGCACTCCACTTGAAGCTAGTTCTTGTGCAACAGCTCTTGTGAAATGATCTAGACCAGCCTTCGAAGTATGGTATGAAAAAGTATCCTTTGCTATAAGTTGGAGTGCAGCAACGCTTGATATATTTATGATGTTACCTTTGGTCTTCACAAGATGAGGAGCAGCAAGATGTGTCAAGTAAACTACGGAGCGCAAGTTAGTCGTCATTACTTGATCAAATACTGCCATAGCCTGGTCCGCTTGAATGCTTGCTGACTGACCTATGCCAGCATTGTTTATCAGAATATCCAATTTCCCGAATTTTCTCAAAGTTTCACTAACAATTCTTTTGACATCTGCGTCTTTACAAACGTCAGCCACTATCACTAAAGGATTGCCACATTTCTTCGCCACGTTGTCTAGTTTCTGCTTGTTCCTTCCTACTATAGCGACCTTGGCACCTTCTTCAGCAAACTTGATGGCTGTTGCTGCTCCAATACCAGAGCTGCCACCAGTCACGATAACCACTTTGTCTTGGAAACTCATGTTTAAGCACCAACTACCAGTTTAGTACTGAATGTTTGTTGAAACTTTTTTTAATATCAGACAATTTAGTCTAAAATATCTTTAGTGATAAACAGAGAAGCACGATTAATAAATATATTTAATTTTGAGATAAATGGAATCGTCTAAACGAAGGCCCAACGATCACAACAATACTGGTGGACTGGCTGGTTATGCGTCGTTTATATATTCATTTGTAGGCTTGTTGTAGGTATATATATCATAGGCCAAGGCTAAAGTATACGGAGAATACGGACAGAAGGTAAAGTTCGATCATTGCAAATATTAAATAGATAGATTGTCTTATCTATATACAAATAAATATGATTTAATAGTAGAAATGTAAAAGTCTGTTTGTAATGTCAAAATAACAGCTTTTTAATAAATGCATAATATGGAAGTATACACGGTCCTTATAACAAAAATTATTGTGTGGTCATAAGCACACACCCGCCTTTTTTATAATTCACTAACCGGTGACCTTTCGGGTAGACGTGTTCATAAGTGAAAACTGCGAATTGGCAAACGTAAGGTAACGTGGAGCGACGATCTTCGCAGGATAGCTGGTAGCAGCCAGTCCTGTGAAACTCCGAAGAAATTATTTTTATATGGAATTTGTACCCTTCTTTAGCCAACATTCAGAAAAACACGCAGAATCTCAGGATGACCAACATTACAATACGAAGTGACCACCACGTGACCTGTGCACGTGACCACATAAACAAACATGTCTGCCTTCGCGTCGCTTTGCTTCGTGTTGTGATTTTTCTGTTTGTTTGTAAGATTTGGGAATAAAGTTGTATGCCCAAATCTTACAAACAAACAGAATAATTACTGTGATTGTGTTAACGTTGACTCGAGCATCTGGTCAGTGGGTCATCACAAAGTTTTATTGAGATATTGACTATTAGTGTAAGTGATTCTTGCGAGATAGTTGACTCTTTTATATTGTTATTGTTACTATAATAATAATGAGACAGTGATTCTAGTTTGTGAACCATCATGAGTAAGGGTCACAGAATATGTGAAGTTTGCGGTATCAAGGAGGCCTGGCATACTAGAAATAAGTTGTTTTTTTTTTCAAGTTTTCACTGGATCCAAACCGGTGAGTTTTACCAACCTATTGTTAATGTGATCTTGTGCTCACATGTCCCTACCTCATTTTAAATTAATAGCATCATTCAAAATCTGTAATACGACCCTCAAGCCATCAATCAATTTTAGCTGAAATACTAATGAAGAATTGTTTTAAAACATTTGTGCCTACCTACCTATTTGTCTAATCTAAATTGTAATCTAATTTAGTCCAAGTACGTTGACTGCTAAAGAAATAGGTCAGAGAGTAAGACATTATCTACCTGTGACACCATTGTTCGTGGCGAAAACATAAATAAACTTATGTAGTGAAGTATAAAGAAAATCGCTTTTGATATGTTATTTAATTATTTAATTTTAAGTTGGTCCATCACATTTCGACCATTTTTATCAAAAAGTACAAAAATCTCTCTCTCTTGCCAGTAGTAAAAAAATAACATCAAAATGTTGCCAGCTACATAAAAATATACTTAAAATCTATGTTCATATACAAACATACTGGGGGCGCCTCTGGCCTTCTGAATAACAATTGAACCAATGAATTACACAAATATAAACTTAATTAATCTTTATTAATAGGAAAGGGACCTATTTTCGTAACACTAGTTCTGATGACAGATCCCTAAGCAGTCTTAATTTCTAAAGCCCGAACACATCCATCTTTACCAGGCATTGTATTTAAAATTCTTCCTACCGGCCAGTTAAGTGGATTTATGTTATAATACTTTAAAATTACCATGTTCCCTGGTTTCTAGTTTGGTTGGATACTTTTCCATTTTGGTCTATTTTGTAAAAGAACTAAATAATATTTATGCCATTTTTTTCAAAATAATTGCTGCATTTGTTCACATTGTTGCCAAAAGTATAATCTCCCAACATGTACATTACTTAAATCTAATTCAGGATAAGAAGACAATGCTGATCCCGTTAAAAAATGTCCAGGTGTCAAGTAAGACATATCATCTGGGTCTCTAGACAGAGGCGTCAACGGCCGCGAGTTAAGAATGCCTTCAATCTGCACAATAACAGTATATAATTACTCATAAGTTAACACGGTATTGCCTATTACCCGTTTCATGATACTTGACACTTTTAATGCCCGCTTCCCACAATCCACCAAACACAGGGGAATAACTTGGTATGAAATGAAAGGTTATTCTCTCTGTATTGCAGAATTTTAGTACAGTGTCTTGGTGACTTGTAGAAGCTTGCAAATCATACAATTCTTTCAACACATTAGCAGCCGCTTTATAACAGGCACCATTATCACAATAAATCTTTGTGGGCTTGTTCCTTCTGGATATAAATCTTTTCAAACATCCCAAAAAAGTCTTTGTTGACATATCAGATGCTGATTATTGAATTAGCATCTGATATGTCAACAAAGATTTTTGACACATAGGTGTATGGCCTTAGTCACAAAACAAACAAATAACACAATGTATGCTTTTGTTATTACTGGATTGCGAATACGAGTTTGCTTGACACAAAAACGGAACCCTTATAGGATTACTTTGTTATTCGTCTGTCTGTCTGTCAATACCCGTTATCTCGGGAACGCGTGGAGGTATCGAGTTGAAATTAAAACCATATACTCATGTCTACAGTCCATTGAAGCTGTGAAAAAATTGAACTTCTAAGTTAACGCTTATTCCGCAAAAAACATATTTCGACACTCTCAAGGGAATCAAAATTTATAGGGTACTTCCCGTTGACCTAGAATCATGAAATTTGGTAAGAAGAAATGTAATTTAGCACAAGTAAAGGAAAAATCTGAAAACCTTAAATTATTAGTTACTTATCTACAAATTTGCATGGAACCCTCAGTGTGCGAGTCCGACTGGCACTTGACCGGTTTTGTTTTATGTTCATAAGACAGCAGTACTTTTTTTTTCTGGCGCCGCGACACTTTAATTTTTGGGTGATGTCCTTTGATGTCCTTTAAGAGGTGATGGTATATTATGTGTCATGTTAGCTATGAATAATTTTTCCAGATATATATATATATTTTTAAATAAGAAATAAAAAAAATAAAAAATAAACCTGCTGGGTATTGCGGCGCAATTTTTTCCATTAAGGGTCTTACAGGACCTAAACACAAAAAACGCAAGTTTTAGAAACAATAAAAGTATATGATCGGTAAACAAAATCAGAAAAATATATGATATTCTTCAGGATGGGTAGATACTGTGTTAAAAACACAATACAACTAATTTATAGAAAAAAATCATGAAGATACCTCTAAAAACTTTCTTTTTTACAATAAAAACCATACTAATATACATACAATCATTCTGATTTCTTGTTAGATTATTCTACAAGCAACATACTAAAACACTACTGTTTTAATGTTTTAGTCCAAACAATAGATTTTTTGTAAATAGAGAATTGCTTCATATTTTGCTATAAATTACCAGCGTTGTCATCGCGCTTCTCTTTCTTTTCTATGCAGTCGTACAAAGACCGCGCTTTAGAACATTTGCCTTAGCGGATCTTCTGTGACCGCCACACGTGTAAAAATCAAAAACGTGCCCTCGGCGTCAGTCTGTCATGTAGTCGAACCGTGGCGTGCTGGGCATATTTTGCTTTGTCATCTATACATGAATGTGGCGGTCAAAAGGTTAAATCTATTGAGTCTGTTGGTCTTTGGCACATTCAACTCGTCAACGATGTGTCCTTGGCCATGTGAGTTTGTATGACTTTATTAGCATTAGAGAAGATTAAGAAGACGTCATTGACGCAATTAGCGCTGCCATTTCCATCGTGTTGGTAATTTGATAAGATTCGGATTACGGTTTTCATAGGCCGATTGTACACAGTTATTGTCTACTAGCTTCTGCCCGTGACTTCTTCCGCGTAAAATGGCTTGTTCTCCTCGACCCATCCCGTCGCATCGCATCGTCTGCCCGCGCTATTACTTCGTTTTTGCTTCAATCAAAATCAAAATATTTTATTTCATATAAACCTACATGGGCACTTATGAAACCTCAGAAGCTAGGTGCACGGCTCCAATTGGTCGTTTCCTATGGATACGTAGGTACTGGCAAGAAACTCCACGGTTACTCTTTTTAAAAATAATTGGCTTTTACAATGTTTTCAAATTACAGTAGGTATGGGAGGACAGCGTAGGCCTGTCAACAAGTACCAGTACTTGATAAAATAAGAAATGGTCTACAGATCTAAAGTCTACAAGGCCTACAAAGTCCTCACGTTTACAAAATAAGAATCTATCAAAAGGATAAAAAAAAAAAATATATATATAAACCTACTAAAACCAAGTGATATGATTCCCATTACAACTACTAATAAAAAGGTGAAAAATTAGACAAATAACAAAGAGATTATGTCAAAAAGTATGTAAAAAAATAAATAAAACTTAAACATCGTAATTTGAGAGCAGTTATTAGACATTTACATAGTTATGCCATTAATGACCAGGGAAGCCACAGGGAAGCCACATGTGCAGAAGGAATTATTGCCAAACTACCTTGTCTTCAACGTAGTCTTTAATCTTATAATATGCCTTTTTGATAAGGACACGTTTGATGAGGGTTTTGAACTTTCCATCGCTAAGTTCTGTAACCGGCTTTGGCAACTTGTTATAAAAACGGATGCTGTTTACAAGAAATGACTTGCAAGTTTTAGTTAATCTAAATTAGCTTAGCTTAGCGTTCTTTCTTAATTTTATCCTATTGCTCGGCTCCTAAGAGTCCAAGCATGATGTTAATAGTACTTAGATAAATAGATAACAATAAAAGCCTATAGCCTTTCTTAAGGATTGGGCTATCAAATGCAAAAATATTTTTTCAAATCCGGCTAGTTCTAGAGCCTTCAAACAAACAAACTTTTTAGCTTTACTATAATATAGTAATAAACTGATCGATTGATGAGTTTAATCGATCAGATTATATAACTAAGAGCAAAGTTAAGTCTAGTGACGTCAACAATTATTGACATTCGATACAAGATAAAACGTTCGGTATCAAAATAAAACAAATTAGATGTAAGAAATTTTTTGATAAATAAAACACAAAATATCTATAAAGTGTTTAATTAATTACGTATCACTATTTCAATACATTAATTTGAAGAGGATATGAGGCTTCATAAATAGGAAAAAAACATTTTATTGAAGTAAATGTAATTTACAACAAACACGCTGCATCACGATGACGTGGCAAAAAAATAACCTACTTAGAATATAATTATCATAATCAATGTTTTTGCCGAATTAGATAGTAGAACTGGATAAACCATGTTTTTGCTTATAAATAGGAAGTTTCCTTTTGAAAATATCAAGTCATGATTCTTTTTCTTCTTTTTTATATTCTTTTGTAGTCTGTTCGCGTAAACGTTATGTAAATACAAAACAATCCTTTTTAATACATATTATATTTCCCAAATACACGCGTCAAATCAAAGACATTGCTTGTTCAGCATATTAAAACAGAAAAAAACTAAAATATCAATAAGTTGAATACTTCTGCAATTTATTAAGACATCATCTTAATTTTTCGGCATGTCCATAACTTTCAACAACATTCCATTATCACTCACCAAAGACGAGCCAGTGATTGCTTTAGCTTTGTCACTAGCTAGAAACAGAACAAGGTCAGCTATTTCTTCCGGAGCAGAAATTCTGCCCAGGGCTGTCATTTCCTGCATATGTTTGAAACCTGCTTCTTGCATGTCTACGGTTGCACCCATATTTTCAATGATATCAGTCCGCACTGGTCCTGGATTGACAGTGTTCACGCGCACTCCACTTGAAGCTAGTTCTTGTGCAACAGCTCTTGTGAAATGATCTAGACCAGCCTTCGAAGTATGGTATGAAAAAGTATCCTTTGCTATAAGTTGGAGTGCAGCAACGCTTGATATATTTATGATGTTACCTTTGGTCTTCACAAGGTGAGGAGCAGCAAGATGTGTCAAGTAAACTACGGAGCGCAGGTTAGTCGTCATTACTTGATCAAATACTGCCATAGCATGGTCGGCTTGAATACTTGCTGACTGACCTATGCCAGCATTGTTTATCAGAATATCCAATTTCCCGAATTTGCTCAAAGTTTCACTAACAATTCTTTTGACATCTGCGTCTTTACAAACGTCAGCCACTATCACTAAAGGATTGCCACATTTCTTCGACACGTTGTCCAGTTTCTGCTTGTTCCTTCCTACTATAGCGACCTTGGCACCTTCTTCAGCAAACTTGATGGCTGTTGCTGCTCCAATACCAGAGCTGCCACCAGTCACGATAACCACTTTGTCTTGGAAATTCATGTTTAAGCGTCAACTACCAGTCTAATACTGAATGTTTGTTGAAACTTTTTTTAATATCAGACAATTTAGTCTAAAATATCTTTAGTGATAAACAGAGAAGCACGATTAATAAATATATTTAATTTTGAGATAAATGGAATCGTCTAAACGAAAGCCCAACGATCACAACAATACTGGTGGACTGGCTGGTTATGCGTCGTTTATATATTCATTTGTAGGCTTGTTGTAGGTATAAATAATTATCATAGGCCAAGGCTAAAGTATACGGAGAATACGGACAGAAGGTAAAGTTCGATCATTGCAAATATTAAATAGATAGATTGTCTTATCTATACACAAATAAATATGTGTTAATAATAAAAAAGTCAGTTTGTAATGTCAAAATAACAGCTTTTTAATAAATGCATATGGAAGTATACACGGTAAACGCCCGGGTATCACCATTGCCAGGATCGCCCACAGGACACGGTGGAGCACACGGTGGAGGTCTGCCCCCCCCCCCCCCCCCTTACATGAGACTTCAACATAACTGGCAAAAGGATATCATTCAAGTGAACATTTTATTCCCAAAAATTAAAGTGTCGGCCAGAAAAAAAAGCACTATTTTTGTTAAGGAAAAAAATGTTAGAAGCATTTCATTCATTCTAGCTAGTTGAATGTCTATCAAGCATGATTGTGCTTAATACGAGTCGTTAATTAAAGATGACTCAATGAAAATGAAACTCATAGACTGCGTCTGCGCAGTTGATGTCATTCACAGAGTACCTAATAATAGCCTCCCCGACCGTTTTTGGTCACGGTGGCCAATCTCAATGGAGATTAGCCTGGTACGCAGGAGATATTAAAGTGCACAAGTGTGTGCGCAAACACAGGTGCACTCTCTGTTCCTTTACTCTCATAGTCCGATGGGACGGCAATCCGACACGACCGGGGAGAGTTCAGGCGCAGGACCAACGGCTTTACGTGCTTTCCGAGGCGCAGGGGTATTAAACCGCCAACTTCCAAACTCCAGACTGTTACTAATTCCTAATGGAAAACCCAATAACACTTTGTCCGACCCGGGAATCGAACCAAGGACCCCACGCTCAGCAGTCGCGCTTGCAACCACGAGACCAACGGGGCAGTGAACTGCGACAGTGAATATAATTTAGTCATATTAAGGGGGAAGCCCTATGGTAGCCCGCGAAATTCAAATTTTCTTACGTTTTTTGCAATTTGCTGGTCAGTATTACGTTGTACGTTGATTAAAATATGATTCGCGGTCGTAACAAATGTGTATTTACAGAATTATAATCATTACAATCACTAATACAACTTGTTAAGTTAGTATAATCCCCAAATGTCAGGATTTCATGAAATAGTCATTCTTGGGGATTACTTGGTCTTACAGAGTTGTGTTGATGACTTTAATGATTATAATTCTGTAAATACATATTTGTTATGGCCGCGAATCATATGTTAATCAACGTACAACTTAATACTGACCAGCAAATTGCAAAATACGTAAAAAAAAAAAATTTCGCGGGCTACCCTGGCGCTTTCACTCCGGCTTACCTCTTACAAAAATTTACCCTTCGCTACTGGTTATTGTCAACTAGCTTCTACCCGTGAGTTCTTTCGCGTAAAATGGTTTGTTCTCCAATCCACCCCATCGCATCGTATCGCCTGCCCGCGCTATTACTTCGTTTTTGCTTAGCGTTCTTTCTTGATTTTTTCCTATTGCTCGGCTCCTAAGAGTCCAAGCGTGATGTTATTAGTATATAGATAGATAATAATAATAGCCTATAGCCTTTCTTAAGGCGTGGGCTATCAAATGCAATAATATTTTTTCTAATCTGACTGGTAGTTCTAGAGATTAGCGCCTTCAAACAAACAAACAAATAATCTCTTCAGCTTTATTATAATATAGTAATAAACTGACCGATTGAGTAGCAGGTAACTTTTTTGCCGCGTCATCATGATACAGCATTCATGATGACATGGCAAAAAATTATCTGCTTTGAATATAATTGTCATGAGCAACGTATTGGCCGAATTAGCGAATAGAACAGGTTATACCATGTTTTTGCTCACAAATAGGAAGTTTCCGTTTGAAAATATCAAGTCATGATTCTTTTTCTTATTTTTAGGGTTCCGTACCCAAATGGTAAAAACGGGACCCTATTACTAAGACTCCACTGTCCATCTGTCTGTCTGTCTGTCACCAGGCTGTATCTCATGAACCGTGATAGCTAGACAGTTGAAATTTTCACAGATGATGTTGCCGTAGAATAAACAGAATAAAATAAATATTTAAGGGTACTCCCATACAACAAACGTGTCTTTTTCGGCGTTTTTGCCTTGTGGGACGGAACCCTTCGTGTGCGTATCCGACTCGCACTTGCCAGTTTTTTTATATTCTTTTATAGTGTAAAATAAAGAAAGAAAGAAAGAAAATACATTTATTTGCGGCAAACATGACGCATAAAAATAAAAAAAAACATAAAAAATAAAAAAATCTCTATTCGCGTAAACATTATGTAAACAAAAACCACTCTACTTTAATAAATATATTTCCCAAATACACGCGTCTATAGTCAAGTCAATGATATTGCTTGTTCAAATGATTCTAAGGCATATTAAAACAGGTACAAAAAAATTAAAATATCAATAAGTTAAATACTTCTGCAATTTATTAAGACATCATCTTAATTATTCGGCATGTCCATAACTTTCAACAACATTCCATTATCACTCACAAAAGACGATCCAGTGATTGCTTTAGCTTTGTCGCTAGCTAGAAACAGAACAAGGTCAGCTATTTCTTCCGGAGCAGAAATTCTATGCAGCGCTGTAACTTCCTGCATCTGTTTGTAAATTGCTTCTTGCATATCTTTGGTTGCACCCAAATTTTCAACGATATCAGTCCGCACTGGTCCTGGATTGACAACGTTCACGCGCACTCCACTTGAAGCTAGTTCTTGTGCAACTGTTCTCGTGAAATGATCTAGACCAGCCTTCGAAGTATTGTATGAAAAATTATCCTTTGATACAACTTGGAGTGCAGCAATGCTTGATATATTGATGATGTTACCTTTGGTCTTCACAAGGTGAGGCGCAGCAAGATGTGTCAAGTAAACTACGGAGCGCAGGTTAGTCGCCATTACTTGATCAAATACTGCCATAGCGTGGTCGGCTTGAATACTTGCCATCTGGGCTGTTCCAGCATTGTTTATCAGAATATCCAATTTCCCGAATTTTCTCAAAGTTTCACTAACAATTCTTTTGACATCTGCGTCTTTACAAACGTCAGCCACTATCACTAAAGGATTGCCACATTTCTTCGCCACGTTGTCCAGTTTCTGCTTGTTCCTTCCTACTATAGCGACCTTGGCACCTTCTTCAGCAAACTTGATGGCTGTTGCTGCTCCAATACCAGAGCTGCCACCAGTCACGATAACCACTTTGTCTTGGAAACTCATGTTTATGCGCCAACTACCAGTTTAGTACTGAATGGAATCCCTTAAACGAAGGTCCAACGATCACAACAACACTGGCGGACTGGCTGATTATGCGTCATTTATATATTCATTCGGAAGCTTGTTGTAGATACATATATCATAGGCCAAAGCTAAAGTATACGGACAGAAGGTAAAGTTCGATCAACGCAAATATTTAACAGATAGATTGTCTTATCTTTAACTATACAAATAAATATTATCAAGGGCTGATTTTTCCATCGACAGACAACTTTAACCGATACACTTTTTTGGTGGATTGGGGATATCATTTACTAGCCCAAAACAGTCTTATTTTTCATTTTTACCGACTTTTATTATAAATTTTTTAATTGAAATTTTTATTTCCTTAACACAATTTTACTAGGTACTTTGGAAGCACTCAAGTTATTTTTTTGTACCAATTGTACATAAAATGTATATTGCAGATAACATCAAAAATATTGCGCTCTATTACAACCACGAACAAAAAAGTTGACGATATTTCCGGTGATTAAAAAGAAACATAGTAATCTCAATTACCTACCGTGACAAGGTACCTCCCGTTGACCTTGAACCATAAAATTTGTCAAGAAACAAGGTCTCATAAGGGGTAAAGGAAAAAATTGTTAATTTATAGTTTTATCACATAAAAAAAGATTGCTATTACAAACTTACATTTGCAGTTGGAGAATTGACCGTGACGTAATGTGTATGGGAGGAGAAATTTTTTTCAACTACAAAGTGAAGTTTGTTCTTGGTATAAATTCATCGGCCTAAAACGATCCACTGACCCGGAACCCTTCATACACCCGTTATGAAGGGTTCCGGGTCATCCGACACGCACTTGACCGGTTCTTTTTTATATTGCAAACTTTTATCGTATTGGACGCAACATCTAAATCTATACTTTATGGTAACGCATAAAAACATAAACCGTATTTTTAAAAGCTTGTCATACGATGCAAATGACACGACAAAGATAATTTTTAGGGTTTCCTACGCAAAGGGTAAAACGGGACCTTATTACTAAGACTTCGCTGTCTGTCCGTCCGTCCGTCCGTCCGTATGTCCGTCCGTCTGTCTGTCACCAGGCTGTATCTCAAGAACCGCGGTAGCTAGACAGTTGAAATTTTCACAAATTATGTATTTCTGTTGCCGCTATACCAACAAATACTAAAAACAAAATAAAATAAATATTTAAGGGGGGCAAAGTAGATAATCAAAATCAGAAATTCAATACTAATTAACGGAGTTCGCGTCAGAACTGTGTGGCAGAGCTGTTGCTGTTGTTGTTGTTGTTGTTGTTGTTGAGCTGTGTGCAGAGACTGTGTGGCTGTGTGGCAGAATTCTGACGCGAACTCCGTTCATTAGTATTGAATTTCTGATTTTGATCATCTACTTTTGCTGTTGACTTTGGTTTTTATGCTATTTTTCTAATAACAAGCTCTTCTAGAGATAGAACGGCTGTCACGCGACTGATCCGAGTAAAATCAATAAAAGTACCCTAAGTTTTTTTGGTTCCGTCAAAATCGGTCTATACATTTTGGACATTAGCCGAAACAAACAGACAGACAGACAAAATTTTAAAAAATTATTTTTTTGTTAAAAGGACCGTATATACCTTCCATTTATGCATTTAGTAAAAGCTGTTATTTTGATATTACAAACAGACACTTTTTTATTATATAATAATATTTATTTGTATAGATATAATACGAAAATCTATCTATCAATATAAACCTCCGAATGAATAATCGACGCATAGTCAACCTAGTTCGTAGTCCGTCTGCCAATGTTGTTGTGATCGTTTGGCCTTCGTTTAGGCGATTCCACTTATCTCAAAATTATATATATTTATCAATTGTACTTCTCGGTTTATCACTAAAGATATTTTAGATTAGATTGTCTTTTAATAAATAACTGAATTTTCAACAAACATTCAGTACTAAACTACCTACCTTTTCTCGAAGAACTTCGTCGTATTTTTGAACCTTCATAACTTGGGTTTGGATTATACCAGATAAATAAAATTTTCGGGATATGATGTCAGTGGTTGACTTATTAAACCTATAAAGTTTCAATTGCATAGCTCTTACACTTTAGATTTTATTGATATCGAGACGATAATATCGCCGGGATTCTCTCGCTAGTGGAGGCGGCCCCTTAGGCGGCGCTGCGATTGAGGTCTAGGAAACAGGACAGCGGTTATCCGGTCAGCTAGTATTACGCGGCTACGGCACGGTATAAGCAAAACATTCATTAGATCACTTTTATAATTTATGAAAGAAATTGCAAGATAATTCAAATAAGGGGTTCATAACTGGGTTGTTAAGAAACTACTTCTTTGTATAAAATGCTATAGCAATTTATTTGTCAGTATTAAAATCAATTTCATCAGGCATTTTCAACAATACTCCATTATCAGTCACAAAAGACGAACCAGTGATAGCTCTTGCTTTGTCGCTAGCTAGAAACAGGACAAGGTCAGCTATTTCTTCAGGAACAGAAATCCTGTTCAGAGCTGTCATTTTCTGCATATGTTTGAAAATACCTTCTTCAATTTCTCCGGTTGCACCTATATTTTTAATGATATCAGTCCGCACTGGTCCTGGATTCACAATGTTTACACGGACTCCACTTGAAGCTAGTTCCTGTGCCACTGCTCTCGAGAAATGATCCAGACCTGCTTTCGATGTGCTGTATGAAAAACTGTCCTTTCCCAATATTTGGAGTCCAGCAATGCTTGATATATTAACGATGTTACCTTTGGTCTTCACAAGATGTGGAGCAGCAAGATGTGTCAAGTAAACTACTGAGCGCAGGTTTATCGCCATTAATTTGTCATATGTTGTCATAGCGTGGGCGGATAGAATACTGGCTGGTCCGCCTATGCCGGCGTTGTTTATCAGAACATCCAATTTCCCAAAATGTTTCGCAGTTTCATTGACAATTCTTTTGACGTCTTCCTCTTTAGAAACGTCTGCAGCTATCACTAAAGGATTGCCACAATTATTTGCGACTTTATTTAGTTTCGCCGTGTTTCTGCCTACTATAGCTACCTTGGCACCTTCTGCAGCAAACTTAACGGCAATGGCTGCTCCAATACCAGAACTAGCGCCAGTCACGAGAGCCACTTTGTTTAGGAAAGTCATGTTTATAATGCTGCAATTGCAGGCACACTACTGAATCTATGTTATGACAGCAGCTATTTATTATAACTGACAATCTTATTTTTAAAGATATCAAGGTGTCACGTACAGAGTGTCATCTAATCTAAGACAGAATAAATAATAGTACTTAGTTCTTAGATAAGATTTTCAGACGGACTACAGGCGACCTCGATTATATAACTGATTATTCAATATTTATTTGGTGACAATTGGCTAAAGCAACAATATTCAACTTAATAATTATAAAGTCATCATCTGTCTAGCCTTTTCCCAACTATGTTGGGGTCGGCTTCCAGTCTAACCGGATGCAGCTGAATACCAGTATTTTGGAGCGACTGCCTATCTGACCTCCACAACCCAGTTACTGGGTAATACCCCTTGGTAAGACTGGCGAATTTCGGGCTTCTGCCTACCCGTAACGACTGTCAAAGATCCACGAATGACAGCCGGAACCAACGGCTTAACGTGCTTTCCAAGGCACGGAGGGATCTTGGTGTGTAAAGATGGCCACCCATCTACAGACCAACCGCGGCAAGCGTAGCTTAACCTGATCGATCGACCTGTGCGACTGTTATTATTTAGCCACGGGACCCTCAACCTTAAATAAAGTCTACCCGAACCCGTACTAAATCCATGGTAACAGGTCACGCGTCGATGTGCCTGTCAATCTTCTTTTTTTTTTTTTGGGTCCGTGGTGCAAAATCCTCATGGACGTCCGCTGCCCTGGGGCGGGCGGCGAGGTCTGTCAGACTCTTAGTCACTAAAAACCACCCTGGTGTTCCATCTCACACCTACGCCGTCGAGGAAACTTACGATCCTTCCGATCCAACCCCCGACTGATCCCTGCCACCCGTTGGGAAATGGCACTAGTTTGCACTGGAATAAAAGACGCAAACTTAATTGATGATTCTAAGTATAATATTTTGAGTAAGTGTACCTATACATATAATAACACGACTTCGGATAATTATCGTTTGTTTTTACAATAAAATTATGGTTAGTTATATAAATGTAGGGAACAGCTGATTTTTTTTCGCGATTTCAGGTTATGTCTCATAGTAAAAGTTGTTCACAATGATACGTACAATGAGGTCATTGTACTTGTCATTGTGAACAACTTTTAAGAGGTTGTTAATGTTTTACCAATAACCCTGTATACTTGCATAGATAAATTATCAAAAGAAAAGCCAAATATCAGAAACGTTAACTTTAAACCAATTCAGATAACGTGTATTTTAGAAAAATATCAAAACGTAACTTAACAAACTTCCATTTTGATAAGCACAACTTCCAATTTTAAACCAACCTAGATTAAGGCGTATTTTTTTACAAAATATACTTAACTTAAATCTAACTTGTTTTAAAAGCAGGATTGGAAAAGAAACGACCACAATTGTTATTGGAATACACTTAAACCATTTATTCAGGCATCAGCCACTTTCAACAACATTCCATTATCACTCACAAAAGACGAGCCAATGATTGCTTTAGCTTTGTCACTAGCTAGAGACAGAACAAGGTCAGCTATTTCTTCAGGATCAGAAATTCTGTTTAGGGCTGTCATGCTCAGCACTAATTTCACTAAAGTTTCTTCCATTTCTACGGTGACACTCATATTCTCCATGAAATTAGTCCGAACAGGTCCTGGGAGTACTATGTTTACACGGACTCCACTTGAAGCTAGTTCCTGTGCCACTGCTCTCGAGAAATGATCCAGAACTGCTTTCGATGTGCTGTATGAAAAAGTTTCCTCTCCAAATATTTTGAGTGCAGCAATGCTTGATATATTGACGATGTTACCTTTGGTCTTTACAAAGTGAGGAGCAGCAAGATGTGTCAAGTAAACTGCTGAGCGCAGGTTTGTCGACATCACTTCATCATATACTGACATAGCGTTCTCGGCTTGAATATTTGCTGATCGGGTCATGCCAGCATTGTTTATCAGAATATCCAATTTCCCGAATTTGCTTAAAGTTTCACTGACAATTCTTTTGACATCTGCGTCTTTAGAAACGTCAGCCAGTATCACTAAAGGGTTGCCACATTTCTTCGCCACGTTGCCCAGTTTCTGCTTGTTCCTTCCTACTATAGCGACCTTGGCACCTTCTTCAGCTGTTGTTGATGGCTGTTGCTGCACCAATGCCAGAGCTGCCACCAGTCACGATAATCACTTTGTCTTGGAAAATCATGTTATGCACGAATGTCAAATGCGGTACTGAATCTTTGTGAAATTAGCAGCTATTTATAAAACCGACAGTCTAATCTTTAACCTTTTGACCGGCCGTAAAAGTAAGTGTGGCGTTACTTTTACGGCCGGTTTTTGGCAAGAATTAAATTATTAAATTAAGATGGAGTGGCGAGGGCCGAAACAACAACTGACATGTCTATGGAAACTAATAATAGATTGTATTTAATGATCTTTAGACAGTTTTTAGATTTTTACAATATTTATAAAAAATCATAAATTATTATAGGTATCTTATAAGTACCCATTTTTATTTTATTATTGAATGGGCCCACTGTTAACCTCGATCACGCCTGATGGAAAGCGAGCGTGCCCAGAAGATGTCTAAGGCACTGGAACTCCCTCGCATCAACGAAACACAGCAGGCTGCTTGACGCCGGACTCCGGTGGGAGGGTGGTCGCAAACCTGGCGGACGTTAGCCCTACCACCGCAAGTGAAGAATTGGCCAGTTAAATAAGGTGTTGGGTGCGACTGTCCAGGATGCGCCGAGCACTCGGTTCAGTCGAGTAACTGCAGGCGGAACAAACTGCGCTACACGAGGAGGCTTCTTCATGCATCCCATAAAACGTATGTAACACTTCAAGACAATAACGGATAACAACAGAAAGAAAGCGATAAAGCCGCCTATTGTATATTTTGTAGTGTTTGATGTATTTTTGTGGTGTACAATAAAGTATTTATAAATAAATAATTATAACTAACAAAACTTTTGCATCTACATATGAATATATTCAAATTTAGAATACAATCTATATGTGACAGCCCGATCCAGTTCGAAGTTTGAAACTCGAGAAATCCGTTACATTGATAGGTTAGAACTTACACGTCAGACAGTTGGATGGGAATATTGCATTGTACCTTGAATTCTGTCCATCCCAAGACCATATTCAAATTTAGAATACAATCTGTATGATATAGCCCGATCCAGTTCGAAGTTTGAAACTCGAGAAATCCGTTACATTGATAGGTAAAAACTTACACGTCAGACAGTTGGATGGGAATATTGCATTGTACCTTGAATTCTGTCCATCCCAAGACCATATTCAAATTTAGAATACAATCTGTATGATATAGCCCGATCCAGTTCGAAGTTTGAAACTCGAGAAATCCGTTACATTGATAGGTAAAAACTTACACGTCAGACAGTTGGATGGGAATATTGCATTGTACCTTGAATTCTGTCCATCCCAAGTCTTGTTCCTGAACTCCGACTCCACTTTAATTAAGATTGGGACTCGATACATCAATAAATTGCACGGTATGGATATAACCACGTTGGGTATCGAAGCTGGATACTTTAATTGGATTTCGAAAAACGGATATTTCCCGTCCAATTTACCGTCACTTCACGCTTGTTGCATATGTAGTGACGTTTTGAATCGGAACAATTATGACACTGTAATGCTATGCTGGCGGGCTGCGCGGCATGCAGCCCGCCCCAGGTCGGCGAAAATTCAAGCTGTTCACACGCACGCCGTCGTGTCAGTCAGTGCCAGCATGGCGGGCAGCGAGGATCTCGGTGTTGTTGCTGCCATATCCTTTGGCTTAACTTATTTTTATTGGAAAAAGAAACAAAATGATGAACGACGGAGAAAAAGACTGCAAAGAAGATCCACTCGTCACGAAAGCGCGAGAGTCGGCGAGAGAGACTGACTGCCCGCGCGCGTGTAAGCAGTCACCGGGCGCCCGCACATTCATCCTTTGAACTTTGCCAAAAAACCGACACTCGCCCGGTTCGCGGCATTCATGTTCACAGGCGCGTTTACGGGCTCGGGCGTACCGTTTACACGCTCGGGAATGTGAATGTGCACGTTGAATGTCGAGTTGAACGCGCGCGTGTGAACGTAGCATTACCTACGTATTGTGAACGAAAAAGGGAATTGTTTTTATTTTTGAAAATTCAATAAAATTATCACTTAGCTTACTTAAAGCATTAAACATCATTATCTCAAGTGAACACGTTCTGTATGCGTAGAAATCGTCTAACTTATAATTGCACGCCCATCGGTGCTAGACGCATTTCAAATGTTTGTATAGAAATTTTAGTGAAGAAGCGTACAATTTTAATTTCGCCGATCTCTATGAATAACCGCGGATGAAAAGTGAAAAAATAAGCAACATCCAGCAATAATGGTAGGATTTCAAATACCTGGAAATCCTTCTATCCTATACTTCCTCATCGTCATCATCATCATCAACACGTCCACTGCTGGACATAGACCTCCCCCAAGCACCTCCACTTCGACCGGTTCTGTGCTTCTCGCATCCAACGGGTTCCTGCGGCCTTCACAAGGTCGTCGGTCCACCTTGTGGGAGGCCTTCCAACGCTACGTCTTCCGGTACGCGGTCGCCACTCCAGAACCTTTCGGCCCCATCGGCCATCTGTTCTGCGACCAATGTGCCCTGCCCACTGCCACTTAAGCTAGGCAATTCTTCGGGCTATGTCGGTTACCTTGGTTCTCCTGCGGATCTCCTCATTCCTGATTCGATCACGCAGGGAAACTCCAAGCATAGTCCAAACAATAGATTTTTTGTAAATAGATAATTGGTTCATATTTTGCAATAAATTACCAACATTGTGTCATCGCGCTTCTCTTTCTTTTCTATGCAGTCCGACAGTGACCGCGCTTTAGGTCATGTAAGCCCCTTAATACCGCAGGGACGGGTGCTCTTCTAAATCGCCATCATGTAGGATAGCCGCCCAGTTGCCGTCCTTGATAAAATATATTATTATTATTCTTCGCACAATTTACTTACAACGACGCACCCACGTCCTGTATACAGTTTAGTAGATCGTTGACCTTTTAAAAAGGTAGTTTTATTTTCTGAGCCATTTTTCTTACTGAAAGGCACTTGAAGTATTTAGCCAACTCTGGGGATTCCCCGAAAAAGATAGTTGGCAGCGTTCTATTGTCAAAGTGTGGAACATTACCATGTAATTATTGTTCTGTGCCGGTGTACAGTACATTTACAGTTGTTTCACCTCTGCTATTGTGTCACTCAAAATCACAGTGATCCATATAGATAAAGTCGTCGGGGGTTAAAAAATCTTTAAATCAGTCATTTTAAGGGTTCCGTACCTACCTCAAAACGAAAAAACGGAATCCTTATAGGATCACTATGTTGTCCGTCTGTCTGTCTGTCTGCCAAGACCCTTTATCTCAAGAACGCGTAAAGGTGTCGAGTTGAAATTAAAACCATATACTCAAGTCAACAGCCTCTTGAAGCTGTGAAAAAATCACACTTCAAAGTTAACGTAAAAAAAAGATACGGCCGTTTATGCCGCAAAGAACGTATATTTCGACACTCGTATTTACTGACAGACAATGCATAGCCTAAACAGCAGATAAGTAGACAGTTACTGTCTACTCAGCATGAAACTATCATAGACGCATGAAATGGACAAGGGTTCCATAAATAATGAAATGAGTAGGAATTAAGGTTTTTTTTACCGACTTCAAAAAAAAGGAGGTTATCAATTCGATACGTATGTATGTAATATTATTGGAATTGCATTATATTCACATATGACAATCTACTAAGGCTTCCAAACAAATATACAAAATTTCATAGACGTATGTATGTATGTATGTATGTATGTATGTATGTATGTATGTATGTTTGTCCACGCATTTCTCAGCAACTATTAATCGGATCGTGACCATTTTTTTTGTATTAGCTTACATTTACTTCAACTTAGGGAACAGTGCAAGTTTCATCAAAATCGGTTCAGTAATTTTCAAGATATGGACTAATACGTGTAAGTGTGACGGCCTGGCGTATTGATACGAGCTACGGGTGTAGTGTCAAAGGGAAAACATCTCAAAACCTTGGTCAAATTCTAGTGCAGAAACTAAAAATTACGAAATAAAAAGTAATTTAAAAAAATTAAACCGACTTCAAAAAGAAATCAACTCAAAATTATGAAATAACTTTAATTTCGGAAGTCGGTGGCAAAAAACTTAAATACAGATCCCAAGACACCGACTTCCGAAATTAAAGTTATTTCATAATTTTGAGTTGATTTCTTTTTGAAGTCGGTTTAATTTTTTTATTTGTCAATCATTCCTAAAAGGAGGTAAATAGTAGGATGAAAGTGTGTATGGAAGTTCGACATTTTTGGCGATAGGAAATCTCATGAGCTACACAGCTTGTATAAAAAAAAATTGTTTATCCATCACGAATTCTTACACAAAAAGTGCTAAACTTCGAATACAATATTTCTGACGCTTCCATATTTTAATCCGCTTAAATCACCTCAAAACTTTGCCCATATAAAAATGGGTACAAAAAAATCTGTCACACAGTATGGGCAGTAATTCCCGTTTTAGCCAAACCCTGTAAGATTTCCCGCCCAGTGCCCAGCTTACCATCTACTTTTATACAAGAATTTACTAGTGCCAGCTTATAGCCGCCATTTTCTTGATGACAGCCATGGTCTTCCATTTTATTTAAGCATTGCGGCTTTTTCGCATTCTGACATGCAATTTATTTAAGCTTATCAAGTTGTAGGTATTAAGATAATATGAATTCAGAGTCAGTTTTATTGTTTTTGCTATATTTTTTTCTTGTTACTTCATATTGAAGCTGAGATAGGTTGAACTTATGAAGCAAACATATATAGAGGTATGAGGAACAGGGTGTAAAGTTCACTCTTACTCTATAGAAAAGGGAGGATCCTCCGACCAGACGGGTGTTGTGTCTGGCGAGCAACTGCTCGATGATTCATGTCGGGCCGTTGTATCTATGTTAGTTGCAAGGTAAACTCATGTGGCGTTGTAGATACCGTTACACATACATTTTTAGGGTTCCGCACCCAAAGGGTGGAAATCCGTCTGACTGTCAGCGGGTTGTATCTCAAAAAATGTAGTAGTAGACAGATGAAATTTTCACAGTGTGTATTTTTACCCGACTGTGGCGAACCCCAAAAGGAGAGTTATTACTACCGCTATAACAAAAAAAAGTTAATATAATTAAAGGGGATGTCCATACAAAAACGTGTAATTTTCGGCGTTTTTTGCCAGGTACAGATGCGTTCGTGTGCGAGTCCGACTTGCACTTAGCCGGTTTTTTTAAGTAGATAACCAGCTCCTCTCCACCTAACAAAGGTTTTTGCCAAGAGGATGGGCAAAAACGTGTACGTTTTTAACATGTTACGCTCATTTTTCGCACTGCTAAAGGAATGATAACTATAGTGATTATAGCCCCTAAGACTGTGCGAACTAGGACGAATAATAAGCAAACAGTATTTTTACAAACATAAATAAGATAGATGCTCACAGCTCAGTGACATTTTTAACCCCCGACGCAAAAACGACGGGGTGTTATAAGTTTGACGTGTCTGTGTGTGTGTGTGTGTGTGTGTGTGTATGTGTGTGTGTGTGTGTGTGTGTCTGTCTGTGGCATCGTAGCTCCCGAACGGATGAACCGATTTTGATTTAGTTTTTTTTGTTTGAAAGGTGTATTAGTCGGGAGTGTCCTTAGCTATGTTTGATGAAAATCGGTCTAAGATGGCCGCCGCTACAAAATGGCGGATAACATATTTTTTCACAATTCCCTCAATATGGGTATCAAATGAAAGGGCTTCAATAGTAGAATACTATACACTATAACAAATTTCAAATCCAAGATGGCCGCCACAACAAAGTGGCGAATTACATTTTTTTTTCTCAACTCCCTCAATATGGATATCAAATGAAAGGGCTTGACTAGTAGAATACTATACACTATTAAAAATTTCAAATCCAAGATGGCCGCCACCACAAAATGGCGAATTACATTTTTTTTTTCACAACTCCTTCAATATAGGTATCAAATGCAAGGGCTTGACAAGTAGAATAATGTAGGTACACTATACTTATTGAAAGGGAATAAGGAATATTAACTACCTAACGAAATGAAAACTAAAAACTTGAAAAATATAATCAAACAAAAAAATCTGTTTAGTCTTAAAAATTATTCTTCAACTATAAATTACTTAATCAATATTTTTTGACGGATAAAAAACCTGATTAAACACCAAATTACCAGAATCTTAAAACGGAAGAAAATAAAAGAAATGAAATACAAAAATTAAGGAGTCCCTACAAAAAGCATGAAATAAAAAATTAAATTAAAAATTTAAAAAACCCCCGACAAAAATAAAATTAAGGAATCCCTACAAAAAGCATGAAATAAAAAAATCTTATGGAAGTCGGGGGACCTCAGAATAGAAGCTGTTCCACATGCAGAACGGTCCCCCGACTTCCATAAGATTTTTTTATTTCATGCTTTTTGTAGGGATTCCTTAATTTTATTTTTGTCGGGGGTTTTTTAAATTTTTAATTTATAATAAAACATACGTAAATACTTAATAAAAAAGGCTATTTATCTCATAAAGTTTTTGTTACAGCTCTCCATGGAGCGATGTAACAAAATGTTTGAAAAGTAAGCACCTACCCGTAACCTTTGTCCTTGCTATTACAAGTCACGATCAAGTGAAGTCATATTTTTGTGACGAAGTACAAAGGTACCTTTGTCGTTACATACGCACAGCCCGATTCAAACTTTATGGCAGCTCTGAAGTGCCCTACTCGCTGCGCAGTACCTCACCCCTCACCCCCGCTGACGGGTGAATTTGTTACTGCGCAGCGACTCGCCGCGTGTTCCGAGCAGTTTGAATCGGGCTGTACCTACCTGTTTGCCTACATAACGAATTAAGGTTATGCCGCTATTATTAGATACGTCATCTTATTTTGACTAGTTAGTTTTTGCTCATGTAAGTAGATACTAAATTTTTTTAAACATGATATTTATCTTCACTGTGTGTTCTTTATTACTTGAAATTAATTATTATTTCTATTAACCCGTCCAACGACTGCCTACTATAAGCCGTTTGCATGTAAAGCCGCGGTCCCACGGCCCGTTACTTAAAAAGCCCGCGCGAGGCCTTGCTACGCCTCTCGTGGCTTGATGCGGCCCGTACCGAGCATTCCCACGGCGTGTTGCGGCCTGGTGTGGCCTGATGGCCTCTATTCCAACACACGCACAATTCCAAATAGGTATGGAGCGCATGGCTTCGTGCGCCTTACCGACTCCTGATGGATCGGACGGGCAACGACAGGCCATCGCAGGCCTCATGGGATGCGACGGTTCCCACGGCCTGTCGGCCTGGCGTGGAAAAAACGGGCCGTGAAACCGCATCATTGATGCTGAACGATTGTTACAATTATATTGATTGCTGTTTCGCAAGTATTTTTCTTATGAACAAGCGCTGGTTATGCTTGAACCTACATAGCACAACCGATGGGATATAAATAATTCATATGATTACAGTAGTTAATATCGCTCATTGATTTATTGGTCGCTGGATTAACCACTCAATACCGACGAGGTACGATATCGGCCCATTACAATTGAAAATCAATTGTGTCTCATTAGCGGTGATTAAGCGGTTAATTTATCTAAATCCTTGATTAACTAGCTGTCTACTACTATATATAAAATGTAGCCCGCAAAATTCAAAGTTTCAATTCATATTTTTTTGCAATATTAGAAGGTTGTATGTTGGTCTAAATATGATTTGCTCACTATTTCTATAAAATATCAATCTTATTGATTGATAATTTATTTATGGATTATAAATGAATGTAAAGGTTGTATTGATTTTAATTTTTTAATTATTGTACTAATAGTTCTGTAAATCTAAATAATAACAGCCGCACAGGTCGATCGATCAGGTTAAGCTACGCTTGCCGCGGTTGGTCTGTAGATGGGTGACCATCTTTACATACCGAGACCCCTCCGTGCCTCGGAAAGCACGTTAAGCCGTTGGTCTCGGCGTCATTCGTGGATCTTTGACAGTCGTTACGGGTAGTCAGAAGCCCGAAAGTCTGACAACAAGTCTTACCAAGGAGTAGGTAGTATTAGGTAGTCGCTCCATGTAAAATACTGCTACCTAATCAGCTGCATCCGGTTAGACTGTAGGTCGACCCCAATATAGTTGGGAAAAGGCAGATGATGAGCTCTGTAAATACATACTTGTTACGGTCGCGAAAGCTATCATATAATATTTTGTTCAACATACAACATTTTCTTACGTTTTTCGCAGGCTACCCTAGCACTACTCTCTTAAGAAAACCCTTATGATAAAAGATTATTTATTGCAAAGATCGTTTAGCTAATTTTCTTCATGTTAAGGTACAGACACCAAAGCTACCCAAACGGTCTGTACCTTATAATTGTTTGCTTCCGGAGGGTTTCCTTATGACTTAACTTCAGTCTATCATCATGAAAATTTGCTTCAGCAGTTTCAGAAAACTCCTAAGACAAAACTCTTCAGCAATTTGAACAAAATGCTGAAAACTTATTCATTTAGTACATAATATGTATGTACTTCCAAACTTCTCATATCTACAGTATGCTGTTTGACTTGACGAGCGACGAACAAAGTTGTTTTACGTTAGAAAATTAGCATTTATTGTTCTTGCTTACAAGTTTATGAGGGAAAACTTTTAGATGTTGTAAAAGTAAACGTTCAGTTCATTTGCCTTGTAGGTAAGGTGAAATTGAGACAAACGGATTTGTGTTTTCGGTTGTGGAGAAATGGCTCTAATTCCCGCACGTTACGTGAATATCTACCTGATTATTGTCTAAACACCGATGTTTCGTTCCAGTATTCATTATTATAGTAGACTAGCTTCCGCCCGCGGCTGAAAACTGATTTATAAAATATCTAATAACAACTATATGTATCTAATAAACACGTAATGGTAGGTACAAGCCTATTTATTTAGGCTATCGAGACGACACCATAATTTGCATTTGACACTAAGGACTATAAAAAATTCCGCACCCTTTCCAAATACAGCGACGAATTCAAAAATCCATTTCAAATCGACTGAATTAGACTCCATAGCACTTGAACCAATACGGCGGCTAGACTTCAAACCCTGATCACAGTGAAAACCAGATTTATATTGGAATAAATATTTTAATACCTATTAAGGTTGCAAACGATACCGAAATTGAATATATTGTGTACCGAGTCTCAACAGAATGAGGTCACATTAGTGTCATGGAGTTCATTTTTAAGGGCTTTAAAGGTCAGACGATGGATTATCCTTTTATATCTACTCATCAACCGAGTCTTTTTCTTCTTTTCGTGACGATGGTACTCTTCCTTATTATTTATGTATATATAGAAAGAAAGAAAAGAAAGAAAAGAAAGAAAAAAGTTTATTTGGAAATACATAATAAGAGAAAAATACATCAAACACTACAAAATATACAATGGGCGGCCTTATCGCTTTCTGTGATTTCTTCCAGGCAACCTTGGAATGGACAGTGATTTTCCTGGACATAAAATGGGGCTGTCGTTGATGCAAATATTATGTATACAATACACTAAAATAGATACAGAGATATATGCATATCCAAAATTATAGATACATAAATGTTGCATGTTTTCTTTTATAAAGTTTGAGCCCAGTAGGTTGGCACGTTAACTGCGGCATCAGTGGCATTCTTTAGGTCATCCAAGGTGCAGGTGAACGGGCACTCAGGACACTCCAGCAGTCATGCTCCCAGTGGGGCATGGTCTGATCAGAAGCACCGCACTTGCACTGGGTGTTGGATGCGTCAGTGACCCTCGAATATCTGTGGTGATCCTCCACTTCGACAAATTGTGTCTGCAGCGGTCTAAACCAAGTAAAAACTCATTTATGAAAAACACACTATCAGTTTTTAACTGCTTTATCGTTTTTATTGGTAATTTAAAAAAAAATACAACCTCCTGTAGACCATTTTTCAAAAGTAGCCTAAGTTCAAAACACTATTATAACTCCCGCGCCAAGCAATGGCTAGTCTCCGCCGAGACTGGCCATCATGGCCGAAATTAAGTCTGGCAGACTATTATTATTATTGAATTATGAAAAGCCTGTGATTTCCCACTGAATGGCAAAGGCCCCCCTACTCTCTTTCCACTTCTCTCTGTTTAAAGCTACTAAGGACCAGTTCTTGTTAAAGGAGTCCAGCTCATACTGGCCGACTATACCTATTTGTTTTAAAATGAACGTGACACAAACGCGTTGATAATAACTTTACCCGCAACACAAACTAAAATAAGTTCTAAAAACACATTCAGCAATCTATGTACAAATACTGATTTGCCACGATAGCCTAAAGATAGTTCAAAGCTGTATTGCCTAGCTTGGTTGCGAATAAAACAGCCAACCACCAACAATTTATATTATTTCATCCTCCAGTTTGCCGTTCAGTACAAAGTCACGAACCGCAAGTACAAGAGTAGACATTCGACAGAGTTACAACTTCATTCATACGATTACGCTGCGATCAGGAGCGCAGATATTGGTATGTTACGGTTCTACAAAATATGAAACTGATTCAAAGTGTAGATGATTTTGTCAACGTCATGAACACATACCCAAGACATGTTAGTAGTGACACAGATTGGATAACCAAAATATACTGTAGGTAGTTGCACTGTGATAGGCACTACTCTACTTAGCACAGAGTGGATGTTACTTTACCAAGGTACTCAGGTATTTTATTCAATATCCATCGTAGACCTCAACCACCGATTTCCATCAGGCGAGATCGAGATCAAGAGCAGGCCCATTCCGCAATAAAAAAACGTGTTACATTTATAGACGAGCTCGACTCTTTTCAGAAGGATTGGCGTTTAACAGCACTGGATAGGGATAAGTGGAAGGAGGGAAGGGAGGCCTTTGCCCTGCAGTGGGACAGAAATGGCTGATAATAATAATAACATTTATAATGTCACCGGAGAATGCAGTATCATGTTTTGAAGTTAAGAAACATCTACATCCATACGCTAAATTGTATTCGTGTACCGTTCACAGTGCGATTTTCATAAGTCTCTGTAACATATCTACTCTTGCCCCAGGTGGAACAAGGCCACCGCTATACGGCATTATAAAAAATATCGAGCATCCCCCGATGGCATTTTTATTACACCGCAAAATAATGACGGTCCCCTTTCGTGGACTACCATTTTCAGACCGGAATATATTTTACTATGAACGCTTATAAATGGTGAATTGTGAATAATGTTATATAGAGATTATGGTTAAGGGTTGAAATATGGTGTAATAGACTTGGTTTTCAACGGGTTTTGGTTGACTTGAATTAAATAAAGGAGTCGGTGTGGGTTTTTGAGTGATTTGGGGTGTAACAGCTGTTTGTTTGTCGTTTGGGATTATATATAATGTCAAAATAAGACTTTTAAACGTATTTTGTATTATTTTGTTTTGAATAACTTCGCTTGGTAATACTTACAGTGTTTAATATTTTGAGCAAAAGCTATGCGTTTTTCATCCAGTTCAAATACTTGGAAAAGCCGTAAGGCTGGTCTATTGCTGCTATAATTTCACGCAACGCTAGGAATTTACACTATTGACAGCTCACTTCAAGCTCACTCACCTAAATTTTCAATTTTCTGTGAGATTTCTAGAGCATAGATCGGCTGGTGTTATTTCCTATGAAATTGTAAAACACGAAAAGAAACACTATACTTAATAATTTAAAGATTTTTTTTTTAATTTAAGGTATCTGCAGATTAAACAAATTCTCTTATAATCTACAAAATTACTTTCCATCTTTCTTTTTTTGACTCTGGGCGACTACGTCTATGAGAATTAGGTAGGTACTCTCCCTGAAGTGCTCTGAACTATTTTAAAACTGTCATAATTTTCAAGATATGCAACATGAGAATAAGTTAGATTTAAGCTTCAATAAAGTTGCATTCAGAGATTTATTTCAAGCGTACCTGAAATTCTGAATGCACCACAATCTGGTCTAGACATCATTCTACCTAGATAAACGCTGTATTATCCTGAAAGGACAACATTTTCAGCTTTCTCAAACAACGACATTTTGTACTACAACAATGTTTGACTTTACGGACCATTTTAAAGGATAACAATAACTACCGGAGACAAGTCGACCAACAAGAAAGTTTGTTTGAGAAAAATACGCTGGAGTATCTGTGGGAGTTTGTAAATACAGCTCGTCTTTTACTTTGCTACGTTTACTGGATAGCTTTAAACGACCTGTGGAGGTTAAATACGAAGAATCAATAATTGAGCTCAAAGAACCTCTAAGGAAGTACTTGTTTAAATGTATTGTACAAGTAAGTCACAGGTTGTTTCAGACATTGCATCGACTGAGAAAGCGACGACATTTTATTAACTTTAGCCACTAGATTTACTTTAACAATTCTTAAACATAAATCAGGAGCAGTGGTAGACCAGTGGCAACTACCGTGACTTACGAGTTTTAGGTCGTAGTTTCGAACCCAGACAGGCGCATTACTTTGTGTAAATTATTTCATCACCCTGCTCTCAAAACGGTGAAGGAAAACATCACGAGGAAACCAACATGTCCTAGAACCAAAAATTCAAGGAGAAAATTATTGAGAGTTTGTGTGATGGTCAAAAACAAAATTAAGTGTGATTAGTAACTAAGCTAAAAGTTTAAGATACCTACTTAGTATTTAAATGTAATTTGTACTTACCTATCTAATTAATAATGTACACTAGTAATTTGTGGAAAAGTTGTTGATTGTACATTTAATCATATGTCCTATAAATATTTTTTTAATTTTTTTGTAAAACATATTGTACAATTGTTTGTTTTTCCCAAAAAAATAAAAAAATAAACATGTGACATCTACCAACCCGCACTGGGCTGTGGATTACGGCCCAGTCCCTCTCGCAGAGAAGAGGCCTGTGTCACAGCAGTGGGAACATTATAGGCTGTTTATGCTGTAAACATGAATCATGGTTTGAAACTTGACTTCAGGACAGTATGTTTAAATTCTGCCAGTTTAGAATTTTCCATTCGAGATTTGAGGAACCGTAAGATTTTTGTAATTTATTTGTGAAAATGTGTAATGTGTATATTTATTTATATAATGTGTTTGTGAAAATGTTCTTGATAGCTGACTGGGATGTTAACAAGATAATCTGCTTGACCTATGATATTTTATTTGTTTGTTATTCTCTAAGATTTTTCGTCAATAATTAATAAACCATTGTGAAAGAAAACAAGCATACACTAGCGTTCAAATCTAAAAAATGTTACGACGGTTCTACTGTCGGACTTTGTAGGCTATTATAACCCCAACTATTCTGCACTCGTTAACCCTGTAATGTTTTATTCAGGGCATGTAACGTCAGCATGCCAGTGACAGGTGGAAGACGTCGGGCCACGCTGCCATAGTAATATTTAATAGGAAGGACGGACATGAGTACTTACAATAAGATTTTATGTTTTTGTTGCTGGCTGTATAGACGGCGAGTCCGTACTTGGAGTGCCAGAATGTTGGGTTTTTACATATTCTTCGTATAGAATGTCGTGAAATAGGTGTTCTATTCCTGTACTTAGGTCTACCTGTATATTTTATTGGCTATTCGGGGTGGGTACTAGGTACCCTACTTGAGTAGGTACTTTCCCTTTTTTATTTCATTTAAGGTCATAAGCACACGTATCAAATCGGAAAGGGATCGGCACCGTATCGCCTTTCGCCTCGCCATCATACAGGCGTCAACCTAACGTAAGCACGTAACCGAAGCGGATCAGAAGCTCCGATACGTCGACTCGGCTACGGCTAGGCGACGCCGCGCTTATGGCTCGCCGACCGCTAGTTAATAGTGCAGCAGGCAGGCCGGAGGGGTGAGAGGGGCAAGGGTGGACGAAGAGACGTAAGCTCGGGTACGGAGAGACGTACGCGCGGGGACGACGAGCCGTAACGCACCGCACCGCGGTTCGTGAACTTGTCACGAGGCGATGCGATTACGTTACGATTTCGATTGGTGTGCGTTGCAATAAAGAGTTTCATACAAAGAATACTGAACGGTTCGAGTAGATACGGTGCCGATCCCTTTCCGCATTAGTAGCTTCTGGAGATATTCTTGAAATAACATAATTACCATATAGCAGTGTTCAAAATATCAGATAATTTACATTCCATCTCATTTATCTACTTTAGAGAAATGTATTCGAAGTTTATTTTCGAGTGACCAGTAACAAAAAGGTCCTAATAAGTTTTTGGTTGCAATGGAATTTGAACTTTGATAAGTATTATATTCATTTTGTTGTTTCATACTTGAAAATTAACTCAAATTTTTAATTCTAATTGTATACCTATTTTACACTCGCTACGCGCAATTGTCATAGTTGATGCGCTATTTCAATATTAAGTTAAAATTTTCCTTTTTTTTATTGACGCGGTAAATAGGTACAATTCATTATTATTAGCAATCTATCTATCTCTCCCTCAATCTAGCCTGTATAGTTCCTTGTCCTTTTCCAATCATTATGTTCAACTCAAATGAGAAAATTTCTGTCTTCCTGAATGCGTGTTTAACACAGGTGACTAAAGCCGCACCTAATCGAATTGATTTTCACCACAGGGCGAAAATCGACTGTCTTTAGATAAATTCCGCTAAGCGACAGGTGACTAAAATCGCAAATCCCAAAGTAGAGTAAGTTTCGACTTTTTGTGAGGTCGCACGCGGTGACTAAAATTTACGGTAAAAATGCTCAGTCGCAGGCGATCGCCCGCCGCGCGCCGCCTGTAGGTTCACATTTTGATGCAATATGAATTAGTCACCTGCGATTTTTATCAACCTGCGTAAATGAGGCGGCAATTCGGCTTGTGAGGCGATTTGGTAAGCGACCAGCCGCACGGCAAAAATCGACCTAGTGTACCCCCCATTAGGATAATAAATTAATTAGAGGTCGATGAAATTTTTAATAGCAGTAGCTTTTAACTTCCTTTAAATATTACGTAATCCGGTAGTACACAGCAATAAAACAATGTTACACAGTTCTAGTATTTCACTTTTAACTCGCAGTAGAACTGGTAGCGACGACAATGTTATGGCAAGAAATCCCCTTACAATTTATAGCGAGCACTGCATCGCAACAGCGGCGCAAGTAATTATTATGTTCTTGTTATGCCCTGTCGTCGTCTTACTGAAGCGAGTGGAAACTTACGACTTTATTATAAGTTAGTATGTAACTTCATACAGCGTGAAATTTTAATAGTTGTTTTCCCGCGGCAGAACTATTTTTGTACTCAGTAGTGCTGCCGATTCATGGAGTAATTTTTTTTTTTTCAAATAATTATAAAAATATGATCTCAACTCGAAAGCGTGAGAATCAATAGTAACTCACGTGCGCCCGCCCGCTACCTACCATCTTTGCAGGTAGCAGGACGACCACGCGCAGTCGTCCGTTTGCGCTGTAGCTATACTATTGGTTCGAGATCGCGTTCGGGTTTTGTTTTTCACAATTGTGCCATTTTTTATACTTTATTTTTATTTTTTTATAAATCGATTGTACTATCAAGATAAATTCATTTCGCTTCGGGAAAACAACCATTAAAATTTCACGCTGTATAGGCATAAGGATATTTATCTACTTTCTTGATAAAAATCTTAAATTCATTCTTTTACTGGCGTAAAAACATCGTTCGTAATTTTTGCCAATGAAAGTCCCATCGGGCACAATATAGCTTGTTGTATCTATAAAATGTACCACGATGTTTAAGAGGAAATGCGGGTGGTCGGTTCTCCATAGAAACGCTCTCGCCTGTTTTCTTTCTGGTTAATGACCAATATAGCAATGTGATTTTTTACAGAATAATAAATATTAACTACTTGTATGCCCCTATGTTTTCCTTTTTGATGATACATTATTTTTAAAAGCGCTAGAACCCTCAAAAAATGCCAATTTAAACCACTGTCAACAGAGGCCTAGTGTACAAATTTGACAACTATTAATGAAAAAAGAAAAACATAGGGACACAGTATATATCCTTCTTATTGAGTTTATAATAAATAATAATAAACTATTTATTTTCAGGTAACAAAGACCCAAAGATACATACCTTAACCTAAGTATACATAATAATATAGTAACAATTTTGTTAGTAAATAAAACTTAATAACTATGTTAGTATCACTTAGTTGCATTAAGTTTTTGTGCGTTCTGGTGGCACTTGTCCGCGAAAGCGGCGGAATACCACATCCTGCGGCCAAAAGCTTTCTAAAAGCTAGCTTTATGAAATATATTTTAAATTGGATCGTTAACAGTACGCGTATATTACTAAATGTAACTTTTTTGTAGACGCCTTGGGTTGATCTGTTAAGTCTACAAAATGTTTAATAAATAAATATTGGAGGAGGAAATAGGCGAAAGTCAAACCTCGAATTATGACTTTTTACTTAGGCTTTATCAAAACCGCATTTCCTCTTAAGAAATTATTACTATAGCAGGTATGTACAAACCCAAAGAAACTCCTAAGTTGTAAAAAATATTTGAAAGTTGGCACGGTTAGATCGTAGATAAAGGCTTTCTAGGCGATACAGCTAACGTAGTTATCCAACAATTAAATTAAGGGGTAGCTTACTTAGCTTCCTAATCGTAAAAAGATTTTCCGTTCTGTAGATTTCCCAAAAATAAAGGGACCACAAGTTAAATATTCTATAATATCTGATTCACCTAAGAACATCGATTACCTTCGTTCCCCACAATTCTCATAATATTCCGTCATCCATAGATTTGGACCCGCCTCAATATCACCATATTCTTTGTGAAAAAACCAGCTTTCAACGCCATCAAAATCATTCGCGACCTTTCTTAATACCCCGTTTCTTTGATACGCTATTGGATTCAATAATATATATTTCCTATTCCTAATATCGAGTATAAATCTAAGAATCGATTACTAAAACGATTTCATTTAATATATGATCCTTCTGTTGCATGTTATGAGAAATAAGCAATGGAGCGCCAGTTGAAAACTTCGGGGTAATTGCGTAACACACTAAATTTAATCAGTAGCAAATAGTAGTAAAGGCTTTCATTTTGACAGTTCAACAACATTCATTGCGTTATTTGCGTTGTTGAGCCGATTTTTTTTCGAATATATGAACCAATGGATTAGCAATACCCTTCGAATTAATCGGATTGGAAAAAAGAAAAAAGAGAAAACTGCATCAAAATCCATTTTATAGGTACTTAAGTAGAACTTAGCGGTCGCACAGCCAGACACGAAAAGCGACTTCAATTTATTTATAATAGCTATACGAGTATATTGATATAAATTAGTGATTGTAACTCTTATACTGCAGGGTAAAGCTTCTACTAGGTACTGTCTTATTACTTTTGACCCGACTGCCCTCAGAAGGAGTCTGATTACGTTTCGGAGTTTTTCTACATCGATAGTTTCAGGCAAAACCTAGTTCTAAAGCTATCTTTTAGAACTTAATATCATTCTAACTCCCATTACGTGAGACTTAAGGCCCGGTATCCATCAAACCGGAGAGGAGAAGAGACGAGAGGCGATGTGCTGCGAAGCTAGCAGGTTATTTCCACCAAAGCGAAGAGGAGATTCGTAGCGGAGAGGTGATGTCAACGTTGTATAAAAAAAAACTGTTTAATATAAAAGTGCAAGACCGTATGTCTAGGTACTGTATGTGTTTTTATAATTGACGTTACGTATACGCCTGTCATCTTTCACACTACGGTTTAATATCTTTAAAACACATAACAAGATAATCGGGAATTGTTTACTGATCCAGGCAACAATATCTTACCAATGTGATATCCTGAAACAAAAACAATGTATTTGGTGGAAAACAAGGCGATACTGTTAGCGGAGCAGTATCAATTATTTAGCGATGGATAAATTGGGTCGGGCGCGTGACGTTTACGCCTACTACGAATTTGTTAGCCAGGGACGGATTGAAGCTCAGTTTATTAAAGCATAGAGCGAAATTAACATTTGTACCGTGTGATCAAAATCAGACCATTCAATAAAGTGGAAAATATTGATAATTCAAAACAGTCCGCAATGACATAAAAAATAATTAAAAAAAAAACGACTTAAAAAAAAAAACTACAAAGTGAAAAATTACTTTAATTTCGGAAGTCGATGTCTTTGGATCTCTATTTTTTTTAAGTCGGTTTTTGATGGTTTCCCTCTATTTCGATGGGATCTCATCAGATTCCAACTTGATGACAATGGAACCAAATGGAATGGAAAAAAAACGCGACGAATTGATAACCTCCTCCTTTTTTTGAAGTCGGTTAAAAAGGTACGAAAACATTTTCCACCGCGGATGCCTAATGGATTAAAAATCTCCGAGAATCATTTTTCTTGCGGGTATTTTTTAGGCTTTCTTCTTGGGCCCACAGAAAATTCTATCCTGTCCTTTTAATATTAATCCATTTTGCTTGAAACAACACCTACAGTAAGCAATAGGCGGCCATACTTTTCGAAATAAAAAAATAAATAAAATAGTATTTCATTTTTAAAGTAGATAATAATTACAAGGATAGATAGATAGATATAACGTTTATTCAGTGCAACAAAAGACACAACAAGGAATTTTAAAGTACACACATCAACTTATATATTGAAAAGAAATTACTTATAAAATCTTATAACATACTTATATTTTATAACTGTCTATCAGTCCACCAGATTTTGTGGGAAATTTTGGAACCAGTATTAAAAAAAAAAAATTTTTTTTTATTTTATTTCCTATACACAGTTTAAAATACTGCACATTTTGATATAAGCCTGTTATAAGATTTTCTAAATACTTTCTTTTCAATACATCATCATCACCCTAGCCTTTTCTCAACTATGTTGGGGTCAGCTTCCAGCCTAACCGAATGCAGCTGAATACCAGTATTTTACATGGAGCGACTTCCCATCTGACCTCCACAACCCAGTCACTGGGTAATACGATACCCCGCTTGTCAGACTTTCAGGCTTCTGGACTACCCGTAACGACTGTCAAAGACCCACGAATGACAGCCGGGACCAACCGCTTCCGAGCCACGGAGGGGTCACGGTATGAAAAGATGGTCACCCATCCACAGACCAACCGTGGCAAGCGTAGCTTAACCTGATCGATTGGCCTGTGCGGCTGTTATTATTTAGACACGGGCCCCTCTTTCTTTTCAAAACATGAATAACAGAAATATCCCTAGATTGTCTTGATGTGTGTATGTCGTAATTACTTTTTAGTCTCCAAAAGGTCAACGTTTCCACACATTGTACCTGTCAAAATATAATACAAATGTTAGGCTGTTCTAAGTTTATCTGTTATCGGGTAATATATTTATTACTTCCGGAACAGCGAGGTTTATTTTTCCGTTTCTTCGTGGACATTTTTATGGCATACCTGTTTTAACGATTTATGGGAGCAACAATATTACTGTACCACTACATTGTTTAGGTACCATTAGCTAGCATACATAATAAAGATGGCAAATAAAGATGACGATAAACACCGCCATTTTATCATGTAATAATATTAGTATTTATATACCTAGTTTTAGTACACAATTCATTAGGAAGATAAAATAACCTCTATAAAAATAACTAAAATGTCGCTTTAGGCTATTAGAAAAGATGGACAATTAAATCATTTGAATTAGGCTATTATTGGTATCATATTATTTAGAAGTTTGCCTCTCTTCTTAATTGTCTTGTCTTTAAGCCCCACCGATCTCAAATATTCTAATTAACGATGTTAGTATGTTAACTAAAAAGTCAATTTAAAAAAATAATTCTTGAAAAATTATACGTTACAATATACAAAAATAATTTCTCATCCCTAAATCCGTCTCCGCATGTAATCGCGTAGTTCGCTCCAGATACAAACTGCTTGTAGCTCTCCACGCGGGGCCTAAATGGATTTTATAGCGTAATTCTAATAAAACACGACCAAAAAGATAACACAGCACCCAAGATACATTGAAAAAAGACTTAAGAAAGGGACGAAGTTAATAATTGAATTAAAAAGTCATTGTAAAAAGAAAAATTAGCTTGGCATTTCATATTTTAGGGCATAAAAAAATTATATTTTTTTTAAAAACAGACCAAACCAGACCTCCCCCAGACCAGAAAAAATCAGATCCAGATGTTCTCGAATAAAATTTAATTTTATTAGTAGAAAACAAACAGCTCATTATTTTATCAAATTTATAATTTCAGTAGATAACATCCATCGGTTTCTTACTAAACTTCAACTATATCCGACGATCCTGCATACCTATCTCTTTTGCTGACTGTACCTACATTGGACAAGCCAATCCAACAAACCATGATGTTTAAAACAAACACCAAGCCTGAAGTGCTAAAATAATTTATAGCACATACATAAATAAAGCGTGCGTGTACGAAGCTAGCAAAGGAAATGAAAGGAGAGGTGTGGAGTGAGGTCATAGCGGCTGGCGATTTGTTATCTGTGGCCGCACGAAGAGCTAGAGGTGTTTCAAAACCCGTGTAAACAATTTCCGTAGTACGTATGTATATTTTGAATTTACACACATGATGATTCGAATGAAATGTTTACAAATGCTTCAAACATAGAAAACATCATTCGATAAACAAAATTCGATAAAGATAATATCTTCTATCTATATAAATAAAAAAAGAAAAGTCCTGACTGACTGATTGACTGACTCATCAACGCCCAGCCCAAACCCTTGGACCTAGAAAGCTGAAATTTTGCACAGAGGTTCCCTTTATAATGTAGACAAGGAATAAGGAAGGATTGAGAAGGGGAGAGGGTGAAATTTCACGCGGACGAAGTCGCGGGAAAAAGCTAGTATACTTTATAGTAATAACGCTGAAGAGTTTGACGCGCTAATCTACGATACAACCAGACGATTTTGAAAAATTAAGGAAGGCTATAGTCTATTTAACACCACGCTATTCCTCTTAAGAGCCGAGCAAAAAGAAAAACAGTCAGAACGAAAGCGAAAACGAAGTAATAGCGCGGGCAGGTGATGGGATGCAACGCGGTGGCCCGGGGGCCGAAATTTCACGCGGACGAAGTCGCGGGAAGAAGCTAGTGAATTATAAATGTTGATGAATAACAAGTTATCAACGTAGTTGGTAACAAAACGAAAATAGTGCTAAAGAAATGATAAGATTTGGCAAGTAATGATGATGTTTAGAAGATATTTATACTAAAAATTGTTTATCAACTAGTAAGGTATAGTAATCTGGGGGCACGGGTAACAAAACGAAAATAGTGCTGAAGAAATGATAAGATTTGGCAAGTAATGATGATGTTTAGATTATAATATGTAATAATTTAAAAATTGCTTACCAACTAGTGACGGTGAAATTTATAGTAATTATTATAAGATCAGAGACTGCCATTTTATTTGGGCTATCTTGTTATCTGAAGTTAACATTACATTTATCTTCTTCTATTTAAATGGAGGGAAGGTATTGAGTGCGGGTGGAGCCACAGCCGCTGGCGATATATTTTCTGAGACCACGCAAAAAACAGCGAGGTGTTTTAAATGTTTTTTTGTATTATATTCTTGAATTTACCTGTTGAAGATGGGAATATAACAATGTTACGAATAATATATTTTTATGTAGCAAAAGACGTACTGTGTCGACCCCAGAATTAGTATGAGGTATTCAACACAGGTGGTTATCATACGGAACTACTGATAAAAATATTAAATTTATTTTGCAAGTCATGGTGAGTTTTTTTACTTGCAAAATCTAATTTGAAATCATAACAAAAATTGGAAAAAGATTGTGTAATAGTAAAAATCGTCATTATAATAAAGGTTGTGAGGTTCTTGTCACCAACTATAATATGTATTTTGGATTTTTATTTCACTCTTTGAAGTGTGTTATTCGAAGTAACCAAAACAGGTTAGTCGCCGAGCAAGCGTTATAACCAATTCAGGTTCGTGGTCGCTCAAAAGGTGACGTGTAAAAGTGTTTGTGTGAACCCATATTACAGAAATAAATAATTTATTTTATTTCTAAATAGGTTCAGTACCTAGGGTATTTTTTTTTCTCATGTAGCGGGTTGGTTCCCGGTTCAACCATGTAATTATTAAAAAAATTATGAATGCAGTTTAAATTGTTTTTTAAATTAAAATAACGTCTTCTTTCAGTAAAATGTTCCATCTACAATATTCAAGGTACTTTCCCTCCATGTGGCATAGCCGTGAGACGCCCTATATACATATAGAATTATTCTGTACGTGTATATACTATGTCACTAAACTCCTCCTAAAGGGTTGGACCGATTTTGATGAAATATTTTGTGTGAGTTTGAGTGGGTCCCCGGATGATTTAGATTCACAATTAGACCCGGTAGGTGGCGCTGTTCAAGCAGGACAACGTCTGTCCGGTCCACTGGTTTATAAAAAATTTGTAATGAAGCATCCATACTAATATTATAAATTCGAAAGTAACTCTGTCTGTATATCTGTCTGTATGTATTAAAACCTTTTCACACCTAAACCACTGAACGGATTTCGATAAAATTCAATAGATAGATAGATTGCATCCCGGGGAAGGACATAGGATAGTTTTTATCGACATACCTCGCGGGCGAAGCCCCGGGCGGAAGCTAGACTCTATACATAATACAATAAAATAGTATTGAATATTTAAAAAAAAGTAACTGCTACGCGGTGTGGGAACGAGTCTGATGCCAAAAATATAGTTTTTAGAATTTTTTTCTATTTGTCTGGATGTATGTTCCGGATTGGCGCAAAACCGGCTGAACAGATTCCGAGGAAATTTGGCACACAGATAGTTTATAACCTGAATATACAAATACATAGGGTACTATTAATCCCGGTAGTACATTCCCGTGGGATATTTTCCGACATCCACGCGGTCGAAGTCGCGGCCTAAAGCTATTTAAGAAATATAAAAAATAACATTTTCTAAATATTTAAAAATGAAAATGCCTTATGTTTAGAACACAACAGGAAAAATGATCCACAGTGCGCTTAAGAATCTTATTCCGTTTCAAAGGAGTGAAGGTGTGGAGTGAGGTGATACCCGCCGGCGATATGTTATCTGTGACTACACGAAGAACCACGAGGTGTTTCAAACGTGTAGACTTTCCTCAATACTGTTTGTTTTGTTTTCGCTTTACCATATTTTATGTGCGGTTTGAGAAATGCTAAGTCTGTATAACGGGTGAAAAAGACACTTAACGAAGTTGAGAGTCACTTGTACAGATGCCAGCACATCAAGCTACTACAATCTGTCAAATTTCTTTAATAGATTTTCAACTTTAGCTCTAAAGCATAAGGTTCAAAGTTGATTACGAAAATTTGACAGTTTCGAGTAGCTTGATGTACAGTCAACAAAGGAGGTAAGTATACAGGAGCGTCGGATATAGTTGAAGTTTACTAAGAAACCGATGGATGTTCTGGACTGAAATTTAATTTAATAAATGAGCTGTTTGTTTTCTATTAATAAACTAAAATTTTATTCGAGAATATCTATCGGTTTCTTAGTAAACTTCAACAATATCCGATGCTCCTGTATACTTAATTCCTTTGTTGACTGTAAATACCTCCCGTCATTGTAATTCTTTTTTTTTGTATTGGAGTATACCTGGTAACCTGGTCCAAGTGCGAGTCGGACTCGCACACGAAGGCTTCCTTACCACAAGGCAAAACCGCCGAAAAAAACACATTTGTTGTATGGGAGCCCCCTTAAATATTTATAATTTGTTGTTATAATGTCAAAAAAAAAAACTATGAAAATTTCAACTGTTTACCTATCACGGTTCATGAGATACAGCCTGGTGACAGACAGACGGACAGTGGAGTCTTAGTAATAGGGTCCCGTTTTTACCCTTTGGGTACGGAACCCTAAAAATAAGAAAAAGAATCATGGCTTGATATTTTCAAAAGGAAACTTCCTATTTCGGCAAATACGTTGCTTATGACAATTATATTCAAAGCAGGTAATTTTATTGCCGCGTCATCATGATGGCTGCATCATGATGACGCGGCAAAAAATTACCTGCTACCTAATTGTAAGTAAATGTAATTTACAACAAACATGCTGATGTTTGTTGTAAATTACATTTACTTACAATAATACTAACATGGTTTTTTCCCATATAGAAAGCCTCATAATCGCTTCAAAGTAATGTACTGAAACAGTGAAACGTAATTAACTAAACAGTGTATAGATGCTGCCGGGTCAGCGGGATTGTCCGAAAGGGTTACCGCTGGCCCGGAACATAAAGGGCTAAGGAAGGAACACGGGTGGGTTTTAGTCAGTAAGAGTCTGACACTCCCTTCCGCTCCACCCAGAGCGGGAGGGGTCATTTGATGATTTACCATCCGCAAAAAAAAAAAAAAAAGTTTATAGATATTTTGTGTTTTATTTATCAAAAAATTGCTTATAACTAATTTGTTTTGGGTACGGAACCAATGAATTGTATATATTTTGGATCAAATATCAAAAATTCCAAATGCCAATACCATTTTTCAATCAACTCTCACTGTAATTTGAACCCCGCACTGGCACAGTCAGTTATTGCCTTCCCCAATTTAGTTTAACAACCAAACACGTCAATTTTAGACTTCAAACCCTTGAACATACCTACATATTTATCGGATTATCAATAAATTCCGGCAATTGCTGTACGCCACAAAGTAGAAAGTTACAGAAGGTTAGCTCCATTTAACGAGCAAACACGCACGCACACAGACACACGTGACTTTCACCCACTTTCACGAATATTTGATTAGTTAAGGCGACTACATGTCCTAAAGCGCGGTCTTTGTCGGACTGCATTGGAAAAAAAAGAGAAGCGCGATGACACAACCCTGGTAATTTATTGCAAAATATGAAGCAATTATATATTTACAAAAAATCTATTGTTTGGACTAAAAAATTAAAACACTATTGCTTTAGTATGTTGCTTGTAGAATAATCTGACAACAAAATCATAATTATTGTATGTAATATACATACAATAATTATGTAATATACATACTTTTTTTATTGTAAAAAGAAAATTTTTAGAGGTATCTTCATGACTTTTTTCTATCGTATCAAATTAGTAGTACCTATTATGTTTTCAACACACTATCTACTTAGCATATATCCCGAGGAATATCATATATTTTTCTAATTTTTTTTACTTGCGTTTTTTGTTTAGGTCCTGTAAGCTTTGGAGTTAAACAATCATTCATATTTTAGAATAGGAAAGATTCGAGGGTCGGTCCTGCACCCTAATTGAGTAACACACTGTCAATCTCAATCATTTTGAAAGACATTGCTAATCCATTGCTTCATATGTTCGAAAAATGTGTTTGCTCAACTGCTCACAAAATTTTTGTGAACAAATGTACTGAACACTACTTTGGTGGAATTGTACCTTTAGAGTGCTTAGTTCTTGCAGTACCTACATCGAGTTCAAGCACACTCGAGGCAATGCAAGGCATTTTTTTGACATTAGTTTGTGATCGCTTTACATACGCGTTTATGTGAGCATGCGCCTGTTTTCTTTATACAATTCGGCCTTCTGTGCCTACCTATTTTATTATGAATGTGTGCAGTACGAATTTCCCCGTTCAAACATTCGGGCGGCACGGCAAATATTATAACAAAATCTAGTTTGCATCGAACCCCGATACTTGCTCTCCAATATTTGCATGTTCGTGGATTCATAGAAGTGTAATATTTGTTGCGTAAACGTTGCCTTGTTGTCACTCTGACATCAATGTTGTATTAGGCTGTTTTAGTTATTTGCTGTTGCTCAATTTCTATATCTTAGTGAGCGTTGATCGTTCGATCTGATTCGATCATCTTTGACGTCATGTTTATAATGACTTTAGGCTTTTGCTTTCGTTAGGTAAATTCTTAGACGGGTACTGGTTTCGCGGCTTTTTAGGGTAGCCGTACATTTTGATCAAGATATAAGGTTTACAGAGCTAAGCCTTGTAGAGTTAGAGGCTTGGCTCTACATTAGATGTGATCTCTTTTTAACAGTGAAAGCGTTATTTAAGTCTTGGCAATCTACCTTACATTAAATGTTTTTGGTGGGTAACATATTATATTATTCATGGTTTGGGAACCCTCTCAGGTTAAACTACGGTTGCCGCGGTTGGTCTGTGGATGCGTGACCATTTTTACATACCGTGACCTCTCCGTGCTTCGGAAAGCACGTTAAGCCGTTGGTCCCGGCTGTCATTCGTGGATCTTTGACAGTCGTTACGGGTAGTCAGAAGCCCGAAAGACTGACAACCAGTCTCACCAAGGGGCATCGTATTACCCAGAAACTGGGTTGTGGAGGTCAGATAGGCAGTCGCTCCATGTAAAATACTGGTATTCAGCTGCATCCGGTTAGACTGGTAGCCAACCCCAACATAGATGGGAAAAGGCTAGGCAGATGTTGGTATGGGAACCCTCTCCATGCGAGTTTAACTTGCACTCGTCCCGTTTTAATGTGACAAGCGAGTTATTGCGGAACACTCATGAAATGGTAATCGATCGCAAATCCCTTCATTTTGACGTCCATTAAACTATAGGTTTGAAAAAATCGTCTGCTCAACAACGTGAATAACGTAATGAGCATGGCTGAACTGTCAAAATGAAAGGCATTTTTAACGATTGCCATATTATGTCATGTGTGTTACGCAATCACACCGCTGTTTTTGTGTTTGGACAGCGCGTTTTTATTTGATAAAAGATAGGTACCTATTCAATTTCACCGAATATTAGAATTACTTCAAAAGTACCAGCTAATTTCAACCACTCGAAGTCTTTGACACAAAATAGGGTTTCATAGATAAGGCCAAATAGGATGGTACTTATTGTACCTAACCCACTTCAATGTCAGACCCTGTACAAATATCGGACCCTAATTTCTAGTTCAGTGGTTGAAAGTAAAAACATGCCTAAATAAGTGGTCATTCGATGCTAATAAAGGAAATACGGATCGTCATATTTTTATCGTTCTTTTGTTTGAAATTCCAATAGGCTATTTGACTGGTTTCTGATAAACATCTCAGATTATTTAATGGTGTCTAACGAGCCCAGAAAAACCTATTACTTCAAATTGCATAATGTATTTCTTTTAAAAAATAGTAAATAAAAATGTACCGTTTAAATAAGCCGCCAAAACGCTATCTTTAACAATATGGCGTCGTGACGTCACGATTCACGTAAACAAACGTTGAAACGGTCGAGATACTAGACAAAAGTCATCTGTTCTGTCAAGGATAGACAGAAATTTACTAAATCATGACGTCATCTTAAGTTCAGCCAATCCAGACCGTTTTCGATTACGTGGCGCCAGAATTAAAAAGATGAAGTTTTTTCCGGATTTTTTTTATAAATAATACATTGTTTTGTAGTAAAATTAATGCAAATCGATTTTAAAAGCGATAATCTATACGAGTGTCAATAATTATGACCTTATTTTCTACATTGTCAAATAGCCTATTACTGACTTTTTTTTTCTTTTATATTTATAGCATGCCTGTGTTTTTGTCACTTTAATTGCCCAAGTCCACCAGAAGGCACGTAATTAAAAACGTTCAAAAGCTAGTCACAATCCCATCTCAGTAACGAGTTTTAGACACTGGTTGTGTCAAAATGGTTTTGACGGCATGGTTGGCGCAGCGGTTAAGCGATTGACTGCTGCGCTGCGTGTCGCGGGTTCGATTCCCGCACGGAACAAATATTTGTATGACCTACAAGTAGATGTTCCGGGTCTGGCTGTTTGTGTACGTGAATTTAAATGTTTGTAAATGCACCCACGATACAGGAGAAATTCCGAGAGTGGGGCAAAGTTTAAAAAAAAAAAAAAAAAAAAATAGAGGTAGTTTTGACCGATCGAGACTGAGATTAGAATACGGCGTTTCAGAAAAATGCGAGATCTCATATACACAAGAAATAAATATACCAGGGTTATATTCTGGAGGTGTATATTATTTCTTTGTAATAAAAGAAGCAAAAATTTTGTAGGAGTGAAAATCTTTGCCAAAGATTGTGTGCCAGAAAGCTTGGTTGTCTTCAAACCACGAGACTGCTTGTGGCTATAATAGAAGAGAATAGAATACTCTTTATTATGTACACTATATAAATTACAAACATAATTATAGAAACTGTACAAAGGGTGACACAATGGGCGGGTGGTGGGGTGGCTAGCATATTATTATAAAGTTATCGTAGATCGCATGCATTTCAAGCGATCCACGAAGACGTAATTATTATAATTACTACATAATTATAAGAGTAAAAGACTGTGACCTCGGAGTTTGTTTCGGCCTTTCTTCTCAGAGTAGTCAGCTAGGAAACGCCGACCTCATCAAGCTTATTTCTTTTAATAATATGACATGTAAAAGTCATTCCGATATCATATTTACTTAAACCTTTTAATTTCATTTCAAAAGTAAACAACTACTGTTATAGAATTACATTATTGTTATATTTCATAATCTGTAGTGCGATGCCATTGTTTGCAAATCTAAAACACATTTATCACGCCATAATGTTTGTTTTTGCTCCCGGGTTTTAAACTTGTTATTGCAAGTTCTTGCCTATTAAAAGTTAAATAGAGCTTCGCTCTAGATCATGAAAACAATATTGCAATATCTATTATATAGGTACAGTATCACAGCCGGTACTACTATGGCCGCTATAACAATAATAATATAAAGTAAAAAAATTAAATGGGTCCCCATAATAGGTATAAGAAACGTGTTTTTAAAAGCTTTACGAATAATTACTTATTGCTATCTATTATTATCTTTTGTACGGTGGTATGGAAGTTCCAATAATATTACATGCATACGTGTCGAATTGATAACCTCCTTTTTTTTGAAGTCGGTAAAAAATGGCGCCCACCCTACAACATGCCGTCGATCCAATTAACCACACTATCATAACTCATCGCAAGATTAATCGATTCCCGTTAATGACTTTGCCCAGTAGGTATTAATATTTAAGTCCGCCATATTGGGGCCAGCGTAAACTTCAACTAACGTAAACATAATAACAGTGAAGTTGACGTAAAGAGTGTTAGAGTGCGCGCAAGGCAAGTCTGCGCGCGACGTTTGCCTTCAATATTATATCCCTGCTTTTAATCACTTTCGACGTAATGATGGAAATTATTTACTTTGGAAAACACGGATCGCAGCACACTGTTTTGACACCTGAAGTAAACGTCCAGATAGCGGCAAACGATTATTTCCGATTTCGGCCGCGCGCAGACTTATATTGCGCGCACTTCATAACCGCCATTTTGACTTGTCAAGTCCATACGGTGACAGGTGTGTTGACAGTTGGGTAAATATTTACCCCACTGTACAGAAAGACTATGTTTAGAGTGGTGTAACGTGTTTTTTTAACGGTGTTATAGGAGGGTAGCTACATAACGGTAGTGGTAATAAATTATGTTATGCTTCGAACTAGTACCTAACGAATTACTGTAAGGCTCTCTACACGAAATGGTTTCATGATAAATGATTTTATTTCTGTAAGCAGGTTTGTACAAATACTTTTACGCGAGTAAACATTAGTTTTTTACGGCAAGAAAAACGAACCTAAGTGAAAACTTAGGCCTTTTGTCAATCCGTTTATGAAGACCCAATTTATTTATTTGGAAAATTATTTTCACATGGCAGAAGTAGGTGTTGATTGTATTGTATTTAATTCAAATAGGTACCTATATCTTAATAACGTGAGAATTAACGTCTGATCCAAATTGAAAACAGGATGAAATTAGTTAGCGAAACTCCGCAGACGATATCTCACAATCAGCCTATATTGTTCCCACTGCTGGGACACAGGCCTCCTCTCTGTGAGAGGGAGTGGGCCGTAAAAGTAAAGCGCCTGTCTGGGTTCGAACCTACGACCTACAACTCGTAAGTCGCGGCTGATGTCACTAAGCCACCACTGCTCTAACGAGCACGACTGTATCTAGACATGATAAAACAAGAAAGAAATTAATTTGGTAACTTTATTGTGGGGTCATCGTGTAGTCGCTTGAAACATCAGTTTAAAAATCCGGTTTTTTGTCTATAACTACTTCACAGAAGTATCGATATAACACGATAAAACAAAAGAAAGCAGATTTTCTCTACTCATACTTCAATTAACAGCACTCCCAGCGGTTGTCGACCTCCGCAAAAAGAAATATCAAATATTTTCTATGTTTACGTCTGCAGTTTCGCTAGTTGATTTAATCTGACTATACCTATAATAATATTATTTAAACGAAAAATGAAACTAATTATAATAAATTCAGTACCCTGAAGATTTCAGATACTCGTCGGTTTCGGATAATACCCGCGGGAGGAGACCGGATACATCGGATCGTAGGTACCTATCCGAAAATCTAGAGATAGTACGTTCACACGTTCCGTTCGTTCATCAAGTCATGCATTTCCTTAGTGTATTCTAGTATTATCCAATATAGCAATTCATGAAGTTTTGTGCTTTTGTGAGTAAAATTGAACCAGTTTTCAACAATGGAGGTATAGAGTATTGAGGAACAGGGTGTAAAGTTCACTCATACTCTATGGAAAAGGGAGGATCCTCCGACCAGACGGGTGTTATGTCTGGCGGGCAACTGCCCAATGATTCATGTCGGGGCCGTTGTATCTATGCTAATTGCGCGGTAAACTCTGCTTGCGCGATGTAGGATTTGCGTGACGTAGTATGACGCGTTGTTTGCATGTGGCGTTGTAGATACCGCTACAGAGGAATTCCCTAAAACGGGTATAATATTTTTAAATGCAGCAAGCAATCTATATTAATATTATAAATGCGAAAGTGTGTCTGTCTGTCTGTTACCTCTTCACGCTTATCCGCTAAACCGATTTAGATGAAATTTGGTACGGAGATAGTTTGAGTTCCGGGAAAGGACATAGGATAGTTTTTATCCCGATATTCCAACGGGATCGAGACTCCTGCGGGTGAAACCGCTGGGCGCTGCTAGCTGTTATAATAAATAAATACATTTTACACTTCAACGATGTCGCTGAATACCATTGCTGGGGCTATGTCTCGCATATGATCGTAGCATTATGCTGAGCGATAGCCATTTTCCGTGGATGTGACGCATATTTTCCTCCAACCATTTTACGGCTTAGACTGCGGTTCGTGAGTTAGTTTCTCTCAAAGAATTAATTCTGGTGTGTGGCAACGTTTAATAATATAGAATCAATGATAACTAAAGATAAATTGTTTTCTATCTATCAATCAATAAAATATTTCATAAATAAATAAAGTATTATGAACAAACATTAAACTGAAACAAAGCCTCATCCACAAAGCTATTTAAGCTTAGTTACAAAATATTTTCTTTCCAACAAAACTGCCAAAATAAAATAATTGTCTGTATCTCTCCGCGAACGGCGGCGTGCGTAATTTTAGCAAAATGACAACCCAAACCTCGGTTTATTGTTTCAAACGCTATTATTTAGAAGATTAGAGCGGCCTATGGGCTCAGTCGCTTAGAGATTTCAATTTGCAGACTATAATACACCCCTGTGCGGGATGCGTCCCGTTTACGTTCCATTTACGTCCCGTTTACGTAAGATAATGTCGTATTGGACCCTTGTGGATGAGCTGCCGGGCTCATTGGCAGTGTGCGTTCTTGAATGATCTGATCAGTTCAATGTGATTAATCTTATGTTAATTTACATTTTACTACTCTGTATCTCATAGGCGCGCTTGTACCACAAATCACAAAACACGTTTAGCACTAAACGACGTTCTGTTTCTGTCAATTGTTTATTTAAAGATGACAGAGACAGAATGGTGATTTCAATATGTTACTTGTGGTGCAAGTGGGCCGTAGTGTTATAGAGATACTAGCTTCTGCCCGCGACAAATTTCACCATCCCCCCATTCACCCTCTTAGGGATGGAATTTCGAAAAACCCTTTCTTAATGGATACCTACTCTTCACAAAGAACACACCCTCCAAATTTTATGTCTCTCGGACCAGCGGTTTAGGCTGTGCGTTGATATATCAGTCAGTCAGGACTTTTATTATATTTTATTAAAGCGGTATGAGGAACAGGGTGTAAACTTCACTCATACTCTATAGAAAAGGGAAGATACTCCGACCAGAGGATCGGAGGATCGTTTGGACGGGGCCAACAGGCTCATGAATCAATTAGGTTAGACTGGAAGCTGTCTCCAGAATAGTTGGAAAAGGCTAGGTAGATGATGAAGCTGCCGATTATTATAAATATTAACTCATTGGTTTTCACTGTTTGACTTGCCCGTTCACTTGCACCTTGGATGACCTACCAGGACGCCACTGATGCTGCAATCGGCGTAGCCACCTACTAGGCTCAATAATGTTAAAAAAAAAAAAAACGAAGAAGAGTACCATTTACACGGAAAGAAGAAGACTGGGATTTGTTATTGCAAAGGAACATTTAAATTGGAACGGAAAATGATATTTACAGTCGTTTAATTAATCCAGCAGAAGATTTCTCTGAAAATCAAAACAGTACAGGGAAGCATAGATACCAACTCATTTCTTTGAACGAAAGCAAAAACATTTCATTCGTAGAAATTCCATCTATTTTTCTATGTGCAGTTGACACTAGAATACGAACAAAAAGAAGACAATAACAACCCATTTGCTATCGACATCAATATCAAAGCCTTTCATTATAAAATCCCCAATCCAATAATATTCGTAGAAACAATCGCAGAGTAGTCCTCGAATAACCTTTTGATATCGAATAATTATTCGAAAAATAGGTCGGGTAGAGAGATTTATTCCTCAGGAAATTAACTCGGAATAAAAATTGGAAGGCTTTGACAAAAAGTATGAGAATGTGTTCCGTCATGCTTGTTCACGTTTATTGAGAGATTCATTGTACAGACGCCAGCACATCAACCTACTACAATCTGTCAAATTTCTTTAACAGATTTTCAACTTTATCGCTAAAGCATAAAATTCAAAGTTGATTGGGAAAATTTGACAGTTTCGGGTAGCTTGATGTGCGGCGTCTGTACATCAGGGACTCTTGTACAATCAAATGTTGAGGAAATAAGCTGTCTGTATTTTTGTGGGTCTTAGCCCACGTTCGCATGGACGTAAAAATATAGAAAGAAAATACCTACGTTTATTTACGAAAAATTACACAAACAAAAAAAAATAACAAGTAAGGGGAAAACATGCGTCACATCTACGCAAAACGGCCATCGCTCAGCATAATGCTAAGACCTTATGCGAGACAGAGCCCCAGCGCTGGTTTTCAGCGACAGCTGTTAACTCTTGGTGTTGAGCCGAACGTTGAAAATCCAATAGAGGGCATCCCAGCGCGTCAAAGAAACACACTGTACGATTTTCAACTGTCGGTGTTGAGCCGAATGTTGAAAATCCAACAGAGGGCATCCCAGCGCGTCAAAGAAACACACTGTAGGATTTTCAACTCTCAGTGTTGAGCCTAGCGTTGAAAATGCAACAGAACCCATTCCAGCGCGTCAAAGAAACACACTGCAGGACTTCCAACTCTCGGTATTGAGCCGAGCATTGAAAATCCAACAGAGGGCATCCCAGCGCGTCAAAGAAACACACTGTAGGACTCCCAACTCTCGGTGTTGAGCCGAGCATTGAAAATCCAACAGAGGGCATCCCAGCGCGTCAAAGAAACACACTGTAGGATTTCCAACTCTCGGTGTTGAGCCGAGCGTTGAAAATCCAACAGAGGGCATCCCAGCGCGTCAAAGAAACACACTGTAGGACTTCCAGCTCTCGGTATTGAGCCGAGCATTGAAAATCCAACAGAGGGCATCCCAGCGCGTCAAAGTAACACACTGTGGGATTTTCAACTCTCGGCGCTAAGCAAAGCTTTGAAAATCCAGCGCGCGAAAAAAAATCGCTGCGGGAAAACGCGCCCGTACGTACTTCGGCTTATGGTTTGGTCTTACGATTTTCTATTGTTTTCTTAGAAGGAAAATATCGTTGTGAAATCACTGAAGGACGCAAATTATATTTTTTGATGTATAAAAATACTTCAATTTCAGTATTTCTTTTGTATACAAAATCATCATTGGCAATATGAAAGTAAATATTTGTAAAGAATAATATAACGTTCATCATCACCATAGAAAAAAAAAAATGAAAGAAAATACGTTTATTTGCAGCAAACATGACGCATCAAAAAAAAAAAACAAAATAACAGTTCATCAATTTATTTATTTATTTATTAAGCAAGGCACACCAACGATATATTTACAAGGGTAGTAACAATAGGTAATCACGAATCTTTAATTCTGTGTAAATACATCACTTATAGGCATGCACAACATTCACATTAAAAGGTTAACAATAATTCATTAAAATATTAAACTATTAGAATATTAGCAAAACATACAATTTTTACATAATTATTATGATTAGATTACAAAATAAAGTAAAAAGTAATACATTTAGTCACATTGCACTGAAACAATACAACCATACAAAATCATAATAAATTATTTGCACACAAGGTAAGAAAACTGGTAAATAATGAGAAGACTAAAATAAATAATTAAATAACGTGATAGAATAGAATAGAATAGAATAGAAATACTCTTTATTATGTACACCAAATAAATTACAGACATAAAAATAGAAACTGTACATAGGGTGACACAATGGGCAGAATTAAAGGAGAAAAATAATAACAAATATCTTAAGTCTAATTAAACTAAATAATTTCGATGAAATGAAATTAAATGAAATGATTATTAAATTAAATTCGATGACATTGTTAATTAAAAAAATTAAAAAAATAATACAATATATTAAAATTACATTATTATTCCATTTGTAAAGAAGTAAAAAATTCAATCATCTGCCCAGCCTTTTCCCAACTATGTTGGGGTCGGCTTCCAGTCTAACCGGATGCAGCTAGATATCAGTATTTTACATGGAGCGACTGCCTATCTGATCTCCACAACCTAGTTACCTACTGGGTAATACGATACCCCTTGGTAAGACTGGTTGTCAGACTTTCGGGCTACTGACGACCCGTAACGACTGTCAAAGATCCACGAATGACAGCCTGGACCCAACGGTAAAGTATAGTTAGTTTTTTTTTATTATGTAGTTATCGGTATTTTTACCGTTAATTAATACCAATCAACACAATGCAAAATCGCCAATTCGCTAAACTTTTACAACCAAAATGGCATGATATAAAAACAACCACGAAACTGCAATTCATACAGAAATAACATCCCATTAAATAAATTCTTTCATATTTAACATTCGAACGGTTACCTAATTGCTATGCACCGTCACGTCGCGCTTACATTTATGTGCCAAGAAGAACATTCGCGGGTCAACGAGATAACTCTAAATTTTGCAGTTACAGCTTATTGAATGGATGATAATTTTGTTATCGCCAGTGTCGCCCGCGAAATTCAAATTTTCTTGCGTTTTTCTCAATTGGAAGGTCAGAACCAGGTCGTGTGTTCATAAACAAATAGTAGTACGAGTAGTAGTTATAGTTATTACGTTTTATTTAATAACAAAATTGTAAAAAAAAAAAAAAAAAAATTGTTACTATATTATTATGTATATCTACTTACGAGTAGGTTAGGGTATGTATCTATGGGTCTTTGTTACCTGAAAATATTATGGTTTATTATTTAAAGGAAATGCGCGTGAAATTTCTTGTACCCCCACCCCGTCGCAACACTTCGTATTCGCTTAGCGTTCATTCTGACTTTTTTTCTTTTTGCTCGGCTCCTACGGGTCATAGCATGATATTAAATAGCCTATAGCCTTCCTCCATAATTAGGATTTTTTCAAATCTGACCGGGAGTTCCAGAGATTATCGCGTTCAAACAAACAAACTCTTCAGCTTTTTTATTAGTATAGATTATTATTAGTATAGATATAGATTGGATAGCTAAATTCCGTATCCGTAGACATGATGGGTATTGATATTTAGACACTAGACGCTGGCGGGACACGTCCGTGCTCTGTGACTGGGCTCAAGTAATTTAGTAAGTAATATCGATTAGAAAAAAATAGAAGGTACAATTTGAGGATGAAATTGAATAGTAGGCACATTTTGTGTAAGCCCTTCCTTAGGAACAAAATAATGTAGAAGGAAATACGGAAAGCGGATTCCCTCGAGACTGAATTAACGCTAGGTGATCTTAATTAAGGTTCTCAGCTAAGGTTTTCATGAAAGTAAATCTATAATATGGCATCGCTGTTCAAGAAAATGACAATTAGACGACGCAAATTAAAATTGTCCTTAAATTGTATACGCATTAGTGGAATCTTACCTTGTTGTTTATTAAAGATACAATACATTTACCAAAACATTATAACCTCTATAGACCTCACCTTAGAAACTAAATCTAGAATTATTTCGTACAATATTTTGTACACAAACATTTCTCAACTTGTAGACAAGAGTTGAAATTGAATGTCAAAACTTTATTACTATGGCTACGTTGAAGGCACGTTATTTATCGTAATCATAGATATCGTACCGAGTCTGCATTTCTGTCGACTTGTCAGGTGAAATAACGTAAACTCATTGCTATTTCAAACCGTATTCGCGTGATTTTTACGTCACCACAAGTTATTTTGATCACAGGGTGGTCCCAGTTCCTTTTAAAATACCAATTCCGGAACCCCCCGTGCAACGCCTGTGAGGCACATCCCTGGGGAGACAGTAAAGGCAGATGCGTACCTACAGTGGCCTCGAAAAGACATACACTTAGTTGACATTTTTCCATTTCAGCTGTGACACACCACATTATGATTTAAAATTGTAGTAATCCAAATGTTTAAACTGCTATAACGTTTTTATTGACTAATTCTACCTTTGACTAATAAATAATTAAGTAATCCCTTAGAAGTAGGTACCTGTTTATTTTTCTTTTTAATCATAATATGGCGTCACAGCTGATGTGGAGAAAATGTCAACTGACTTTTAGAGGTCACTGTATATCTAGTACACACACATTTCGCCAGTTTCGTTTAAGTCCCATGTTACATGGGGCGAGCCTATTGTGATAATATTGATATCATTCCACAGATATAGATACCTACACCTAGATAACGCAAAAGCAACTACTTCACGTGCCACAAATCGCAACAGCTAACGTACAAAAATCGTAAGCCGCCACATTCGCGCTCAGTCCTGTGTACTGCTGACTAGGTGAGCATGAAGTGTTCTCGTCGACTGTCATACTGCGGTGCTATTCTGTAAAAATCTCACCGTGAAAACTTAGGTGAAGTGAGCGTGGAGGGAGCTGTCAATAGTGTCAATTCAAAAACAAACTCACTTCATCTGAGTTTTCACGGTGAGATTTTGACAGAATCGACCGGCTGAACTTCGAAGTTCAAAAAATACCGATGTGCAGACGCCAGTACATCAACCGAAACTGTAAAATTTTCCCAATCAACTTTGAACCGTATGCTTTGCGATGAAGTTGAAAATCTATTAAAGATATTTGACAGATTGTAGTAGCTTGATGTGCTGGCGTCTGTAACTACTTGTATTCATAAAGTTTAAAAGTACGAATTACGTGAGTTAAAAGGTCTCTCTAACAACTTACTTAAAACTCTATAACGACTTACTTAATTTTGAATGTTTATAATCACGGTGCACGGAACTCATTTTTATATCCCAATTTCCACTGTCTTTAAAAAAAAAAAAAAAAATTGAAAATAGACTTGACTAGATACCTATAAACAATTATCTTCTATATGATTTGAGCAACGAATACCTATTGTTTATTTGTTCTTTATTGCGTCATGTTTACCACAAATAAACTGTCTTTTTAAATATAAAAGTTAATGCAAATATTTCTTTAGTTTAACCAGTTTTTAACAAAAAAAGGTTTTTAAATAGATACTCTACATTATAACCGTTTTAAAATGCCCAGAGTTTTTAAAGAAAAGTGTTCTTCGTAATAGATACACAAATAGTTTTCGTTTCCTCTAGTTCCTTGCATAACATGACTTGTAGTGTGTCCTAAACCGAAAGTTGTAGCGACTGTGTCACCGAGGTCTATAAACGTAACTTAACTGAAGGTCAAATCTCGTACTTAAAAAAGTTCATAATTCAAGTCGCAATCTCATCTCAGCGACAATCAATCTCAAGAACTTGTCAAAAATGTAGGGAAATTAGACGTATTTTGGACAGATTGAGGTTGAGATCAGACTGTGAACGTTTATAAAATTACGGGAATTGCCCCTCAGGTGTTTTAATTTAGACATGTTTCCGCGTCTTTATATTGCACTTTTAGGGCGAATTTCACCAATGAAACTAAACGCGATCATCAAACCGCGTTCAAGAGCTGTCAGTGTCAAATATTCCACAACAATGATGAAGCTGACAGCTCCTAATCGCAGTGTCAATGTGCTGATCGCGTTCAGTTTCATTGGTGAAATTCGCCCTCAGTTTGACAGTTTTGTGACATTGACAGGAATAACGTGTACAGATCGCAGCCCTGAGAATTGAAGGCGGTCTTAAAATTTTAAGTGACTTTTTTATTTTTATTGCATGGTAAACACGTAAAAGGAAGGGGCTTGTGGCTAAGCAATAACAGCCACACGGGCCGATCGATCAGGTTAAACTACGCTTACCGCGGTTGGTCCGTGGATGGGTGACCATCTTCACATACCAAGACTCCTCAGTGCCTCGGAAAGCACGTAAAGCAGTTGGTCCCGGCTGTCATTCGGGTATCTTTGACAGTCGTTACGGGTCGTCAGACGCCCGAAATTCTGACAACCAGTCATGCCAAGGGGTATCGTATTGTGGAGGACAGATAGGCAGTCGCTCCATGTAAAATATTGGTATTCAGCTGCATCCGGTTAGACTGAAAGCCGACCCTAACATAGTTGGAAAAAGGGTAGGCAGATGATAGTGATGATAGTAAACAAGTAAAAGGAGTATGTAAGGATCGTAGCAGGTGGCGTTCAGTAGTTTCTGCCTACCCTCATGGGAATAAGGCGTGAGTTTACGTATGTACATGGTAAACAAGTACTCGTAGATGGCTTTATAACAGAGAGTGGTTACTTATGGGCAAACACACCAGAGGTATCGCAGGAGTACTGCCATCATCCCATCAGAAACAAAGCTGCAATGGTGACCCATACCATTCAAACCGCAACACAGTAACGCTGCGAGCATGTTTCTGCTCTGTGTTGCGTAAGTACCAGGGGGATAACCTTCTATTAGCGCCGATTGCGCATCTTAGGCGTCAAAGTACTCGTATCTACGCATTGCTGTCATCCGGAAACATGCCCAGAAGACTGACAGCATTGTCACATTGAATGGCAATGCTAATTCTTTGGCCAAAGAACGAATCAGCCCTCTGGTCACGTGAAGTATCGACCAGTCGGCGAGAAATTTCCTTAAAACGAAGACGCGCACTCGGGCCCCATAACTCGAGCGTTTCGACCCCAAACGGCTCAAACCTACAGTAACTATTTGCGCCGCTTTAGGGTCTCAGCAACTACATTTCAGCAGGTTTGTTGGCATTGTAAGGAGTGCTAAATTCGAACAATCGTATTGAAAAGTTGTAGGTACCCTGATTGTCGACTCAAATAGGCAGGAATGGTGGTAGGTTCTTTGAAGGAGTCGATAAGATTTTGATAATAAGCTAGGTAACTAAGAAACTTATTAATGCATAATTTATAATTCGACCGACGTTAAAAGCCATCACTGAGTGTCATTTCAACCGTGTGGAAAATGTTCCTAAAATCAAGAACCAATTTTGTAGTCCCACTTTGTTTACAAGAGTACCTAATTTGGGGACCATTTGCAGTGAACTGAAATTCAGTGAAATAAAGCTGTAGGTATATTATGTTAATGCACTTTGCTTTTTGAGTTGCTGTAGCGTGAAATGATTTACTAATTGGAATAGGAGTGCTTTTAACAAGAGGTAGGCAAATATACCTACATATATACGTACACTATTAGCATTTTAAATATCTGTTTCATGACGATACAAAACAAAATCCACCATGAAACTGCAATTCACACAGAAATAACATCCCAATAAATAATCATTTATTTGACATACAAATGATATGTCTACTGTATACGCTATTAGCATTTGAAATCTCTCTTACATATTCATAATTTCACATATGTCATTGTTCTGGCCTTCCAAAGAAAGTAATATGTTAAGGTTGTAGCAAAATCACGACGCCCGGATGTTTCTGCATTATATCTAAGAAGAAAAAGGCGTAAGTTTACTTAACTAATTCCGTTCCGTTTGTCGTTTGGTTTGCATAGCTGTGTAATATGTAGGCTGTTAGAACAAGCAGCTTACTTGAATTGATTCTAACTTGTGAGAAATAACCTTAGTTCTCTCAAGATATAATCAATATTAAGTCTTTGAGGTCATGATAAAAAAAAAACGGATAAATAATTATCTTCCCTCTCATCCCTTGCACCACCCCACAGCACCGTACCTTCAAACAATAGCGTGACAACGAACTCGGCCGTCTTTACGTTGAATAACAATACACCAGTACGACAGTACAACAGTAAGCCAGTACGCCCTTCAAAGTAAACTTTTACAATACGTAGCGATAGAAGAAAACGTATTGCCAACACGACACGATCAACCCCGAATACCTCCGAATCAAGAATGTTTGAAAGAAGAAGCCTCTAAAATAGTCGCGTGACAAACGAGGTTTAATGCAGTTTAAAAGTTGGGTTAGGTTATAAATCTAAAAGAAGGTCGGAGCTAGTAAAGAATTTGGACGTATGGTAGTACATAAATAAACAGCCTAGATACTTGCCAACTGCTGTTTGGTATTCGAGGATGCATATCAGTGGAGTTTCGACCAAAACCATAACCGAAATATTATTATTTTTGAGGAAAGTAGCATGATCACCAATGCGTGCAATCATTGTAAAAAAAGATGGAGACCTAGAAAGAAAAGAAAGAGAAAGAAAATAAAAAAAGAAAGAAAGAAAAATTGTATAAATTCTGCACAAACAAAACGCACATTACAAATAAAAAAAAGATAAAATATACACATACAACGTAGTCAAAAGCCCCGTACTCAAGCATATAAAATGTTGACAATTTTGTCCATCGCGTGATGTCAGGGCCAGGGACCAAAGACAACACACATTAATTGTCATTGGCATTACAAATTAATCCGTGAAGCGCCCGCGACACTGGCATAATAATATGACAACAAAACAACAGCAATCTAAACAAAAACAAAATGCCAATAATTGCAGAGTGGAAAAATAACTACTTTTGTAATAAACAAACAACAATAATAAGAACAATTAAGCTGTGTTTCGCATCTGTGCAAGAACAGGTCGTTGCTCAGCAAAACGCTGTGACTTCAGACGGACCTATAGAACAGCGCTGATTCTCAGTAACTAACCTCTGACAGTTCGTACGTTACTGATTCAAACATCTGACTGACAGAATTCAGCAGTCATTTAATCAGTAATTCTCCATTGTAACTTACAAACCTTATACTCATAACCTGCCTGGTATACTTCATAGAAAATCAAAAGCTATTTAAAAACTTCTGCAACAGCCCGCTCCGCCTATTGTGTGTGTACAGTCAACAAAGGAGATAAGTATACAGGAGCGTCGGATATAGTTGAAGTTTACTAAGAAACCGATGGATTTTCTGGACTGAAATTTAATTTAATAAATGAGCTGTTTGTTTTCTATTAATAAAATTAAATTTTATTCGAGAACATCCATCGGTTTCTTAGTAAACTTCAACTATATCCGACGCTCCTGTATACTTATCTCCTTTGTTGACTGTACATGCTTCGCACTTCGCTTTGCATTAACAATGTCCTCACCGTTGTCGCTACAAACTTTGCCTCTCCCGAGCGAACATGAAGATATCAGCGAACGTCGTCACCACAAATTCTCATTACCAACATGTCTGACTAACACGGAACTTCACACAAAATGGACCCGCTGTAATTGAGGTTCGCACCTAACCCTTTCAGAGGCAGATCTCCAAAGTTATACCCTGGGAAATGTGTCAGCGGCAATAGAAATGTCTCGATTATAATGATGGGAACTATTGTTAGGTAAACTAACTGTTTGTAATTGGGACGAATTGGTGCGGACAGTTGGACGGAAATTGTGTAAACTATTTTAGGGGAAAAAGTAAGAAGTTTCTTTAGAATTTTAGAGGTGCCAATTCCATGAATCATAATGTAATATTTATGAAATCGATGCTATCAGGAACCCATTGGGCAATTCATAATTATAGTAATCGTATAATCGGCATTATCTACTAAATTTTGGCCACTCAATGACCGTTAGACAAGTACAGTGACGGTTATTTCATCAGTTCAGTTTGTTGTTAACAGACACAAGAATAGCCCTCAATATTTGGATTTCGACATAATGTTGCCTCCTCAACAAACACTACTGGGAAAGTTCGGATAAAACAGTAGAAACAAAAGCCTCCGAAAAAAAAATGCCACAGAATTCCCCGAAAATATTTTCAAAAAGCCTTCTCGCATGCGTATGGGAAAACTCGCATTGTACCGTGAATTGTACCTACAGTTTTATTCTAACGCAGACCCAAAATTGTTGGAAAGAATAAAAGCACTTTCAATCGCAAAATCCGGAAGGCCTCAAAACCTAAATAAAGAAAAAAATATGGCCGGATTCTGCAATCCTAAAAATCTACGTTAGAACTCGCTCGAAGTGAGTAATACTTTTTTTTAGGTATTCGCGATATGAAACATTCTGTATTGAGATCTAGAAAGAAAGAAAGAAAGAAAATACATTTATTTAGCACATACTAAAAGGCACACAATACATCAGATAAAATTAGCAGAAATGTGTGCCTCACAGCTGCGCCAAAAAGGCCCAGTTCGGCAAAAATGCCAGACAACTAGTGCCTGACGCTGGTTTCAACTGGACCTGATGTGTGAGGTGACAGACGTAAAGATAATTATGTAGCTCACCTGGCTTTTAAAATTTGACTTCCTCTGCGAAATACGCAGAATCTTCACTTTTAAAGAATGAATGTTTAAAGCAACAGATAGGTAAATGCGAAAATTAATCAATCTGTTGACAAAATCGCTATACTACCTATATATTTTTTAAACAGGTCGCTTTGCACCCAATACTACGTACCTACACTTAAACCGAAACCTATTAGCGTGTAAGATAGCGTCAGTAGCGTGTCGAAAAAGGTAGCTACAGTTCTAGCTCTAACCCATTTTCCCAGTCGTTCATGTATATAACATCAGTTTCATATCACTTGACATATACATAACGTAATGAGTATGTAACTCTTACAGTTACATTTTTAGAAACTGCAAAGGATAAACTGCTGTTGTGTGACCCATTTTCATCGCTTGAAAGTTTCAAAGCGCCTGCAACCGCAAAAGTAGCGCTACTTCAGAGCACTTGAGTCAAATGTACCTCCATAACGTGAAATTTTAATAATTATGTAGGAAATCTCCAGCAATACAGATTCTTAAATGTACTTGTTGCCCGTAGTTCTTTTGGTATTACAGAATTCCTATTATTCAATTCAATTTAATATATTTTGTTTTATATACATAAAATGCAGTTTAGTAACTAAATCTACTACTACAAATTTCTTTAATGATATTGTAGCCCATACCTATTTTGGCATTACAGCATCCCTTATGAATTTATAGGATGCTGTAATGCCAAAATATATTTTTATTAGGGTTCCATAAGTCCGAATGAAAAAACGGAACCCTTTTGAGGTCACTCGTGTGTTTGTCTGTCTATCAGTCACAGTCATTTTGCTCCGAATCTAATAGATTGATTAAGTTACTACATATATGAATTTCTGTGCCCCTGACACGGACATGTAACTTAAATAAAAAAAACATTTTGAGTATGGAGGTCACGTTTGGGAGGCAAACAAGAACATTTTAAAAATTTACTATAGATTTATAAAGCCTAACATACATAAACCTACATGGACACCTATGAAATGAAACGTCAGAAGCTAGGTAGGTGCACAGTGCCAATTGGTAGTTTCTTATCGAGAAGAGTCGGCGAGAAACTCCGAATCTTTTATTCATAGGAAACATAAATAACATAATGAACATGTTTTCATACTTTCTATAAAGGGTTATTGATAAAACATTAACAACATCTCAGGACTATATTACTAACATCATAAACAACAACTTTTGTTCTATGACTTTTATTAATTCATCAGGCTTTCATACAAAAATAATATTCGATTTTCTGTTACAAACTCTACACGAAGCAAAAGAAAGCGCTAGTTAGGTAAAGAAACTGCCGTGTCTAGGAGGGGGGAGCGGGGTTTAGATAGAGCAACGAAATCATAAAGGTTTGGTTTTTGTTAAATCTATATATATAAAATGGTAAACTGACTGATTGTTGATATATCAACGCACAGTCTAAACCGCTGGTCCTAGAGACATGAAATTTGGAGGGTGTGTTCTTTGTGAAGAGTAGGTATCCACTAAGAAAGGGTTTTTCGAAATTCCACCCCTAAGAGGGTGAAATTTCACGCGGACGAAGTCGCGGGCAGAAGCTAGTATATTATATTTTGTAAAAAGTCATAGAACGAAAGGTCCTGCAAGGTTGTTAGTGTTTTACCAATAACCCTATATACATAATAAGTAGTTCTGTATTTCACCAGAATCGGCACATTTAGATCGATTTAGTTCGGTTTGATGCATTTTGCAGATAGCATACTAACAATGTTACCTATAGGCTAATTGGTTTACGACGCTCTGTCAGCCTTTGGATAACAATGTCGGTATAGCAATGGCCTTCTATTGTTTATCAGATCGATTAACGTATTAATAATAGTAATAGACAGGTTATAGTCCGCGCGGAACTAGTTGGCCGCGCATTAGGTATGTGAGCGGTGGGACGGAGGGGCGGGGGCGCTTTGTCATTACTCAGGACGTGCGTTGCGAACAATAGGCAACCCCGCCGCCCTCACCCCCGTCCCCACCCAAGGCGCGGCCAACTAGTTCCGCGTGGAGTTATAGTTGCTTTTGTTTTGTATACTGTTTGAAAGCTCGATTTCAAAATATGTGTGTGGACATTTGGTAGGCACCTAGCGAAAGGATAACAAACGATGTTCTAACCAAAAATACAGACACTAATATTTTCATTTTCTTCTTCATTTTTTCTCACGATGTCAGGGTTGGTCCTATAGTGAAAGTTGGTCATAATGATGAGTACAATGGCCCCTTTCATGGATTAAAACGATAAAAATGTAACGTAATAAGAGTGTGTTTAGTCCCAAAATTCGTGGCAAACCAATGGCCTGACAGGCTGCTAACGCGTTGATTTGCATCCACAGAAGAAATAACTTGTATTTTATAGTAATTTCCTAGCTATATAACCCGTATGATGCACCTGCCATGTTTTGTCTCTGCATCACCCTAAGGTTGACTGGTAGACAATGCCTCAGGCATTAAGTCCGCCTTTGTACAGTATTTCTTTTACTTGTGCATAAAGTTTTAATAAATATATAACTCTACTGATATGACACACGTTCTATAACAACTACCTATTCGTGTATCTAATAACGTTATCTGTAATTGAAAGCTATTTCCAGCTCCAGTGTCGATTGACAGGTAGGTACAAATTTCGATCATCAGTGCAGTTTAATCAAAGAGCACGTTAATTTGACATGTAATTGGCAGGCATTGCCTTGCTTTGGTGTTCCTAACTAAATAAACCTGAATTCGTAACAGAATGGAGAAGCAAAACTGAATTCTAAACAAATATTTAATTTATGTAGAATATCAGCGCAACTTAAATGGGACTGGGCAGGACATGTCTGCCGCATGCCAGACAAACTGTGGGCCCAAATAGCGCAGAATTGGTGCCCTGAGACCGTGAGGCGGGGTCGTGGCAGACCACGTAGGAGGATAGGTTCCACCAAGACTGGAAGGAGGACGCTCGGGCTCGCGAAAGATGGAAGGAGTGGAGGGAGGCCTTTGCCCAGGAGTGGGACAGCGCAGGCTAATAAAAAAAAAATGTAGAATAGAATCAATCAATCTACCTAGCCTTTTGCCAACTATTTTGGGGTCAAGTTCCAGTCTAACCGGAAGCAGCTGAATACCAGTATGTTAACATGTAGCAACTGCCTATCTGACCTCCACAACCCAGTGACTGGGTAATACGATACCCCTTGGTAAGACTGGTTCTCAAACTTTTGGGCTTTTGACGGCCCGTAACGACCGTCAAAGATCGTCAGTCACAGGTACATATTTAGAGAATTATATAATCATTAGAATCATTAATATATCTTTCTAAGTTAGATTTCTACCACCAATCCCTTATGGAAAAGTGCTTATGGTAGAAATCTAACTTAGAAAGATGTATTAATGATTCTAATTATTATAATTCTGTAAATATTTACCTGTTATTGTCGCGAATCATATTTTGATCAAGATACAACCTGACACTGACCTGCATATTGCAAAAAACGTAAGAAAATTTCAATTTCGCGGTTTCAACTATCCATTCACCTTAATCTAAAATACCACCACTTCCGAATCAAAATAAGGTCAGTTACCACCTACAAATTCGCACCCACTAATTACCAGAACATTATCACACAGTTCTGTATCAAAGTTGTCTTTGTTGCAACAACTTCGTACCAATTTACACCCGAAGCGTTGAACCGTGCACAACAGATAATGCCTCTCTTACTTACAACGTACAGAACCGCAATTAACATCAACACAATTTGTATTCGTTGGAATTATTCTCTCAATGTGAACACACAGATTTTCATCATCATTATTATTGATGGAATGGGGAGGAATGGTAGGTAAAGATTCCTTGGTGGGTAAAAATACGAGTGTTTTAGTATGCGAATACGTCATGGTTTAGAACGCGCTGAATAATTTGTTTGATTTTGTAATTTTTACGTTATATGGAATACTAGCAGCAACCCGCGCTTTCACCCGTATAAGTGTCGATCCCGTGGGAAAATGTGGATAACAACTATCCTATGTCCTTTCCCGGGACTCAAACTAACATTATACCAAATTTCATCTAAATCGGTTCAGCGGTTTAAGCGTGAACACTAGAAGCGTGACACACTTTCGCATTTATAATATTAACCTCTCGAATGTCTTATGTTACACAGTCCGACATAAGCAATTGTCTTTCTATTGTGTCTCTAATTACGACAATCAAAGAGTTAAGTACCTATGGATTTTATTATGACGTCAGTCGGAGGACTGCAACATAGTGGTGTACATAGCGAGGTGAGGCTAAGTTGAGGGCGCGAGCTGAACAACTGTCCACATCGCTGTCAGTATGGCGATGTCAAAAAAGGCTAGAGAATTCCCTATACTGCATCTTACATAAAATCACGCCTTCTGGGAAGAAGGCTTCTGGGATCGTAGCAGATGGCGTTCTTTAGTATCTGCCTATCTACATTCCCATGAAAAAAAATGTGTGCTCTTCTTGTGTAATAAAAACATTTTTTTGTTAGAAATTAGCGTTTTGATATTATAGGTATTTTACAGAATATCTTTTTATTAAGAGTAGTCAAATGTTGTTTACGTTTTGTCTCAAGCCAAACTGAATAGGGTATAGTCGTGATTCCAACAGTCAATATTCCATTCCAGCTGTTCTACCGATCAAAACAACTGTCCACGACATCAGACTCCAGACCACAGTTCAATATCTTCTAAAATAATTTAAAAAATATCCAAAAATGTTCCATTGCCTAGATATTCGCATACCGAGGCATTATCATCGATATGAACCCAGTGCACAGTGGGGAGGCAATCTTTCGGATGGATGCCGCCGCGCATTGCACCTGACATCTGCATTACGGAATTTACGGAACAAATATTACATGGAAAGCATTTTTTTAACCCTTTTTGTACGATCAATTTGCATTGTGATTGGAGATTCGCAATTGGTTTTAATTAACTAACTCGCTAGGATAGATTCTGTGATGGCATGAAATACGGGTTTGAATTTACCTAGATCGGGGGGCGCTATCGTACTCATTGTAATTCCGATCCATCATTACTTGCACCTGCAATAAAAATATTTAAGATATAATTTATTTTTGCCACAGGGCCAACATGGCCAGAGATCGCACAAGACAGGGAAGTTTGGAAGGAAAAAGGGAAGGCCTTTGCCCAGCAGTGGGACAAAAATAGGCTAACAAAAAAAAAATTTTGGCACTATAATTGTATTGGAAATTTACTAACGTTGGCTAATTATACACTTTTGAATAAATTATTAATACCTATTATTGTGTGTGTATATGGCGGAATGAGCTGGACAAAACAAACGATCAGTGGTTCACTTTATAGCCCAGGATCGAAAGAGCTGGAAGTCATATTGCCTTTGCCCAGCTGTGGGATGATGCAGGCTAATAGTAACCTATTATTATAGACTAGGTGCGCAGACACAATCTGTCTAGTGTCTAACTGATTTTTATACAATACTAGCTGCGCCCCGCGGTTTCGCCCGCGTAAATGTCGATCCCGTAGGAATATCGGGATAAAAAGTAGCCTATATGTTAATCCAGGGTATCAGCTACCTACATACAAAATTTTATCAAAATTGGTCCAGCCGTTTGAGCGTGAAGAAGTAACAAACATATAAACACACACACTCACAAACTTTCGCCTTTATAATATTAGTGTGATATGAGAGTATTCATTTTCAGTAGTGACACAGATCTTAGTGATAATTCCCGTATTTTAAGAACGGTCGCCTTCTAATCCCAGTCTCCATCTGTCAAAAAACGTTTATCCTCGATATTTCTACTTGTCAGAAAGTTTTTTATATTGATGTCTCTGAGACGAGATTGTGACTTGAATTTGCACGTTTTTTTCCTGTATGTATGAGAATTTTCCATCCATATACTTTACACCCAATTAAAGTGTTGATGCGTTTCCTAATAAGTTAGCAAATTAATTAATAATAATATTATTAACCCTGCAGTTAGATTATTACAAAGTTAAACATAGGTAAATTATTTTTATCTCACGCAGCGACGCTCGCTTTACTCGTGGTAACCAAGTGTGTAAACACGCTGTGAATATGTGCGTGAAGACGAGTAGCGTCAGCACGTAACACACACACGCACGAACATACCCCCACACACACTTCCGACTTTGCCCGTGTCTCAGACGGTATCGAGAGCTCCTGCGCCTACACACACATTTACAGCGTGTTTGTACACTTGGTAACCAAAAGTAAAGCACGCGTCGCTGCGTGAGATAAAAATACACACACGCCAGCACATCAAGCTACCTGAAACTGTCAAAATTTCCCAATCAACCTTTAGCGATATGGTTGAAAATCTGTTGACAGATTGAAGTAATTTAATAATAATTTGTTTATTTTCACTTCAAGACACAAACATCAGTGTAGCCCTGGCTCTTGTACTAGGAGGTCCTATATCACAAGAGCCAGAAGTAACTTGATGTGTTGGCGTCTGTACAGTCATGAGCATAAGTACCTACCTATGTATACACTTGGCTTTATCAAAAGACGATTTTCTCCTTTAGTTTTGAATGAAATTTATATATTTTCGAACCCATAGTTTTGTGTAAAGTGTCGTATTTCAACGTTGCATTCGTTATTTCATGAAACAATCGCGATTGAAAGTTGCCAAGTGTTGACATACTTATTAGTGCTCGTGACTGTACATGTCAGATAAATCCACTTTTGTACCTGCTGTATACAGATTACTTCAAATATAAATCAGCAACCCTGAGATTAAGTTAGAATAAAAACACAATCTGCGCTTTGAATGTAAACAAAATAAGATTACTTACTATAATGCTAACGCCATTCTTATTTCCTTGTTATAACAAATCTGATTCTAGTGCTCCCGCGTTGTGTAGGTATTGTAAACGCCAAGGTTCGTTACGTTAAAAGAAAATGTCTGTCTGTATTTTCACAAATTCTTTACACGGATTATATTTATATACTAGCTGACCCGGCAAACGTTGTTTTGCTCCTACACTACTCCTACCCAACTCCTACCCTACTCCCACACTACTCCTACCCTACTCCTACACTACTCCTACCCTACTTCTACCCTACTCCTACCCTACTCCTACCCTACTCCTACACTACTCCTACCCAACTCCTACCCTACTCCCACACTACTCCTACCCTACTCCTACACTACTCCTACCCTACTTCTACCCTACTCCTACCCTACTCCTACCCTACTCCTACACTACTCCTACCCTACTCCTACACTACTCCTACCCTACTCCTACACTACTCCTACACTACTCCTACACTACTCCTACCCTACTTCTACCCTACCCCTACCCTACCCTACTCCTACCCTACTCCTACACTACTCCTACCTTACTCCTACACTACTCCTGCCCTACTCCTACACTACTCCTACACTACTCCTACCCTACTTCTACCCTACTCCTACCCTACTCCTACCCTACTCCTACTATAAAAAAAAAAAAAATAATAATAATAAAAAAAAAAAAAGTATCCTATGTCCGTCTCCTGGTTCTAAGCTACCTCCCCACCAATTTTCAGCCAAATCGGTTCAGCCGTTCTCGAGTTATAAGTGGTGTAACTAACAGACTTTCTTTTATATATATAGAAGATGTATATTTATGTCGGAGTTGGATCTTAATTATTATTGTGAGTAGTCCACATAAGACACACACGTGAGGGGCCCGTGGCTAAATAATAACAGCCGCACAGGTCGATCGATCAGGTTAAGCTACGCTTGTCGCGGTTGGTCTGTGGATGGGTGACCATCTTTACATACCGTGACCCCTCCGTGCCTCGGAAAGCACGCGAAGCCGTTGGTCCAGGCTGTCATTCGTGGATCTTTGACAGTCGTTACGGGTAGTCAGGAGCCCGAAAGTCTGACAACCAATCTTACGAAGGGGTATCGTATTACCCAGTAACTGGGTTGTGGAGGTCAGATAGGCAGTCGCTCTATGTAAAATACTGATATTCAGCTGCATCCGGTTAGACCGGAAGCCGACCCCAAAATAGTTGAGAAAAGGCTAGTCAGATTATGATGATACTAAATACTAGTTCTCCTAAAAAGTATTGACCTAAACTATCGGTCCGGTTAAAATTAAAATCTCCTCTACCATCAACACTGTTAAACCACCCAAGCAACGCTGATACGATCACAAATCCCATCGGTGCATTTTCACAACCACGCAACTGCATTTTATTATTTCACGGCGGACGCTATTGAATTAGAACGCAGCGAAGCGATTGGCGGCACTCGACAATTGTAAAGCGAACGAATCGAACACCACAATGTCCATTGTCGCACAGATAGACTCCAGCTTTCTGTCGCGGTGAATAACCGTCGATGTATTGTGTAGTCAGAGATGGGAACGCCCGCGAGTCCTGCCATTGTTTCGCCAACGTCAACACTTCCCGCTGTAAATGAATGCAGAACTGGGACGTTTATTGTCGTTTAGATCGTCGACGGTTTTTGCGAAATGCAAATGTTACAAAAAAATACTGGAGCGTAACGGGTTTATAAGTGAGGTTTTACTCTTTAGGTTAATACGGAATTTAAGCAAATATGAGAGGTTGTGAAAAACAGTAGCAATTTGTGTTTGTAGCCGTAGCACACAATTTTGTTTTACATTGTTCTCGGAAAATGCAAAGTTGTGCATTGTGCAGTCGTATACCAAAATATTTCGAGTTAAGTAAGTTATTTGGAGTGGAAATTCGAGGAATTTTGTGTCAAAAGGTAAACTGTGTAGTTTGCTACACCACACATTTGAATGGGAGTTTATTTCAATAGTGCGAGCAGCGTGATTTTCATTTATGCAGTAATTAGAGATAGATCATTATTTTGATGTTATGTTTTAACGAAATTTAAACTTTACTTCATTTTGGATGCACTTTTTGTAATTTAAAATTGTCTCATAGTTGTTATTCTGGACATATACATACAAAAGTGCAAAAGCGATAGCACTACACACCCTGTTTACTTTTGCGTTAAAATATTGAATTAAAATCCTATACACTATAAATAAATAATATCCAATTCCCTGTGGCCTTTTTATCCGAGAAAACGTAACGAAAATATAGTTCAGCTGTGTCTACAAAATCCGTATCACATTTTTACGATGTTCAGTTACGTTAGCATTCACCGTCGGCGTTGGCAAACATTTTGCGAATCCATCGTCGGTATAGCAATTTCAGTTATCGAGTATAGAGCGAATGTAAACGGAGATCACGAAACTGATTCTATAACCTTTGATAGAATTTAAGATGTGATTTTTTTCTTTTGTCATTGTGTGTTGTCATAAGAAGAAAGGGATTATTATGGTTGTTTTTCTTTAGTATCGTATTGTCGCGTAAATGTCGATCCCGTGGGAATTTCGGGATAAAAAATAGTAAAAATAGCCTATATGTTAATCCAGGGTGTCAGCTACCTCCATACAAAATTTCATCAAAATTGGTCCAGCCGTTTGAGCGTGAAGAAGTAACAAACATATAAACACACACACACACCCCCACACACACTCACAAACTTTCGCCTTTATAATATTAGTGTGATTTTTGAGGCTAAACAAATACCTACTGATAGTATTTGGTTAAATCATATTGATTTGTTTTTCTTGCAATAAGAATAGGTACAGTCAGCCTTAAAAAGATGTATAAGTCACCGTATAATAATGAGAATCGTTAGTTTATAATATATCTCGCGAGATTAAAAACTGTTAGAGAAATGTAAACTCCAACAAACCATCATCATCATCTGCCTAGCCTTTTCCCAACTATGTTGGGGTCGGCTTCCAGTCTAAACGGATGCAGCTGAATACCAGTATTTTACATGGAGCGATTGCCTATCTGACCTCCACAACCCTACTGGGTAATACGATACCCCCTGGTAAGACTGGTTGTCAGACTTTCGGGCTTCTGACTACCCGTAACGACTGTGCCGTTGGTCCCGGCTGTCATTCGTGGATCATTTCCACGAATGACAGCCGGGACCAACGGCTTAACGTGCTTTCTGAGGCACGGAGGGGTCTAGGTATGTAAAGATGGTCACCCATCCACAGACCAACAGCGGCAAGCGTAGCTTAACCTGTGCGGCTGTTATTATTTGGCGAAATGTGCGGCGAAAATGTGGCCGTGAAAATAATAAAATTTATCTCTAGTTTAGAAACCTACGAAAGTTTATAAATTTCCAAAAAAATAAATAAATTGGCGGTTCTTGTTACTTTCCGGTGACAGATACCTATCAAAACACAGTACAGTTTATCAACATTTACAATCACGCGAGATAGATTTTTACCAACGATCTTTTATCCGTGGAATAAAATAGACGTCTGACAGTTGTAGAATGGAAAAACTGTCAAAAATTCAAAATTTATTCTTAAGTAGGAAGACTTATTCTAGGTATAAAAGTATTCACCCTTATCGGTGTTTACAATCCGACGGTGAAATACACATCAACAAGAATTCTTGTTCAAAAGAAAATGTTTCTTGAGACGTTCATAATACTTATTGAATCAATGTGTAACCTTTGTGGCTACACATTACACATCGGGTACTTAAATTTAGCTACACATTTACTATAGAACACAGATTGTAGACAATCAAGTGAATTCTTGTAGAAGCATACATCTTTTTGAGGCTGAATGTACACGTGTGACCTCTAAGAAGTATTAAAGACATAATCCCTTTTTCATGGTGGTATTGGTATCTATAGTCCGCGCGGAACTAGTTGGCCGCGCCTTAGATATGTGCGCGGTGGGACGAAGGGGCGGGGGCGCTTTGTCATGACTCAGTACGTGTGTTGCGAACAATAGGCAACGCCGCCGCCTTCACCCTCGTCCCCACCCAAGGCGCGGCCAACTAGTTCCGCGCGGACTATAGTTAACTCCGAAGCCACAGGGGTTGGCAGCATGATACCAGAACAAGAAAGAAAGAAAAGAAAGAAAAGAAAGAAAAGAAAGAAAAGAAAGAAAAGAAAGAAAAGAAAGAAAAGAAAGAAAAGAAAGAAAATAATAAAAGAAAGAAAAGAAAGAAATACATTTATTTAGCACAGACTAAAAGACACACAATACACCAGCGAACGAAAGCGAACTAAGATAGCATCCATTGGCAACCCTGTATATACATAGATGTCACAAACTCATTAATATAATGTAACAATGCGTAAACTTGTCCCCAACAACCACACAATTGATGTAACGATGTATTAAGTTCATTTCTCAAGTTACGGACTCGTTAGCTTAAGTTATTATTCAATTCATTGTTGTGTTCTTACTCGATTTCAGTAAGATACAATTGAATTGGTATTTCTGCGTAATTAATCGTTTATTAAGTATGGAAGGTTGATTGATGGAACAATTATGTAAAACTTATTTTGATTGTTGAATTTATTATTGCATGAGCCAAGAATGATGAACCAAGACGTTTTTTTTACTAGCCAATGATGTCCCACTCTTGGGCAAAGGCCTCCTTCCACTCCTTCCATGTTTCGCGAGCCCGCGCGTCCTCTTTCCAGTTTTGACGGAACCTATCCAGCTCGTCCCGCCATCTCCTACGTGGTCTGCCGCGACCCCGACTCATTGTCTCAGGGCACCAGTTCTGTGGTATTTGGGCCCAAAGTTTGCGGCAAAGATGTCCTGCACAGTACCATTTAAACTGGGCAGCTTTTTTAAAATTAAGTTAATGTTCCAGCCTCTGCCCTATTAGCACTTACTGAAATACAGGATAAATAAATAATAAGTAATATTTTTCAGCCTGATTAACTTCCTTTTAGCTAGACTAGATTGGTGAAACGTAAAATGACATGTAATAGACGTTTATACAAACTCGCCTAGTTGTGTTACATCATTTCATGTACTTATGTAGTACATTGCATTAAGGACGGTTCATTTGTGTAACATTTCTTGCTCCGCTTATCCAATCTCAGGTGGTCAGCATTAACGATTAAGTTAACTTTAACTTTTCACTTCAAATGTTTGCAAGCTGCAAACAAAACTAGAACTAAAAGCACTGCCGGCCAAAGAAACCGCAACACCCCGTATAATATATTTACAAACGCCAGTACGAATTCACTTTCACGTACATTAGACCGTCGTGGCTAAGCAACTGTAGATGTGGCACAAATCTGGTATTCATGGCCGTAGCTGCATAATAAATCGAATCCAGAATGGTAATAGTACACCTTCGTCCGTCGATCTCGATTCGTCTCGCTCGGCACGTTTGAGAGCTGCCCGAATGTGAAGAGCGGTCGCGAGTGATTCGGAAGTTTTTGGAACGAAGTTCTTAACGCGGCTTGTGCTAGGAGTAAACTCCATGCGACTTTGACAGAAAATGTAAATTTGGTCAAAATGAAAATCCAAGACGGCGGCTGCTAAAACTTTAATTTTTATCTTTATGGGTGTCGTTTTCATGGTTTTTGAGGGTGCTTCGTCAACGAGGTCAAAACGATAATCCAAGATGACGACGACTTTATGAGAGCTTCTAAAAACTTATTTACCAGCTGGCTCTGTATTAAAATCGAGTATCAAATTAACACTTACCCTCTTTCTCTTGAGTGAATTATTTTCCTTTGGGAAACCTCAAGTCCGGGATCATCATCTGCCTCGCCTTTTCCCAACTATGTTGGGGTCGGCTTCCAGTCTAACCGCATGCAGCTGAATACCAGTATAAATTATATTTTATCTTAAGTCGGGGATGATGATGTAAAATCCGTTGTAAGTTGAGCGTATTCCACATTTACGGTTATTAAAATGAATGTAATGTATTTGTAAGAATTTACAATTACAAAAGTAATGAATTTTGGTACTTCAATTACTTTGTGGTATTGTTGAAAAATTCACAGACGTAGTTTTATTTTTGCTAAAAGAATATTTTCTTTCCTTGGTTGTCAGGTAAAAATCGCCTAGAGACATAAGACCGCCTATTGTATTCATATTTCTTGTTTCTCTATTCGAATAATAACGTTATATTTAAGGCGCGGTAAGAAGCGATTTTTTTAGGTAAACGACAACAGCGCATCGCGGCAACAGATATTAAGGTTCAAGCGTTGCGTTTGATGTTTATTGGATCGAATGGCTACCAAAATAAAAGTAATTGTGCAGTTTTAATCACATAAAAAAATGCATAGCTCAGTCAAATAACTTTTAGGTATTTCTTCAGCTGATTCAATTTCCTTATTTGTAATTACATAAAGTATGTTAAGTACTACTACTTAACATACTTTATGTAATTACAATTATTCTCAAAAATTTTTGCTCATACCTACGTATGAGCAAAAAATTTTGAGAATTATGCGATGAAAAATATGTTTTGAGCTCTGTTTTACGATTGTTTTATCATGATACTATTTTATTTTTATCAAATATTTTAAAATATTTAAAAAAGTCGTTCTTTGAACATTTGACAATACATACATTTTTTTCTGGCCAATAGCCAATATGTACCAATAAGCCTAACTATGCGATGCATGAAGCATGCATGAAGAAGCCTCCTCGTGTTCAATGGTTTTTCCCATCTCAAAACATGATAGAAGTTTTCACTTAAAAAAAAAAAACTGAGTGTTTTACGGTGTCCTACGTTTGGGCAGGGCCAAGAATGTGGCTGTTTTGTGTACACCAAGGATTTGTTTTGTTTTTGATGAGAGGATTAATTCTACCAAACCATGCCTTTTTCTTTTTCCACTTTTCCGACAGTTTAAGATCACAAAGTATTAATATAAACTAGATAACTTGTGGAGTGGTGTAGCTCTATCTTAAATGTTAGATCAACCTACGAGTAAGTTATCTAAGTTAATTCGGATATTAGATCGGGTTTGATACGATGTAGATTAAGTTAGGAAATTATATTAGCTTCGTGAATCGGAGGGTATCGTTCCACTAAGAGAGATACCTGTATTTAGTATTATTATGAATTTATGATACACTGGAATAAGTTTTAGTAGTGGTTAATAAAATTCAAAGTTACGTCACACTGTGGTTTTTACTGTTATCATAAAATTCGGTTTTATGGCTTATTTTTAACCGACGAAAAAACAGAGGAGGTTCTAAAGTCGACGCGTATATACCTATATTTCTTTTTTTCAACAATTGACATTAATCAGCTGATTTCTCATCTGTTATCTTAACTTAGTCATTATCAGACGTACTCGGACGTACAAAAGGGGGCGAACAAAAAAAATTACCTTATTAGAATTCAAGACCTACATACATAAATAATCATATTATGCTAAATGAGAGGTAAAAAATTTACCTTTTAATAATGCCATTAGTAAGCAACACAATACTTTCAGGTCATAGTTAGCGTGAATCTGATTTTTCATTGCTACAAATTGGAATACTCACAAACCTAGGTCAGATTGGATCTAATTTGTTAAGTACAAGAAAATAAAGGAATATTCACTATAAACTTTCTGAGTTTACCTTGGACATGACGTCAGTTAAGGAAAAACATCGTGAGGAAACCTGGACTTACAGTTAATATAAGTGTAAAATCCCCAACCTGTCGTGTGCAAGATTGGTGATCAATGCTCGTGCCTTCTCTGAATGAGTAGAGGCATTTGTCCTGCAGTGGGATAAAACACAGTGGCACTCCGGGAGCGCCAACAGAAGTGAAAACAAAACACAAACAGAATACTTTGCAATCGCTCACTGACATATCGGATATACATTAAAACCGAGTACATCCCGAGGGCAGCCGAACACATCCGAAGCGGGTATTTTTTCAATTGTTTTATAAACAAAACACGCGCTGTGTCGCTTACGGTGCGCGAGTTCAATGGTTTTTTTCCAAATCAAAAAATGCCCAACGTGCTTAAAGAAGTTTTCACTTCAATAATACACATACACACACCCCCACACCCCTACACACACACACTCACTCACACTAAATTTTTTTTCGATAAAGGGTAATAACCTCAGGTGAAAGTGAACTTCTCAATGTGACTGAGCTAATAGCTAAACCGCATTACTTCTACAATAGAGTACGAAAATAATCTCAACAATCGTTTATACAAGTTTAAACACCGATATCACGGTAAAGCCCCATTAATAAAAGAGGGAATTACCGCCGTTATTCACGCAAATAACTTAATAGGAGCTAACTTAGAAATTTACATAATAACCGCCTTTTCAACGTTTTGCGAGTTATTTTTCACTGAATTTTATGTTTATTCTAGCTTAGGCTAAGTACTAAGGCATCGAACTTACAAGTTTTATATTAACCCCCTTACAAATAAACGTATTATATCTGATGAATAGTTAAACACTGATTTCTCTCAAACTCAAACTCAAAGCATTTATTTCAATTAAACCAATTACAGGCACTTTTGAATTGTCAAGGGGTCGGTCAGTCAGAAAGATGAAGCTAGTTGCCCATTCCAAAGCGTAGGTACCTATGGAGAAGAACGGGCAAGAAACTCCATGGACACTCTTTTAAATCAAAATAATAATAATATCTCTTTCAGTCGTCAGTAATTTGACTTTCGAGAGAAGAAGACAAAGCGTTGTGTAACTATAAAGACGCTATACAACGTTTATTGGTATAAGGGGATTAGACTTTAACCGATCTATTCTGTAAAATCACCATGAAAACTTACGAGTTAGCTGCCAATAGTGTCAATCCCTAGCACCAGGTGAAATGACAGCTCACTTCAAAGTTTTCACGGTTTATCATTATGACTCGCCCGTCATGGAAATGTCAAGGTGAACAGCAGTGCGATTCTGTAACCATCTCACCGTGAAAACTTAGGTGACGTGAGTTTGTTTTTGCTAGGAATTGACACTATTGACAGCTCACTCCACGCTCTCCAATCGACCGGCAGTAGGCGATGAATTATTTGAAGTGTTTTACTGTGTTGTGTGGTTCCGGCAGGTGGTATTGCTGCGCACAGATGGTCTACCTACCTATCCTAAAAGGAGATAACAAAAAAAAAAAATCTCTGTCAAAATTCATAGTGAACTTTATGCTCTATAAAATAGGGTTGCTTCCACTGACAAGTCTGTCAAAATCACAGTGATCTTTATCCTCGTTGTAGTAAGGTTGCTGTTGGATTGCTACTGTCAGAGGTAAAATATATGTAACTGTGAACGGACTGTGCACAGGACGGCGGGTCGGTATGTACTCAGGAAAACTCATAAACTAATGACAATAAAAAGATTACCGAGAAAGGTTAAGGCGAAAGCGCCAGGGTAGCCCGCGAAATTCAATTTTTTTACGTTTTTTGCAATTTGCTGGTCAGTTTTAAGTTGTACGTTGATTAAAATATGATTCGCGGCCGTAACAAATATGTATTTACATAATGATAATCATTAAAGTCATCAACACAACTCTCTAAGACCATGTAATCCCCAAGAATGACTATTTCAGGAAATCTTGACATTTGGGGATTATACTAACTTAACAAGTTGTGTTACTGATTGTAATGATTATAATTCTGTAAATACATATTTGTTACGACCGCGAATCAAATTTTAATCAACGTATAACTTAATACTGACCAGCAAATTGTAAAAAACGTAAGAAAATTTGCATTTCGCGTGCTACCTTAGAGCTTCCCCCTTAAAGCCTTCTTAGTCACAAAATAAAAAAAGAAGACTTATTTCATGCTCTATGGTTCAAGAAAATAAAAACTTCATCAACTGATTTATCTTCCTGCGCAGTCTGTAGTGGAATAACTTCTTATTTCTTGAGGACTTGGTATAAGAAAGTAAAACAACTTCTTTATGTTCATTAAAATAATATTGCGGCCAAGACATGGCTAGGCTAAATGCTGGACTATTTATTTTTATGAGCTAAGGCTATTTCATTTGGTTCATATTTTGCGGTCAGATTATTCCAGTTCCTTCTATATTCCCAGTCTGAATTTATTTGACTTAGTTGCTTGACATTTAATCTAGAACAAAACGAATCAATGATGGATAATTATTTATGTTATGAGTTGCCAAGTTCACAAAAGGGTTGGGTGTGGTCTTTACTAGGAAACGATATTTTTAGGGTTCCGTACCTAAAGGGTAAAAAAACGGGACCCTATTACTAAGACTCCACTCACCGTCTGTCACCAGGCTGTATCTCATGAACCGTGATAGCTAGACAGTTGAAATTTCCACAGATGATGTATTTCTGTTGCCGCTATAACAACAAATACTAAAAACAGAATAAAATAAATATTTAATGGGGCTCCCATACAACAAACGTGTTTTTTTCGGCATTTTGCCTTGTGGTACCCTTCGTGTGGAACCCTTCGTGTGCGAGTCTGACTCGCACTTAGCCAGTTTCTTTTTAAACAGCTGCCTTGTGTAATTTTTTTATCAAACAAAGACTTACCATGTCGCGGACTACATACAAATCGAAACAATGATTTAAATCGTTAGAATTGCCTGAGCGCGTCAAAAGATGGTCACGTTTCAGTTTCATTCACTCTTAGTAAATTAATATCGTATAAATATTTATCGTTCCATACAGGATGTAGGTAGGTACTCATATGTGCTCCCACATCCTAGTATGGACACTATTTTGGTCGACATAAGTACGGTGAGGGCAAATCTGACGGTTTAAATATTTGATTGATTTGATTCGAAAGCGAATTCACTTGTTTTTTCAAGTAAATAATGTGGAGTCATCTCGACACCATTCAAACTGAGTGGAATATATACCTTGAATTTTGAATGAATTAAATGTTTAGAGAATAACATTCAATCGTCAATTGTTTATCAACCAGAACCAAAAGAAATGCAATTTGATTGCCGAGGAAAGCATCAACACTACGAACATCAGTATTTCAGATGTTTATACAACAAACTGCCAAGTTGCATTAAGTTTTGGAAGTTAGTGTTGCATCCCACAAGTGGCATAGTCCCGAGATCTCGGTTCTCAACTAATAATAATTGTACTATGCTGCAAACCTCCCAACTTGTAGCTAGGGCAAGTATATTCTGCTACTTCTGAGCTAATTAATAGTTATGCGGAATCTTTGCGAATGGAGCTAGCATAGTCGTGAATACCTTAGGTTCATGAAGTCTGGACAATTAATAAACTAGAGAGCCTCCATGAGAAAAGTTAAAGTGTTAGCATTACAATAATCAGCCTGGAAAGTTCCCACTGCTGGGGCACAGGCCTAATAACTGTGTGAGGGATTGAGCCGAAGTCCACCACGCGGGCCCGATGCGGGTTGGTACATGTCACATCGAATATTTGGTTCTAGGACATGCCGGATTCCTCACAATGTTTTCCATTACTGTTTTGAGAGCAATGGTGAGAGATCATTTATACAAAGTAAAGCGCCTGTCTGGGGTCAAACCTACGACAACTTTTAAGTCGCAGCTGTTACCACTTGAGTCTTGACCATCGGTGTTCTTATTTCTCCTAACTTTTCTAAAAGAATGTCTCTCGTTACCAAACTACTAAGGCTAAGTTTACACGACCCCATACACATACATTAAATTAATAGAAGTCTTTGATGGAAACGTACAGTAAATGCGGTAACCAATTTTGTAAATGGAACCACAAAGAGCATTGGATGCGTTCAGGTGTATCATCCTAGGACTCGGGTATCAATGGCATTAAATAAAATTAAATGCGGTTTATTTATTACTGTTAGTACGTTCCTTTGTAAGCCGATATGATCAGGTTTTTTTTTAAATAGAATTTTTCAATATTCATGAACCGTAAATAATAGATTTGAATAAAAGGTGAAATTCCTAGTGTGTGGCAACGTTTTTTTTTTTTTTTAAATTTAAAAAATATAAATAAAATATAAATGAAGCTAGAACGCAATATCTTCACATAGCAGGCGTGAACTTTCTAGAATATTTGCAAAGGAATTCCACTAGAAACCCGTCGGACACTAATGGAAGTTAATTACTTTACTAGCCCCTGAAATAATATGTTTTAATAAAAATATACTCCTTACCCAATGCACTTAGTTCTATGAAAGTTACTCTAGAGTAATGGTTTATTTATTTTTACCTAGAACCAAACATTCGAAGACATGTAGGTACCAACCCGCACTGGTTCCGCATGGTGGAATACGGCCCACTCCCTCTCACAGAGAGGAGGCCTGTGTCCCAGCAGTGGGAACATTAAATGAATAGCGAAATTCGCATGAAGTAAAAAATGAATAGTTTCGAAACTTTACTAAAATAATACAATAATATTTAAGGGGGGGGGGGGGGGTGAGCGTCAGGGTAGTCCTTTAAATTTTAATATGTATTTTGCAGGTCAGTGTCAAGTTGCATGTTATATGATTTTAATGATTAATAATTATAATGCTGTAAATAGATACTTGTTACGGTCGCGAATCATATTTTGTTCAATATGATACAACCTACCACTGACCTGCATATTGCAAAAAACGTAAGAAGCTGAAAAAAGGAAAGAGATTTAGAGATTTCTTATGAAATAAGCATCACCTTTGTACCTTTCTTTCTGTTCCATTCTTTTTTCATTTCTGTTTATATAATTATGTAGTAAAATAAATAAATAAGAAAAATTGTATTTCGCGGACTACCCTGGCGCTCTCCCCTTAAATAAACACAACAGGTAATGTGGTAAGTTTTGTAGGTTCTTCTAAAATTGTACCTACTATCACAAGTTATCATAAAAAAAAGGCAATTTGGATGAAAAGTAAGACATTAGAATTTTCCTACCAACATGGTAGGATGGATCCTTTTTGAATTTTATTGTTTTTTTGCAATAAGTACATGGAACCAATCAGTAAAATGGTTTGGAAAACCATATATTCAGATAGGGCCACAAATAGCTTGTTATACCCGATAAGAGAATATACATATGTAAAAGTAATTATTATTCTATTTTTTTCTTCATTTGTGTCAGGTACTCTCATTCCAAACTAGGACTTAATAAATAAATAAAAACTTTATTTAGTTCTGAAAACAACATGGCATAATATAAAAAAAAAGTAAAAGAACAAGAAGCTTTGGGTGCTAGATTGCAAATGCCCTGGACCCAATATAGGATTCCGTGACCCCTGCAACTACGGGACCATCACTGAGTGCTCGTCTGAGTTAAAAATACCTCGTAACTAATTAAATGAAATCCCTGAGCAAAATCGGCTATTAAGAAGACAAACTCATTTTCGAACACTCATAAAATAAAATGAGAACAATAAATTCTCCTGAAAGTTCCTTGAGACCAGAAATAATTAATTTGTTTGTGCCTTTACAAAATAAGGCCTCCTTTAGGTTAATTAAACCCCAGTCGGGTATCAGACCCTCCACTGCCTTTTTATTTAATTAATGGTATTTTTAGGGTTTTTCTATAGCTGTTGAGGTTAAGTTTACCTCATCATTAAACAGAGGGTGAAATACTAGATCACGACCTAAGTAATTGAATAAGCCATTAGTAAAAATAATTCCAATATTACGACGGGTTTTTGGCTAAGTAATAACAGCCGCACGGGTCGATCGATCAGGTTAAACTACGCTTGCCGCGGTTGGTCCCTAGATGGTCCATCTATACATGCCAAGACCGCTCCGTGCCTCGGAAAGCACGTTAAGCCATTGGTCCCGGCTGTCATTCGTCGACGATATTTTGACAGTCGTTACGGGTCGTCAGAAGCCCGAAAGTCTGAGAACCAGTCTTATTATACCAAGGGGTATCGTATTACCCAGTCACTGGGTTGTGGAGGTCAGATAGGCAGTCGCTCCATGTAAAAGTACTGGTGTTCAGCTGCATCCGGTTAGACTGGAAGCTGACCCCAACACAGTTGGGAAAAGGCTAGGCAGATGATTGGTGATGTTGTTCAGAAAGCTCAGAAGTACTTGCAACTGGCGTGCGTGGGTGACCAGATGCACGCGTGTAATAAAAGCATAAGGAGTATGCAAAGATCGTAGCAGGTGGCGTTCAGTGATTCTGCCTACCCTCATGGGAAGAAGGAGTGAGTATCTCGAAAATTACCTACCAGCATCAACCCAACTTTTCACCATAAATCTGTCATTATATCATAGGATGTATAATGCAAGATTGAATTAGTTATTACTATCTAATTTTTTTTATATCTCGGGACCATGTGGTCCCGGTCTTTTAGAAGGCGTACGAGGGGCCGAAGCCAACTCGCCGAGGCCCCTTAGGAAATTTTAATGAAATGCGGCACCAACCGACGCGGACGATTATCCCTGTATGCACTATGCAAGTGCACTCAAGGATAACCCCCGGTTGGTGTAGGACTATTGCAGGATATGGAAAAAGAAAAAAGTTGGACTATTGGTTTGGGTGGCTAAAGTGAACTGGTTACCAGGAACTATGGAAGAACTATGACCCCTGTCTGATCAATGTTTTATATTATACAATAAATGGATAAAATGGCAGGAGGTGACTTGCACACTCAATAAAGGGCCCCTGGAAACGGTCGCTAGCACATAGTGACGTAGCGACAAGGAACATGTCCTAAGACAAGCAACATGTCCTGAGGTGATTTTTGACAAATGCGTGCACTGACTGGACAGGTCCTCTCAATCTGTGTGGTTCTTTCCTTAAAAGACCACCTCAGACATCGATCTACATGGTCTTCATATAACCTGACCAAGATTATGTCTGGACTTTAAAAGAGACTGTGACCTCTGAGTTTGTTTCGGCCTTTCTTCTCAGAGTAGTCAGATAGGAAACGCCGACTTCATCTAGTTTTAAAAAACATGATTGACGTGTAAAAGTGTTTGTACATACAAACCTACTTACAAAAATAAAATCATTTATCATTTCATTTCATTTCATTGCTTTTGAGGAGTGAAGAGGTATTCCACGGCTATACCTATTATTAATTGATAAAAAAATCATTGTGAATCTTGATACGAAGTGAAAACCTGTTGTTTGTATTTTTAATTTGTTTTCTTTATCAAACGAGGCCGGTCTATGACATTGACAACAAGGAAGGAAGTAAAAATAATTATAAGTCAATTTTTTTTTAAATCCGTAAAAAATACAATCTAATTTCATAAGTCAATTAAGGAGCACGTTTAAAAACAGCAACTCTGAACATTTTCATACAGGTAAATTGAATAACATAAAAAGGTCAAATAACTTTGAAATTATTTCAGAAAAAAGGTAGAGAGTTTTAAACTATTTAGCCTGTATCAACGTTCCTATCCCAGATAATTTCAAGCTTCAATTTCCATCCTGAATCAAATTTATAATTTTTATTACCTTTTCGTACCGTATTCTAACAGTGAAGCAATTTTCAAGCAATAGACAGAAAAGAGCATAATCTAACAAATTACTACACAACAGAAGTAAAATACGTTTATTTGTGGTATACACTGGTAAACATGACGCGGAAAAAATTACCAAAACACAAAAAAGGACAAGTTGGGGGAAAATATGCATCACATCCACGCAAAATGGACATCGCTCAGCATAATGTTATGACCCTATGCGAGATAGTGCCCCAGCGCTGATTTTCAGGTGATTTTGACGTGATGACGTCAACCGGTGCTGTATACGAAGAGATAATACTAACAAAATAAGGAATAAAAAAATAAATAAATAGTACACAATGCCTAGTTCTAAATGCTTATAATATGAACATTAGCAGCACCCCGCGATTTCACTCACATAAGTGTCGATCCCGCGGGAATGTTATGATAAAAAGTATTCTATGTGTTATCCTGATGTATAAGCTATATTACTGTAAAGTTTCATCAAAATCCTTTTAGTAGTTTTTGCGTGGAAGAGTAACAAACATCCTCATACAATATTAGTAGGTTATAGTAGAATAGTAGGATAAATAATATCTATAAAATGGTAACATTCCGGGCTACGACTCACGCGCCGCTGGCATACACATTATTTATTATAATAAACATCATAAACACACATAAGACAGCAACTACCACACAAAAACGTCAGTTAAAGTACCGAGCATAGTCAACAACAATTCAGAATTTGCATAACGCGGACCTCTGAACTGCGATGGCAGCTCGTGGCAGAAAGTTAAGTATAGTTCGGTATAGCTCAGTATCGGTTATTGCATAAATAGCAGCGCATCGCGGCGGCCATGGCTCCTTTCTGCATGAAACATTCATAATGCAGTACATATTTTACTTTTACATCTCTCTTCATATGCAGTGATCGTAACACTACTTTGAACATTGAAATGCTTTTTAAATAAAACCGGGGTTTAGGGTTATGCTAGGACTTGAATTTTGCAAGTTTTGTTGGATTTAAAATCTTAAGTTGATATTCTGAGGTAAGGTTATTTGTTGGTTATACCTACTTGTAAGTCTTATGACAGAAAAATAAGCAGATAAAAACGACCTGAGAAAAAAATATCGCTAATAACTATCATGTTACTTGAAGTAATTTTAAAAATAATAACAATATTATGATTGACTTAGGTAATTTTAAAAGCACTAAAGTAAGCCTAGCTAAAAGTCCTAACTTATCTAATTTATTACAGTACAAGCACTTTACTAAAAAAAGATTCCTGTCACAGACAACGTATTGAATAAACTCCATTATCCCGACCAAAGATTTCGATAGTATTTTAATGCTGTCACGTTACGAGTTCGCTGATAAAAGTCGAAAATTATCATCTATCGGGGAATCCCACAAATTGCCGTGTTGCATTTTTCATGAGTCCTACAGTATCCGATGGTATGAATTGTTGATTTAATTATTGAGATAGACCCGTACTCGGAGTTTGAAGAATGGTTAGGGATCTTTTAGTTAATCATGAATAATAGCAGATACGATGGAAATTGTTTAAGAAAGATAGCAGAGAAAAAGAACGAAGAAGAGTGTTTGGATATTGCAAAATAGTCGTGTTTTAAAACTATTGTTGGATTGTGAAACACTTAAACATTTTCAAGACAGAATTTCCCGATTGTTGAATTATTTAGTTGTGATTTGATCGTGTGTAGACATTCCTACCTAATTATGTCACGATTTATTATGTTACTTAAGGGGACGTCATTGCCGGTGGAACTTCGTCGAGCATTTCCGACGTTTGGCCCCCAAACTGGAACGGGCCGGGGCCGCCTTCAAGCGGCTCTTGCCCAACCTGAGGGGGCCAAACGCCTCCTGCCGGAGGCTTTACGCGGGGGTCGTGCGGTCCATGGCCCTATACGGGGCCCCGGTGTGGGCGCGTTCACTGCGGCGGCGAGCCGCCCACTACCTGAACGCGCCCCAGAAGGTGGTAGCCGTAAGGATCATCCGGGGCTACCGCACGATCTCTGGCGAGGCGGCAAGCCTCATTGCCGGACTGCTGCCATGGGATCTGGAGGCGATAGTCCTCGCGCGCCTGCATGAGTGGCGCGCGGAGGCACTACGCCGGGGGGAAGTTCCGCTTCCGCGGCAAATTGCTGCGGAGCGGACGGATCTCCGGCGCGATCTCATGGCGACATGGAAGGAGCGACTGTCGCAACCCAGCGCAGGGCACGCCGCGATAGCGGCGATAAGACCCCTCTTTGAGGAGTGGCTAGAGAGGCGCCACGGCGCCCTCACCTACCGTCTGACGCAGGTCCTCACCGGACACGGAAGCTTCGGGAGGTTCCTGCACATCATCAGGCGGGAGGAAACGCCCGGGAGTCACCATTGCCAGGATCGCCCAGAGGACACGGTGGAGCACACGGTGGAGGTCTGCCCCGCTTGGGCGGAGCACCGCCGTGTCCTCGTAGAGGCGATCGGCAGCGGCGGCGACCTGTCGCGCCCGGCCCTGGTGCAAGCCATGGTCCGGGGCGAGAGGGAGTGGGAGGCAGTCACCTCCTTCTGCGAAGCGTAGGCGCGGGCCTGCGGGCGGAGAGTAATGGGTAGCTCACCGTCCGATCAGGACCAGGCCCGTGCCGGACGGCGCGTACGTGTTCCACGCGCGCCTCAAAGAGATGTCAGCATCGAGGAGGGGCCCCATAGCGCCGAAGCCTGCCGGGTCAGCCGGATTGTCCGAAAGGGTTACCGCCGACCCGGAACATAAAGGGCTAAGGAAGGAACACGGGTGGGTTTTAGTCAGTAAGAGTCTGACACTCCCTTCCGCTCCGCCCAGAGCGGGAGGGGTCATTTGATAATTTCCCATCCGCAAAAAAAAAAAAAAAAAGGGGACGTCATTACGTCATTCGTGAGTAGTTGCTGAAAATTAGCGCTGTTGACGCTAGTTTCGTCCGATGTCACTGCATTTTGCTGAGCAACGACCTGTTCTTGTAAAAATGCGACGCAGGGCTTAATTGTTCTTGTTATTGTTGTTTGTTACAAAAGTAGTTATTTTTCTACAGTAGTTTTTTGTTTGTGTGTTGTTATCCAGTGTCGCAACACAGTGTAATATAAAGCAATGTGTAAATGTATGTATGGTGTTTGGTCCCTGGCCCAGACAAAAAGCAATGGTCAAAATTGTTGTACTTTTGTTGCTTGAATGGCGAATTTTTTTTGTGTGTATTATATGTATTTTTGTTGTAATGTGCGTTTTGTTTGTGCAGAATAAACATTTTTTCTTTTCTTTTTTTTTTAATCATTAGTTAGTAACAAATAAACTGAAAATTATAAAGTATATAGGTACTTTTCGGCCTGAGCCTAAAGTTACACGTTCTCACTAAGCCTTATTATTCAATGAAACTCAACGAAACATAACATAATGTTATCTTGTAAGATCTATGGTACGGTTTTGTGTAAGAACACTGATAAATTCACTTTTACATCTATTTTCGTAGCACTTTCATAACAAAATATATCCGCTCGCAAAAAAACTAGTCAGGCGTAACATTACATAACATCACATACTTACGCTGTAAACAACATAATGCTATTCAAAGAGCTTTTATTCCTAAGCAACCGCTATTTTGTCGGCCATCTTGCTAAAATATAAATATGGCGACGAGATAATAACAGTTCATTTTTTTATTTTAGTAATGTGCACTGGAATACTTTACACAAATGGCTGTTGTGTATTATCAAAGTTCCATTTTAATAAATGGATTATCTTTTAATTAAGTAACTAGTAACTTTGGAAAAAACCAAATAACACCCAAGCATAAGTATCTAAATACTAATTTATTAGAAAGCTGGCTAATACTTAAAACCATCAACCGTAAACATTAGAATTTTACAGGTACCTACTACTCGTAGTAGCCTCGTTATTCCTTAAATAATACTTGTATAAAGAACAGTTCAGACCAGTTTTTCTCTAGAAAAGTGTATTAAAGTACTTTGAGATGACTTCGAGCCACTTTATCACCGACCAGCTCCAGTGTCCTCCAAATAAATCATGGGTTATCGGCAATTCGCACTTGTTCGTTTTCTTCGCCTGAACTATTGAAGTGAAAATGTTCCCCTATTCGGTACCCCGAACCCGAAGGTAGAATTTTTTCCTTACCAGCGTGGATTTTTTTAGATGTTACCTATTCGGATTGGGCCTTTAGGTAAATAATTTATGACATGATTCATACTGCAGTCTGTCAAAAAGAAATTTAATAGCAACAAGTCAAATGATTTTGAAAAAAAAAATAACACTTTAGTTTCCGTTAGATTACATTGAAATATTTAGAATAAGATTTCATAACCAACTTTCTACGATTCATAAAAAATTATGGGTTTTTGCGTCTTATTTTACAAAAGCTACAAGTTGTCCCCTTCTCAAATATTTAAAGTCCCACTATGTAAATCTGTACATAGTTTAATAATAAAACTGAAGAGTTTTTTTGGTTTTTCTTTGTTTGAACGCGCTAATCTCTGGAACTACCAGTCTTTTAAAAAAAAAAAAATTTGAATTTAATAGCCCCTTTCAACAGAAGGCTTATTTATACATCATGCTAGGGTCTTTAGGAGCCGAGCAAAACGAAATAATAAAGTCAGAATGAACGCTAAGCGCAAACGAAGGAACAGCGCGGGCAGACGATGCTATTCGATGCGACGGGGTGGGTCTGGGGAACAAGAAATTTTACGCGGACGAAGTCGCGGGCATAAGCTAGTATATTAAATACAAACCGACTTAGTTACATATTTGTATTTCTTAACAGATTTGCAAGATATTTCAGTACTGTTGACTATTAATTAAATATCTCTGACGGTAATAATTGATGGGAAACTGCTTACTTTGTATAATTCATGCATCAACGGGTGTGTCAAGTGGGTGATGTAATTATAAGGGGTTAAATTAATTTAGGTGTTAAGCTTGCTTAAATTCTGCTTAATTTCTTGTCTGCTGAAATTACTGAACGTTTTGTTTTTCGTTAATTTGTTGCCTCATGTATAAAATATTGTTATTCTTACTCAGCTTTCAACATAAATGTTAATATAAGAAACTGGCCAAGTGCGAGTCGACAAAAACGCAAAAAAATTACGCTTGTTGTATGGGAGCCCCCCATAAATATTTATTTTATTCTGTTTTTAGTATTGTTGTTATAGCGGCAACAGAAATACATCATCTGTGAAAATTTAAACTGTTTAGCTATCACGGTTCATGAGATACAGCTTGTTGACAGACAGACAGACGGACAGTGGAGTCTTAGTAATAGGGCCCCGTTTTTACCCTTTGGGTACGGAACCCTAAAAATTAAAAATATTTGAATAGGTATCTTATTAGATCAGATGAGATTTTTTATGAATTAGGTATTGATTGTTTAAAGGTAATGTTGTAAATTATTTAAACTTAAGTAAGACTATAAAATACCTAATTTAATGTACTTATGAATGGGCGCGCTATTCCGTATATCGTCAGTGGCCGCGGGGAATTTTGCCGCTCTTAGTAATTGCTAATTTATGATTTGATTTGATTATTTCTGTGATTAAATTTGTTAATTTTTTTCTGAATTTTAGTAAATGACAAACAATTCATTAAAAAACAAAATGTTTATCAAATATTTTTAAAGAGAAAGTAACTTTTTAAGTACCAAAATAATAACGATTACTTAATTTTTTAAGTACCAATATAAGTTATTATTTTGGTACCTACTTAAAAAAATTATTGCTAAATTGATGACTAAATTTTAACAAAGAATTGAATACTAGGTAATCGTAGACGACTGAAAAGCGTAATTTTATCAAGTGACGCGCAATTATAAACTTGGTATAACGTTTTCAGCGTTTTACATGTCGTTAAACCGAATCCCTTTAGTTGGATAGTTAAGAGCAATAAACGAACCAAAATGTTAATGAAGCTCTTAAAAACACGTGAAAACTTTCGATATAAAGCTTTAGTTAAACCTGCAATGTCATGGTTTTGGGAGAATTTATAAAGTGTAGTAGATACTTGAAGCAGGTGGCGTTCTGTAGTTTTTGCCTAGCCCCATGGGAAGAAAGCATAAGTTTATGTTAGTGTGTGTATACTTGGAGAATTAATCTTAACTAATTCGTGCCCTTGTATACGTGTCTTTTTGTCTCCACTGTATCCACGGGTAGCTTTAAACAATAGATGTTCTTCTAAGTTTGAATGTAGATCCAGTTAACCAATAAAAATACAGAAAATAAATGATGTGATCAACTGGACCCGCGGGTCCATTTCGAGTGGGTCTAATTGACCAAAGACTCCTAATATTATAAATATGAAAGTGAGTTTGTTTGTTTGTTGTTCAATGACGCCAAAACGGATAGACGGATTTGGATATCATTTAGCACACAGTTATACCATGTCTTGTTCGCAGATGAAATCGCGAGCAACAGTAAGTTTGATTTGATTTGAGATGAAAATCTGGAGCATATGGTGGAAACGTGGTCGCTCAGAATGGGTCTTATTAGAAGGCTAAAAGTCACCCAAAGGGCACTGGAGAGGGCTATGCTTGGAGTTTCCCTGCGTGACCGAATCAGAAATGAGGAGATCCGCAGGAGAACCAAGGTAACCGACATAGCCCGAAGAATTGCCAAACTTAAGTGGCAGTGGGCAGGGCACATTGCTCGCAGAACAGATGGCCGATGGGGCCGAAAGGTTCTGGAGTGGCGACCGCCTACCGGAAGACGTATTGTAGGAAGGCTTCCCACAAGGTGGACCGACGACCTTGTGAAGACCGCAGGAACCCATTTGGATCCAAGAAGCACAGAACCGGTCGAAGTGGAGGTGCTTGGGGGAGGCCTATGTCCAGCAGTGGACGTCATTTGGCTAAAATGATGGTGGAGAGCCTATGCCCATAAATTAAAAGCATTATTTAAGTATAATCGGTTGACAGAGTCACGTACAATACACCATAGCACAAAGATATTTAATATAACACAAACATACACTTACACAATGTGCATACTTATAGTACGAAAAATAATGACTGGTGAATTAAAATCTGATGTAAAACTTGTTAAAAAATTATATTACCATAACTTAAGAAACGCTAACCAGATTAAGTTGCGAAGAAATAGAACTAACTATGGTAAAAAGACTATCACCTAAGAAGGAGCACAATTATACAACAATCTGCTAAATATTATCAAGGATAGCGAATCGCTTGCAGTGTTTAAATCAAAATTAAAAAATACATTTATGACAACATCTATTAGAATTGCTCGATCGCTGTATATTACCTACATTACTTTATTTTTTACTTAAGCTTATTATTAAGTGAACTGTATGAGTAAATAAATTCGTTAACCTGATACACTATCATCGTTATCGCTGATAGAATGTCACTTTGTTTAAGCCAGGTCTACACAATCAGCACGCGTAGCATGACCACCCTAGAAACGGGCTTTGACGGCGGAAGATTAGACTTAATGACAGATTGTAAATTTCTACCGATGAAGAGAAGAAATGTTTCTATTCTTCAGTCGACAAAAGTCTACAATATGACCAACCAATGCCATGCCATGAGCGACCAATTTTTCTCTACTTTTGATACTTTGGGTTAGAAAAATTTCTTCTCAACAGGTGTCAAATAGTCTACATCACATTGGACTAGACAAGAATCTAGGTCAGCGGGATTGTCTGAAAGGGTTACCGCTGGCCCGGAACATAAAGGGCTAAGGAAGGAACACGGGTGGGTTTTAGTCAGTAAGAGTCTGACACTCCCTTCCGCTCCACCTAGAGCGGGAGGGGTCATTTGATGATTTCCCATCCGCAAAGAAAAAAAGCCAAGAATCTAAGTATATTATTTATTTTTATATTTTTGTTCCGCGTTGCTATGGAAAGAATAAACGTCTTTTTCTTCATAGAAATTCGAGTCTACGGGTCGCCCCGTGCTTGGGCAGAAGAGATGTTGAGTTGGATAGAAAGAAATTTGTCTATTCTTGGTAGAATAGAGATAGAATTGGTTATGCTACGCTAGCTGATGATGCAAATCTCTCAAAAGTTTGAAATTACTACATCACGAGGAATCCACCAAAGTTACGCTCCACCATTAATTAATGGGTTGAAACGTATACAACACGCCAACATAATCTACTCAACCAACCACAGATTAAAACCGCACTTTAGCTTTTAGCTGTAACTAAAAGCACAAATTTATTGTACACGTGATAACACCGCATACTATAATGAATACTAGCTGATTGCTTATTGGATAGGTAGGGAGAAACGATCGTGACATCCAATCAATGGATGGATTGCGATATCGCGACATGGATCGCAGTAAAAATCAGACGACTCTGATTGCTTACATACATGACGAATTGATGAAGCAATTAAAAAGCAAATTACGTGATTGAATTACATATTTTTGGTTTGCAATTGAAGAGACTTTGCCACTTCTCCAATAGAAAGTGGACAATATTTGGTCACAGAATACCGTAAATTAATAGAGTTCAAAAATTTACATTGCTCTTTATCGGGATTTGACATTGCGTTTGCGTCCCGTCGCTTTAAAAATTGGTTCGAGAACCTCTGAATCATGGTACGTAAATTTAAAGGTAAACGACTAAAGCTACACAGGATATTTAGAGACTTTACAACATAATAAAAGTAAGACGAAAGAAAAGCGTTCCCTGTAAGATATAAAAAAGTTGACAACGGCTCGGATAATTAAAAGACACTAGTTTTATTCAGATTTAAACAACTTGTACACTGAGCAGCTAACAGGCTAATGGGCCGTTCATTTATCAAAAGATAACTAAATTCAAATTATGTTGCTGTCTCAAATTATGGCGCTGACAGCAAGACATTAAGTTTACGACTTTGTTAGGCTGTACTGCGAGTTTCCTTTGCATTTCAGTTATATGTTTTGCTTGCCCTAACTAACGTTGTTATTTTCACGTAAACGTCAAAGTTTTGAAAACTGTCACAGGATTCCAAATTGTCAAAATTGACACAGAATCATGTCGTTACAATAGGAAACAGAAAGAAAGCCTATTTTTTCATAACGAGGATTTTTTTTTATTGTTTTATTTTTTTATTTGATTCTTTTTTTAGTCGATTCTTGTACACCAAACTGTATTTAATTTAAATTAAAGCTACAAATCCTGACCAAACAACCGCCTTTGTAATTCAATGTCATACAAAATCGGGAAGCACACAGAACCTTTTTTCGAGATTACAAAGAGCAAACTCTAGCATTGGAACAAAAATAGTCTAGGAGGCAGTAGCTTGACAAAGTATTTCCGATTCGAATTCAATTTATTCAGAGTACTCTCCAAGTGTTTATTCGCTCATCACAAGGGGGATTTAGAAGAGGAATTTTTCACCTTTTTTAGATGAACTCGCAGACAATGTTTCTTTTGTTGGTTTCTTTGTTAAAGATAAATAAATGCGGTGAGATGTCGCGGCGTTTTGTTGAAATTAATGATATTACTGTGTCCGTTTTATAAATTGTTGGACTTACCAACTGGTAGACTGGTGTTGTCTGTTGTTATTACCTGAAAAGAAAGAGATGTTTTCATTAGAATTTTTCAAACTTTATTTTAATTGAGAATATAATCGACTTGTAAGCTGTGACGGCAAACGGCATGATGCTCTCTTATTCCCCCGGTCCGCCGTCATTTGTTTGTTTTCTTGTCATTTATTTCAATGTTTCACATTTGCAGGGCGTCCATGACCAACATTTTTATAACTAAGGCCAAAGCCAAGCGAGCTACCCAGGCCGTCATGAGCGCCCTTGGCCTAGCACCATTGAAGAGTTAGTATGCTTCTTAAGGTTTTTTTTTTGTTTTCTCACTAATTGTATTTATTTTTCCTTTTTCACTTATCAAAATTATTAAGTAGTGAGTACAATTGAATCGTTTTCAATTTTAGACTTCGAATCATGGACATCGCGGAGATGCGGCGTTGGCGTGGGTCTTGAGACCACTCTCCATGCCAAACGTAGGCGCGTGTGGTCACTGTAAGTAGTTCTACCTAAGTGTGTTCTGGTTGTACTGCTAGTAAGTTTAACATATTATACTATAAAATGTCCATCTAGACCCTGACGACAGCCAGCACTACCGACCGCGCCAGCACTCTAGCTCTGCGCCGGATTTGCCGCAGCAGATCTAGGTTAAGGTCGAAGAGACATCGGTGAGCACCGAGGCTGAAGATGCTGCAACTGTACCGTTAGCACCTACCGCACCAATGAAAAAAAAAAAAAAAAGTTTGTCAGCTACCTCCATACAAAATTTTATCAAAATTGGTCCAGCCATTTGAGCGTGAAGAAGTAACAAACATATAAACACACACACACAAAATTTCGCCTTTATAATATTAGTATGGACTGTCGTCCCCAATGGTTTAGACATATTTCCATTTTACCCTCCATACTTTACCAGTCACGCAAAAAATTTCATACCATTCCTCTATAATGGTCCCTTTAGAATGGTAGGAACATCCAAGTTGCTTGGAACATACAATTTACGTAATAATACGTCCACACGCGATCCCCGCTTTATGCAAAGTGGATATACGTTTCTTTTGAGACGAGATAAAAGGGTAGTTCAATGTTCTCAGATCGTTGTGCCGTGTGGTAATGCTGTTAGTAGTTATGAGTGAGAAATTATGCAAAAGAGGGTTAAGTAAACTATATTTTAACTGGCAGCGCCCCGCCGTTTCACCCGCGTAAGTTTTCCGTGGGAATATCGGGATAAAAACTATCCTATGTCCGTTCCCGGGACTCAAACTATCTCTTCACCACATCAAAATCGATTCCGCGGTTTAAGCGTGAAGAGGTAACAGACAGACACACTTTCGTATTTATAATATTAGTATGGATCTGTGACTTTCCTATGTTATATTTTATCCCAAGTACTTTTTCATGTTCTACATACCATCATCATTTGCTTAGCCTTTTCCCAACTATGTTGGGCTCGGCTTCCAGTCTAACCGGATGCAGCTAAATACCAGTATTTTACATGGAGCGACTGCCTACCTGACCTCCACAACCCAGTTACTGTGTAATATGATACCCCTTGGTTAGACTGGTTGTCAGACTTTCGGGCTTCTGACGGCCCGTCACGACTGTCAAAGATCCGCGAATAACAGCCGAGACCAACGGCTTAACGAGCTTTCCGAGACACGGAGGGATCTTGATAAGTAAAGATGGTCACCCATCCACAGACCAACCGCGACAAGCGTAGCTTAACCTGATCGATCGACCTGTGCGGCGGTTATTATTTAGCCACAGACCCCTCATCATCATCGTCATGTTCTACAAACCATTTTGGCATTTTGGCTTGCACACTTATTCTATAATTTTATTTTTGATGACGTCTGTCTGCTTACTTCTTTTTCTTATTCTTGTCGCTTCTACGACTGTATTTCAGATCCTGTTGGCCTAAAACTTCGCCACTTCCACGGTGTCGTCGGTGGCAGCGCAGAGGTCACTTTGACTGCATGTTTTGAGGACACAGAGGGCAAGATAGGAGGTGGAGCATAGTACCACATCGACACCATGTCACCGTCCACTAATAGTTGTAGCTACAAACACCAGCGCTTCAAGCTACTACAATCTCTCAAATTTATTTAATAGATTTTCAACTTTATAGCGAAAGCATTAGGTTCAAGGTTGATTGGGAAAATGTGACAGTTTCGGGTAGCTTAGCTCTTGTACGTAAAAAAAATTTGAGCACCCAAAAGCTCACGATTTTGCACGAATACACCTCCTTTTACAAAAATCCGTTTTTTCTTTGACATCTAACTAATTAACGTTTCTGATTGATTGCTTTAAAATCGACACTAGCGCACGCGACAAAATCCCATAAACTCACGATGGGCGCGTTCAGATTTACGCAGAAATTAACGATTCAATCTTCTTTTAACTTTTTCTCAAATAGCCCCATTTTACGGTACTATGTTTCTTTTGCATTTTCTTTTGGCACAGACAAAATAAATCTTTCAGAGCATTTAATTAGGTCCTCGGTTATCAAACGCAAAATTAAAGTAAGTCCCTAAACACTTATCCTTAGCAAATAAATTAGACAAACATTACCTCCAAGATCAAAACCTGTATCACCAAAGCTACTGCATACTTTAGACTAGTTCAGACCCTCTATTCTGTGCTTATAATGTCATAACAATATCTCAAACTTCAAGATCGGATATTCCAGTGACATCTAGACGTTAATACTTTAAACCTATTTTTCCAGGAAGTGCTGCGACCAGTTTATCTGACAACTGACCATTCCAGGCCATTGTTGAGCTATCATTTATAACGTTGAGCTTTTATAGCGGAGCGCTTTTCACTTTATTGTTGACATGTCTAAGTCTATGTTGCTCGCATGGGGAGGTACAATGTGATATGGAATGATGGGTAATTTAATGTAGGTATGAAAGTGGCCGTCTTTTCTATCTATGAGGTTTATAAATGCTTAATCTTTGAACCGCCTATCACAGTCTGATCCCATGAAATGAAGAAAAATAATAAAAATTAAAGTATTTTCTGTAACACCAGGTATCACTTTGGACACCGGCCACCTCATCGGATTATTTGAACTTTTCCAATAACTTTTTTTATTTTTCGTCGATACACTTCAATACATTTCAAGCGAATTCTCATGCGATTTTTTTCCGCAGTGCGCGGACTTGAGTATATTAGTATTGTCTACAGATTGGCGATTATTTATCGCAACGATTAAAATTCGTAGTGCGCGCTTAGCCTAAGTGTCGTAGGTACGTAGTGTCGTGGTTTCGCTACTTAGGGTGAATGTCAGCACATCTAAGCCGCGTTTATGAGCATTCAGTGTTAATATTCCACAAATTGATGACACTGGCGGCTCTTGAACGTGGTTTAGACGTCTTAGGGCCTGTTCAAACCACGTTTTTTAGACGCGCGTTTTAGAAACGTGCGTCGACGGCGCGCTTTTATCCTACAGAGCAGTGCGTGCCAGTATCTGACTCGCGTGCGTATCGCATCTGTATCGCTACAACCGCGCGTCAACGGCGCGTTTAAAAAACGTGGTGTGCACAGGCCCTTAATCGCCCAATGCCCAATGTTCACGATAACTTCATGATCTGAACTTCAAAGTTCGCTTCGTCGAATTGTAACTTACAAGCTTCTTTATCTAACCGCTACCACAAGATAATCAACTCAGCCCATTGTAGTCCACGTCCAGGCCTATATCGCATCCAATCTGTCCCAGCTTTCTTCTTAAGGTCGTCGGTCAATCTAGCTGGGAGGCGTCCCACACTACGTTTCCCAATACACGGTCTCCACTCCAGGACTCGTCTGCTCCACCTGCCATCGGTCCTTCAACAAACATGGCCAGCCCACTGTCACTTCAGTTTGATTACTCTGCAAGATACGTTAACTCCGGTTCTTTTCCGGATAATTTCATTCCTGATTTTATCCACAAGACGTAACAGGTAGCTTTACTTATCACTTATTCAGTTCTTTATTACTAAGCACATTCCTTTATGAGCTGTTATCTTTATGTTGACATAACTCCGTAAAAGGCAAACTCAGAACCCATACATAATATTTATCATCATGCTCTATTAACTTTATGTGCAAACAAAAGTAAAAATGTTATGATCGACAAGTGCAGCAAGACAGTCGATACGCAACAGTATAACTTGAATATGACTAACTAGCGTCTGTCCGCGTTTAATTTAGTATTTCAACATTAAATATTTCCTATGACACTCGGCAATACTGTAGTTTCCCATTAGTGAAAGAATTTTCGGAATCGGATCAGTAGTTCCGAAGATTACCCCCTAATACAATCAAACTCACAAATTTTACCTCTTTACAATATTAAGGTGATAATATGTTGAAAAAAAATTTAGCTTTTCTATTTCGTGTAACTTGTTAAGTATGTGGAATAGAGATTTAACATTTTGGTATATGTTTTTTGACTGTTTGGTCTGGTATCATGTAAAATGAATACACGATTCAATGAAATTTTCTCGATACAAAAAAATTGCAATGTTACCTATATCTATTCTTTTACTTTTTTCGACATCACGGCGTAACGCTTAAGAGTTATCCAATGGATTTTACTTTAAAACAGAGAATTAACATAATATCAAAGTTTACTCAACGTAGTTTTAAATTTAATTCATATATTTTGTTAAAAAAGGAGTAAATTCGTTTTGGCACATTCGTCGTTTTATTCCGAGCGCACGCACATTATAGCCATCACTCTTCTTTTGCTTTTCAAAAGTAATTGCATCACTTTCGCTCGCTTAGTAGGTTTTCGAGGATTTTGGATTTTCGAGGTAGACTTAAAGAGTACAGATAAACATAACATGACATCACGCTTGCTTTCCCGGAATGGTTAGACAGAGCTGTACTTATAGTACATCCACATTTCATTGTCTTGTTTTCTCCCAAAGTTTTTTTTTTTGTTGCGTCATATTTGCCGCAAATAAACGTATTATCTTTTGTTTTCTTCTTTTTCGCTCAAAATCTTTTAGTAATATATTATTACGCCAGATATAGCCTGCGAATATGTTATTTAATTCTTTAGTGATACCTTTCAGATGTTAACTTTTTGTAACAGATGTTGTCATAAGGCTCCAGAAATTACGGCACTGGGCAGCAGTATTCTTCGTCTTCGTCGATGACACGATAGTAAATTAGATTTTGGGGTCCCGAAACCTCGCCACTTCCACGGCATCGTCGGTGGCAGCGCAGAGGTCACTATGACAAAGAATTTGGGGCGCAGAGGGCAGGATAAGAGGTCGGACATATAAACTATGTCATACCTCCCTTTGACTGTGTCGCAATCCGAATCGAATTAGTGTCATCAATCCGAATTGAATTAACCCGGAAGTGGTTTAGTTTTATATAGGTATTTACACCATTCATTAAGGAGGCCTTTGGCCAGCAGTCGGACAGGAAAGGTTGATAAAAAAAAAAATTTAGTGTTCCAGGCCGCCCAAGTGAAAACAAGAAAACTAACCCACTTCCTGTAATTCAGAAAAACAATCACAGCTAAACTGAGCGTTGAAAGTGTTTCCAAAAATCTTATTAAATCTAGCGAGTGTTTGAAAACAGAAGATAGGGCCTCGTCCCTGGTTTTCGCGTATTTTCCCTTCCCGATCTATGTGCCAGCAACTACTCGTAATCGTTCGAAATATTTTTAATCACTCTTTACTAATCCTTATCCCCGTCATATAGTTGATAAGCCGAATATTGTTTATCATCTTGTAAATCTCATCTTCATCTTTATCATACTAACCCCTATCTTTGCCCCCGGGAGCGCATGTACGGGTCTCAGCCAGCTATTCCTCTCATCAAACTTTAAAATCGAATTGAATAAAAACATTATTACATCATATTGCAATACTGAACGCTACAATTGTCAACTGGCAACATCGAAACGATTCTAATTTGACCAAATAAAATTTACAATGACATACTTTTACGATGTACTTCGAAATGAAATGAAAGTTAGTATATAGGTAAAGCAGTAAATTTCATATTTTGAGTACCTACGCGCATATTAATTTTTTTTTGGATCTTTTACTACTGGCTTTTAATTATTTGGGCATTTAATAAAATTCAATATTGCCGCTACTGAACAAAAATTAATTATTTGATGTTTGTCCTTTTGTGTGGTTCACTGAATGAAACGGAACAGCTGGAAAACATGTAATTTACAAATTGGCAAACTCAATTTGTGTGAACCAATTGCTGCTATATTTTTGGATTATTACTTCCGAAAATTTATATTACCTTTTTATTGTGCCGATAAAAAGTAATTTTAATAACAACATCCACTTGGGCCCTGACCATCGCATCATATTGGAATCTGTGCTACTAAATCATTTTCATCTAGCTTTTTTTTTGAGAGAGCAATGGTGGCCCAGTGGTAACAGCCGCGACTTAAAGGTCGTAGGTTCTAACCCAGACAGGCGCTTTACTTTGTGTAAATTATTTCATCACCACTGCTCTTAAAACTGTGAAGGAAAACATCAAATCAAATCATCATCTAGAACCAAAAATTCGAAGACATCTACAACCCGCATTGACCCTGCGTGGTGCATTACGGCCCACTCCCTCTCACAGAGAGGAGGCCTGTGTCCCAGCAGTGGGAACAGTATAGGCTGATTATGCTTCTGCTTTTTTTTGAGCATTAAATCGGTGAAAAACCGTTCTCAAAGTAATAAACAACAACTTTAACAACAAACACTCAAAATAATTCCTAGGTATACTATAATATATTCTATTATACTCAACTACATTGTTAAAACCTACCTACGTAACCTTTGATCTTTGAACCCATTTTGGCCATTTAACTCGATACAGCTAACTCAAATATCATCACCAAACTTCTATTTGACAGGCACCCAAATCTATTGCTATTATCCAAATTACCGTGCTCCCCTTACAAATTAATTGATTCTCGATATATTAATTAGGAAACGCCACTGTGAAATATTGTTACTCCGGCTGGATACTAATTATGCCAAGTCGGTATTATTGATCGGCATTATCATTATGGAGCCCTTGGGTGTTATAAATATGAGATAAGGGACAGTGAAGAATTTGCCTGTCCGAGCTACGATCCGTAGTTTATTGAAATAGTATATCGTACCTGAGGGTGAGGAGTTACATGGTACTAATTGAACTATCCGTCGAGAGTTGAGTGTGGTTGACTCTTGGTAACGAGGCGTCTTGGGAAATTTGAGCATTTTTGAATGTGGAACGGAGGTATCGGGTGTGACGAAACTTGAAAGGGTCTGTTCTGAATTGGGCTAAGATGTCATGAGCTCATTAAACTACTTCAGCTGAGAGATTTAAATTAAGAACATTTATTTATTTATTTATTATATTTTACAAAAATCTTACACACTAGTAACACAATTAAAAATCATTCGTAGGCAGGAAAATTTGCTAATCACAAGCTTTTACATTCGCCTATTGATCCCACTTTCGATGTATCAAACATTTTATGGGGTCTATGGAGATAACATAAATATATCAGGCAAAAGCCTGTTAAATATGTTTTCGATGTGGGATTGTGACTACATTTTGAACGTTTTTAATTACGAAAATTGGCTAATTGGCAGATACCTAAGAAACTTGGTGATTTTTTTTTACTTTTCAGCAACAAATCTACGCTGAAAATATGAACACGTATAAAACCAAATGCTCGAACACGATTGCTATGTATGCAATGCACCGAGAAACTTTTTTTTTCCGGATGGGAAATCATCAAATGATCTCTCCCGCTCTAGGTGGAGCGGAAGGGAGTGTCAGACTCTTACTGAGAAAAACCCACCCATGTTCCTTCCTTAGCCCTTTATGTTCCGGGCCAGCGGTAACCCTTGGGCGGCACGGAGAAGCTCGTCTACGCATTATCCTAATTAAATCATGTAACACTCATCCAAATCAGTCAATAACACTCTATAAACCCACTATCCCAGTGTGAGCTGAGCGATCCGATACGAGCGAGCCATTCACTACGTTTAATACACTTGGGCGTCGGCAGATAAGCAGCTGGCTTATGTACTATCTAACAATATAACTTATTGTGGCAGCCTAGCCTAGAAAATTGGGGTATTTCTTTCGGGGAAACTAAGTGGAAAGGATAAAGGTATTTTTTGTGTTTTTCTTTTTTTTTTCCTGTTTTTTTTTGGCTTGTTGTTTTGAACCAGAAAAACAAAAGCTTAGCGGACACAATTTGGTATGGTTACGTTCCCGATAGACCTATCTTACTTTTAGATTAACAAGTCTAGTTACAATCAAAGACCAGATGATAATAAAGACGTTTAAAAATACTACTCAAATAAGGTTCCAAAATCATATATTCAAAATATTAAGTCGAGAATCAGCACGTTTTGAAGATCAAAATGTACAATAAAACAACCGCACACTTCAAACACTGAAAACCAACTTCATTAGACCCCAACAATGATAGCTAATAACGTGTTCACGCGTTCACTCATCTACGTCACAATAAACAACAGTCAAGTCCCTCCATGCATACTATAAATGATTTGACAGCTTCCAACAGGCTAACATCGACATGTGCGGTTCGACCACCGCAGTCGGCGACTGGACCACACACACACACACTCACACAAACACACCCCTCATGCAGTGATTTAGGACGCGCAGCGTTTTACACGATTAATCTTGCATGATTGTCCGGACTGGTAATAGCGAGCATTGTCCAGGATTTATACGAACTACCTAGTTCCGCAATGCTCTATCTTTCGGAATTTCGTGATTACGCCCTTTATGAATAGCTGGCTTTAGACTTGGACTTTGCAATATGCAACCTGGGAGCAGCCGTCGTTTTGCAGTTTCAATACCTCTCTGTTCGTTAGATGTTTATGGCACATAACATTACGCTGATAGTTGCAGTGGTTATGCATTGCAATTGCCAACTGTCTGCAGACTAAAGACAGAAAGAATAAAGTGACTGCTGACTTGGGTCGTCGAGGTAAGGTGACAAGGGCGATCCTAACATGCAATACGTAGACTTACCTACTTGAATGTATCCATTAGCCTTTAAATTAAATTACTACTCGTATATTTTACCTAATTAGAAAAATATCTTCATAACATTACTAAAAATATAAATCTACGTAATAATAATAATGGGGGTGTGTACCTTCCAATCGAAGAAAATATGGCAATTATTTTAACCCTTCACTGTCACAATGCAAAGTTAAATTTCAGTCCACGTTCCCGACTTAAACCTTCATAAAAACAACCAATCAAAAAAATTTTAACCGTCATACTGGACAGAAATTAATTATGAAATTATTGGCCGACGGCATATCGAGAAATATTCAAAAAATAATTACATCTGCATTCACAGTAACAGGTGTTGTTTCAATGATAAAACAGAGCCAATTAAGCACAGAAGAGTACCACGAAATACGTGATTAATGAAAACGGTCCGGAAAATACGTAAACCAATTTATACGGACGCTGGGAACGGAATTCCGTTATGATTGGAGTTAATTGGTTTGAGTCAGAAGTTATTTTTTGAGTTACATATTTTTGGTTCCGTGATAATTGTCTCGCTTTCGTTTTAAAAATGTTTGTTTTGGAATTTGGTTCGGGTAAGTTCCTCCCTACGACGTACTTACGTACGCACCTAGAACATTTGGAAATACATATTTTAATGTTGAGTTTATTTTAAATATTTTGAATTACATAATGAGGTAATTTCTTTCAAGTAATTTTCATTTTTTGTAAAGTTCTAAGTAGGTAAGTTACAAGATTCATGTCAGGTTACGAAAGTACCCCTCAAAGGTAACACCATCAAACCACATGATTGCAATAAAATTATAAGAGTTTGTAGGTATTTTGAGTTTAAAGAAGAGGAGAAAACTAGGTTGAAATAAAAAATAATAAAAAAAATCACCAAAGAGAACCAATTTTTATTTCGACAGTTCAATCCATTAGAATCAATACGGTATCCGAAGTCAAACGGATTTTACCTTCATTTTGTTACAAGATACTGTGTGTAGAGAAGCTGGGTGATTGCAAGTCATCATTGAGATTGAATGTCGTCAAAGGGATCCGCTAAAATACTCGGAAATGGCGGAGGATGAGACGGCCATTTTGGGTTATTTTTGTTTTCCGTGATTTTCGACCTTCTACTCAGTACCGAAAGGTATCGAGTAGAATCTATTTATGATGTAATTGGGAAATAAGTTACAGCCTAAAATTTGGAATATTTATTGATATCTATACTTAGGTACTGGGCAGGCCTATGTTCAGCAGTGGACGTCTTTCGGCTGAAAAGATGATGATGACGATGATACTTAGGTACAAACATACGTGCCCAAAGGCATGTGGCATCTTTCAAAAAAACTGTCATCTATCTATCTTGTAAACTAATAATAAAGCTGAAGAGTTTGTTTGTTTGAACGCGCTAATCTCTGGAACTACCCAACGGATTTGAAAATTTATTTATGCATTTAATAGTCCAATGCTTGAGAAAGGTTGTAGGGTATTTAACATTACGCTAAGACCCTTAGGAGCCGAGCAAAAATAAAAAACGTCAGAAAGAACGGTAAGCGTAAACGAAGTAATAGAACGGGCAGGCGATGAATCGGGTGAATCGGGGGTACAAGAAATTTCGCGTGGACTAAGTTGCGGGCCAAAGCTAGTTAATGTTATAAAGAGGTGTAATTGTTTGTTAAAATTCTTTTACTGATGTTTCACTGCTGCCTAGTGCTATAAATATGATAGGATACCTATGTGTACCGGACGAGGCCGCAGGCAGAAGCTAGCCAATAAACATGCCAACATGTGCATAACCCTGCTATACTAAATCCAAACTTGTAAAACTTACAACGAAATAATTTACATTTATGTAATGCTTGAAAAATGTACTTAACAGAAAACAATATATTTTATCGATGAATCAATTCAAATACAAACCATAAACCTTGATGGCGCTCTACTTGTATTTATATACCATCTAAAAGAACCGTTCCTGTAGCAATATTCAACAATACAAACGTTTATGAATTCACTTTATTGATACAAGCTCGTAAAATTGCGTGTTAAATGACTCACGAGAATCCCGGATGATTCGCATCGAACTTTTTCTTTACATTCAGGGAAGAAGATCTACCCTAAATAATATCTTTGTGATTTATTTTACATCGTCGTTTGTAGGCAGAATTGTGTCTTTGTGCCTATGTATTGCTTACAGTGCCATTTACAAAAAAATCGTTGTTATGGGCTAAAATGGAGAAGGAAACACTTCTTAGGTATTCTGCGAAAGTGTGTTGTCATTCCGATAAAAGCTAGACCTAAATTCCATGTAGCGGGAAATATTTCTAACCCAGTGCTACTACCAAAAAAACATATCTGACATAGAAACAAAGATGGCGGCAAAATGTTTTTTTTTTCACGCTTTCTACCGTTAATAACAATGTAACTGTTAATATTAATAATGTAACCGTTAATAATAATAATGTTTTTTTCACGCTTTCTACCGTTAATAACAATGTAACTCTTAATATTAATAATGTAACCGTTAATAATAATAATGTTTTTTTCACGCTTTCTACCGTTGATAACGTTTTCATGATTGTTAGTTAGCTTATCGCACCAAAATGGCTAATAAGGCATGACATGTGTCCGTGGGTTGTTTATATCGTAGCAGGAGATCTCCTCTTATCTAAGAATTAGGTGATTATCTCTTACGTTCATTAATTACCGGGGCTACACCTATCAGATACAGGCCCGTTTCTTGTAGATGGCGTTTGGACTTTTTGCTTGAGAAGAAATAAAGTAAACCATAAGTGGTTTGTATTACCTTGTTTTTGAAGTGAAAACTTCTTTATGCCTGAGTTTACCAACATTCAAACCACCGGTTAGGTAGTTAAATAATTGGCTTATGTCAAATTTCCTAAGGAAATTTTAAATATAGAACTGATTAATATTTAATCAGTTGATTTAAATGTTGGTGAACACAATGCTTAGGCGCTCTTTTCACTCTTTCTGAACAGTGAACGAAACTGAACTGTCTACGAAACTGAACTCTCGCTCGGAGCGAGATGCCTAATCGGGTATACTCGGCACTGAATCGCGTATACTCGGCTCCAGACGTAATCAGATTGAAAAATTAGAAAATCATATAAGTTTTCACATTTATCGTGTGGAAGCACTTTTTTTTTCCTATACAGCATCTCGTAGTTGACCTTGAGAGGTCGTGACTACTTAACCGGACTATCCTGTGGTTGCCTTAAATAAACTCAAAACCTCCAGCCGCACATAGGTACCTTCTTTTTTTATAAAATATAATAAACACACAAAACTTTTTTGTGTTTATATAGGGTATTTTACGATATTATTACTTCACACAATCTACAACCTTTAAAAATTTAATCAACAGTGAAATAAATCAGGCCAAACAACGTGAGTTTTATCGTCTCATACAGTTATTGCCATAAAACAAGTACAAACGTCCTGTACCTACAAAAAGATATCAAACTCATTTAATTTTCCGCCAAAACAGAGTAATGACCAAGAGGGGTCTCTTTAATAAGACTGACGAGATTTTCTTGTGATTTTATTGCCCACTCCTCCGAGGAAATCGCCCGTTTAGATGTAACGGCCAACAATTTACAGATCTCTTCATGCCTTGTCCTAATTTTCTTTGAGTTTTTATGCGCCTGAACATTTCCTTGTTTACCCCCTTACTAATAAACGTATTATATCAGATGAATAGTTACACACAGATTTATCTCTTTCAGTCGTCAGTAATTTGAATATCGAAAGAAGAAGACAAAGCGTTGTGTAACTGTACGAGACAGATGCTGTACAACGTTTATTAGTAAACCTTGGTGTTTAAAATCGAGGATTACTCTGTTAAATTTGATTTGTTTAATTCATTGTTTTAATTCGTTGTTTAAGTCATTTGAAAGTGAATTCGAAATAATTATTTCCATTATTGCTTAACTAACTGTGCCCGCGACGTCAGTCGTTCGCGTGCATGTCGGTAAACAAATTGGAATTCATAGGTTTTAAAAGCCGACACTTACATTTTATTTATTTGTATAGATATTATGTGGATATATAGATATAGATTAAACATGCGGAGAAAATTCATTTGTAAATAGCGTTTATTGCAAAGTAATTTTCAGTTAACAGCCAATATTACCAATGAATAATTTATAGGTTTCATTGCTCACTTAATAATTCAAAACTGGAACTAGTTTACTGAATTATTCAGTCATGAACAAATTGTAAACCACTGTTTTATTATTCACAAATAGTTGCCAGGTATTTATACAACCGCATTATTAGCAGTGATTTAAATAGAAACATTCCGAACAAATAATTAAAAAAGTCACGGTATACAACGTTTATTAATTACAAATATTGATTTCGTTCGCACTTTAGTAATCAATTCACCCCGCAGTGCGATAACAGTTGCATTACGACTTTTAATATACGAAATTGAACCATGCGGGCGGGCGGTTATCAACAAAAGCCGAGTTTTTTGAAAGCACTCGACGCCCGGCAGGCGGAGGGTTAAATAAACAAAAAAGGCTTGGTGTGCGACAAAAACCACAACTATCTTCTGCTGAATCTTTTGTTTGTTATAACTCCATTGTTGGAATTAAACTGTGGTTTAGATATATCATAATGGGCTTATGTAGTATTCTGTAATTTGACCTTAATCTTGTTAAGGAGGCAGGGGCTGTGAATACGTTTTCTGGTAATACCGATAGTGAAAATATGGGGATCTTGAAATTTTGGCAAAATCTTTTCGGCAAAACGGCAGGTTTTGCCGAAAAGATTTTGCCAAAATTTCACTACCCAAACAAATTTTCGCAACCTTTTATTATACCAATGCAATGTTTGGAATAATTTTAGTATGCACATTTTCATTTGGTCAAATTTTTACTTGGCAGAATATTATTAAGGATAATGTCATTTAGGCATTTGGTCTTTAATCAAATGATTTATTACGGCAAACAATCTTTAGACAATAAACGTTTGGTCAAACGATTTGTTATGACAAAAAATATAAAGGCATAAATAAGATTTTTTGAGATTTTTTTTTGGGAATTAAATAATTAAAAAATGCAATTTTATTTTAAAATAATCATTTATTTAATAGAAAATATTTGTAACTTACTATTTTAATTTTTTTGCAATGGACATTATCGAGAACCGAATTAGTTACGAGGTTAATTATTTAAAAAAAAATGCTTAGGTTAGGTTAAAACTGTGACCTCCTACGCACGAGCCGAGCGAGCGAAGCGAGCGGTGCCGCGGCCGCGGCATGCGAGTGCCAGAAACGACTAAATTATATAGAAAAAAAATATGGAAAAAAGAGATTATTTTTAACAGGCTATCGAGAACCGAATTAGTTAGACGAGGTTAATTATTTTAAAAAAATGCTTAGGTTAGGTTAAAACTGTGACCTCCTACGCCCGAGCCGAGCGAGCGAAGCGAGCGGTGCCGCGGCAGCGGCCGGTGAGTGCCAGAAACGACTAGATTATATATAGAAAAAAAAAATATGGAAAAAAGAGATTATTTTTAGCAGGCTATCGAGAACCGAATAAGTTAGACGAGGTTAATAATAAAAAAAAATGCTTAGGTTAGGTTAAAACTGTGACCTCCTACGCACGAGCCGAGCGAGCTAAGCGAGCGGTGCCGTGGCAGAGGCCGGCGAGTGCCAGAAAAAAAAAAAAATACTACCAGATTACTTAATATTATTATTACCTGTTTAGAATTTGTCCCAAGTGGAAAAAACACCCTTGTAATAAAACGTCTTCAAAGTTAGATCTTATGGTTAAAATGGCTGCCTTAAAACTGCGAAAACTGATGATACTAAATATTTGGCAAATGTAATTTTGCGTAAAATGAGTTATTCCAACTGAAATATTTGACTAAATAAAAATTGGTAAAAGTACTAGTTGGTAAAGAAGTTATTGTTTAAACGTTCACTTGCCAAACATTAGGTTTGGGTTACAATTATTTGTGAAGAGATTTTTGCTAAGTAATAATTTGGCAAATGAAATTATGCGGAAAATTGTTTGGGAAGTGATAATTTGGCAAAATCTTTTCGGCAAAACAAGGGAGACCCGAAAATATGAAATAACGAAAGGGACATTTTGTCAAAAATGAATTTAATATAAGTTAACGGAAAAGTGTGCAATCCGTCATTCTATACAATTCCTAGGAAATGTGTACAATTCCTAAAATAGATAGGAAATCTATGATATATTTTTTAATATGCACTTTTCTTAGGAAATCTATACATTTCCTAAATAGCAATCGGAAATCTTAAAAAATCAATATGTTGTGCTACTAGACGACATGGATGCAAGAGCGAGCGAAGGGCACCCCGAGGTTCGGTTTGGTTAGGTTCCTTTAAACCCTGCAGGCAGAAAGAGGAGCCCCGTAGAAATAAAACATGCAGCATACTAAATTAATGCTTTAGAATGATATGCTTATTTTTATATATTTCCTAGTATCATTACAAACGTGTTTTATTTCTTTTAGTCACAGAAAATTAAAGAATATTAATATTAAAGAATCTTTGAAAGATTATTTTACACGTTTCCTAAGTAGGCTCGGAATTGCATATATTTCCTAGGAATTGTGTAAAATTCCTAGGTTTCATACATTTCCGGTAACATATATCTTTCCTCTCAGAATTTCCTGCTCTATCGAGATACATAACGGAAATACATATAAAGCTGTTAGGGCTCGTACTGGGTAGTATTAATATTAATACGTCAACAAGCAGCATAGATTTTCAGATAATTTAATTAAAAAGGACCAACGAGGCTATCCCCTATTACTTAGCATACATTAATAATTAATATTTACGGCACAAGGGATGAAGGTAAGGTGAGTACACACCCTTGTCGGTTTTTCTAAGGAACAGAAAACAAACATTTAATTATGATGACGCTATACAATCTCTCTACGTAAACAACGAAAAAATATGCCAAGAAAGATTGGATATCAAAAGACTTTAAAAACACGTCAAGTTACGTTTTACGGACCCTAAAATTAAAAATGTTGCTTCCCGGTTTCTGCGTCTGTTCTGACGTTAGTATACGGCAAATTGCTTTTTAAAATATCGTACAGACGCGACTTCGTTAAGGCTACATTAAACACAGTTGAATAAATTTTATTAAGTACAGCACCAAATAAAACTGGAGATGTCGTATTGAAATATGAATGAAAATATAATTCGCACGTGTTGAATATATCAAGTTAATACCATAGCTTAGGATAATCAGCCTATAATGTACCCATTGCTGCGACACAGGCCTCCTTCACGTGATAGGGTGTGGGCCGTAATCCACCACTCGGGCCCAGTACGGGTGTAAATAGCATAATCAGCCTATTAATGTTCCCACTGCTGGGACAAAGGCCGAGATGAGAGCGAGCGGGTTGTGAATATAATCATTTAATTATTATTGCTTTTAATAATAAATCCTCTATCCAATTTCTAAGAACCACTCTAAATTTGGCCTTTTGTGTCGACTGTAGTTAGATTTTTGGTCCTTACATCCTCCCGTGTCCCTCTGGTGTGTCCGACTGGTTCTAATTTAGGCCTCATTTCCGACCAACATCCTGGATAGACACAAACCGGTATATAATGTTGACACCCTTTGTCAAAGTAATGGACAGATTACTAACTTCACAGAAACGCTTAATTAAACTGAAACCTTAAACTTCACGCCTCTTCATTGAACTTTAATCGGTTTTCAAAAGAAATAAAAATGGATTAGTAAGTCGTTGGACAACTTTCACTTCACCCTAAAAAAGTTTTCTGAAGAAACGTGCTTTAACTTAAACTATAAAATACCTCTGCACGGGCCATTAATACTGAAGCTATTGGTAGTGTTTTAAATTCTTATCTCATTTTGCACTGAGTGCTCAAATTTCACGTGAATTTTGGGCAAAACTAACAGGAAGGTACTGTTACCGGTTCAGACCGGTTTATAAAGTTTCTGTAGATATATCGGGAGTGTACTACAACAAGATGGGGCAAAATTAATGTCATAATGTGAATGTGCCACAAATTTTGCTAATGGCGTTATAAAGGGATTGCCATTTGATAGATATGTTGTTGACAAGTAGAGAATTAGTTGACAATGCAATGGAGAGATACACACTGTCACACAGTTCATGCAACGATGGGGATTTTGGAACACCAATTTTGGGGCCGTGTGATCTCCTGTTTCGGCGGCACGAACTGGTCGGCCAGATCGCCAGATCTGACGGCGCCAGGCTTCTTTCTTTGGGGCTTTTTGAAATCTCGCGGTTTACCACAACAAACCACAAACCATGCAAGTCTTGAAAGGCAACATTGAAGAAGAAATCACCAATTTCTAGGATGTTTTGCGTACAACAATTCAAAATGCCGAACGAGCACAAATGTGCATCAACTCAGGAGGTGATCATTTCCCCGATTACATTTTTCGAATTAATGTTATATTGAATCTAATCTAATCTAAAAGTAATGTTATTTCGCCTCGATCCAGCTGGACCGCCTCGATAACACCTGCCTTCCTACCTCAACCCTTAAACTTCATTAAAACAACAAAGAAAATAAATAATTCCTCAACTGTTTCCTTTGTGACGAAACACTTAGTTTGAGTAAAAGACCTGAACAAAACAGCAGTAACTCCATCACAAAGAACATGTTTTCTCAGCAAAAAGCAGAGATTACATCTTTCAATTTAAAAAAGTCCTACTAGTTCCGAAGGTTTAGAAAAGAGCAACAATATATATTCCTTTGAGGCGAATGCTGCCTAACACGGGAAAGCAATTCCGTTTTCGCAGTCCGAAGGCTTATTATTCAAGTTGTGATTGCCACCAAACCATTGCAAATATAAAATGTTGGAGAAATCTGATACGAAAGAGATTTAGGAATTGAATTGTAGTAAGCAATGGTTTGGAAGGTGAGGCATTTAGGAGAATGAGTTTACCAATGTAGAAATGTGTGTGTGAACATTTTTTTTTTATGAAAATGTTCATACACTCATTTCCAAGGCTGTATAGTATGGAGATTATTACAACTAATTGAATAACTCAAACAGCGAAATCATTTCTTATCTACTTGTCGAACAATGTAAGATGCAAAAGGCGTACGTAAGGATCGTATCTGTGGGCGTTCTGTAGTTTCTTCCTACCCCTATAATAAGAAGGCGTGAATTTGTTTATGTATATGTCGGAGTTGGTTCTCAATTACTGTACATAATTATTTTACTATGTATCTAGTTGTGTCATGTATCTATTGTGTGATTTGCTAGTGTGATTAATTGTTCATGAAATTATAATCTTATTTGAACTGCAAACCGTTTTTCTATTGCGCAATAACCAACACTACCCACAGTACGCCCACAGTAATTAAAATATGCCTGATAATAACGAGACAGAAACCTACCTTCTCCGATATATATATTTTCGAACAATATTTTCTTTGCGAAGACAAACAATTATGAAATAAGCGAACGTACTTCCAAAAAAATAAACAAAACTCAGGACCCAAAACACGAACGTTTATTTAATTGTTCACAACCATTCCGTAACGCATTTTCAGACGTTTCTGCTTTTATTAAAGGGTTTACTAGACACAACAAATTCTAAACATTTGTCAGCAACCTGCTGTGGGCAGGCAGAATCATTAATTTACGACACTCATTTATCTTGCGAATCCGAAGTAAACAATGAAATGGTGTGATCAATAAAAAGACCTTTCACAGATCGTCTATTGTCAGTGTGAAAGGTTTTAATAAATACTGGGTCTACTTTTCGTGGGGCTGTCTGTGAGATGGGCAATTTTGTGAATAAAATTGGGTTCTTTCATTAGTTGGTAATCGGTAGGACAGGATTTAACAATGTTTAGGGTGCTGTGCTGATTAATCGTGTGTCCTTTTAACAATGTTTAGGTTGCTGTGCTGATTTTATGTCCGCTAGAGGGCGCTATCTTCAATTTATTGTGATGCCACATAGCCTTTAACCAGCGGACAACCAAGACGCTTCCAACGATATCTCATTTGACTAAGAACGACAAGTTGTTTAGAAGTTACGAGGGAACAGATGAACATGAGGGTTATGATTTTGACCGGTGTGTATGTTACATACTTACATACCGGCCAAAATCATAACCCTCCTTTTTGCTTCGCCGTAGTCGGGTAATAAACGATTTTGATTTTTTCTTAAAAATAGCTATACTACAAACAACATATATATTATATATAGGTACTATAAACGTCACGTATATAATATCTATACTATAAACAACCACAGCGATATTTCAGTGCGGTATTTTTAGTATTCAAGTATTGAAAGTGCCGATCAAAGATACATAGCGTCAGATGCATAAAGTTTCACGAAACTCGTAAAATATTTCTACGAATGGTTGCTTTGATATTTTATTAGAGGATCGTACCTACCTGTCTGTCATACATACAGCAATTTTATTTTCTTTATCTGTAACCTACTACATGTTTGAAACTTTGTACGTCGTGATTTACGGGATCAAAATGCTAAACGTGCATTTTAAAAGTAAAATTACGGTACGGTCATTATCACGACAGCTACGACCTACCTGCACGGTGAAGGAACAAGTAGAGACACTGGACTGACCAGCCCACTAATGGCGTAACACACTATCAGTAGCAATGGCTTTCATTTTGACAGTTCAACAACATTCATAGCGTTATTTACGTTGTTGAGTAGACAAATTTTACGAACATATGAAGCAATGGATTAGCAATATCCTTCAAAATTATACAGATTGAGATTGATCGTGTATTACGCAATGGGTTGCCAGAACTGACTCAAGTTATGTTCTGCAACTTAATTTTACTTACACTTAATTTTATTCAGCTACGTAAGTGTTGCCAACACTCTGAATAAAAAATACGGATCAAAAAGGTAACATGCGTCCGCTATGTGACAACGAAAATTGCTCAAGAACATTTACGACGGAAGGCATTTCATACAAACTTTTAAGCCCTTGTTTTTCGAAATGAATTTATTAACCGATTTACTTCAAACGCATAATCGGGATACACAGGACTAAAAAGTTAGTAAAGAACATTTTTCAAATGTCTTATTTAAAAAAAGATAACGGGAGATCTCTGTTTCCATAGAAAATTTAAAATCGGCCTTATTTGGCTGTAACACTATTTTTCGAAAATGTTCTTATGTAACTTTTTAGACCTTTGTTTCCTGCTTAGGCGTATGAAGTGTGTATGAAATGCCGTACGTCGTAAACGCTCTTAATATCTTCACTACTCTACTAGCAAAAATATTGATCACAATATCCTAACTTGTAGATACAACATAGATTCAACCAATGCATGGCAATATAATGTTTATTGCATTCCTGCAATACCATACGGTTGAATCTATCAACAATGTAAATTCATTGTGAGAGTTGAGAGGATATGTCAAAGCATTCAGAGGAAATTCTTATTATTGGTTTCTTATATATCTAAAGGGTCATTATTTCTGTCGGTCACATAAGCAATTGAGAATTTTCAATAAATATTTGCGAGTGCTTCGCAAATATTTATTGAAAATTTTCAAACGCTTTCAAGTGCCTTTTGCTATTTATTTTCTTATTGCTTCCAGTAAGAAGTTGTCGTGTTTATTTTTATATTTAAGTTATTTTGACTGCCTCTTTGGTCTAGTGGTCGCAAGCGCTACTGCTGAGCATGAGGTCCTGGGTTCGAGTTCCGGGTCAGAAAAAGTGTTTTTGGGAGACTTTGGGAGTCTGAATTTGTGGCAATAGGCTCGCCTCCTATTACATGGGACTTAAACATAACTGGCGAAATGTGAGTTCACCTACCTAACCCTTTGGAGATATCAGGCAAGATAATATGTTGTTTTATGTGTTACTACCTGCGCCCCGCGGTTTCACCGCCGTAAACGTCGATCCTGTGGGAATATCGGGATAGAAAGTGGCCTATATGTTAATCTAGGGGATCAGCTACCTCCATACAAAATTGTATCAAAATTGGTCCAGCCGTTTGAGCGTGAAGAAGTAACAAACACATAAATACACACACACTCTCACCCCCTCACAAATATTAGTGTGATGTTATTTTGGTCAAGGGAATAAGTTAGGTTTTTGGAAAACCACAGTGGAATGGAAAACGTTTAAAAGGCGTTGCTGTCAATTATGCTTGAATGTGTTTGACATGATAATTTAAATAAAATTTGCTGTTAACACAACAGTTGGTATATTTATGGACAACGTAAAGTCCTGTGAAAAATGATTCAATAATGTAAGCAATCTACTACCTCATTCACTGAATAAAAACTTTTTTCACAAAACATACTAATACAACAAAATAGTTTTCCTTCGAAAAAGTTTACCAACTTCTGAGACCCTAATTTCGTTGACGTGGACCTCGTATAGTAAAAGATGAAAATTTTATCTTGTACGAAATTATTTATATTATTTCTTTACGGCGGCAATTTTTCATTTGGCCTTTCAAAGAACGTTCCCAAATCTGTCAAAGTTCAGTCGTTTATGTGCGAAGACGTGTGTCTAAATTAATGACGTCACGACCCACTGATATGATTCACTGTGACGTCACGGAAGGCCGGATTTATGGACCTGATATATCCTCGTTAAGGAAGAATGAGATAGGTTAAACTGTTTTGGATTAGTTATATATTTGTTAGGAATAGGTATGTAAGAAAATTGGTCCTGTGTCTATTGGTCTTTATGTAAGGTTCCGCATCAAAAGACCAACATTTTAATTCAATTAATCTTTATTGCATCCATAATGTACACATACAGGTGGTAAGTATAAATTAATAGAATCAATTATGGACTCTGTTGGGCACAGCAAATTTTAAATACCTAACCACCAATCTCTTATGGAAATGTGTTTATGGTATAAATCTAACTTAGAAAGATGTATTAATGATTATAATTCTCTAAATATGTACCTGTTATTGTCAAGAACCATATTTTGATCAAGATACAACCTGACACTGACCTGCAAATTGCAAAAACGTAAGAAAATTTGAATATCGCGGTTTCAACTACCCATTCACCTTATGAAGTGCGTTGAAAAACCAATGCGCGAAAAAGTCGCCGCGGGAGAAATTCGCTCGTGCGTACCTGGGCTCACATCCAAAAAAGGCCAATTAAATGCCAAATACAAACAGACACTTAGTGAAAATACAATAATGCTATCTTTTACTCCTTAAACAGACAAACGAAACAAAATACCTACATACACATATTAGTAAGAAAACAGGTTTTTTATCTTTCGTAATTTAAGATACCGTTGTCAAACTAAAGACATCTTGGCATGTTGTAAGGATTAATTGCGTCATTAACTACACTAAGTAGGTATGTACATCAAACGTCCAAGGATAAGCGCTTTTGCCATCTTTTACGTGATAAAACATCGTATCTTTTTCCATTAAAAATCTCTTTACCCGTAGTTTGTGAGAAGTAAATTTTTCGTAAATGAACTCAGCTGCGTCAGCCAGGTTAATAATGGATTTAACTTCCAATCTTTCGGGAGTGTTTGATTTAGCGTAGGTACATCAAGCTACCCGAAACCAAAAATTTTCCCAATCAACATTGGATCTTATGCTTTATCGAAAAAGTTGAAAAACAGATTGTAGTAGATTGATGTGCTGGCGTCTGTACAGTCACGAGCAAAAGTATGTATACACTTGACTTTATTCAAAGGCGATTTTCTCCTATATTTTTGAATGAAATTTTATATTAGTAGGAACATAGTATTTTCGAACCCATAGGTATATGTAAAGTGTCGTATTTCAACGTTGCATTCGTTATTTCGTGAAAAAATCGCAATTTAAAGTTGCCAAGTGTTGACATATTGGTGCTCGTGACTGTACATGACTATGTCATTACTATTGGCTGTGTTTGTAAAATGCTGGGTACAGAATGGACCAACGGAGTAACGCAACACAATAGTGTAACAAAACATCTTTGTCAGGGTAGATTTATATTAGTAATACTAGCTGACCCGGAACATCGTACATAATTAAATAATGTGACAATACAGAATTAAATAATGTGACAAAGTTCAACTTTTTTACCATTATCATTATCTGTGTCTCGCTGCTGATCAGTGTGGTTACCACGTCACAAAGGAAAGAAATTACATAATTGTTTGTTGTAAAATTTTATAGTGCGTTCAGAAATTTATTTTGTGACTAAACTTAGAAAGATATATCAAGCTACATAAAAAAATGTCTGTCTTGAAAATAAACTAAAATAGAAATAAAATAAAAAAGTAAAGGACAGACCAAAAAAAAAATCGAACTATACGATCTTATTACCTCCGTATAATTTAATGAACGCACGTTAATAAAATTGTAGCTTTTACTATTTTCTTTACAAGTTCTTCATACGATAAACCTTCTTGAACTTCTAAAAATATTTCAAAACCAAAATTAGCCAATTCAGTCTAGCCGTTCTCGAGTTTTATTGAGACTAACAAACGTCATTTCATTTTTATATATATAGATTACTAGCTTCCGGGTATGTCTATCAAAACCATCCTATGTCCTTCCCCAGGATGCAATCTATATCTCTGCCAATTTTATCGAAATCCGTTCAGTGGTTTAGGCGAGAAAAGGTAACATTCAGACAGACAAAGTTACTTTCGAATTTATAATATTAGTATGGATAGAAAACAGTCCATGATAAGCTTGTTATAGTCGAGTTATGTTGTGTCATTTTAATTAAATCGTTAAAAAGTCACTGTCAGTTATAATATCATTTTGACATTGAAGTCAGTTTAACAAGTTGCTGACATGAGTCAGTCTTGAACGAGGCACCCGAGTGACAAGTTTTGAGTTTGGTAATTAATAATGTAAAATGTACTGAATTAAGCTGAATAATTTATAATAAATATTATTATAGCGTTGATTTATTTGTTGTTTCAATTCTATGACTCCCTTCTGAGGTGAGTTTATAATAGGGTTCGCCGTATTCACTTATTTAGCTTTATATTTCCTCTTTTGATGCGTTATCGTTTAGATTATATTTAGAACTGCAAAGCCAGGTACTACATTAGCGATTACTTCTCAAATACGTAGAGTGGGTAGCTTAATTAAAACTTTTTTTTCTGATCTAATACTGATTCGATTAAGGTAATCGGCATTTTAGATCATACGTTACTTCTGGGACAATTTTCTACTCACGGAATAGAAAAAAAATTCTATTCCGTGTTTCTACTAGTTCAAATAATGTAAAATTCAAACCAAAACAATGTTTATCAAAAGAAAATCAATCCATCTGCTTAGCCTTATCCTAACTATGATGTGGTCGGCTTCCAGTCTCACCAGTTGCAGCTGAATACCAGTGTTTTACATGGAGCGACTGCCTATCTGACCTCCACAACCCAGTTACTGGGTAACACGATACCCCCTGGCAAGACCGGTGGACGAGCTTCTGACTAACCGTAAATTGTAGATCATTCAAGCCATTGCTTAACGTGATTTCCGAGGCACCGATGGGTTTCGATATGTAATGGATGGTCACCCATCCACGGACTGGCCTCGGCAAGCGTTGCTTGAAGATCGACTCGTGTGGTTGTTATTATTTAGCCACGAGCCTCTCGATTTTATCGAAAGAAAATATCTGCATGAATAATGTGGATCTTCAAACCTTTACCCTTAAATTAATTATTATTTTCTAGCTGCGCCCCGCGGTTTCGCCCGCGTAAATGTCGATCCCGTGGGAATATCGGGATAAAGTAGCCTATATGTTAGTCCAGGGTGTCGGCTACCTCCATACAAAATTTTATCAAAATTGGTCCCGCCGTTTGAGCGTGAAGAAGTTACAAATATATAAACACACCCCCACACACTCACAAACTTTCGCCTGTATAATATTAGTGTGATCTTTTACGACTCCCAGCAGTAAAACTGTAGGTACAGACCGTTCAGTTATGTTACCTCTGATTTTGGAACACTGTCCAAATCACAGTGATCTTTATTCTCATTCTAATAAGGTTGCAGTTGGGTTGCTGCCAGTGACAAGTCTGTCAAAATTATTGTGATCTTTATTCTCGTTATAATAAGGTTGCTGCTGTCACAGGTAAAATAACGGTGAACGGACTTTACATATCTTTTGGATACACATGGCTTTTTAACAACCTCTTAGTTCAACATCATTAGAACCGCTTCACAGCTTCTCCCCATAAAGTATGGGGTGAAAAGAAATACGGCTTAATGCGTCGCCCTATCACATCCAACATCCAGTTTGATCCAATGAACCATGGAGGTCCGTTAAGTACCTAAGAACGTGACGCAGGTTTTTTTGGTTTAAAATGTACTTTCTTCTGATTACTTTGAATTTGAGATAAGATACTAAAATCAACTTCGAAAGAATCTTTATAAGATTTGTAATATTTTTTTTTTTAAATAAGTATTTTATATATCAGATAAACGTATTTTCTTTCTTTCTTTCCTTCTTTCAATTACTCCATCAATCTGCCTAGCCTTTTCACAACTATGTTAGGGTCGGCTTCCAGTCTAATGGAAATAACAGTATGTTATATGGAGCGACTGCCTGTCTGACCTCCACAGCCCAGTAACTGGGTAACACGATAAGACTGAGTGTCAGACTATTAGGCTTCTGACTACCCGTCACGACTGTCAAAGATCTTTGAATGACCTGGACCAACGGTTTAAACTGCTTTCCAAGACACACTTGCTTACTGACTTCATCATCATCTGCCTAGCCTTTTCCCAACTATGTTGGGGTTGGCTTCCAGTCTAACCAGATGCAGCTGAATACAAGTATTTTACATGAAGCGACTTCAATCTGACCTTCACAACCCAGTTACTGGGTAATACGATACTCATTGGTAAGACTGGTTGTCAGACTTTCGGGCTTCTGACACTTACTTATAACATATATTAGTATCCTGCAATTAGATCCTACCCGCCACTTTATGAAATATAACCCCCGAAGTACCGACATAATTTGCAGAGCAAGCAAACTGAACTAGTGGGCTGGCCTTGTTTGTCGAAGGACCGATGGCCGGTGGAGCACATGAGTCCTGGAATGAAGACGGCGTATCGGCAAGTGTAGTGTGGGACGTCCCCCAGCTTGATTGACCGACGACCTTAAAAAGGTAACTGGGAGAGACTCGTTCGGTCGGAAGAGGCTTATGTCCAGCAGTGAACTTATGTCCACCGAGTTGATTGATTGCTTGATAGTGCGTAACTTCTCGGACAAATATTCCGAAAAGACGTCAGTATCAACGAGTATTTTACCTTTGCAACAGTTGGTGCACAGTGGTCAACGAAGAAAAAATAGCCTAACAGCATAATCAGCCTATTGTTCCCACTGCTGGGACACAGGCCTCCTCTCGGTGAGAGAGACTGGACCGTAATCCACCACGCAGGCCCAGTGCGGGTTGGCAGATGTCACATGTCTTCGAATTTTTGGTTCTAGGACATGCCGGTTTCCTCACGATGTTTTCCGTCACCGTTTTGAGAGCAGTAGTGATGAAATAATTTACACAAAGTAAAGCGCCTGTCTGGGTTCGAACCTACGATCTACAACTCGTAAGTTGCGATCGTTACCACTTACCACTGCTTATAAAGAAAGAAGGAATAAAAAATAGTCTCATGAAATTTCAAAGACATTTTCTCCATTTACTATTGTAATATTGCTTCAGAAATAAAGCTCTCATTCCACAGATGCAATAATACAGTTATAAAATCTGCAGAAAAATAAAAGTTTATCCAATCGAGCGGACTCTGATGGTTTTGTGCAATGAGCCAAATATGATGTCTTTTCGATAACTGCAGGCGGCTATTAGAATTTATTACTGGCTTAGGTTTGTGAATTCAATTGGGCTTTGCTTATTTGTAATATTTTATTTCTTTATTATTTAAACAGGGGGCCTAATAAGGCCACTTTGGAGAATCATAAAAGGACACTAGCTTCTACCCGCGACTTTGTCCGCGTGAAATTTCTTGTTCCCCGACACACCCCGCTTGCCCGCGCTATTACTTCGTTTTTGCTTAGCGTTCTTTCTGACTTCTTTTCTTTTTGCTCGGCTCCTAAGGGTCATAGCGTGATGTTAAATAGCCTATAGCCTTCCTCAAGAATTGGGCTATCAAATACAAAACGATTTTTTCAAATCTGACTGGTAGTTCCAAAGATTCCCCCTACATACAAACTTACGAACTTTTCTTCTTTATAATATTAAGTATAGTTATATAAAGCCTTCGACTAATAGTTTTTCTAGTACCGCTCAGTTGAGAGGTCCAATAGATTTATAGAACCTCTTAAACTTCATACATTGTTAACTAGATCTCTTTTAACTCCCAAATTAAAGTAAACGAGTATTTATTTTCCCGAAGCAGGTTCAAGTGATTGCCCTCTTAAGCAACGGCAATTCGGGCAGGTCGTAAAGAATTGTATAAAAAAGTGAGATTAGATCTTTTCATTTGAGGAAAGGTCCGAATATTGGTCCTGGGAGGCAGTTACTGAGAAATGGCGGATTGAGTTCGAGAAAGTCAACATTTAAATTGAAGAGAAAAACATTTACTGAATAGATTTGAGTCGGCCCCTGGGGTGCTGGACTGCTGGTATTTGGACGTATTTGACAACGGTTCTTTTGATATTTTGTTTTTTTTTTTGTTGACCTTTTGATTGAAGGGCGAAATCATAGCCTTTCTGGAGAAAAATGTCTAGTTCATAAATTCAACCCTAGAATATTTATCTGTCACTACCAGTGTAACTGAGATTCTCGTATAAATCAGAAAGTTATCCCTAGACAGTAGTCTGACCTCCATAATTCAACTACAACACAGGCATGTAAGGCTAACAGAGGGGCCATTCTAGTAATTTTAAGAACGTTCACAGACTGAGCTCAGTCTCAAACTGTCACTGGATTTTGAATTTATTTTATGAGACTGTGACTGGATTTTGAACGTTTTAAATTACGAGAATTGGCCTTGAGATCGGCGGGCTACGGTACTTTTTAGGTTCTGAACCTAATCTAATTCGCAAAAGACCTCAAACTCAAGATTTAGGGGAAGACCTGGATGAGACTGGCATAGACCAGGAAGGCATGGCACATAATGAAGGAGGCCTGTACCAGCATAACAGCAGTTGATGGAATAAGGATACCAATTATGATGATGATGATGATATTATACACTCTAGAAGTCTAGAGCAATAAATTCGGTTCACCAACAGATATCTTACACTCTCGTCGTATGGTTTTCAAACATGGTATTTGACAATTCAGCAGAGGTCCACGCTCGAGGTTTGCCAAAGAGCTATGGAACGGAGTATTCTGTGGACCGGGTTAAGAATACAACAATCTGTTCCATCACTAAAATAACTGATGTCAATAGGAAAGCTGCCACGCTTAAATGAAATTGGGCTAGTCACACCTGCCGTGTGTCAGATGATCAGTGGGCCAAACTTACGACCCAGTGGGTCCCGCACTTCGCGGCAGGCCCAGACGAAGATGGCGGGATGAACTGGACTACTTTGATAAAGATTGGTCCTTTGCAGCTCTGGACAGAGAGAGGTAGAAAGATAGTATGGTCTTTGCTCAGCAGTAAGACATTAACGACTAAAAATAAAAACAGATATCTTGATATCTCGGAAACTAAGAATTTGTTCTTAGTTACCGAGAAATAAAGTTTCTGTTCGTGACCCGAATCCAGTTCGCTCCGGTGTATTTAATTCAAACCTTTAAGGAGTAAGTAAGCTCGACGGCACTTTTTTGGTTTTATTAATAGAACTACCCAAATCGATACACGCGTGGCTAGCAAATTGCGAAAGAAATGTACGAATGAAACCCTAACTGTAATACTAAAATTCTGGACGTGTAGGTACGACGTTTATAAGACCTTTCATGCGTGGAATACAACGATTTATAAATAGTAGGTATTAGAGGATAATAAATATGCGTTTTTAATGACAATATGGGATTAATAATTGTTGATGTTTGTTGACTTTAAAAAAGTAATGATCTAGTTTAGTTTCGAAAATGTGATTTTTACTTCAGCTTTATTTTACACGATCCACAAAGCTGACCAAAAATTGGTTTAAATAATAATTCAAGAAACCAGTTTGGTCATTATACACCGTTTATATTAAAAAAAACTCATAACTACACAACTTATTTGGAAACGGCGTCCAGATATAAAGTTATATGAACATAATCTGAGAATGATACTAAGCAGAAAAAAAAATATCCCAAAATATAGTCTAAAAGCTAACCTAAATTCAGTATTAATATTGCCGATGTCTTGAGAAATGTATCGTAACGTTTCGTTGTAATATTTCAACGAATATGATTGTGCTGAATGTTTTTGATGTCCAAGTGATACACTTTTAGCTCTTGAAACTTTTAACCCTGCAGAATAACTATCAAGCTTTATGATCTGTAAATGATGTTCCAATGAGAGCCTCTTTTTTGTTATTTATTTTTGTGGTGTAAAGTATACAGGCTTACCTTGTAATTCGACGTATACCCGTCAGGAGCTGATAGGAGGGGCCAAAATGGAACAAATTGAACCCTCATATCTATCCGGCCGAAATTCAATCGTTTTCGAGACATTTGAAACATTTTTGAATCGTAAAATGAAGATATTGGTAAGATATTATTCTTAAATCGCTCATCATTATAATTATTTTGTTGAATTAAGTACTTTTAATTATGTTTATAGCTTAATTGAAGTGCCAGTTACAATATAATTTTTTAATGGTAAGTACCCATTCAATATGCAGTTTTTTTTAATTTGATCTTGAAAACGATTGAATTTCGGCCATACATATGGGGGTTCAATTTATTGCATTTTGGCCCCCCTATCAGCTCCTGACGGACATACTCGTACGTAGAATTACAAGTAACCCTGTATATAAATAAATAAATAATTACTAGTATAGCAATTCTTCTGAGTACAAATCGTTCTGAGTCAGACACGCGACAATTGCCCCAGTTTCCACAAACTCAAACAGCTTCACGATTATTCATAACACCTATTAATATCTTAACATCCCCAAACACAACCGATTTTAATTAACCTCTTAACAATAAGCTCATTACTTACACCTACCCACAATGCTCAAGTTTCATCTACAGCGTGTTTGATAAATGAGCCACAGGCTGCTCATTTTCACGCTAGTCTTGATTGATTAGTTCCAATATTGAAATTCGAAACGCCCTGTATCGCGATCAAGGAAACGGTAACCAAGCGCCCTTCGCCTCGGCTAATGAAATCAATTTCGAAGTCATCCGGGTTGCTAAAATCAATGGGAAACCCGATATTGCCCGTAATGAGAATCCTGTGAGGCTTTCAAAATGGCTTTTGATGAACAAGCAGGCTGTTTGGAGATATATTAATTATGGTATTACGACGATCAGTGCAAAAATGAAGTAATTATTTATGGTATTACGACGATCAGTGCAAAAATGAGGTTAAAAAGGGTCAAATGAGACCTTTTCTGTTTTGTTTCTGAACTGAGCAAAGAAAGGTACCTCCGTTTGATCTTCACAAAGTTTTGATGGGCCAAAGTCTGAAAATCCGCAGATCTCATTACAGGTTAATGGGTATTTTTAAATCACCCTTTTTTTCTCAATTCTTTTGGTGCGTTTCCAAAATTTCAACTAACGCCGCCATCCTGTTTATTCAATAAAATTTACTAATATTGTTGCGCGCCACAATTAATGCCTGGTACATGGCGACATTAGTTACCACTAGCGCCATCTAGTATCGAGTAGCAGAACTAATCGAGTCACGATCGTTCTAGAAAATTCGATACTAGAACTTTGTAGAACTTTCTCGAACTATCGACACCTAGTCGGTCGGGGTCGGTATGTACTCGAACATTCTAGATGTTTCTACAATGGAAGGTTCTAGAACTATCTGCGGCACTATATAAGGCCGGGATGCGCGAAGACCGACACAGTTTGGATAAAGCGACAAGAGCGAAAACATCAAGCGATCTTCAAGTGCGAATTAAGAGTGATCAGTAGTGTAATTGTGTTTTAATAACCTCTTGAACGTCGGGCCTCTGTATGCGCAAGTGCCACAAACGTCGGCACATTTGGTAGTACTTGTTGATTTTTGGGCAAGCCTTCGAAAAAACGCAGATTTCGTTAATACATAGCCAGTTAAACGTTACATGTTATACCTTCCTGGCTTCGTTATTAGATTACCTAACTATTTATACCATTCATTATGCAAATACAACTGACCTTATCTAGCAACGATGCGTTAAGTTTTTGTTTTCATTTGCGTTAAGTTTTTGGTTTCACAGAACTTTCCAGAAGCACTAATTTCTTTCTTTTTTTTTTCTTCCGTTTTGTTGGCGCTCCTGTTTAAATGTTACCAAAACAGGTCAAGCATGAATCGACTAATCGAATGATACAGCTAGATCGTGTTGCAAGTGCCAATAAATAGAAAATATTACCGTCCAATGACAACCATGCGTGTTGACAGTTGTTATTATCCAATGGTGTAACGCCGACGTTTCGAGTCATTAAATCTTATTATCCAATGGTGTTACGGCGACGCTTGAGGGGATAATAATAGTCTGTTTGAGCTGTAATTAGTGTTGTAAAATAAATTGTTATTATTGGTTATTAAATCGGCAGTTTTTAATTGTCACGAACCCGAAGCTCGTAACAATATTATAAATGCGAAAGTGTGTCTGTCTGTCTGTATGTTACCTTCACGCTTAAACTGCTGAACCGATTTAGATTAAATTTGGTAAAGAGATAGTTTGAGTCCTGGGAAAGGACATAGGATAGTTTTTATCCCGATATTCCCACGGGATCCAAACTTACGCGGGTTAAGCCGCGGGTCGCTGCTAGTTATCACAAATGTGTATCAACAACTGGCCCCTCTCAATGTGTCAAAAGATATCTACAAGATATCTTTTGATTGCATTGTAGTTGCGTGTTCAGTGTCAAAACACACTACGACGAGTTGGTCTCATCATCATCTGCCTAGCCTTTTCCCAACTATGTTGGGGCCGGCTTCCAGTCTAACCGGATGCAGCTGAATACCAGTATTTTACATGGAGCGACTGCCATCTGTCCTCCACGACCGTTGGTTATACTGGTTGTCAGACTTTCGGGCTTCTGACTACTCGTAACGACTATCAAAGATCGACGAACGACAGCCGGGACCAACGGTCAAAAATCTGTACTATATATAATATTATAAAGCTGCAGAGTTTGTTTGTTTGTTTGTTTGTTTGAACGCGCTAATCTCTGGAACTACTGGTCCGATTTGAATGATTCTTTTAGTGTTGGGTAGTCCATTTATCGAGGAAGGCTATAGGCTATATAACATCACGCTACGACCCTTAGGAGCCGCGCAGCGTGTGACACCGCGGGGAACAGCTAGTGAGTTATATATGCCATCCTACGTAAAATTTTCCGCTCTTTCGAATGCGCTTACTCCCATGACTATGCCCTAGCAAAAATCATTTTCACGTCAGTTTTTCCTAACTTTAACTATAGGTACTACCTACGTACCAATCCGGAAAAAACAGGCCTGACAATATGTTACATAACTTTATGACCTAATTAATGATTGCTTCAAGTTTAAGTAGAGACGCAGATGGGTAGTGACGTCACTGATTGATTCGAACTGCGTCGACCCGACATTAATCATGTTCGGGCGATCCGTGTTACAATAGCATTGTTGATAGGGGGCGTGGCTCCCTATTTGTAGGGTAAACCACGCTATTACTTAACTAGGCTTTTGGGAGTGGTTTTTGAGTGGTATATGGGATTGTGTTTTTATGACCACCAGTTTGTTGGGACAAGAATATCATTTCAGTTTTTTTACTAAAATTGGGTTGATCCATTTTCAGAATCGGTCTCATATGAAATATTAATTGACATTATTAGTCATAACAGGTGACATTGATATTATTATTCTATTTTTATTGATTTTCTGAAAAGAGGTTAAACAAAGAATTTTGTTGATAACAGTAGACACAGGTAAGAAAATGTAATACTAAACGAATAATTATGATATATTAAGAATGTTGTGTTTTACGAATGTGGTGTTTTGAGATCATGATATTCTGAGAATATGATGTATTGAGAATATGATATTTTGATAATGTGATGATTTGAGATTATGATATAATGAGTAGGTATACATATGATATACAGAGACGGAGTGTGCGAGATATTGCATTGATGTAGACAACTGACTAAAACAGTAGAAAAACGAATCGTGATCTTGGGAGCCGGCTATGTGCTTGGCCAAACTGGTAGCGCGGGGCGAGGAGCAGCGCGGGTGGAGAAACGCTCGCGATCTGCCTGTCCTTAGTGGAGCGCGGCTTCGTTCTGAGTGTTTCTCAAAATATAATATGGACGAAGAAGATTTATTTTTACCAGAAAAAAGCTCGAACTGGATTGAGATACCCGTCCCCGCGCGGGCCGCCCGCGCACTCACTGCGGCCACTTGTATGAACGAGATATGGCGTGAGTTGCCCGCGTGCTCCCCGCGCCGAGCAGCCCGTGCCGCTCACCGTGCCCGCGTGCCCACTATGGACACTCAAATGAAGTTCTTGTTTGAGTACGCCGCGCCGCGCCCGCATTTGTTGTCTGGCCAAGCACTTAAAATAACAATATCTGACATTAAAATTTGGGTCAAGGTCACATTTCCTGAGGTGATTTTGCTAAAACTCACCAAGAGGTCAACGAGGTTAAAGGATTCTTAATAAATTTCTCGAATCTGCGGTGCTATTCTGTAAAAATCTCACCGTGAAAACTTAGTTGAAGTGAGCGTGGAGTGAGCTGTGAATAGTGTCAATTCCTAGCAAAAACAAACTCACTTCACCTAAGTTTGCATGGTGAGATTTTTACAGAATCGACCGGCAGGAGTTTCGTCACTTAAAATCCTTTTCGTTGACTCTGCGGCGACGTTGAAAATTTTAACAATAGGGACTTGTAACTGAGAATGGTCCTTGCGATGAAGAGCTACGTTTCCTTGTCAATTGAATTCATTTGCAAACAATATAATCCAGCTGAATAGCGTGTTGGCAACTTTTATTGTTATTCCGGATCTTCCCACAGTTCATTCAAAACTTACATAATATCGTAAACGAATATTTATCATTTGTTGGCCGAGCGTACCTTATTTCTCATCATGAGGCTACTATGTTAAAGTGGAGATTTCTTGAAAACGGTCAAAAAGTTGGTTTTTAAAGCAGTGTATATCTTAAACCGTAAATAATTTTGACCAAAAAAAAAGATATTTTCAAGTCTTATTTTAATACAGTGATGGAACTCAAATCATAATTAAACATACATTATTGCATCAAAAAAGTCTTCAAATACACCTCCTAATTGTATTTAAAAGAAATTTATCCCTTCATTAACAATTATAATTAAATATATGCCATTAAATTTCTAATGCCAAACTGCATTCAGTGATAGATTAGCAATTATCTATTTTCAAAAACTTTGTAAATACAATTGCTTCATATTTTGCAATAAATTACCAGCGTTGTGTCATCGCGCTTCTCTTTCTTTTCTATGCAGTCCGACAGTGACCGCGCTTTAAGTTATTATTTTACTAACTGCGCCCCGCGGTTTTACCCGCATAAGTTTCGATCCCGTGGGAATATCGGGACAAAAAGTAGCCTACCTTATCAAAATTGGTCCAGCCGTTTGAGCGTGAAGAAGTAACAAACATAAACACACACACTCACAAACTTTCGCCTTTATAATATTAGTGTGATAGCCATCTATGTGAAAGGTCCCATGTGTCGAATACATACCGGTACATATGTACACCATGACCCTCGAAAGGTTCGGTTTTCGATCAAGTTGCACGAAAAACATTTTTCAAATTAATTGGACGCACTTAGGACAAGCTTGTTTACCAATCTTCGTCGAAGTTCTGATGGGTTGATGTGTGGATGTTGTCGTAAGATTTAGCGGTCGATATTTGAAGGTTGGGCGAAGATTTTTGAAAGTAGAGTAAGTTGGCGGTTACAACATTAATTTGGCTACAATTTTGAGATTGAAGGAAATAAATCATTAAAATATAGGTAGGTATTTAAAATTCTGTTAATCCGGATAACTTACTTACCACGAAATTGATTTTGTAAGCTTTGCTTTGCTTTTCTTAGATTATGAATTTTCACTGTAAAAAAAATATAGTGAACTATTTGATGTATTAGATAATAATGTACCTGTGTTATCAATGATAAACTAAATATTGAAACAAAAAAATGTAGAATAGTATATTCAACGCTACGGCTTCTCTATGATAAACTACCTTTTGGAAGAGGCAGCTAGAATCTTTTTTTTTTTGGAAATGTTGGCATTCAAAAGTGCCTTCTATGTGGTTATTTGAAATAAATGATTTGACTTTGACCTAACGGCTTTGTACTGGGTTTTCAAACACAAATACAAATCATGTGAAAATCATGTATCCTAACACACAGTGATGTACAGACGCCAGCACATCAAGCTACCCGAAACTGTCAAATATTCCCAATCAACTTTGAACCTTATGCTTTAGCGATAAAGTTGAAAATCTATTAAATAAATTTGACAGATTGTAGTAGCTTGATATGCTGGCGTCTATCTGTACATAAGCGACAATAACAAAAAGCCAATATCTGGAAAAAACGCCTGATACGGAGATAATCTGCAGTCTGTTTGTCGGCTTACCCGACCATTTGAACACGCAAAAGTGACATTTATGTGTCAGTAAACGTCCCACGCCATGTTCGTAATAAACGGCCGGGCTGAAATATACCTATTTTGGTATATATTAGAACGTAGTTCACGAACCATTTCGGGCTTTCTTTTCACTTTATTTGGTTAGAGCGAAGTTATGGGAAGGAAAATTGTGTGTAAATTTCGGTAGTAATAGCGTGTTCAGTATGATAATTTTTTTTTGTGAAATATTCAAAATGTCGGAAATACCTCATTCGTTTGACTGATTGGGACGCCAGTGCCATCTGGTGGCGCTTGACAGAGTCTAACCTGAGTTCGTGGGAGTCGACGAGAGCGCTACAGAGTGGTATGGGTGGACTCACTTGGACATCGGACATCAAACGGACAACATGTGTTCAGAAACTGTCTCGCCTTCCGTATCGTTGAATTGTGTACCTGCAGTGTGTGATTCGCTAGTGCGATTTATTTGTTCGTGAAATTATAATTTGATTTGAACTGCAAACGGTTTTTCTATTGCGCAATAACCAACACTACCCATAATACGCCCACAGTAATTAAAATATGGCTGATAATAACGAGACACAAAATATATTCTCCGTCAAATATTTATGTCTCTTTTGATTCTGTTTGTAGGTGAAGTCTATCCAAACTTAGGCTCAACAACAAATATCAACTTTATTTTAGTGGTAATTAAGTTGATTTTATAGTGACTAGGACGATTGAAAAAGTTATAAAAATGTTTGAAATTGTAGCGTAAACTGAACTTTATTGTGTAGGATTTAAAGTTATTTTTCCATACACTCATATTTGTTTACATGTTTGCCAAATAAATCGCGAATGCAGATTAGTCGCAGTTGTTTGACGTACCTACTCACAAAAGCTCACGCTTTCTTCCCAGGGGGGTAGGCAGGATCCTTAGATACTCCTCTTGCTTCGTTAACGTTCATACAGATCTGCTCATACACGCACTGTCATGTGTCCTGTTCACCGACAAATTTTTTAAAGTTATGAAAAATTAGTGCTTAGCTAAATACATCGCAGGTGACAGGTGTATCTTATCAGAAACTAATCGAACTGCTACCAATATTAATCATACATAACAGACCCCATTAAATAAACAAATGATTTCTTTCAAATCACTGTCAAAAATCTTATTCAATATGAAATGAAGCAAGTTAAAGTAATTTTATTGGCTATTAAAATTACCAAACTCACGACAGCTACAATAAACGCTAAAGTTTCTGATTGATTTGATTTGATTATTTTATTAAAATCAAAACGTTAGAATTCATTTACATTTCAACGAACTTTCATTCCATTAGAAGTCTCATTTAATTTCTTTGATAAGTTACAAAGAATGTTTGTATTTTCATAAAATGTTACTGAATAATAAACAAATTGGTAGGTAAATTTTGAGTTTTGTATTAGGTTTTTAAAACATTTATTTTACCTTAGTTAGCTGTTAATGTGCACTGGAGCACGAAGTGGTAATTAGACAATATCAATTAGGGTTTATATTTGGGTATTTCTTGGAGTATTCATACTTGTATTGGAATTAATAATGAAGTTTACAAACTGAGCCACGTGCAAAGGTACTGTAATATATTCGTCACCATATTTAAATAGGAGAATATTTTCCTAGCTGAAATAAACAGTATAAATTTTTTTGGTATATAACAAATGTAAATCTTTACATTTTTTTTTTTTTGGTTACTCTTATTCATATTTTTATTCAAAAACACTAAGTACCAAGATACTCAGTTATTATTAAAATACGACCAACAGTAAAAATACCACAACAAACATTTTCTACCAGCGTTTAAAACCATAATCCAAAACATTATCACATCTTAACAAAGAGCTTGAATATTTTTTTTTAATACAGCGACAGTGGCTCCCCCTTCCCCCTTCAAAGTCAATCGTCAAAGTGGTAGAAACGGGGTCAGCAGACGGCCGCGGAAATAGAGCACTCGTGGCAATGACGACGTGCTACTGGAATGATGATGTCTGTCAGAGAATAGGCAAGGCCTACAGGCAATGGGCACGACTTTTTTTTTTGGGACTCGAAAACTATTTTTGGCCAGTTTACATGTAATATTTATTTGCAGGTAATTAATTATAGCGATAAGACCGTACTTTGAACCGTGTTCTTGTTTAAATTCATGTACAGTCAACAGCAAAAGTGGATGATCAAAATCAGAAATTCAATAGGAGTCAAAACTGATCACGAATATATGGCAGCTGTACTAATAGTTAATGTTTGTTATAATTTACAATCACATACTTTTGAATCACTTCGACGCCACACAGTTCTGACGGGAACTCCGTTCATTAGCATTGAATTTCTGCTTTTGATCATCTACTTTTGCTATTGACTGTACATAGCCGATGTTTTTCAGTGCACAAAATCAAAATTTGAAATGATAAAAAAAAATGAAAGGATGGATGTTTTGAAATGTGACTGAAATACATCGGCTAAAACAAAACAGGTACCTACCAGGTATATATATATATATATTTTAATACATTAATTATCTACCGAGGTAATTTAATAGCATAAATCCCTGTGTTTCATTGCAGATTAGTTTCTACTAAATAAATCACTAAATTCATAACAATTAATTCCATTTCCAGTTACCAGCATCTTTGTTCTATTGTAAACACAACGGGTGGTCGAATTTAACGCAAGAAAAAATACAGAATGTATTTTTAAACCAGCCAAATCCTGTTCAGGGTCGTAATTTTCAGACAAAACGCAACACTATTATGCAACCGCATAATACAGGATAAACCTCATAGTGTTATTGCAGGAATATTTTAACGTATGAGGAAGCAAATCTTTAAGTTCTATTTGTTTTTGTAGTAGAGAAAACTGAGATTTAAATGAACATTTCTGTACATACAATTTTGAACTTTAGTTGTTGTTCGGTTTATATATTTAATCTGAGCAATATTTTTAAATTTTGACTATTGACTGCGACGGAGTCTACGCAGTCGTAGCAGAGAGCTACACGACGTAGCAGTGAATAGTGTCTACGCAGTTGTAGCAGAGAGCTACGCGACGTAGCAGTGAATAGTGTCTATGCAGTCGTAGCAGAGAGCTACACGACGTAGCAGTGAATATTGTCTACGCAGTCGTAGCAGAGAGCTATGCGACGTAGCAGTGAATAGTGTCTACGCAGTCGTAGCAGAGAGCTACGCGACGTAGCAGGGAATGCTACGCAATCATGGGTTAAGCAAAATACAATTTTTTCTTTCTCTTTTTGCTAAAATTAATATCACAAATAAAATTAACTGTAAGTTCTTATAAAAATAAAGTTTTTTTAAACCTTAAACATTGTTTGAATAAAAATAAAAATAAATTAGGAACATTAATCTAGGTTAATTTCTTCACTTCTATATATTAAAGGCTTATCATGCATCTCCATTTCCATTCAGGAATGATAACCATCTTCCCACGCACGATTATTAGACAAATGTCTATTTGATTGAGCTCTAATTGAATACTTCGAATACTAACTTCTAAATAAAGCATATTAATATTACTATTGGAGCAGAAACTGATGAGTGTATTTGTAGAACATTATTGCCATTTTAATTAAAATTTCAGAAGAATCAAAGAAGTTTTCACTTCAACAATTATACACAATTTAATTTATAAAAATAATTGTAACGTCTTTTCTGCAATTTGTAGTGAAGTTATTTCTGCCAAATAATACTTTCGTGTTAATTACCGCGTTAAGTGTAAAAATTGCATTTAGTTCTTTATTATCTTACAATTTAACTCTAAAATATACATATTATATAGTATATAGTATATACAAGTATATAAAAAAAAGAAGGGAAAAGAAAAAGTGAGGAGCTCATTGGGCATCAAAAAATTCGTCCGCATCGCTGTCAATGGCATAAGTGCCCAAAAGGCTGGCAGCATTACCACGTTGGATGGCATTGCATAAAGTTAGGTAGGTACTTAAGCCCCATTTACACGACGCAAGTTTCTGGCCTGTAAATACAATAAAATTGAATCAACAAATGACTGGAAAGAAAAATATTTTCACAGACACAGTCATGATTTCACAAGAAATCTAGGCCCTTAACTAAATCATTTAGACTAAACTAAAGTAAAACAAGATCCTGATAATTAAAATATCTGAATCCCTACCATCTGAAGCAGAACAAATTCCACCATAGGAGCTATCAGCCGCGTTTATAATCGAAACAATTTGAATAATTACGTTAATTTACATTTCTGTCGCCTACGTGAAATTTATAGAAGGTGACGACACGACGCGACGACGTGGAGTGTACCGGCGGAGTTGGAAGATGAGCGAGAAATGAACGGCGCTGAAAGGCCTACAGAGGTATGAGGAACAGGGTGTAAAGTTCACTCATACTCGATAGAAAAGGAAGGATTCTCTGACCAGACGGGTGTCGTGTCTGGCGGCTCGATGATTCATGTCGGGCCGTTGTACATATTAATATGCTAGTTGCGCGGTAAACTCTGCTTGTGAGATGCAGGATTTTGTGTGACGTCAGTATGACGCGTAGTTCGCACTTGGAGTTTTGTAGATACCGCTACAGACTCTTCAAAAAATGTTTAAAAGTCAGATATGCTGACGACGCGGTATAGTAAATTGTACCGGCGTGGTTAGAGATGAGCGAGAAATAAATAATGGTACTAAAAATTTGTCTGCCCAACAACGTAAATAACGCAATGAATGTAGTTGAACTGTCATAATGAAAGCGATTGCTACTAATAGTGTGTTACGCAATTACCCCGCAGGAACGCTCGAAATAAACGTAACGTAATTTCTATCGATTTTGTCGCGTTTGTGCTTGGCCCACCGAATTAAGAGGCCGTACAAGCATTATGAAGATGATGAGTACAGTTAATGGAGCTAAATTAATGGAGTATCAATTTTCAATTAATTAAAAGCGTTGCTCAAGAGCTTACTTATAATCGCGGAAAGACTTTAAGGTTAATTGCGGAATTTATAATAAGAAATAATGAACATCACCAAAGTGTAAACTCATTACAGTAAAAACAAGAACACTTAAATGGAAATGGACAAGTCATGTTACGATGAGAGCTAAAACGGAAAAGGACGTAGAGGAAGACATATGAAAAGGTGGGTGGATGATCTGTCAAAAGGTAAGCGAAGAACAGCTCTGGATAGAAAGAAGTAGAGGGAAATAGGGGACGCCTATATCGCAAAAAATTCTGGCCTGGTACCTGATAAAAGCTAATTTGTTTAGGTTTAAAGGATTTACAAGCATACTAAATGATTAAATGATATTAGTTTATATCAATAACTTGTTTATGTACAAAGGGTCAAAGGAAATAAAGACAATTTTTTATTTTGTTTATTTATTTTATGGAATTTATGTAACTTTTCTTATTTATTTATTAAACCTATTATGTACACACATATAAACAGCCAAGATGATAGAACAGAAAAATGCGTACAATGATAAGGCTTTTATGGTTCTTCTTTATTGAAAGTGATTTAATAACATGTCTATTTGCCTGAATTAATTGGAAAATAATAAATTTACGTGTCATTAGGTTTAAAAATAAATATCTTGAAATTAAATTAACGAATAAACTAATTTAATTGGTGGTTCGATCACATTCCCTGCGAGAGCAAACATTATGGAATATACATACGTTGGTTTTATTTGGCATCCGTTGTTGAAATATTTTAATAATTATTTTATTACAAAATTTCCGGTATTGAAATTATCGTGCTCGAAATTCCCCAATTAAAATGATGCCAGACGTAACGAATTACGATAGTGGTCTTAGCGTGAATGGCCAGGTAGTTTCAACAGTACTGAAGTATTCACTCTGTAATTAATATACAGTAAATATGAGGACTACTGCTAAGTGTTGTCTGTTGCGAATATACGATTGCATACAATATTCTCGATACAAAAAGATCTCAAAGTTACCCCTAAACCGTAAAATAAATGGAAAATATTCAATGAAAACATTCAAATTAGGACATGAAACTTTGCAGGCAAATCAAACTAAAGCATAAAGCAGGTGTACGTAGGTCACCTTGGTAAATTAGCTAAATAATTAATCAGACATTAAAAATTAACTGGCTAACCTTTCAAAATATTTCCATTTTATTCTATACAGAAGACGTCGACGAGTACTTCGTATAATAGTATAATCATAATTTAATCATTTATTATTAAGCCTACGTCCATCAATAGTATAGTTCACCCCATAGATCCGTGGTTCACCCTAACTCACGCTATGCCCTAACTCAATCAAAATTAATCAGAATCAGTTTGACAGTGCGAGCGGTATAGAGCGATTCTAGGCGCGGGGAAGTGGGGCAAAATATGAATTTCAGCTGAACTATTACAAGCCCTTAAGCTACATGACAATGACTAAAACTTTTATTCTAAGTATACATTAGAAATCGGTGAATTTTTGGGTGCTGCTGTGGGAAAACAAATGACATCTGAAAAGTGGGTACTAAAAAGAAATTACTTTTTAACACACCTTAATGAAAAGAAAATTATCACAACATCATAGTCTCAATGAGAATCAAAAGACCGCCACTTGCCAAATATGGATATAAATATTAATATTTTCCATCCAGCCATAAGGGCACAACAACAATGAAATTTATTTATCTTCAATACAAATGGAGTACCAGTCCATTTGTATTGAAGATAAATAAATCTAACTCTAGTTAGTCCAAGTGTTCCTTTCAACTATTCGGAAAAGCAGCTAAGCGAGTAAATGTCTTAGAACTCGCGATAAAACTTTGTCTGTACGTCTTCACATATCGCGATCCGTGACAAAAGCCTTATGTCGCGAACTTGTGAGTTGTGGCCGTCCGGCTAGCGAGTTTCATTTGAAATGAGTATCAGAATGACCACAGTGTTCTGTTTAGGTTGTTTTGAATAGTAGAAATTGTTTTTTATTCATACATTAGATGGATGCAAAGTAAATATTTTAAAGGATTTGTGGCTAAAAGGCTGCAGGTTAAAATCACTTAATCAAAATTGATTACCACTAACTCTAAATGTCAACTAATTAAATGTCTCGGTAGACTCACGATATAACTTTGTGTCAACGTCTTCACATATCGCGATCGACGACAACGGCCTTATGTCGCGAACTTGTGAGTTATGGCCAGCGGGATAGCGAGTTTAATTTGAAATGAGTAATAGAATGAAGGCAGCCAAGATAAAATGTTGTTTTGAACTGTATCTTTTTTTTTTGCTTTTTCATTAGAGGGATGGAAAGGAAACCTTTTGAAAGGATTTGTGGCTAAAAGGCTGATGTTTAAAACCTCTTAATCGAAATTGATGAATTTGAAATGAGTAATATAATCACGACAGTGTTATGGTTATAGGCAAATTGTTTTACGATTCTTCGATGGATGGAAAGTAAACATTTTTAAAGGAATTGTGGCATAAAAAGGTGTTTTTTTAAATGTCTAAATCACAACTGGTCCAACCTTTTTTAAATGTCCTAGCAGAACTTGCAATAAAACTTTGTCTGTATCTACGTCTTCTGATAGGTATCGTGATTCGCGACAACGGCCTTATGTCGCGAACTTGTGAGTTATGGCCGGCGCGGCTAAGAAGTTTAATTTCAAATGAGTAATAGAATGACGACAGTTATCGTTACAGGGAAGTAAATGTTTGTTTTGAATTGTTGCAATTCTTTAGTCTTGCATTATATTAGGAAACTAGGTATTCATTCATCTACGTACAGGAAAGCCAACAGCTATTATAGAGCACTGAGCCAATTACAGTTTCTGTTTGATTTTTCAAATATAATCACTGCCTACTTAAAATATGGCCTAATATGCTGGACTTCTTGCTTATCTTTGTATCGTTCACATAATTTTTATTCTGACACACAATAAACATTTGCCAAGAATTACTTAACTGGATTTTACCTGTAAGGCCCGGCTCCTCGCTTTAAATAATAAATAGCCTTTTGTTCGTGAAATGTTAAAGGATACCCTCTGCTATCCCCAGTATATTACACTATGACCGACTTTTGCTAAGCAGGTGTCCGGGATCTTTGATGGAACGCACTGGTGGGACCTTCGTTACTAGGCAATACTTACGGGACATCTCAAGGGACAAAGCCGTCTCCTTTTCAACCTTCCTGCAATGTAGGTAACCTTATTTGGAACTAATCAAGTGTCTTGACTAATTTATAGGAATGGCCAACAGGATTTACGTTCTTATAAAGTTACGTAGGTATAGTCTATCCCAAAAGTGGTTTGTGCTTGTGGCTAAGTAATAACAGCCGTACGGGTCGATCGATCAGGTTAAGCTACGCTTGCCGCGGTTGGTCCGTGGATGGGTGACCATCTTTACATACCAAGACCCCTCCGTGCCTCGGAAAGCATGTTAAGCCTTTGTTTTCGGCTGTCATTCGTAGATCTTTGACAGCCGTTACGGGTCGTCAGAAGCTCGAGGGGTATCGTATTACCCAGTAATTGGATTGTGGAGATCAGACAGGCAGTCGCTACATGTAAAATACTGGTATTCAGCTGCACCCAGTTAGACTGGAAGCCGACCCCAACATAGTTGGGAAAAGGCTAGGCAGATGATGAGTCTATCCAAAAAGTATCTGATAAAAATGTAAACAAATGAAACATAAGAGGTATCTGTAGATGTCGATTAATAGTGCTAATTACAAATACAATACTTTGATTTGGTTATTTGAATATTGAAACCCAAAATTCAATTTGTTAATCACCTTAAAGATGATTTTCTTTTGTCAATAGTGGTTAATTATCTAATTTAAATTTTCGTCGATGATTTTTCAACTAAAATTTTACAATGTTATTCAAACAATATTTACTGGAAAATGTTGAGAGACCTTCTAAAATGCAGATAAATTACTAATTCACTTTGCGTGATTGCGTAAGAGTTTAACTTGAACAGGGTTTGGGTAGGTACACATTCGTCAGATATCTTAGAACAGACTATATACCTATTCTTGTTAATACCACTGACATTGTGCCCCTTAAAAGCCCCTTAAATCAACAACCGTTAATCTCAGATAAGGAAAATTCGGAAAACGAATCAGACATGAAACGCCGTAATATTTATTTACGCAGTATTCCAAAGGTAATCCAATATAGAAAGGTAGCGGTCAAGGCGACAGTCGCCCTCCGGCCACATTTGTCGAAATCAAATTTATTACCGCTGTGTACCGAACCGAACGGTGTCAAAACGTAATCTCTACGAAGTTTCGGGTCATGCACGTACGGATGAAAATTGGGTAAAATTATTTGATACTAACTGAAATGTAAAACGACAATTGAATCTATTTTTTAGTAAAGTCGAACTTTACTAAAAATTTATTATTTTGATTTGGGATGTATTAATATATAAAAAGGGGATAAAAATATATACACTGGAAACATTTATTACCTATACTTAATTAACTAACAAACTATTAAAATTAAAATATAATAACAAATCCTATCTAAACCTATTAACAAAATAAAATATGGCGTCGAAAAATTCCTCCGCATCGCTGTCGACTGGTAATGTACCCAAGAGTCGGTGGCATTGCCACGTTGTATGGCAATGCTTCCGCGTATGTGGCAGATACCACATCATCAAACCCAAGTTGACGCTGTGTACACCGACTTTCAAAAAGCATTTGACAAGGTGGACCACAAGCTGCTTCTGGACAAGATCGCTTATAATGGCATTTGGGGTAATTTACTGCGGTGGTTCATGTCCTGTATTTACAACAGAACTCAAAAAGTGGCTATCAACGGCTTTGAATCGGATTCCGTTGTCTGGGGTGCCTCAGGGCTCCATTTTGGGCCCTGTACTTTTATTTTTTTTCGTGAACGACATATAACGCTGACCTCAACCGACTTTCCATTATTGGTCACTTAATAAACTTCACCTTAGCTTACCTCAGTGCAATGTAATATCAGTCATAAAAACAGAAATCTAATTAAATACTGTTACACTTTACAAGGCACTACTCTTAAAAAAGTTGACCATATTCGTGATTTAGGAGTTACACTTGACTCAAAATTGCATTTCAACCTTCACATTGATAACATTATTAACAAATTATTATGATGATGATTATCATTATTATGTATGGTTTCGCTACGCGATCCTCAATTGATTTCAAACGACCGCATACGTTTATAATCTTGTATATAACCTTAATATGCTCCCAAAAAAAATAAAAATTGAAATACGCAGCCCCAATATGGTGTCCTCTATATGACAAATAATTATAAGCAAAGATGGCTTGAAATGGTCCAATAATTTTTTTTACGCTCCATCCATAAATGCTACCGTTCAAACCTATCGTACGCACAACTACTAAAACAATACAAACTCCTTGGCTTGGAGTCCAGGGGCACACTTACTACGGCTGTGATGCTGCATGGCATTTGTAATAACAACTTTGACTGCTCTGATATCACCAATAAACTTTGTTATATTATACCCAGAACTGTATTACGGCGAGAGGTACTCGTACCCCAGTTGTTCCACACTGTAAAGTGCAGAACCAATGCTGGCTCAAAGGCGTCCCTTCGTCGTTTCTTAGAAATATATAGCACACACTTTTTCGATCTTGCATATTTTCACTATCTAACAAAATTTAAAAGAATGGCTACTCAATCGCTTGCACAATAATTATGAATTCTTCCTAACCTAAATCGCCTCCAGTAGATGCATGGTTTTGTTTTATTTCTTCAAAATAGATTATTACGCGGATATTGGTTTGGGTTACATGTTTACCTCTATTACCCTAGTTTGTTTTTTACTAAAATTGTAACGTGTAACAGTTTTATGTCCCAATAAAATAAATAAATGCTTAGCCTCTGGCCAAGGTAAAAGTTTGGAGATTTCGTTGAACAAACCATGAGTATTCGGACCCCACCGGCCTGAGGGTTTCAATCCCAAACGGGTCGAAAATATAATTACCAATAATACTTTCGCCACTTGAGGTTTTCCGCAGTCGCGGATTAGATTTGGGAATGTTTTAGTTTTTAGATTCAAGAGTTGTTTTATTGAAATATATCCTTTTACATAATATATTATGTATATAACAATATTGGAGTTCACAGAAATATTGTTATCCATACCAAGTTTCGTGCATGAACCGATGAAAATTGGATAAAATTGTTTGAAACTAACTAAAATGTAAAACGACAATTGCATCTATTTTAGTATTTTCTGTGCTTCCATAGGTAGGTAATAAAAAGTATAATACTTAGTTCGGTATTCAGTTGATTCCGAACACTGCTATTAGCAGAATATTATGAGTGCTGGCACCACTTAAAAGTTTCATGATAATAAATACAAAACGACATATTTTTAAACTTTTCTATTCGCAGGTTATTACAATTATAACTTGAATTCAAAGTAAATAATACCTACTTAGAATTCGATTTCTAAGTCCACAAAGTGTTTTAATATTAATGCGAAAACTTCATCAAACTTTAGTACAATAACACCTGATGTTTAATATTTTATGAACGGAATTCATCATCATCATATTATTTCAGCCGAAAGACGTCCACTGCTGGACAGGCCTATGTCCAGCAGTGGACGTCTTTCGGCTGAACCGGTCGAAGTGGAGGTGAATAAAAAAGAAAGAAAAAACCATTTATTTACCACATGCTAAAAGACATACAATACACCAGATACATACATCAGATAGCATCCTATCCTATGTCCTTCCCCGGGATGCTGTCTAACGCTCTGCCAAATTTTATCGAAATCCGTTCAGTGGTTTAAGCGTGAAAAGGTAGCATACAGACAGACAGAGTTACTTTCGAATTTACAATATTAGTACGGATAGTGATAATGTCTATGGATGGCATTAAGTCCGCCTCTGTACATTTATGTGCTTGAAGTATTCAATAAATAAATAAATAATAATAATTAATTACTAATGGAAAAAGTCCTTTAGATGTTCTGACCCAAATTATTTTTATTCTTATCGATGCATATAAATGTTAAATATTAGGCATAGAAATTAAATATGCAGTGATACAAAATGTAGGCTTTTTTCTTTGGTATCAGTAGGTACGCAAAAAGGTGCTAAATTCTACTGTAGTTCAACAGTAGAACTTAGGTTGGTTGGGATTGGTTTTTTAGGGTTCCGTACGTCCGAGTTAAAAAACGGAACCCTTACAAGAACACTCGTGTGTCTGTCTGTTTATCTGTCTGACCGTCTGTTACAGGTAATTTGCTCCAAATTACAATCTTACATTTACACTTGGAATGTATCGTAGAACATGTTTTTTAACTACAATTTGTTCTTGGGATAAATTAAACCCAACTACGGAACCCTTTTGTGCTTGGCCCGACACGCACTTGGCTGATTTTTTAAAGTTACCTTTATCGTGATGTCAGTCCTGATAATAACGCAACGCGTTAAAAATTTCATCAACCAGTTTCTTTAAATAAAATAAGATCTGACCACACCCCCAAACAGTAGTTCCCCAAAACTATACCTTGCTATTGAAATGCAAATTCAATTATCTGGAACATGATATCTTCAAACCGAACGCCGTCCGACATTCATATGACGCTAATCTCTTGTCCAAACTAATCCTTCGAGTAAGGCTGCGTGCTCATTGATAGGAGAGGAACGGTGTAGAGCTTGGAAAATAAAATTTCTTTTTATTATGATGGTCAGCACCGGACTTGATTTAACCCGATCTAGCCTGTCCTTTGCTGCCCTAATCTGGGTCTAAGGTCTGTACCCCGTGGTGCCCCGTGTAGTCGCTTAGTTTTGAAGCCCTGGCTGGAGGCCTTAATTTATTGAGGCACCCACAGGCAAGCCCGGTTAAGCAGCCGACAACTCGTCTTTTTTGTCGATGCAAAATTCCATCGGCCGGACATACGGCTTGTTAAAACATAAAAGTTAACAAAATGTGTCTCTGTTCCATACGATTGTAAAACGGAGTAGATATAAGTTTTACTGGCAAGACTGTGCTTCCTTACCCAAACACATGGTCATGAGTTGCCTTGGGTAACCTAGAAATCTTTAAACGGACTCCGGACCCAGGTTGGCCGAAGCAAGGAAACTGTGTTCAGATGGAGATTCATAGACGACTCCGCCTTGGAGTGTAAATGTGGTGCTGTTCCACAAACGATGAGACATTTAATATTGTTAGGTCTTATCCTTGCGGAATAAATATAGTGGACTGTATGTTTAAACTGGTATATTATTAATTACAATAAAATTACTATCCCGACAATGTGTGGCGTTACGGGGTGCGCGACGCGGGTGTTTTGCTCGGACGCGCGCGGGCAAGTGGCGAGGGGCCGCGGGACGTGAGCCGCGTCATGTTCGAGGCGCGTGCGACTTGGCGGCGACGACGACGGCGGGGGGCGGACGGTGCGAGGGAGTTGCGCGTAGACAAATATCATGTCTCGTCAGCTGCACGTTACAGGAACTGATGGACTTTAGTAATGGCGCCAATCACGTAGCCGAATTCTGGGCCGAGTCCATTTAGATTCCCATCGACACGCTAAGAACAAGAACCGTGAAATGCATCTTTGTCCTCATACTTTCTCCGCCTCGTCTCCTTGCACTGTGCCTTCGCATCCCTTCCATTTTAGTGGAAGACACTCGGCCAAACCGCTCTCGCTCTTTGCCGCTCACTCGCCCCGCTCCATTGGACCGTCAGCCTTATCCAAGTAAAGCAGAAATATTACTCCCCACATCGGTTCGGACCGTGTGGCTTCTAAATGAAAAGATTAAGGCGTCCAATATGCTAGTTTGAATACTAAAATGATTAAAACACGTTTTGCTTCGAGATTAATTTTAAGGAAGGATTAGGTAAGGTCTGTGTAATACGATTGGGGCAGTATGAACAGATATTTATTGTAGGTAGGATTAGATATAGTAAGTATACAGTTTCTAATGGGATTAATAGAGAGACATGGAAAGAGATAGATAATTTATTCAGAATAGAATATTATTTATTGTTGCTATAGGACACAATTTAAAATTCGAGTTAACGAAAACTATTATGCCTAATTTGTAGAGATAGTCCAATTGAGTACTCGCGAACATTAAAGAGATCTTATTTCGGGCTCAAAGTTTTTGTATTATCCAGCAAGCAACAGGTGCAATGTCAAGACTCTAATTCCTGATTGTTTTAAGCCAAATTCCCACCGATTTCGTAAATATTTCGTCCATAGTTTCTTGCGTACGAATCAAACAAAAGTTTTATACCAGCGTTCAATCATCGCAAAGTGTTTTGTAAACTCAAAATTATTTAAGTAAGAAATAGGAATTAAAAAGAAATTAGGAACTTAATTAGGTTTAATCTCTTCTAATCCAAAAATAATTCTAACGAACAATATAAAACCAACTGTATCTACAGATAATAAATTGCAGCCTTATAACAAATCAATATAAAGATGAAGCCCACTTAATACAAGGTTAGGCTAGATTGCCTTTTTAGAAGCTCCAACCATTTGTTTCCAAGAAAATGAGAATCGGAGGAGCGAGCTACAGTTACACAGTGATTGTCGAATAAATTGTGCCTTAGGGAGTACCCAGACGCCAATTATCTGAGATTAAACGTAACGAAAGCCTTCGGTAAGACCCTGAAATGAAAATGTGTGAAAATATTTTAATCAAACGCATTGTACCATTATTGGGCATATTGTTCTGCACACATTTATGTAAAAAAAAACGATGCATGAAAATAAAATTGTCTCATGAAAAGATATTGTGTGCAAAACGTTGTTAAACACAAGCGGAGGCTTGCAAAACTTATATAGGTATTTTACGATAGGTAGAAACACGGGTTTTTATAACAGCAATGCCCGTTTTCACTAACGTCATCTTTAGCAACGCCTAATTAGGTAATGTCTTACGTAAGCAGATCCCTGAGAAAACACTCTTCTTTCACCATTCGATTCTGAGTAGAGAGCTCCTAAGATTCCATATCTACATTACTGACTCTTATCTGTGGTTTTTAAGTCTTCTTGTCTGTCATTATCACTATTAAGGTGACTATCTATGCTAAAACGGGCGTATGTTTAATACTGCAAATACATGGTAATAAGTGATATTTAATTAGTGATATTATCCATACCCTTAGGCTAACATCCTGTGACATAGCTGCTTTTGAACAAACAAATCCCAGAATTATGCAATATTCCATTTCGGTACAAAGTACATCTGGACAAATATCAACTTCAGTGTAGGATTAATCTAACCAGTTAAGGGGAATAGAAGATATTAATGACGAATATGAATGAAGTTCTAGAAGCCTTATCGTTAAACACTGCAGACCTTATCATCATAAATCGAGGGTATGCCTTTTGAAGCTTCATCACTCTCCTGCTCTTGTCCGAATTTATTTAGAGTTTGCAGAACATTGTCTTATTTTTCCTTAATTCTTTGTTTGTCACCATCTCAGTATTCACTTATTTTTAACCATAATTATATTTCTTTCATATTTTTCATCAATCTTACTCTCATGGACCAATACCTTGGCAACATTCAATCACTTGCACCCCCGCCCTCCTCACTCACCTAATTCTGAAAAGTTTCTGATTTCTTTGGTCAACCTAGATTTTGGGTATCACCTGCATCAGTCGACACGCGTCGACGGCAGCCGTCGACACCGGTGGACGGCAGCCGTCGACACCGGTGGACGCCCGCCGTCGACGCGTCGGCGACTGCTTTCGACAACGTGTTCCTCATTTATACGGTACTCTAATACACAAGCAGCATGTAGTCGACGGCTGCAGTTACCTCTGTCGTAGGCGCATATCGCTCACGTATATGCACTAAGTGTCACGTGGTTAGCACATCGCCAGTCGTATCGCTAGGAGGAGTGCTTACAGTCAGGACATCAACATAGCAACAGATTTGGTAAGTATTTCATTAATTGCCCCAATTCCTTTGTGAGCAAAATCAGTTCTCGATTTCATCATCCAAGGTTGGTTACATTCGCTTTTAAGGCTTCGTTACAATCACGGAACAAAACGCCATTTTATCGAAAACCCACGCACAAAGAAAAGCTTTATTACATTGAAATGTTACTTTAATACTAAAAGTATTTAGAATAGCACAATGAAAATGTTCAATTTATGTCCTTAGCTGCGAGTGGGGACTACCAGGGGGCCTAAAAAGGTCCCTTTGACAGAATCATAAAAAGATAACATCATGAATCATAATAAGGCGAAGACAGTCCGTGTTTTTCTTTTTTCGCTGCACCACGTAGGTATAATCAAAGAAATTGGGATTGGATTTGGATTGGATTGATTGATATTTTATCACAGACAAAAAAAAATAACTGAAAAATCGTTCTCCAATGGGATGTGGTACGGTTAACTTAACAGTTAACTGCACATTATGATTGATAATGTTATCCTTTTATGATTCTGCCAAAGTGGCCTTTTTAGGCCCCCAGGAGTACAGAAACACTAGACAGTATGGCGTTAAATGTTCTGTAGTATTATAACGTGGGGTGTTACCGAAATATACACATTAATTGTTTATACCTGCGACTGACGTGTTTGATGAAGTAGTGTATCCAGAAATTAATGTGCTTTTGTGTATATCTTTATATTGTATCGAGTAATGTTTGAACAGGTGGGGAATATGTATGATCACGGATATCGATATCTATCTTATGTGCATGATACAGTTTGCTCAAGGAGGTATTACCTATGTGGTCAGCGGGATTGTCCGAAAGGGTTACTGCTGGCCCGGAACATAAAGGGCTAAGGAAGGGACACGGGTGGGTTTTAGTCAGTAAGAGTCTGACACTCCCTTCCGCTCCGCCCAGAGCGGAAGGGGTCAATTGAAGATTTCCAAACCGCAAAAAAAAAAAAAGAGGTATAATGTTTTTCTGGTCGTGACGAACGACAATTTATACGCCGTGAGTAGGCACGGTCGTCAGTGTTGTATGGATCACTATGGAAGCTTGTTGACAGACACTTTTTTTCTACAGTGCGGTTTTTACGCCGTACCGTAAAAAAACCATGCCGTGTACAAAGCAAAGGGCCATAAGCTAATGCCACTTGTCTGATAACGCTAATCTGTGTGTACAGTTAGATCATGACCGGCCCTTTTTCTTTGCCTTATTCATTATCACCACTTGAAGAGAGGCTTGTGGTTAAGTAATAACAGCTGCACGGGTCGATTGATCAGGTAAAGCTACGCTTGCCGCGGGTGGTCCGTGGATGGGTGACCATCTTTACATATCAAGATCTCTCCGTGCCTCAAAAAGCACGTTATGCCGTTGGTCTCGGCTGTCATTCGTGAATCTTTAACAGTCGTCGTCAGAAGCCCGAAAGTCTGACAACCAGTCTTACCAAGGGGTATCGTATTACCTAGTAATCGGGTTGTGGAGATCAGATAGGCAGTCGCTCCATGTAAAATACTGGTATTCCGCTGCATATGGTTAGACTGGAAGCCGACTCCAACATAGTTGGGAAAAGGCTAGGCAGATGATGATTCATTATCATCACTATTATATGACAGGTCAATCAACGATCGATTCTGGATTGGTTGCATCTAATTTGTTTTTGCAATATATTTTCTTGTATTGTAAGTTCAAAAAAATAAATAAAAAAAATATTACAAGCGAACTACATTCCGCCAAAAAAGCCAGTGTAGTGAGGTATCTACATACACATATACAATAACCTTACAAAAGAAAGACACCAGAGTCCCTTCGTATCTGACCTAGCACTGATCTATACATATAATAAATTTGTAGAAAAGTGGTGTCTGTACAATGGAAATATATAAAAAAAAAGTAGCAGGGGTTGTTATTATATCGATGCCGAACCCGAAATTGTAATTAATTTTTTTTTTGTCTGTTTGTCGGTTTGTCTGTTTGTCTGTTTGTTTGTGCACGCTAATATCAGAAACGGCTTATTCGATTTAGATGCGGTTTTCGCTAATATATTGTAGTAGGCTTCACTTAACATTTAGTGTTTATTTCATGTCAATCGGTTCATAAACAAAAAAGTTATGTCAATTTAAAGAATCACGGCGAACATTTGCTATCAGAGTACGTATACGCCTCGGGCCTGCGCGTCCGATCTTCGGAACTACTGGACGGATTTGAATGACGTCTCGAATCGTCTCGCGCATCCCGTTGTTATCCAGTCCCCGGGTTCTTAGAATTCGACATCAGACGTTTCAGATCTTCAATTTTGACTACCCCGTTGTCGCTGGCATAACCAACAGGATCCGCGTACGAAGTCGCGGGCAGAAGCTAGTATGAAATAATTCTACACACAAGTAACATATTATTGTGACCCAAATGTGGCTGTTAGATACGAAGACTAGTGATGACAGATGTCGCGATATCGCCGGAATTGTCATCGATTTCGGAGTTCTCGTATATTGAAAGCACTTACCTAAAACCTTAGTCTGATTTGTTTAATTTAGAGGAAACTTTATATAGGTTTTGGGACAGCGTCTTTAAATCTATTAGAAATAATTATTATGTAAGTATGATTCTAGTGGAAGGAGAGTATAGGAAGCCCTTTGCCCAGCAGTGGAACAAAAATAAAAATAAATTCTAGGAGCCATGCGTACTGTGACAATATTGCAACGACTAATTAATTTTTATCCCTACTTCCTCTATCTGACGTTTACCAGCTGGAGATGAATTTAAAAGCCTATTTTTCATTGCCAGCCTCTCTTTTCCCACTAGTCCAAAAATTAGCGATATTGTAACTGGCAGCACTACTAAGCACCTAACGTTATGCCCTAGCCGATCTTGGCCGAACGCCAACGAACCCAGCGAACGCTCGTAGGCTTTTTCAAACATTGAATGTGTTCTAAATTCGAAATTGACTATCGTGGGAATTTGATATCTAAACTCGTAAAAACAAAAAAAAATGTAAACCGTTTAGTTTCGGAAGCCATATTGGAAACATTGGCTTACCTCCGCAATAAAAGTTATTACGTGGATTCCTGCTGGTTCTCGTTAAACTGGAAGTAAGTGTAATAAGCCATAAAATGAGCTTTTTATTTCGCGTATTATTGCTGGATACTTATTTAATAACTATGTTATTACATGGGGATTCAATGATGTTACGGTATCAAGCTTTACTGAAGAGTTTTTCTTTGTGAAATATTCTTCAACATTCTGTTCCCGAGACCTTCATATAATACTAGCTTCCGCCCGCGACTTCGTCCGCGTGAAATTTCACCCTCTTAGGGGTGGAATTTCGAAAAATCCCTTCTTAGGGGATGCCTACGTCATAACATATACTTGCATGCCAAATTTCAACCCGATCCCTCCAGTGGTTTGGGCTGTGCGTTGATAGATCACTATGTCAGTCAGTCAGTCAGTCACCTTTGAGTTTTATATATTTAGATAATAAAACTTCTGTACTTTCTTTACTGTTTCTCCGTATTTTAAAAACGATTCAATAAACTGCTTAATTTAACAAGCAAGCCTAAAAGCGTTATTTCATAACATTATTGGCTTCAGCGTTCCTTTAAATTGCTTTTAAAGCCTTCAAAGGAAAATATCAAGACACTTCATGTAGAGGAATATTTTTTTCTTTCTGTCCTTTTTCTTTGATTCCGTATACCTACTGAGCAAGATCAACTTTATATTACTCCTCGAAGTTTACCATAACTTTGTCTAGTTCTCATTGTCTTGCGGACGCCTGAGAAGCCTTTGGAATGGTTTTTTAATTATGTTTATGAAAGTTCGTCGGAAATACGAAAAATTATTCTCATTTCTAAAGTCACTATTAATTTTACAATACCAGTTATCCTGGAATAGGTAAATAAGGATTCTCCTTTGGAAGTTTTCCGGGTCGGGAACACAATTGGAGTTATTAATTAAAGATGGTGAAAGGATCTGTGAAAATTGTGAGTGGTGGCCCAGTGTCGGACCCAACTGACGAGTTGTAGGTTCGAACTCAAGCAGGCGGTTTACTTTGTGTAATTGATGTGAAAACTTCTGGCACGTTGGGCATTTTTCGAGATGGGAAAAAACCATTGAACTTGCGCCACTGTTACCGTAAGCGACACCGCGCGTGTTTTGTTTATAAGACCATTAAAAAAATACCCGCTTCGGATGTGTTCGTCTGTCCTCGGGATGTACTCGGTTTTAATGTATATCCGGTATGCCAGTGAGTGATGGCAAAGTATTCTGTTTTGTTTTCACTTCTGTCGGCACTCCCGGAGTGCCACTGTTTTTTTTTTTCATCACCACTGCTCTCTAAATGGTGAAGGAAAACATTGTGAGGAAACCGGCATGTCCTAGAACCAAAAATTCGAAGACATGTGACATCCACCAACCCGCCTTGTGTCTCAGCAGTGTGGGAACATTAACGGATGTTTATGCTAAGCATGGTTATTTGTGAAAATTATGATATTTTGGGAATGCGATAAAGATCATCAAGTAATCGGTCACTAGGCACGAGTTTTGATGCTCGAGTTGGCTTATTATTGGGTTTTTCTGTTGGAAAAATCTCTGTGACTGACATAAATATACGTTACCTACTGAAATTGAACCCGACAAACTGTAAGGTTCACCGTATAACATGTGACTGAATAAAATAATACCGTCACCAAAACAAAATTCAATGAAAGTGATGACATAATTATTATACCTATACCAAATTGAAATTATGTAGGTTATACATCATTTCAATATTATTTAATAAATTATTATTGAAAGGTATTCACCACACAAATAATAAAAGAGACAAACATTAACCTAAATATCAATGGAACCAAACCGACTCAATCAAATTAATGAAACCGTTTCAATTTTGCATTCACTGAGTCTCCAATCAAAACTAATTTGTGTTTCAAATAAACAGTCCTATTTCAAAGTGAAGTTAATGACTTTCCAAGTCACGGAGCCTTAAGTTGGAATAATTATAAGTTATAATGTCAATAGCCATTTACATTTCAATCAGGTAATGGCCCTAGAAAAACAAGTAGGTTAGAAACGGCATAATATTGCAATTATTAAAAGGAAGGCTAATCAAAGGTAATTTGACTCAATAGCTCACGTATACGGCAATCCATGGCTATGTACATAATCAGCCTGTAATGTTCCCACTATTAGGACACAGGCCTCCTCTTAGTGACAGGGAATGGGCCGTAATCTACCATGCGGGACCAGTGCGGGTTGGTGGATGCCATATGTCTTTGAATTTTTGTTTCTAGGACATGCCGGTTTCCTCGCGATGTTTTCCTTCACAGTTTTTGAGAGCAGTGGTGATGATAATAAATTACACAAAGTAAAGCGCCTGTCAGGGTTGGAACCCACGACCTACAAGTCGTAAGTCGGGGCCGTTACCACTTGGCCATCGCTGCTCAAGGAAAAGGAAGGTGGTTATTGCCTAAGACACTAACAGTAGGAATGGTTATCATTTTGACAGTTCAACAACATCCATTGCGTTATTTACGTTGTTTGCAGACAAATTTCTCGAACATATGAAGTAATGGATTAGCAATATCCTTCAAGATGATCCAGATCGTGATTAGATAGTATGTTATGCAATTAGGGTGCAGTATCGCATTAGTTCTCTATGTTATTAACGGAATTCTGTCTGAATGTTTTGACCGAATTTTATTTTGAGTTCTTACTGATTTTTGCTCTTCTTACACATTTGTCATCTCCTAAATTAGCCTCTCCAACCTTTACCACTACCACATCTCCAATGTCCCTCTCTCCATTCACAAACCATCCATTGTATCTCCCTTTTCCGCAATTCTATTACAATAGCTAGCTCTTCTTCTAAATTAGTCCAAGTGGTACAACACGCCTAATTCGCGACATGTCCCGGCCACACCGAGTGCTCTCCACGCGGCCTGACTTGGCCTGACTTGGCCCAGCTTGGCCTTGGCACGATGCATATAGCACAATGACAATGGAACCTTGACATGACCTTGTCTTTGTTTTATTTGAATAAGTAGAAACTGGATGTTTTGTTTTGTTAATGAATTCGGTTTAGAAATTTTTGTCTGTCGACTCCAGAGTGAGTTTTCAGCGTCTATAACCACTGTATCGTAATGAAATAGTTTTGATCTATTAACAGTTATTAACACAAACTTCTCCCTAAAACGCAAGCAAAAAGTCGCACTAGTACCTACATGATCAGTTTTCCACTAAACCTAATGACTGATTAGTTTTAGAACCCAAAACAACTACTGAATAAGTATCCTATCAATGCTCAATGTAGAAATAAAAAAGCGTAAAGTAACTACATACCAAGTAATAACAATTTTACAACCAATAAACAGGAACTTACTCCACTAAACCGATCATAAACTTCGACGTACATATATAATTGAACCAGCAATATAATCGTTTGAACGCAACTTTGATTGACCTACAGGCATATCCATTGCCGCATGAATATTTATCAGAACGATCAGATCAATAATGGAACTACTTCGTCGCTTCGGTGTTTTGAATATAAGCTCGCATGTCAAGCAAAAATCGTATTTAATTTACCAAATTGACTACTTTAAGGAAGTAGTGGATATCATAATTTAAAGCTTCGAAAGGAAAAGTAAAGTGGCTATTTTAATTAATGGAAGTGACAATTTCATAAAACAATTTTCGTACAAAATAGTTTATAGAGGGTCTAAAAATCTATTCAAAAGTTATATTCATTCATTTATGTAATGTATAACATTGTAAAATCGCACTCCAGAACCACAAGATACAAGCGATGCTTAGTTTGTGGCTCACCGAATCCGTCATTTTGTATATTTTTACTTTTTGATGAATAAAAACTTATTAATATTTTTATACATATTTTAACATATCTCGGGACCATGGGGTCCCGGTCCTTTGGAAGGCGTACGAGGGGCCGAAGCCAACTCGCAGAGGCCCGTTAGAGATTTTCAATGAAATTATTATTATTTTTAACCTACATCAAAAAGGAGGAGGTTTTCAATTCGACTGTATGTTTTTTTTAGTATGTTTGTTACCGATATCTCCGGCAATTGTAAATCGATTTCGAAGATTCTTTTTTTGATGGATCGGGTATGCTTCAGGGGTGGTCCCCATATAAATTTTATTAACTTTGCTTGGATAATTTTTGAGAAACCTTCCATAATACGTATTTAAACCACTTAGTTTATATTGATGATGTTATAATAACTTCCTGTCACTGATCCTTACATACTCTTTTTGCTTCGTTTACGTTCATACATCAGAGGGTCACTTCTCGTTATTTTAACAACGTTCACAGTCACACATTCCTGCTAATTTCTTACATCGGACTTTACACTTTTTTGATTGATCTTTATTTTTTATTTTTATCTGATGGTGTATTGTGTGTCTTTTAGTCTGTCTGTGCTAAATGAACGTATTTTCTTTCTTTCAGTCTGATCTCAGTCTCAATCTGTCAAAAATACCTGTAATTTCCCTACATTTTTGACAAGTTTCTGACACTGATTGTCGCTGAGATAAGATTGCGACTACCTTTTGAACGATTTTAATTACGAGAATAGACCTTCTGGTCTTATTGTTTAAAACAAAAAGGTGCCTTCTGGTCTGGTTATTGTTTAAAACAAAAAGGTACAACGGCAGAAAGAATAGTAAACACAATATTCTATACACAATAGGTAGGTATGTCGAAACAAATGGCACGTTTAGTTAAGCATAAACAAGAGAGTGTCAAAGCAGGGTATCAACCTTTACTCCGAACTACGGTTCAAGTTCATTATATTCAAAAACAGGAGCATAATAAAACCTGTTTGTGATAGAACAAGCCATGATCGATGTACGAAGTTCAGTTCCCGTTTGCGGACACGTTGACAGCTCCATCAATCACCCTGTCGGTGCCTATATAATTGAATGTCGGCAATTTTTCGCCAGCATTTGTTAAAGAATTATGGATGATACCAAATAAGATCGGGAATCTTCAGAAACAATTTTTCTACGAGCAATTTGGGCAGGTCGATTTGTACCCAAAAAATGAGGAAACATTAAAAAATACATTTGACACTGTCGAGATAAATTTCGTTTCGCAGAAAGAGTGGGTCTACACAAAATTGGGGTCAATTTTGGAGGAGGTAAATTCAAGAACGGATAACATAATTAACGGTAAAAGACGAGACGGTGGGACCAAATCAGATTTTTTATTTTTCGCAAAAGTCTGGCTTTGATTTTGGCAAGCTTTCCATCAGCTAGTAATGAGGGGGCTGAAAGCCAAAAGCTTAATGAACTTTTGACCTAATAATCAGTGCTTTTTCACTTTGATGAAAAGATATAATTATGTAAACAACTAGAGAGTTTGGGAAATAAGGGCCCTTAGTATAATTAGGACACTATGTCCTTAATACCGTAGAACTTGTAACTTCATTTATGAGCTTTTAGTACTCTTAGGGCTGATTTTTCAATCATCTGATTTATTTATTTATTTAATTATCCTCCTACTGGTACGCCTTACAGCAATTACACCAGGAGGAGCGAAAAATTACTTCATGTACTGCTTTGATATATAAGTCAATGGCTGCTTTCCATCCATCCTGTGCGCGGTGGACATCGAACGGGCGGCGATGGAACACGCATGCTCACACAGCGTTAACTCCACAGTTCCATTACTCCACCCCAATTCGGCACATTCTTTGCGATTTTTTGAGACTCAACGAATTTTTCAAAATAAATACATTAAAATTGTAAAAACGGAAAATTTTGATGTGTTGTCTTGCCTGACAGGTGTCAAATTATCTGATATCTTTATTCGAGGAATAATTTTGAAATTTTGAGAGTTATTTCAAACAAAAACTGTCAAACGTCCATTTTATTCCTCGAATAAAAGTTATCTGTATCAGTATTTTACATGGAGCGACTGCCTATATGGCGTCCACAACCCAGTTACTGGGTAATACGATACCCCTTGGTAAGACTGGTTGTCAGACTTTCGAGCTTCTGACTACCCGTAACGACTGTCAAAGATCCACGAATGCCAGCTGGGACCAATGGCTTAACGTGCTTTCCGAGGCACGGAAGGGTCTCGGTATGTATGTGATATGATTCCGTGGATAATAGTGTGGGTTATGCGTTTGTTTATTATTATACCTTAGCTAACTATTAATATTGTATTGCATAACTGTTTTTGTCCCAAATAAATAAAATCTATACATATAATAAATTTGTAGAAAAGTGGTGTCTGTACAATGGAAATATATAAAAAAAAAGTAGCAGGGGTTGTTATTATATCGATGCCGAACCCGAAATTGTAATTAATTTTTTTTTTGTCTGTTTGTCTGTTTGTCTGTTTGTCTGTTTGTTTGTGCACGCTAATATCAGAAACGGCTTATTCGATTTAGATGCGGTTTTCACTAATATATTGTAGTAGGCTTAACTTAACATTTAGTGTTTATTTCATGTCAATCGGTTCATAAATAAAAAAGTTATGTCAATTTAAAGAATCACGGCGAACATTTGTTAAGGTATTCTATCAGAGTACGTACACGCCTCGGGCCTGCGCGTCCGATCTTCGGAACTACTGGACGGATTTGAATGTTTTTTTTTTTGTTGTATAGTTATTATATGGCTGGACAACATTCAGGCTATAATTTTTCTTGGAAACTTGAACACCTGATGCAGAACCGAAACAGACCAGCTTAACTATAAGAGATACAAAAATCGTACCATAGCAAAAATTGTTCCACGTGATGAGGATTTTCTGCTGAGAGAATAAATTTGAAGATCTGGAACACCTGATGGGGAACTCCAAGAGCCCAGCTACACCATAACACTTAAAGGAATGACGTCTTAGTAAAAGTTATTCGGTCTGATGGGCATTTCCTGTTGACTTATAAAAATCGAAGATCAGAAACATCTGATGTGGATATCATTGAAAATTTGACTCTACTGGCCAAAACTCCCATTTATTTTTTTTTAACGTGATGAAATGCTCATGCATTCTACACTACCACGGGGAGATAGTGCAGTTATGTGGGACTCTAACCCACTAAAACTCCACTGTGTCCTCCTCTGCCGCTTACGGCGGGAACATGGGCACGCGTTAGCACTCATCCGTGAACCCGCCGCGGCTGTCCGTCACCGGACCCTCCGCTGGGGAATACTCCCCGTCACCGGCGCACCAGAACACATAGCACGCCGTGACCACCCCAGGGACCAAACCAGCACATGGGTAGGGGAGCAGTCACTTAGATTTTAATTGATCAGGTATCTTCATAATAAAACTATAACCATGCCTAGAAAGAGGTCAAATCTTTCCCAATGTTCCAAAGGAGCGAAAAGATTGAGGATCATAAGATCCCAAGAATCTACCGAAGAGCGTCAGGAGAGACTTGATGCTGTTTGAGAATATCAGGCTGCAACTCGCTCCGTGGAAAACTCTTTGGATCGCGAAGCACGCCTGCGTTCTCAGCGTATTTACGCATCTACATCCAGATCTCTAGAGACCAGTGAAGAATATGATGCGCGACTGACCGCTGATACGGTGAGATTATCATACCATTGTTCCGAACAAGCACACAACAAAATATTCATAATCAGAAAGTGAGAAAGAAAGAATTGCTGGAGTACGGCATGAAGAGACAGATTAAGAAGAGCGCAACGAACGTTTGAATTCTGATCGACTTCGACATTCTCTGAACAGAATGTCGATATCATCTGAAGAATCGGATGTGTCTCAAGATATAGCCGTAGGGCATGGCGACCTTCCTTGGGTTGATAAGGAACGGAGTGCATTTACGTATACTCCTATGATTGACTACGCCACATATTCCGCCATCGGAGGTATGGTTAAAAATTTTACTTTTTGTGAAGCTGTTAAATAGCAAAAAGAAACTGTTGTGTTGCTCAGGTGGGAAAGTACATATTGAAATATTACAAAATCCTCCAGAAATATTAAGATCACTGCTAATCGGTGACCATCACAGTCAAAACATTTCTTGGACAACATACGTTCGTACAATAATGCCTTTCAAATGACATCTTTTGTTGCGAAACAGATTTCAGAAGGCCCATTTATGCCAACATTCAAAGTGCAAGGCCAAGTTTACCACCCTATTGGTTCATTATTGCCTGAAAATGACGTCTCGAATCGTCTCGCGCATCCCGTTGTTATCCAGTCCCCGGGTTCTTAGAATTCGACATCAGACGTTTCAGATCTTCGATTTTGACTACCCCGTTGTCGCTGGCATAACCAACAGGATCCGCGTACGAAGTCGCGGGCAGAAGCTAGTAAAATAAATATGATTTTGTGTAATGTGACTACAAAATAATAAAAATTTAAATCCAAATGGCGATTAGAAGAGATGAAAATATTCACACAAGTACTCACTTAAAAGCTCATGACAAAAAGTTTAAAGCCAGATGCTTCCGTTTGCCGGAGTCGGGTTATTGGCACGAGCTCAAAATCTATGATCTTAGATGTGCCGAAGATAGCCGCTAATGATACAAGGGACTCTTATCTCTGAGCTATTAATACAAACCAGAAATCCGATTACTTCACTAACGATATTAACATTCGTTAGAGAAATTAATGCTTTTTTTGCTACTCTCTGCTTGGCTAGGCACAAACTATTATTATTAGAGTAACGGTGGAGTTTCTTGCCCATTCTTCTCCATACGAAAACTACCTTTTGGAATGGGCGACTAGAATAAATTCTATTTAGTTGTAATTTTTGACGTTCAAAAGTGCCTATAAAATGCCTATTTGAAAAAAAGATTTGACTTTGACTATTGGACAAATGCTCGTGCCGTGGTAATAAAATTCGATTGTCATCAATAATAGGGTCTTAGGGATAGGTCGTCCATTATTGGGTTTTTCAACTTATTACATTGATTATAATAAATATAAAAAAACGGTCAAGTGATTCGTACTCGCGCACCGATGGCTCCGTACTTTGTAGGTATGTAAATACTTTAGCACGGGATTTTTTTTTTGTAATGTGACTACAAATTTACGGTTTTCGGATTTTTTCCTTTACTTGCGCTACATGACATTGCTTCTTGCCAAATTTGATGATTCTAGGTCAACGGGAAGTACCCTATAGGTTTTGATCCCGAACATATTTACGCCCGTACCTTTTGATTGCGTTACTTAGAAGGTTGATTTTTTCACTGCTTCAAGGGATTGCAGCCTTGAGTATTTGATATTAATTTCGACTTGATAACTCCACGCGTTCCTGAGAAAAAGGGTCTGGACCGATGGACAGACGGACAACGAATTGATCTTATAAGGATTCCGTTTTTCCTTTTGAGGTACGAAACTCTAAAAAATAATAAGAAAAGAATTTTATAGAGGCAAAAGGAGTACGAATATTTAAGGATTGTAGCAGGTGGCGTTCTGTAGTTTCTGCCTTTCCCCATGGGAAGAAGGCGAGAGTATAATATGACAATGTATGTATGTGCTTTGATTATTTCAAAAGCCAATAACTTGTTTCAATAGCAGCACTACAGTTGCAGTTGTATATTGATGTTATCCCACACTCATTTAATCAATAACTTTCAGCTTTAAGAATGGTATACACCTCTGCGTAACCCTTCTAGGAAAACTAGCTTAATCTTTATGTTATGTGGTATGTTTGGGACCCGCTGAAGAACGGCGGGTCGAGGCCTGTCAGGGGACCGGTGAATGCTTATGCGAATCCCGCACCCCCGGCCTTAGGCAGAAGTGGAACACCGCGGTGGTTTTAGCCGGTAAGAGTCCGGCATGCCCCTCTGTCACCCCAACGATGGAGGAAGTCCATGAGGATTTTCACCAGGCACCAAAAAAAAAAGTGGTATGTTGAATGGATTGCTGAAATGCGCCAAAACTCGCCAAAGGGGGATCTGTTGAACGGAACGTAGTACATGCAATGTAATAAAAAGAGACAGAAAGATTGTGACGTAGCAGTTTGCTATCTCTCTCACTTGTGGTCTATACTCTGTACTTGTCAAGATGGACAACTAGGTTGCTCCGTAAGAAATAAAACTACTTTTAATTCTATTGCGTATATTTCTTTACAACAATCATCAGGTTATGGGCCCAGACACACATACCTCGAATGATTATATAAAACTGCACTCTGATTAACCGGCAAATTGAGGTGAGGTAAAACCGCAACGACGCCATTACGCTACGTTGTGCAGGAAGGCAAAGTAAAGAAAATAACGTAAAGGAAGAAAAAGGAAGAGCATCTTAGGAGGTTTATTGATCAATTTGATCAAGATGGACAGCAGTCAAAATGTTTTGAAGCTGGAAGGTTCAAGGAACTGGAATATTTGGAAATTCCAAACCAAAGTGCTGTTGCGTGGACAAGGTTGGCTGGATATAGTAGAAGGCCGGCGAATAAAACCAGAAGTAGCTGGGGAGAAAATTGCTTGGGAGAACCACGACGCCAAAGCTCAGACTTTAATAGTCACGAGAATGACTGAAGATGTCATGTTACACATAATATCCTGTTCGACTTCAGCCGAAATGTGGAGAAAGTTACAGAGTGTGTATGAACAAAAGACTGAGACCAGCATTCACATTGTTCAACAAAGATTCTTCCAGTATAGATATGAAAAAGGTATTGCAATGTCTGTATTCCTGTCAAAGATTCAAGAATTGCAGAACAATCTGAAACAAATGGGCGAAGAAATCTCTGACAAGTTTGTTATAACTAAAGTACTTATGTCGCTGCCAGAAGAATTCAAACATTTTATTTCTGCATGGGAATCAGCGCCTGACGACAAGCAAACCTTGGATAATTTAGTGGCCAGGTTGCTAATGGAAGAAGAAAGGTTAATGGAGAAGAATGAAGAATCACAGCAAACTTCATCGTCTGCTTTCGTGATGAAAAATAGAAAGATTGGAAAGTGTTTCAAATGCGGTAAAATAGGACATTTCCAGAGCGAGTGTAGAAATGATAAAAAGAACAGTGAAGAAAACGTAAATAATAAATGTTTTTACTGTGGGAAGTCGGGACATAATAAATCACACTGTTGGTTCAGGAAGAATAAGGAAAATAGTAACCGTAAGAAAAGTAATGCGTTTGTGATATCAAATACAGCATATGATTTGTATCAAGAATCTAAGTGGCTGGTGGACTCTGGTGCAGATGAGCACATGTGTTGTGATCGCGCATTGTTTACACATTTTACAGAAATTTCGCAAAAATCTGTCATAGTCGGTAATGGTGTGGCAATTAATGTGTTAGGCTGCGGACAGATGGCGGTACAGGTTCGAAACGGAAAAGAATGGGTTGAGACTACCATAAATAATGTATTGTTCGTTCCTGATTTGAAAATTAATTTGTTCTCGGTCAATCGTGCCATTGAAAAAGGTTATGTTATGATGACAGATGACAACTCTTGTAAATTTTACAAAGATGATGACATTTGTGCGATTGCAAATCGAGTCGGAAATGGTTATTATATGGATTTGCGATTTAAAAGGAAAGCTGCAAATGTTGCTCAAACAGAGCTGAATGACTTAAATGTGTGGCATGAAAAATTAGCTCATCAAAACTTTGATTATGTCAGGAAAGTGTTGCAGAAAAACAACATCGACGCCAAACAAACTTCAGTTCCAAAGTGTGAAAGTTGTTTACTAGGAAAAATACATCGGTTACCATTCGCAAAAAGTGATTACACTAGCACAAAGGCATGTGAATTAATACACGCTGATACGTGTGGCCCGATGGAAGAAGTATCCTTAGGTGGGTCAAAATATTTTGTGTTGTTGAAAGATGACTACTCAAACTTTAGGAATATTTATTTTGTCAAAAATAAATACGAAATCAAGAGCTGCATAGATGATTTCTTGAACAAGGCTGAGAATGTTACTGGAAATAGGGTTAAGATTTTCAGAAGTGACAATGGGACCGAGTTTGTAAACAGAGAGGTGAAGGATATGTTCTCAAGGCGCGGGATAACTCATCAAACCACCGTGCCATATACTCCAGAGCAGAACGGTAAAGCGGAAAGAGAAATTAGAACGCTAGTTGAAGCTGCTAGGACGATGTTACATGCAAAGAATTTACCGAGAAAACTATGGGCAGAGGCCATAAATACGGCGGCTTTTGTGCTCAATAGGACTGGAAAGAGTAAAGTAGATGGAAAATCTCCCTTTGAAGTATGGACAAACAGGAACTTTGATATTCATCAATTGAAGGTATTTGGTACTGTTGTTTTCACTCACATACCTAAGGAAAAGAGAAGGAAGTGGGACCCAAAAGGAGAAAAAGGAATAATGGTAGGGTATGGAGAAACAACAAAGGGATATAGAATATATTTTGAACACAAAAATAATGTTGAGTTAAGAAGAGATATTGTATTCCTGCAAGAAAATCAGTGTGAGACCACGAAGACTGTATGTGGATCTGGTAATATACTCCCTGTGGAGCTATCTACTAGTGAGGGTATCGAAGAAAAGGAGCAAAGCAGAGAAAGTAGCCCTAACTCTCAAGAAGCTAGTGATCAAGAAGACAGTAGTATATTACAGACTGATTCCGATGTTAGCTTGTATGTGCCAAGTGATGGTGATGTATCCAGTGGGTTAAGTAATAATGGAGAACATTCAAGGCAAGGTACTCGTGTCAGGAAGCAGACCCTATTTTATGAATGTAACAATGTTTCATTAGAGGATAATGAGCCTAAGACGTATGAAGAGGCTATGAAAAGTCCAGATTCATGTAAATGGAAAGAGGCAATAAAGAAGGAACTACAGACTCTTAAAGGTAATAACACGTGGAATGTGTGTGAATTGCCAGATAATACAAAGGCGGTTAGTAGCAAATGGGTATTTAAAGTAAAGAAAAATAATGGTGTTATACAATATAAGGCTAGATTAGTAGCTAGGGGATTCGAGCAGAATGATGTATTAAGTTTAAATGAAATCTATGCGCCTGTAGCGAAGTTAGCAACATTTAGATTGTTTTTAGCAGTAGCAACAAAACTAAAACTACCTGTGTACCAGATGGACGTTACTGGGGCTTTTTTGTATGGTGAAATTGGGGAAGATGTTTACATAAGCTTACCTGAAGGAGCTTATAATGATAGTAAAAATATTGTAAAATTAAATAAGGCTTTGTATGGACTTAAGAAGTCGCCAAAATATTGGAATGATAAGTTTAACTCTGTAATGATTAAAGAAGGTTTTAAAAGATCTCAGTGTGACTCATGTCTTTATTCAAAACTAGCTTCTGCCCGCGACTTCCTACGCGGATCCTGTTGGTTATGCCAGCGACAACGGGGTAGTCAAAATCGAAGATCTGAAACGTCTGATGTCGAATTCTAAGAACCCAGGGACTGGATAACAACGGGATACGCGAGACGATTCGAGACGTAATTTTCAGGCAATAATGAACCAATAGGGTGGTAAACTTGGCCTTGCACTTTGAATGTTGGCATAAATGCCTTCTGAAATCAGTTTCGCAACAAAAGATGTCATTTGAAAGGCATTATTGTACGAACGTATGTTGTCCAAGAAATGTTTTGACTGTGATGGTCACCGATTAGCAGTGATCTTAATATTTCTGGAGGATTTTGTAATATTTCAATATGTACTTTCCCACCTGAGCAACACATACCGTTTGTTTCTTTTTGCTATTTAACAGCTTCACAAAAAGTAAAATTTTTAACCATACCTCCGATGGCGGAATATGTGGCGTAGTCAATCATAGGAGTATACGTAAATGCACTCCGTTCCTTATCAACCCAAGGAAGGTCGCCATGCCCTACGGCTATATCTTGAGACACATCCGATTCTTCAGATGATATCGACATTCTGTTCAGAGAATGTCGAAGTCGATCAGAATTCAACGTTCGTTGCGCTCTTCTTAATCTGTCTCTTCATGCCGTACTCCAGCAATTCTTTCTTTCTCACTTTCTGATTATGAATATTTTGTTGTGTGCGTGTTCGGAACAATGTATGATAATCTTACCGTATCAGCGGTCAGTCGCGCATCATATTCTTCACTGGTCTCTAGAGATCTGGATGTAGATGCGTAAATACGCTGAGAACGCAGGCGTGCTTCGCGATCCGAAGAGGTTTCCACGGAGCGAGTTGCAGCCTGATGTTCTCAAACAGCATCAAGTCTCTCCTGACGCTCTTCGGTAGATTCTTGGGATCTTATGATCCTCAATCTTTTAGCTCCTTTGGAACATTGGGAAAGATTTGACCTCTTTCTAGGCATGGTTATAGTTTTATTATGAAGATACCTGATCAATTAAAATCTAAGTGACTGCTCCCCTACCAAGGGTGCCCAGACACGGGATCGTCTGGCCCATGTGCTGGTTTGGTCCCTGGGGTGGTCACGGCGTGCTATGTGTTCTGGTGCGCCGGTGATGGGGAGTACTCCCCAGCGGAGGGTCCGGTGACGGACAGCCGCGGCGGGTTCACGGATGAGTGCTAACGCGTGCCCATGTTCCCGTCGTAAGCGGCAGAGGAGGACACAGTGGAGTTTTAGTGGGTTAGAGTCCCACATAACTGCACTATCTCCCCGTGGTAGTGCAGAATGCATGAGCATTTCTTCACGTTAAAAAAAAATAAATGGGAGTTTTGGCCAGTAGAGTCAAATTTTCAATGATATACCATCGTCATCGAAAATCAGTCCTAAACTGTTACCGCCTTCACCGCGTGGAGGTGAAATTAGTGATAGCTTAGATTTCCACATCAGATGTTTCTGATCTTCGATTTTTATAAGTCAACAGGAAATGCCCATCAGACCGAATAACTTTTACTAAGACGTCATTCCTATATGTGTTATGGTGTAGCTGGGCTCTTGGAGTTCCCCATCAGGTGTTCCAGATCTTCAAATTTATTCTCTCAGCAGAAAATCCTCATCACATGGAACAATTTTTGCTATGGTACCATTTTTGTATCTCTTATAGTTAAGCTGGTCTGTTTCGGTTCTGCATCAGGTGTTCAAGTTTCCAAGAAACATTATAGCCTGAATGTTGTCCAGCCATAATAACTATACAACAAAAAAAAAATCATTAAAATCCGTCCAGAAGTTCCGAAGATCGGACGCGCAGGCCCGAGGCGTGTACGTACTCTGATAGAATACCTTAACAAATGTTCGCCGTGATTCTTTAAATTGACATAACTTTTTTATTTATGAACCGATTGACATGAAATAAACACTAAATGTTAAGTGAAGCCTACTACAATATATTAGTGAAAACCGCATCTAAATCGAATAAGCCGTTTCTGATATTAGCGTGCACAAACAAACAGACAAACCGACAAACAGACAAAAAAAAAATTAATTACAATTTCGGGTTCGGCATCGATATAATAACAACCCCTGCTACTTTTTTTTTATATATTTCCATTGTACAGACACCACTTTTTTACAAATTTATTATATGTATAGATGTAATGGTAAACAACAAATGTATTTGATAGTGTATGTTGATGATTTGTTGCTTTTTGGGACAAATGAAAGCCAAATATGTGAGCTTAAGTCAGTTTTAAATAAGGAGTTTGAAATGAAAGATTTAGGTCTGATTTCTGATTTTCTGGGGATAAATGTAAAGCAAAACTTAAAAAGTGGGGTGACAGAGTTGTGTCAGAAAACTTACCTAGAAAATGTTTTAAAAAGATTTAAAATGTATAACTGTAAGCCTATTTATACTCCTATGGACCAAAATTTTGATACTAGGATACTAGAAAATAAATGTGAAGTAAATAGAAAAACAGAAAGGTTATGTAGACAAATTGTTGGATGTTTGATGTATGCTGTATCGGGCACAAGACCAGATCTTTGTATTGTGGTGTCAATATTAAGCAGGTATCAAGACTGTGCAAGTGAAATGTTATTAGTAGCCTTGAAAAGAGTACTGCGATACATTAAACATACAATAAATTATAAGCTGTTGTATAAGTGTGATGATGAAAAGTTAGTGGGCTATTGTGATGCTGATTGGGGAGGTGACCTCAAAGATAGGAAGTCCACAACTGGTTACTGTTTTATTTTCTCTAATTGTTTGATTTCTTGGTGCTCTAAGAAGCAAAGTACTGTGAGTATTTCATCTACTGAGGCAGAATATGTAGCTATGAGTATAGCAGCTAGCGAAGCATGTTGGCTTATAAATATACTATTAGATTTTAATATGTCTAATGTATGTCCAGTTACAATGCTTTGTGATAATCAATCAGCCATAATGATTGCTAATACTAATAGTGTTAAAAGATTAAAGCATATAGATATTAAATTTCATTTTGTAAGAGAATTAATATTAAAAGAAAAGATAAATGTAAAGTATGTAAGTACTACAGAACAAGTAGCTGATATGTTCACGAAATCTTTAAAGAAAGATCTTTTACTAAAGTTTGTTAAGATGTGTGGTATGGTAGTTTTGATATGATTTGGTATTGGTTTATGAAATGTCTATTTACATTGTGTATAATACCTAAATGATTAGTTAACTAGTTTCAGTAGAAGATTTGTGTTTAAAAAGTATTTGAGTTGTTAATTATTTCTTTGAGAAAGTTTGTTATTTAAAGTAAATGCCTAAGGTAACAATGGCAATGATATTGTGTGAGTCCTATTTATTACATTGAGGGGGGGTGTTGAACGGAACGTAGTACATGCAATGTAATAAAAAGAGACAGAAAGATTGTGACGTAGCAGTTTGCTATCTCTCTCACTTGTGGTCTATACTCTGTACTTGTCAAGATGGACAACTAGGTTGCTCCGTAAGAAATAAAACTACTTTTAATTCTATTGCGTATATTTCTTTACAACAATCATCAGGATCAGACCGGAATAACTCAAATCTGGCAACCGAAAATGGACGGTATGTATACTGTCGCTTGCAATGATATTAAGTAATTAGTAAGTGAGTAATTATTTATTTTACTAAAAGGCTTAGCCTAGGTAACATCATTGTTAATTCAATAAGGAACGGGACCATACCCACCCTTCCAAATGTAATAGTCATCTATTACATTTGAGAAGATCCCTGCCCTTCAAACGAGGAAAATCCTGTATCTTGAAGGACGGTGAACTTTTAAGGAATTGACACGTTTTACAAAATAGCATCAGAGTTATTACGCAGTTATGAATATTGAAATATTCATAACTGCGTAATAACTCTGATGCTAACATACATATTTATTAAAGGGGCTTAAAAGCTAATTGTGGAAAAGGAATGATGATATACAACAGCGCGCATAATTTCATGCAGCAAAACTCACGGCACATTTACTTCTTGAATACGAGCATATTCAATAGCTAACATTCAACATCTGATACCGTCACATAGGATCATAGTGAATGCTATAAGACCCTTTAATCCACGTCGCAACTCATAATCCTTATAATGATCAGGTAAACTAATTACCAGGCGTTAATGTACGCCTTTAGGAGGGAAAAGCAACCCGAGTATTACAGTAATTGTTATGATGTAGACACTGTAGACAGGTTACATCAGCCGGGGGCCCCGGGTAAAGGTAAAGTAGGACAGATCCTAATTTTAAACACATTGAACAAAGATGGGCCATCTTTCTTTGGAGTTCTGGGATTTTGGGTTAGTTGATCTGAGTAAAGCATTTGATACGGTAAGCCATTTTTTAACGAAGGCTCTGCATCGAATGACAAAATGAATTCATGAAGGATAAGACCGCAACAGCATAGACATGCGAAATGTAAGGAATGGGATTTTGGTCCTGCAGTAAAACAGCATAGGTAAATGAATATTATTATAAAAGAAAATTAAACCCTTTTCTTTGGGTCAGACTTTTGCTAACACACCCGTGTTTCTTCAGTTGCCTGTGCCAGTGCCACGGTATCTCTTTCGAACAACCCGCGACCCTGGCAGGCATCGGCCCTAGCGGACCCCGTCAAATAGTGCTGACATCTCTTTGAGGCGCGCGTGGAACACAACTCGCCGTCGACCCGGGCCTGGTCCACCTTACCGGACGGCGAGCTAAATTAATATAATATTAGGTAAATTAATATCTTATAAAAGAAAATTAAAGGCCTAGAGGTGATATTTTTTTAAATAGAAAACAATTACTACTTGTTCGATATAATGATATCATTGAGATTAATAGATTCAATTATGTAATATAATACAAATCTTGTGGTTATACCTGTTTATCTGAAATTGAAATTCTAATTAACATACCCGAAGTGTTTGTTTAGCATTATCAATTCAACTGGATTACTCCAAACCATAGGGTCGCAAACATTGTACAATAAATTCCACGTAAACAATGCCAAGGATACATTCGGGGTTTAACTCAAATATCCAGGGTTCCCTTGCTCACTATCCGGTATAATCAGACCCATAGATGCGGGACCTACACAGAGACCCGGCAGAAATGGTAATGTTTGTTTTCAATTACACTTGCTTCACAATGCTGGTGTTAAAGTTTTCGAACAACGAAAACGTATAAAGAAATAGATTTTAAATGATCTTCGTAATAAAGGTACAAAAGGTACAGGCTGATAATGAAGAAGATATGCTTATAGAAGAATTCAATTAGTGTTATCTGGAGAATGTTTTTTGTATAAAGAAAATAATTAAAACACTGGCAGACTTTCCTGAGTTTTACGTTTTGCATTTTGATAAGTATCTACCTACGTTTATCAGCGAAAGTTCTCTGTAAAGGAGATCACCCATTTTGGGTTTTGTTTTTGCTGTCCATTGTTAATAATAACATATTTTTAAAGTACACTTAAAATGCATTTTTTTTTAATAAGGCATCAAAGTCGATAACAATTTGGATTTGGAGATTTTTGAGATAGGGCAGTAAGGGCAATCAAATATGTGAGCACCATGTATCTATCACATAATTGATTTACCTGACATTGCTTTATTTTTAATTCTTTTTACCTTTTAAGGTAGACTAATTCTATTCTAGGTGCATCGTCTTCACGTATATTTATCTGAATGTATAAAAAACCTTGTAAAACCTTTTTAAAAGAGTAACGGTGGAGTTTATTGTCCATTCTTCTCCATACGAACACTACCTTTAGAAGGGGCGACTAGACTCAATTCTATTTTATTGTAATTTTTGGCGTTCAAAAGTGCCTATTTGAAATAAATGATTTGACTTTGACTTTACACGAAAACGGCCTTAGGACACTGTTCTTGTATTTTTATAGCAAAATCATTGCATGAATCTTTTAGATTACCCGTACATACTTCAGCTATGAATCATTTCCTACATATCTATGGATCGTTTCACCCAGATTTTGTTTTCCCAATAAAACAAAAAATGCATAGCAATATGAAACGAAACTCTGCATTCACGAGGTTTGTTTCATTGAATGTTGATCTGCGAATGAAAGAGGGATGCTGAAGCGGATCGGCAACATGTCTACCCATACAAATCGTGGAATTTGACTCAGCGAAATGGGCTGCTCTATTGCTTTGGGCAACATTCTAGCGAGTAGTGATTTGTTAGCACTTGCAACACTTCTTTTTTCAATACCAGATTTAAAAGGTCTTTTCGTATTCGGAATCTAAGCTTTGAATTCAGTATGTGAAATACGAGAATTCTAAAACAAACTCAACGAAACATTTGGAATATTCTAATTCAGCATTTTCAATGTAATAAATCGTAACTATAAATATGATTTGCGTAATTATATAAATAAAATAAGGATGATGAACGATGAAACCCCAAAAAAATATGGACCTACATTCGAAGCACACAAATGTTCATTAAAACATCGACTATAATAATTATATCTGTCTCTTCAAATGCTACTTTTCAAACTTCCTAGAGACGATTCTGAAACAGTTCTCCGACATTCACTACTTCGATGAACGGTTCGCCGACAGAATAAAAAAATATTCAATCTATCTTTTATCTATAATTGTAGCTAACACATCCAAAAAACGCCACAATTCTACCAAAAAGTCCTTACAAACGATTACTTGATCTATACGGCTACTCGACCGATGAATTCTCGAGCCGGCTGACTGATGAGGCGTGATTTCTGCAAGAGTGACACGATCGTTAGTTGAACTCATTACTACTGCTTACCCAACAATTCGTTCAATTGGGATAATGGTACTGTCACTTGTTGATGAGATTGGTTTTTCCTTGCCTTGAACGTTGCCCTTTTGTCTTTGCTGGGAGGATTTTGAGATGTGTCGTTGTCAGTTGATGTTATTTAAGAAGGAGTAAATTTAAGTGAAGTGAGTTTTAACTCACATACGTCCACATTGAAACCATCTCAAGTGGCATTTTGGAATTGGTATAGTCTATTGTATGTTTTATTAAAAACTTTAGAAGCATTTACACAAGAGTACGTCTTCACCATAAAGTCTTAAGATTATATTTCATAGTAGCTGTTGCCCACGATTTTGTCTGAAAAGTATAATTTCATCCAAATCAACATACATTTTTTTTTTCTCTTTATGTTATTAGTTTATACATATGTATAAGAGTTTTACCATATTATGAGCCGTGAAAACTACATTTAGACAATTATTAATTGCCTTCTATTACAATGCATGCACTCTCATTAGTACCCACCTCTTCAACATCCCACCAACAATTCACTTCCCATAAACAAACGAAGATCAACTGAAATCCCAACACGTTTCTCCCATTAATATTCGATTCTACGAGTATCCATTCTAGAGCAGCTACGTACCACATTCAGTCACTTCCAGTTACGCCTAAAGCTTACGTGTCATACATACCAAACATGTGTACACAAGCCCTTCATGTTGAGCATAGAAACAGTCGGCGCCCTCACACATTACCGCGAAAACTTAAGTGGTGTGGTGTACGTAATCCGTCGTCATCCATGATGAATGGTAGATGCCGCCTAAACCCGCACAGGATTAGTCAATTGCGACCTCAAATCCACCAAGTCATAGTCGCTTGTGATGGTTCAAGTGATGAACTTGTAGCGGTATGTCAGTTTTGGCCCATATGCATGGTGGATTAATGCTCGTTTGAATCTCTATTCAAAACAGTAGAATTTCGGTAATTTACATGGTAACTAACTCGACTGATGTTCTTATATGTAAAACTCGTTATATACTAAAAACTGCTGCAGATGAGTTAATGTTCTCACAGTGAAACTGCTTACTTGAATTCTTAAAAAGCTCTATTGTTGTAACGAACTAAATGCTACTATGAACATTTGGAATACTCGCTGGTGTAAATAAATAAGAAGTAAGTACTTCGAATTTATTTTTTGTTATTTTCTCAGAGTATTTACATATTTCCGCATTACTACATCGGATACAGTATTCGTGTCAATCAATCAACTCAGCCTATCGCAGTCCACTGCTGGACATAGGCCTCTTCCAGACTGCGCCACAGCACCCTGTCCTTATTCATTCCAGTATTCGTGTACGAGTGCATAATCCGAAATAAATGTAACTGCTTCTGAAGGGATGGAGAGTTGGTTTCCTGAAATACAGACCTTACGCCTAATTGAGGCACCAGTCTCCCAAAGTATAATAAAAATTATTATGTACCTATTGGTCTTGGTCACTTGAAAATGTAAAGAAAGAAAGAAAAATTCGTTTATTGGCATTACAGCAAAAAAAATACACCTTAAAACTAAAAAAAACAGAAAGCTCAGTATAATGTCAGATGACAACACAAGGTGTACCATCTGACGCTGATTTTCAGCTACAACACACGAGTGCCATACGCCAGAATAACAAACACATAGGGAAGTGAGTCTCCATTATAATAAATTAAGGGAATTAATTAAATGTACTTATATAGGATGTTTGGAACCTGGATACAAAGCCTAAGGGGTGATAGTTGACACCATTTACAGCATTTTGAGCTATACATGTCTTAGACGAAGTATGTTTTTTTATTATTTACTAGCTTCTGCCCGCGACTTCGTACGCGGATCCTGTTACTTATGCCAGCGACAATGGGGTAGTCAAAATCGAAGATCTGAAACGTCTGATGTCGAATTCTAAGAACCCGGGGACTGGATAACAACGGGATGCGCGAGACGATTCGAAACGTCATTTTCAGGCAATAATGAACCAATAGGGTGGTAAACTTGGTCTTGCACTTTGAATGTTGGCATAAATGGGCCTTCTGAAATCTGTTTCGCAACAAAATATGTCATTTGAAAGGCATTATTGTACGAACGTATGTTGTCCAAGAAATGTTTTGACTGTGATGGTCACCGATTAGCAGTGATCTTAATATTTCTGGAGGATTTTGTAATATTTCAATATGTACTTTCCCACCTGAGCAACACATACCGTTTGTTTCTTTTTGCTATTTAACAGCTTCACAAAAAGTAAAATTTTTAACCATACCTCCGATGGCGGAATATAATAATAATAAGATATAATAATTTTTTATATCGATAATAATTTATAAGAATTGAATTGAATAAAGGAGATAATAATAATTTATTTATTTCTTACCACAAATTACAGATAGTAAATAATAGTCTACAGACACAAATTCATAATTAATTTGTGGAAGACTGGTGCCTAAACTAAGTTTTTTACAAAACCTGTATGTCAGGTCACCAGGCCCCCTAAACAAAGTTTTACATTAATATGTGGCGTAGTCAATCATAGGAGTATACGTAAATGCACTCCGTTCCTTATCAACCCAAGGAAGGTCGCCATGCCCTACGGGAAATCTTGAGACACATCCGATTCTTCGACATATCGACATTCTGTTCAGAGAATGTCGAAGTCGATCAGAATTCAAACGTTCGTTGCGCTCTTCTTAATCTGTCTCTTCATGCCGTACTCCAGCAATTCCTTTTTTCTCACTTTCTGATTATGAATATTTTGTTGTGTGCGTGTTCGGAACAATGTATGATAATCTCACCGTATCAGCGGTCAGTCGCGCATCATATTCTTCACTGATCGCTAGAGATCTGGATGTAGATGCGTAAATACGCTGAGAACGCAGGCGTGCTTCGCGATCCGAAGAGGTTTCCACGGAGCGAGTTGCAGCCTGATGTTCTCAAACAGCATCAAGTCTCTCCTGACGCTCTTCGGCACATTCTTGGGATCTTATGATCCTCAATCTTTTAGCTCCTTTGGAACATTGGGAAAGATTTGACCTCTTTCTAGGCATGATTATAGTTTTATTATGAAGATACCTGATCAATTAAAATCTAAGTGACTGCTCCCCTACCAAGGGTGCCCAGACACGGGATCGTCTGGCGCCCATGTGCTGGTTTGGTCCCTGGGGTGGTCACGGCGTGCTATGTGTTCTGGTGCGCCGGTGATGGGGAGTACTCCCCAGCGGAGGGTCCGGTGACGGACAGCCGCGGCGGGTTCACGGATGAGTGCTAACGCGTGCCCATGTTCCCGCCGTAAGCGGCAGAGGAGGACACAGTGGAGTTTTAGTGGGTTAGAGTCCCACATAACTGGCACTATCTCCCCGTGGTAGTGCAGAATGCATGAGCATTTCTTCACGTAAAAAAAAAATAAGTGGGAGTTTTGGCCAGTAGAGTCAAATTTTCAATGATATCCACATCAGATGTTTCTGATCTTCGATTTTTATAAGTCAACAGGAAATGCCCATCAGACCGAATAACTTTTACTAAGAAGTCATTCCTTTAAGTGTTATGGTGTAGCTGGGCTCTTGGAGTTCCCCATCATGTGTTCCAGATCTTCAAATTTATTCTCTCAGCAGAAAATCCTCATCACGTGGAACAATTTTTGCTATGGTACCATTTTTGTATCTCTTATAGTTAAGCTGGTCTGTTTCGGTTCTGCATCAGGTGTTCAAGTTTCCAAGAAAAATTATAGCCTGAATGTTGTCCAGACATATAATAACTATACAACAAAAAAAAAAATCATTCAAATCCGTCCAGTAGTTCCGAAGATCGGACGCGCAGGCCCGAGGCGTGTACGTACTCTGATAGAATACCTTAACAAATGTTCGCCGTGATTCTTTAAATTGACATAACTTTTTTATTTATGAACCGATTGACATGAAATAAACACTAAATGTTAAGTTAAGCCTACTACAATATATTAGTGAAAACCGCATCTAAATCGAATAAGCCGTTTCTGATATTAGCGTGCACAAACAAACAGACAAACAGACAAACAGACAAAAAAAAAATTAATTACAATTTCGGGTTCGGCATCGATATAATAACAACCCCTGCTACTTTTTTTTTATATATTTCCATTGTACAGACACCACTTTTCTACAAATTTATTATATGTATATATAGATAACTACAAACATTTGGTCAAAAACAACATATCAACTTTATCTGGGAAAAAAATAAAAAACATACTTCGTCTATGACATGACGTATGGCTCAAAATACTGTAAATGGTGTCAACTATCACTCCCTTACAGCTTTGCACTCAGCTTCCAAACACCCTGTTTATTGTGGTGAGAAATAAATAAATCTTTATATTTATCTTTTCCACCTGCCTTTCCATTACAGACTGTTGAATTTATACAAAGACGTAGTAAAAATATAATGATTGTTCAAACTCGCTTAAGTATACACTTTAACACCCAGAGCCGTGACGGAAATTGTCTGGTTAGGTCGGGTAAACAACTGTCTGCTCCCACAGTTTTGGATGTACCCACTAGTTATTAGGTGGAGTAGTTAAAACTGAATCATAGTACCCAGCTGTATTGATTGATGAATTATTTAAGACTTTAATACGTAGGTATTAAGAAACTCAAAAACTCAAAGCATTTAGACCATTTACAGGCACTTTTGAATTGTCAAGAAGTCGGTCAGTCAGAAAATATGAAGCTAGTTGCCCATTCCAAAGCGTAGGTACTTAAGGAGAAGAACGGGCAAGACACTCCATGGACACTCTTTACATCAAATGAAATATTAGTTACAATTAACGGATCGTGTTCGAAACACAATACTGCGCTCCAAAACAAAGATAGCTGACGTGACTCAAAAGGCTGCTCAACTTAAATGGAACTGGCAGGACATGTCTGCTGCATGCCGGACAAACTGTGGGCCCAAATAGCGCAGAATTGGTGCCCTGAGACAGTGGCAGACCACGTAGGAGATGGCGGGACGAGCTGGATAGGTTCCGTCCAAACTGGAAGGAGGACTCATGGGCTCGCGAAAGATGGAAGGAGTGGAAAGAAGCCTTTGCCCAGGAGTGGGACAGTACAGGGTCGAAATAAAATAGAGCTAGTGTTCAAAAATAATTATCAGTTGGTTCAGCGGGGTAATTGCATAACACACTATCAGTAGGAATGGCTTTCATTTTGACAGTTCAACAACGTTCATTGCGTTATTTACGTTGTTGAACGGACACGTTTTCCGAACCTATAAAGCAATGTATTGCAAAATGCTTCAAACTGATTCAGATTATGATTGGTAGTGTGTTACACAATTAGGGTGCAGGTATTCTATCCTTGTCCATAAAACCATACCATAACATCACGCCTCATTTCCTCAAAGGGTTGGGCAGAAGTATTTCGCAAGTTATGTTTAGCATAATTAGCCTCCTCTCTTGGTAAGGGAGTGGGCTATAATCCACCACGCGGGCCCAGTGCGGGTTGGTAAATGTCGCATGTCTTCGAATCTTTGGTTCTAGAACATCCCGGTTTCCTCACGATGTTTTCCTTCACCGTTTTGAACAAAGTGCTGATGAACTATACCCCATACCCGCGTAAATGTCGATCCCGTGGGAATATCGGGATAAAAAGTAGCCTATATGATAACCCTGGATTAACATATAGGCTACTTTTTATCCCTACTAAACATGTAAACACACACACACACCCCCACTCACACTCTCACAAATTTTCGCCTTTATAATATTAGTGTGATTACTAGCAGCACCCCGCGATTTCAACCACATTAGTCGCAATCCCGTAGAAATATCGGAATAAAAAGTATACTACTTAGGTATTAATCCTGATTATTAACTATGTGTGTGCCAAATTTTATTCAAATCCGTTTAGTAGTTTTTGCGTGAAAGAGAAACAAACATCCATCTATCCTCACAATGTTTCGCGTTTATAATAGGAAGTAGGATGGGATAGTAGGATTAATAATATAATAATAAACTTTATCATAACACATGCCAAGCGTAAAATGTATTCATCATCTGCCTAGCCTTTTCCCAACTATGTTGGGGTCGGCTTTCAGTCTAACCGGATGCAGCTGAATACCAGTATTTTACATGGAGCGACTGCCTATCTGACCTCCACAACCCAGTTACTGGGTAATACCCCTTGGTAACACTGGTTGTCAGACTTTCGGACTTCTGACTACCCGTAACGACTGTCAAATATCTACAAAGGACAGCCGGGACCAACGGCTTAACGTGCTTTTCGAGGCACGGAGGGGTCACGGTATGTAAAGACGGTCACCCATCCACAGACCAACCGCGGCAAGCGTAGCTTAACCTGTGCGGCTGTTATTATTTAGCCACGGGCCCCTCTTTAGCCACGGGCCCCTCCAAGCGTAAAATTTAATAACATGTGTAATATCAATTTATTACAATAACAACCCCACATTAAGCCCAGTCACAGTTGCCAATTTCCAATATTAAGGCTACTCTTTCGAAAAAAGCTTAAAAACAGCGTGCAGATGAAGCAGCTTTTCTCCGGAACATACAGAGAAATTACATCTGAAAAAATAGTTGGTAATCTGCATGATATGAATCGTAATTTGGTTTAGCCATAATTTTTCTATCGATATCACCTAGTAAGAAAAAAAACCACCAAATCACCTCCAAATCGTTGAGATGAAACTATTTTACTCCTTCATTTTTTATCAAAAGAATATAAAAAAAATATCTAGTGCTTTGCAATACAAACGAAAATGATTTGGTTTTGTTACTTTTTAAAAACATGTATATTTTTTAATATAATAAATTAAAAATGCGATCGTAAGTCCGTGTCTATATCATCCCCGCACTCGTCCACGAATTCATTGCGGGGCGCCTCGTGTTGCTAGGCAACGCGTTGGCATGCGGGTGCATGCGGGTGGCGGAGTGGCGCGGAGAGGGGTAGTTAGCTCCGCCCAAATGCACAAGGTCGTTGGCATGAATACAAGCCTTAATACAGCAATCCAATACAAATCTTGCCCCAGGACATTCAAGTCGAAATATCAATAATTTAATGCTCCATCGTGACATTTAGCTGATGCAGCGTATGTGAATGGCTTGAATGGTAATGACCATCTCTGACGTCATCAGATGGCTTAGTTGGCTGATCTTAGGCTAGTATGTGTGATGTATGACTGTGGGACTTGTGATCAGTAATTATGTGGCATTGTAGATAGTGTAATTAGAAATTATACGAATTATATTGGAACAATACGTTAGCATAGCGTGGAGTTATTAATTACTGTGAAAAGACTGTACTTACTTTTTTTTATAAAAACCTGTAATTTCATTTTTTTACTACAATAAAAATGAACACTCAAGACTTTAATTTACGTGCATTAACTTAGCATTTTAATACTTTCCACACACTTGTTATAACTAAAGTATAATAGTGTAGGTATGTGCTGTTATAATTAAGTAAGTGATGATGCAATAAATCTTTCTTAGCAAGCTTAGTACGCAAATACGTAGAAAGCAACATGAAGTTACTTAAAGGCTGGCGACGGCGCGCCATGGCATGACAAGCAAAAATTATTTTTGGCTCTTATTGTCATAACCTTTAGTACTCACCAATTTGTTAGCATCGTTACAAGGGGACTGAGCAAGGCTACGGCATGGCGGGCCATACAAATGTTATTACTCTACCATGCCGCCTAGTGAACGCCTTTAGGCGCGGACAAAGACATTTATTTACTTAACAAGGCGTGGGCCACACAAAAGGGACGCGACGTCCCTTTCACATATTTTCATTATTCTTTCTTTATACAAAATGTATTATCGCGATCTGAGACAAAACTTACAAAAAGGACAAGACGCAGGAGTGCCGCTTTTCCATCTGCATACTATTGCCGCCGCGACTTACGAGTTGTAGGTCGTAGGTTCGAACACAGACAGGCGCTTTATTTTGTGTAAATTATTTCATCACAACTGCTCTCACAACACTTAAGGAAAACATCGTGCGGAAACCGGCATGTCCTAGAACCATAAATTCGAACACATGTGACATCTACCAACCCGCACTGGGCCCGCGTGGTGGATTACAGCCCACTCCCTCTCACAGGAGGCCTGTGTCCCAGTAGTGTGAAAATTTCCACATCTGCGTCCCGTCCTCGTCTCACGTCCTTTCTAAAAATAAATCTTTCTTGGCAAGCTTTACGCAAACACGCAGAAAATCAACACGGACATACTTATTACTTATCACATGCAAGCGCACTGTCAGTTAATGTAAACGGCATACTTGGTTGCACTTTTGAAATACGATGTGAATAGTATGACTAGTTAATGCTTCGCGTTTCACAGTCTAGTTTTAACTTGTTAATGTAAATAACGGTACATGTTCGTAAAGTTTATTGTAAATACAAAGTTCTACGATAACATTACCTACGCAGTTATACCTACGCTTTTTTTTTGAGGATGGGAAGTGTCGGACTCTTACTGACTAAAACCCACCCGTGTTCCTTCCTTAGCCCTTTATGTTCCGGGCCAGCGGTAACCCTTTCGGACAATCCCGCTGACCCGGCAGGCTTCGGCCCTAACGGCCCCCTCAATTGATGCTGACATCTCTTTGAGGCGCGCGTGGAACACGTACGCGCCATTCGGCACGGGCCTGGTCGTGATCGGACGATGAGCTACCCATTACTCTCCGTCCGCAGGCCCGCGCCTACGGTGGCCGGACGCCCGGAGCGTCTCCCGCGGCGGCTGGGACGGGAGGCTCTCTCCCTCATCCATCCGGCCACCTCCTCCGCTAGCATAACTGCTTCACAGAAGGCGGTGACTGCCTCCCAATTCCTCTCGCTCCGGACCATGGCTTGCACCAAGGCCGGCAGTCCGGCAAGTTATACCTACGCTATGGGTAATGTTTTGTAGGAATTTACATAAACAGCCTTAATAATGGTCCCAATGCTGGGTTACAGGTTTCCTCTCTTCGAGAGGGAGTGGGCCGTGATGCATCGTTGAAATACGACCCTTTACATATACCAATGGGTTCGAAAATACTATGTTCCTATTAGTATCAAATGTCATCTATCTATACATATAATAAATTTGTAGAAAAGTGGTGTCTGTACAATGGAAATATATAAAAAAAAAGTAGCAGGGGTTGTTACTATATCGATGCCGAACCCGAAATTGTAATTAATTTTTTTTTTGTCTGTTTGTCTGTTTGTCTGTTTGTCTGTTTGTTTGTGCACGCTAATATCAGAAACGGCTTATTCGATTTAGATGCGGTTTTCACTAATATATTGTAGTAGGCTTAACTTAACATTTAGTGTTTATTTCATGTCAATCGGTTCATAAATAAAAAAGTTATGTCAATTTAAAGAATCACGGCGAACATTTGTTAAGGTATTCTATCAGAGTACGTACACGCCTCGGGCCTGCGCGTCCGATCTTCGGAACTACTGGACGGATTTGAATGTTTTTTTTTTTTGTTGTATAGTTATTATATGGCTGGACAACATTCAGGCTATAATTTTTCTTGGAAACTTGAACACCTGATGCAGAACCGAAACAGACCAGCTTAACTATAAGAGATACAAAAATGGTACCACAGCAAAAATTGTTCCACGTGATGAGGATTTTCTGCTGAGAGAATAAATTTGAAGATCTGGAACACCTGATGGGGAACTCCAAGAGCCCAGCTACACCATAACACATATAGGAATGACGTCTTAGTAAAAGTTATTCGGTCTGATGGGCATTTCCTGTTGACTTATAAAAATCGAAGATCAGAAACATCTGATGTGGAAATCTAAGCTATCACTAATTTCACCTCCACGCGGTGAAGGCGGTAACAGTTTAGGACTGATTTTCGATTTTCGATGACGATGTCATTGAACATTTGACTCTACTGGCCAAAACTCCCATTTAGTTTTTTTTAACGTGAAGAAATGCTCATGCATTCTGCACTACCACGGGGAGATAGTGCAGTTATGTGGGACTCTAACCCACTAAAACTCCACTGTGTCCTCCTCTGCCGCTTACGGCGGGAACATGGGCACGCGTTAGCACTCATCCGTGAACCCGCCGCAGCTGTCCGTCACCGGACCCTCCGCTGGGGAGTACTCCCCATCACCGGCGCACCAGAACACATAGCACGCCGTGACCACCCCAGGGACCAAACCAGCACATGGGCGCCAGACGATCCCGTGTCTGGGCACCCTTGGTAGGGGAGCAGTCACTTAGATTTTAATTGATCAGGTATCTTCATAATAAAACTATAACCATGCCTAGAAAGAGGTCAAATCTTTCCCAATGTTCCAAAGGAGCTAAAAGATTGAGGATCATAAGATCCCAAGAATCTGCCGAAGAGCGTCAGGAGAGACTTGATGCTGTTTGAGAACATCAGGCTGCAACTCGCTCCGTGGAAACCTCTTCGGATCGCGAAGCACGCCTGCGTTCTCAGCGTATTTACGCATCTACATCCAGATCTCTAGAGATCAGTGAAGAATATGATGCGCGACTGACCGCTGATACGGTGAGATTATCATACATTGTTCCGAACACGCACACAACAAAATATTCATAAACAGAAAGTGAGAAAGAAAGAATTGCTGGAGTACGGCATGAAGAGACAGATTAAGAAGAGCGCAACGAACGTTTGAATTCTGATCGACTTCGACATTCTCTGAACAGAATGTCGATATCATCTGAAGAATCGGATGTGTCTCAAGATATAGCCGTAGGGCATGGCGACCTTCCTTGGGTTGATAAGGAACGGAGTGCATTTACGTATACTCCTATGATTGACTACGCCACATATTCCGCCATCGGAGGTATGGTTAAAAATTTTACTTTTTGTGAAGCTGTTAAATAGCAAAAAGAAACAAACGGTATGTGTTGCTCAGGTGGGAAAGTACATATTGAAATATTACAAAATCCTCCAGAAATATTAAGATCATTGCTAATCGGTAACCATCACAGTCAAAACATTTCTTCGACAACATACGTTCGTACAATAATGCCTTTCAAATGGCATCTTTTGTTGCGAAACAGATTTCAGAAGGCCCATTTATGCCAACATTCAAAGTGCAAGGCCAAGTTTACCACCCTATTGGTTCATTATTGCCTGAAAATGACGTCTCGAATCGTCTCGCGCATCCCGTTGTTATCCAGTCCCCGGGTTCATCAGACGTTTCAGATCTTCGATTTTGACTACCCCGTTGTCGCTGGCATAAGCAACAGGATCCGCGTACGAAGTCGCGGGCAGAAGCTAGTTTAAAAATAAAGGCGAAAATCGCCTTTGAATAAAGCCAAGTGTATACATACTTTTGCTCGTGACTGTACACCCACATTTGGCCACAGTTCCAAATAAGAGTGGGCGAGCCTATTGCCATCAACCGGGCACGAATCCAGGCTTCGGGCTGCTAATGAGAAATTCCAGATAGACAAACCCAATAACAGTTAACCCGGCCTTTGTCCGAGAAATTAAATTAAATCAAAATCAAAAGTCGCTTTTTTTGTGTCTGTCTGCGTGACCGCGTTGTTTTTCTAACCTACGCAACAAATTTTGAAGCAGTTAAGGCTCTTACACATAGGCGCGACTTGTCGCGTGACGTGTCGCCTGGCGATTCTGCGATATTATCGCGCCGCAACACCTTTCACACAAGCGCGACGCGAATAGCGGCGCGACGAGTAGCGCGACACCGTGTAGCCGCGATATCGCCGCAACACCATACTAAATGTTCATTTTGTATGGTGTCGCGGCGATATCGCGGCTACACGGTGTAGCGCTACTCGTCGCGCCGCGACACCGTCGCGTCGCGACAAGTCGCCCCTGTGTGAAGTGTCGCGCGCGTTTCCATAGAAATTGTTCTATGGGTATATATCGCAGAATCGCGTCGCACTGTCGCGTCGCGCTAGTGTGTAAGAGCCTTTATCACCACCAATTTCGAGAATATTCCGGAAGGTATCCACTAAGAAAGGAAAGAAAGAAAGAGAATACGTTTATTTGTGGCAAACATGACGCATAAAAAATAACACAAACAAAAAAAAGAAAGTAACAATTTGGGAGAAAATATGCGTCACATCTACGCAAAACGGCCATCGCTCAGCATAATGCTAAAGGGTTTTTCGAAATTCCACCCCTAAAAGGGTGAATGGGGGGAGGGTGAAATTTCACGCGGATGAAGTCGTGGGCAGAAGGGAGTAAATAATAAAAAATAAAAACCTACAAAAACTTTACTTACTTCAACCACAACAAGTTTTTTCACACAGGAAGAATATTGCATTTTTAATCGAAACGCCATAATAAATCTGTAACTCGTAAGTGTACAAAAGGAACTTTTATCTCCTTTATAATTTACGTTGAAGCGCCCGCCTCTTAGAAAGTTGTCAACTTGAGCGCGCGATTACATTAGATTTGAGTGATATAAGACTTTGAGATGCTCGTGTTTGCTTAACTCAAGTGTTGACTTAAAGTTTAATGTTAGGAGAGATTGAATATAATTTGTGGGTGTCGAAGTATTGTGTTGTAAATTGGAAAGAAAGGATGTAATTTAACTTAAGTTTGGTTTGGCAAGAAATAATTTAAATTATTTGAAAAAAAATTGTTTTGGATAAACTATATAAAATTGTGTCATAACACTTATTTTGAACTATAGCATCTAAAACTACTACTAACACTTATAAAAGAATGTTAAACATAATTTTCAATAATAAATTGTCTAAAAGCCTAACAATTTCATATTCGAAAAGCCAACAAGAAGTTCCAAGCTTCCATTCAGTTTTCACGACATACAGAGCTTGTATCGACTGCATAGTAGCGCTTATTACAAATATGCAAAAAATCTGTCGAAAAAAAAAAAATAAGGTAAGTATTCCGATGAGCCACAGTGCGACTGTGGAGCCAGCCCACAAACGATTCCTCGCCTCTCATCGTGCTCTCTGTGTAATAACACCAGGACTATAGAAGACCTTTGCCACCCTAACAATAACGCTGGTAAATGGCCGAATTCTGGACGAAGCTTATTTTAAAAATATCATCAGTACGACGAAGAAGAAAAAAGCAGACTTTGTTTCCAAAATCGCCAGTAGTCAAAATCCCACCATTTCCAAAACACACAAAGACAGTAGGTATGATACCTTTTTATCGTCAATCTGTCAGATTGGTGTCCCTGATCTGTTGCTGTTCACGGCAATTAGCGACGTGACGACGGTAGACGGAGGGTAGCAGTGAAATATTAAACTCGATAGTTCACTAATTTAAGTGTTGGGGGTAGATGGGGTAAGGAGGTAGGTACTTGAGTGTGCCTGTTAACTGGATGCTTTGAGATAGATTTGAGAATGCATCGGAGATTTTGATAAAGCTTGTAAAGTGTTCTGAACTAATTCAAACCGATATTACATCAAAGCGATACTATACCAAAGCGGAGAGGAGAGGAGACGAGAAGAGATGTGCTGCGAAGCTGGCAGATTATTTCCACCAAAGCGGAGAGGAGATGCGTAGTGGAGAGGAGATGTGAGCTGTGCGTAGCGGAGATGTGTGATGGACGCCACCCGCGCGGTCGCCCGACTACACACATCTCCAGTCTGCCGCGCCGCTTGCTCGCTTGCGGCACAAAATTCTATAGAAAAAATGAGACATCTCCTCTCCTCTCCGCTTGATCCATTTCCATCGAAGCTAAGTGGAGAGGAAATGTGGAAATAACGAAATCTGATTGGTTATTCAAAACACATCTCCTCCCGTCTCCTCTCCTCTCCGCTTTGGTGGATACCGGGCCTTAACCGGTTAAATATCGTCATTACAGAAACAATTAAAAAGCCATTGTGTTTCACGTGGATCTATGTATATTCCGCCGATACGAAGGGTTAATCAAGATTGGTTTCAAGAAATAATTTAAAATTAAAGCTCAAAGTTTGTGGATGGAATCGAAGTTCAAGTATATTTATTTATTTGTATAAACTTTATTGTACACCAGAGAGTACATAAACACATTCAACACTACAAAACATACAATGGGCGGCCTTATCGCTTTCTAATCTAAATAAGTATGTATGTGTATAATTATTATGATCAACGTCAGCTTTGGGTCAATGAAAAATAATAATTATAATATTTAGATCCATCTTTTAGAGTATAGGTACCTACACAAGGCTAGACAAAAAAAAGCAAAGACTACACGATACACCTAAAAACCATTTAATAAATAAAATATTTCATAAAAAATAAATAAAAGGCAACTAACCAGATATCGTATCCAAATGTTTTTATGTCTGACATTTTACAAAACAGCCGCTGATTCGACGAAAATACAAGTAATTATGGTAATGGGCGTCTCTGGGTAAGCTCAAAAAATAACGTTGCAGAACCGAGTTACAACAGGATAAAAAAAGAGATTATGCTTTCAGGAAAACCGGATCCAAAGCATCGTCAATTTTGTATAACACTAGAGTGACTATTTCCACGTAAATCCAGACGATCCGGTTTTCTACCCGTCCCGTGCAAAATCTTTACTTTTTTGGGCATAGCAAGGTATTGTTAACGTTACTTCAGCGAGTGTGGTAGATGCATGATTTTCTAGTTGAAATTGAATACTATTCGTTGGTTGGTATAAATAACAATTAATTGGTAAAGATAGTTCGTTTTCTCTTCTACAATAATAATAATAATAAAGCGTTTTTTTTTATTATTATCTATTATTTAACAATAAACGTTGTCCTGATGCAAGTTTAGGTGGTAAAAACTCATGGAGAGCTGATTTGAAAGCTCTAATTTGCAGATTCTGTTGAATATGGATTATATTCAACAGAATCTGCAAATTAGAGCTTTCAAAAAATTTTTTCTCATATACCAACTCATATACTTTTTTAATAATAGAATATATTTGTGTTATATACCTTATAATTATATAAAAAAACGACTGGACAATTTCAATTTTCTACTGGAAACAAGTCTGAATATCTCCGAACTTCTAAATCATTTCCACGAACCCAATACCAAATTAATATCCAATAGTTGCTACAATAACACTCAATAAAAAAAAATATACTTTGATTTTTTTATAAATAAAATAAAAGTACTAACTAGATACATATTTCACTGCGCCGCCGGCGATTCGCACTCGCCCTGGCTGGGGGCCTTAATTTATTGAGGCATCCACGGGAAAGCCCGGTTATGCAGAAGACAACCTCAAAGGTTAAACTGCCAGATGCCATTTATAAAAAAAAGATGCACGTTAAGTACCGAAACGTAAGAGGGCTCTTATCTTCAACGGTGCTAGTAATTCAATTGATATTCCAAGTCTCTGCAAACAAATGCTAAAAAAAAAAATCTAACTTGAATCCGAAATCACCGGTTTTTCCCGAAGACAGAAATAATAAACATATGAATATGACCGAGATCAAAAAATATTTTTCGTCGCTTTCTAAAAATTTTGAGCGTACCTACTATCATATTTTTATCTAAAAGAAATACCATTATTCCCCTGAGCCGTGCATTTGTTTTTTAATACATAAGTATATTTCAATCTACAGAATTACATTTAGTTTGGTGGTCATTCAATTCAATTTCAATTACCAAAAATTTTGCTCCTTACCGTGCCATAAGCCTGACGAAAACAAACATTGTATTCATTCAATAGGTACCTCATTACAATCCGTCGATTCTCAGACTCAGAAATAGTTACAAATAGGATGCAGTGAATCTAAATCGCATATTTCTGAGTATGACATTTGAAAAACAAAACCAACACGCTTCTAATAAACAAACAAAGCAAAAAAAAACTGGAAACAATTCCCCCACTGCGATACGGAATAGAAGGGCCTTGGCCGGCTAGCGGAAATAACTTCAAGTGCCACTCTTGCGCCGTCGGTCGACCCATCCGCTGGTTGAAGGCTGATTTTATACTTATGAAGCTTATGATCTAGCGCTAAAATAGATTAAACTATTTACCTTTTGATTAGGTAGAACTTATTTCAATGAAAAAGAGAATTGGATTTAACTTTTAGCGAAATCTTTTGCCTGAAAAACTCTCGAAAGCTCAAGCCCACTTTGCTGAAAATTTCACTTACGTTTCTATATTTATTAATTAGGCAGATATCTTTTTGTTAGCCTATATTCTGTCCCACAGTTGAGCAAAGGCTTCCCCTTTTTCCTTCCAAACCTCAATCTTGTGATGATTTATTTATTTCAATAATAAGGACCATTGCCTTCAACATTATTGGCTCACAATTATAATATTTAGGAACAGCCGGTCAATTCTGTAAAAACAACACCGTGATAAATTAGGTGAAGTAAGCTTAAAGCGAGCTGTCATTCCACATTATGCTAGGGATTGACACTATTGACAGCTTATTCCACGCTCACTTCACGTAAGTTTTCACGGTGAGATTTTTACAGAATAGCACTGCAGCCGGTCGATTCTGTAAAAATCTCACCGTGAAAACGTAGGTGAAGTGAGTTTGTTTTTGCTAGGAATTGACACTATTGACAGCTTATTCCACGCTCACTTCACCTAAGTTTTCACGGTGAGATTTTTACAGAATAGCACTACAGGTCTCCATATTAGGTTTACATAACATTATAGAGAAAAGACATTGGACTGAAGTTGCATATAAACTAGAAGTGATGAGATTGAAATGCATTATTTATGCATTAAAATATGGCAACTTAATAGCTGTACTCAATATTTTTACATTTCCGCTATGTCTTTATTAGTTAACCCACCCTCTTTCGTGGAGAGGAGGCTTGTGTCCCAGCAGTGGGAACATGATAGGCTGATAATAAAACAAAGTGTAAAATATACTCCAAGTTTCCAATCAGCAATCCTTCCGTGCCAATACGTCTACTAAACTCTGAATAAACTCCTCAATTTCAATCCGAGGGGACTAATGGCCTCGAATTGAAACATATCTGCCTCCAAATCGGTCTCATTGTTCCAGTCTCCTTAACGAATACCCTCCTTAGAATAAAGCTAATCAAATTCTGAAAAACCCGAGGTCGTTTAGACCTTAAATGAAATGCCTTTCTTCCCATCCAGAATTGATGTCAAGTGCAGGCGCGGCTGCGGAAACAAAAATCTCTTGACAACGGTATCATGTTGAGCCCAAGTGTTTTTACCGCGTCTTTCGTTGAGTACGACTCCGGACGAGATTTAGGCCCTAAATGACGAAAGATTATTATGTTTTTGAAGTTATTGGGGTGTAAACGTCTTCAGCTTAATGTTGAAAGATTTAAATATCAAAGGCAGATTTTTGTTGGCATTTAGACGGTTATTTTTTTTATTACCTACTAAACCTACTTTTAACTTCTTTGTAAAAAAGTAATATCTAACCAATTAGGAATTTTTTGGTCGCAAAGTCCTTGAATGTTATAATCGAAATTCAATTACGAAATGTTGCCAGTGTAATAAATATACCAGTTTTAATGTACGCTTAAATATTAATATGAACTTGATATCTCATGATGAAAATTCAAAATGAATAACAATACAAATTCACGAATAATATTCCTGGAACAAATTAAAGGACTGAAGCAGGTACCTACAATGAAATTAATGTGGTTGTGTTTGAAGCACACCACATCCACAATTATGTTGGAAATATGAGAGAGCTTTTGTATTTGACGTCTTTTTATTTCTTTTTTAAATGTCGGCCATTGACCTTTACTTTGAACACGTGCTTTGGTAATGGCTATTCTTTTTTTGATGCTAAATGTCGATCACGCTTGATGGAAATCGATGGATGAGGTCTATGATGGAACGAGCGTGCCCAGAAGATGCCTAAGGCACTGGAACTCCCACGCATCGATGAAACACAGCAGGCTGCTTGACGCCGGACTCCGATGGGAGGTTGGTCGCAAACCAGGCGGGCGTTAGCTCTACCACTGCAAGGGAAGAATTGACCAGTCAAATAAGGTGTTTGGTGTGACTATCCAGGATCCGCCGAGCGCACGGTTCAGTTGAGTAACTGGCGGAACAAACTGCGCTACACGAGGAGGCTTCTACAGGCATCCGCCTAACCGTCCTAAATAAACACAATAGCTGTTTTATGATAATAAAATAGCTGTTTTGTAATCCTGAATATCTTTTTTAGCTTTTCTGGATTGCAAACAAACAAAACATTACGCCTGTATTTCTCGAAGGGCTAGGTAGAGGAGCATGTAGATTTATTCCGGTCTGATCACCTGAAACCCCCTCCACCCCCCCCCCCCCTCCTCGATCTCCTGCTAGTTCGTCTTCTGTTTTAATCTTTGTCTTATCCACTTTATCTAGTTGACTAGTAACTGTTTTTGACAGGTAAGTACAGTCAAGAGAAAATAAAAGTTTCATGATTTACAAAATTAAATAAAGATTTAATAAACTCACCATTTTGCTAGTTATATTTAAGTCCCATGTAACAGGGGCGAGTCTATTGGGCCATCAACCGGGTAAAAATCTAGACTGCTACTGAGAAATTGGTTTCCAGTTGGAAAAAACACAATGCCCGACACGGGAAGAAAACCCAAGACATGCACAGCAGTAGCGTTTGCGACAAGTTGACCAACGAGGTTTTTTGTTGGATTGCGGTGCATTATAAAACGTTATTTGTAGTTTATGCGAAACCTGAAGTTTGTTCCGAATAAGTAACTGAATCGATTCCAATAAATTTTAACCCTATGTTATATTTTGTCCCAAAAATATTTAAAAAAGGTTAAAAGTTAGTGTCGCTCGGTGTCCAACCGAGCGACACTAAGTAGGTTATCCAATCTCCGCGCCGAACGGTTAGGTACCTAGGTACTATTATCAATGAGCGCAAGACGGCGCGGGTAAGCATGTTTTTGTACGGACAAACAGGTAACTAATAACTTTCTGATTTTTCATGATACAGTTTTAAAATTTTGTACATAGATTCTTTATATAAAAATACTAGACACGTGTTTCGGGTTTCGCATATACTAAAAATAATGTTGTGTAAGTCTCCTTCAGTGCGGATACTTAAGGCTTGTATTCATGCCAACGACCTTGTGCATTTGCTAACTACCCCTCTCCGCGCCACTCCGCCACCCGCATGCACCCGCATGCCAACGCGTTGCCTAGCAACACGAGGCGCCCCGCACTGAATTCGTGGACGAGTGCGGGGATGATATAGACACGGACTTTAAACGATCGCATTTTTAATTTATTATATTAAAAAATATACATGTTTTTAAAAAGTAACAAAACCAAATCATTTTCGTTTGTATTACAAAGCAGTAGATATTTTTTTTATATTCTTTTGATAAAAAATGAAGGAGTAAAATGGTTTCATCTCAACGATTTGGAGGTGATTTGGTGGTTTTTTTTCTTAATAGGTGATATCGATAGAAAAATTATGGCTAAACCAAATTACGATTCATATCATGTAGATTACCAACTATTTTTTCAGATGTAATTTCTCTGTAAGTCCCGGAGAAAAGCTGCTTCATCTGCACGCTGTTTTTAAGCTTTTTTCGAAAGAGTAGCCTTAAGTGCTTTCCATCCCCATTGCAAACCCTGCTGACTAGATAATCTCTTTACCACGAAATGGGTTTTTGAAGTGAAAACTTCTTTAGGCAATTTGGGCATTTTTTGAGATGGGAAGAAACCATTGAACTCGCGCCACTGTTTCCATATGCGACACCGCGCATGTTTTGTTTAAAGGACGATTAAAAAAATACCCGCTTCGGATTTGCTCGGCTGTCGTCGGGATGTACTCGGTTTTAATGTATACTCACTGACCATGGACGTAATATTCTATATATTACGTCCATGTCACTGACATATCGGATGATATGTCAGTGAGTGATGGCAAAGTATTCTGTTTGTGTTTTGTTTTCACTTCTGTCGGCATTCTCGGAGTGCCACTGTTTTTTTGTACAGTTCGTGTGTCACGAGAAAAGGTATCTTAATATATTTGTATCATTTTGTCTAATACAAATTGAAATGGACAGTTTCTCTATTATACGAGTAAGTACTTGTTCTAAATAGCAGTAATTAAAAACCGGTCAAGTGCGAATCAGACTCGCTCACCGAGGGCTCCGTAAAAACTTGAAGGTATGTAAATAGTTTTCATTTTTTTTTTGTTATGTAACTACCACTTTACGATTTTTTAATTTTTTTCCCACACTTGTGCTACATGACATCAATTTTAATGATTCTAGGTGAACGGGAAGTACCTCAGAGGTTTTGATTTCGGAACTTAAACGCCCGTATCTTTTAATTGCGTTGACTTAGAAGTTTTTTTCACTTCTTCATGGGATTGCAGCCTTGAGTATTTATTAATAATTTCAACTTGATAACTCCACGCGTTCCTGAAAAAAAGGGTCTTGACTGCCGGTCAGACAGACGTAAAACAAAGTGATCTTATAAGGGTTCCGTTTTTTTTTGAGGTACGGAACCCTAAAAACGAAGAAAATGTCACTGTGAGAGACCTTAAATTAATGCCATCTTTATTCTTTCCTTCCGATAATGAAGTTACTTTTTCAACTTTTACGCTTTTGATTGCGGTTGACATTTTCCTTACTTAAAGATACCATTATTACTATGAAATTGATACTAAGTACTTTATTGCAATAGGTACTTAAGGGGCTTACAGAACCTAAACACAAAAAACGCAAATTTTAGAAACAATAAAAGTATTTGATCGACTACGGTAAATAAAATCAGAAAAATATATAATATTCTTCAGGATATATGCTAGGTAGATAGTGTAATTTGATACGATAGAAAAAAATCATGCAGATACCTCTAAAAACTTTATTTTTGTCAATAGAAACCATACTAATATTCAATCATTCTGTTTTTTTGTCAGATTATTCTACAAGTAACATACTAAAATACTAGTGTTTTAGTTTTTTAGTCCAAACAATAGATTTTTTGTAATTCAATAATTGCTTCATATTTTGCAATAAATTACCAGGGTTGTGTCATCGCGCTTCTCTTTCTTTTCTATGCAGTCCGACAGTGACCGCGCTTTAGGTCATGTAAGCCCCTTAAATAAATTTGCAGCGTGCCCGAAATTCGTTGAAGAGCAAAATTCACATTGGCTTTTCGAAATGCATTCCGCTTCTAAGTTCAAAGCATACAGTGACGTATCTTATAAGTATGTAATTGGGGTTGCTAAGTTTTTAATATAATTTTCTTTTAACTCGATCGTGCAAAGTATTTTGTATGTGAAGAAGGACTTCTGTCCTTATCACGCATAACATAATATCACGCCTGTAATTCCACAAAGGGTTGGCCAGAGGTGTAGGTACCTACCTATAGTACGAAAGTGGTAATGGACGTCAGATTCCAAGTACCTAGGTCAGATTCCATGTACAGACGCCAGCACATCAAGCTACCCGAAACTGACAAATTTTCCCAATCAACTTTGAACCTTATGCTTTAGCGATAATGTTGAAAATCTATTAAAGAAATTTGACAGATTGTGGTAGCTTGATGTGATGGCGTCTGTACAGTCAACAAAAGAGATAAGTAAAATGATGAAATTTAGTTTGATAAATGAGCTGTTTGTTTTCTATTAATAAAATTCATTAAAAGGATAATTCTAAATTTATTTTCAACGACTTGCCCCCTTTTTACTATCAGCCGTCCGTTATAACAGCAGAAAATATTAGTAAAGCCCTGATAAAGACATAACAAGGAAAAGGCAATAAAAGAATATCTAACACTTCACCTCAACGGATTCAAAGCTATTTAAAATCTTGTAAACTGAGATCTAAATTGCAAATACCAACCTAAAGAAGCACATTCACGACATTTTTTGTTTACATAAGTAAACACACACACACACCCCCACACACCCTTTTTTATAATATTAGTGTGATTGCAATGTTTACCACATTGCAATGAAGTAACAATAAGAACTCAAATTGCAATGACTTTTTTTTATGTGTATGTGCTCCTTTAGGACAACTGTTCGCTTCGCCTCGTCCCATCCGATAGAACATAAAACTTTTATCCTGTACTGAACGTGACACCATTCCTACTTCAAAGATTTTCGCCGAACAATTTAATATGGCGACCAATAAAATTGACGCCCACAAAGGTTGTTGATATAAAATAATAAAATCTCTTCTTAAATATTCCGTTCTTTCTACCTGAGCACTTTCGTTCTACGTAAAGTATCCAAACAGCTATTTAAATACCGGTTTACGACTGTTCAGCTGTGAATGATAAGGAATCTCATGAAAATACAAAATGTTTGAAATTAAAAATTTATTTTAAATGTTTTTTGATGACTTTCCGTCCTAATTGACCTGGTTTTGTGGCGTAGTGACCCAGAAATGTATTATTATATAAGTACTTATGGAAGTATGAGTGAACTTTACACCCTGTTCCTCATACCTCCATACTGGGCAACTGATGATTAATGTCGGGCCGTTGTATCTGTGCTAGTTGCGCAGTAAACTCTGCTTGCGCGATGCAGGATTTACGTGACGTCAGTATGACGCGTTGTTCGCATGTACCGCTACAACTTTAATAGTCTGATAAACTCACATGTATTTTTCAGTAGCAGACTTTTAATGAAGGAGAAAATTCTACGCTAGATATGAATTTCCCATATAAAATTCGGGGTTCACGACTGTAATCCCTTAAGGGTTAGACAGAGGTGTACTTATAGTGCACCGAGATTTCGCCGTTTAAGTCCCATGTAATAGGGGGCGAGCCTATTGCCATCAACCGCGGGGCACAAATACAGACTCCGAGCTCCTACTGAGAAATTCCTGAAGGAAAACCCCAATAACTCTTTGTACGACCTGGGAATCGAACCCAAGACTTCTTGCTCACCAGTAGCGCATGCGACCACTGAACCAACGAAAATTTAAATTATACAAATTAATTTATAACCATGAGAGACAGAAATAGGCAATTTTAATAAGAAAATTGGAACAAGTCAAAACTTTTAGAAACATCTGCCAACTCGAACGAATGACGAATTCATGTGATTTTGTTGAAACCTAATTAGGAAATTCAAATTAGACTTCTGAGTTATTACGTTAAAAGCGAAATTATTTATTATACAGGAGCATTCATTACTTCAATACCAAGTTATAGCCTTAGATTACTTTGCTTGAATAAAGGAAAACTTTATTTGAGTACTAGCTGCGCCCCGCGGTTTCACACGCGTAAATGTCGATCCCGTGGGAATATCGAGATAAAAAGTAGCCTATATGTTAATCTAAAAAGGTCAGCTACCTCCATACAATTTTTTATCAAAATTGGTCCAGCCGTCTGAGCGTGAAGAAGTAACAAACATATAAACACACCCCCACACCCCCCACACACACACACTCACAAACTTTCGCCTTTATAATATTAGTGTGATTTATTACTGCGTCTTAGATCAGTCACAAGGATGGTAAATGAGCATGGGGTCTTAGATTCAATCCCGTTTTTCCAATAGAAAATTCTTAGTAACAGCCTGCAGTCTTGATAGCAGTCGTAGCTCAGTGGTAACGGCCTCGACTTACGAGTTGTAGGTTTTGGGTTCAAACTTCAAACCCAGGCAGGCGTTTTATTTTGTGTACCAAAATAATTTCATCACCACCGCTCTCAAAACGGGGTAGTTAAACATCATGAGGAAACCGGCATGGTAGGTCCAGTCGACCGACAGTCGATTCAAAATGATATTTGGTTGAGTGATCCCGTGGGTCCATTTCGAGTGGGTCCAGTTGACCAAAGAAACAAACCAAAAATTCGAATACATGTGACATCTACCAATCCGCACTGGGCCCGCGTGGTGAATTAAAGCCCAGCCAACTTTATATACCAGGAAGAGTCGCTTTATTTCCCTGAGGAACACAGACTCCAAAACATTGGTCCTTCGAGCCGAACATTGCCTTATGATACTTGTTGTCATTAACCGCGACTTCGATAATTGCAGTTGCAGTTATTTTTGTAACTGACTTTCGGGTTGTAAATCTCGAAAGTCATTTACAGGATTTTAGGACCCTATCTTATCGGAGGTGCGATATTAAGTATGGATTACAGTAGGATAGGATAACAGTAGGCTCGCCTTCTATCACATGAAACCTAAACATAAGCGGCAAAAATGTTCAAAAAGATAGCTTCCCAAATAGCCTTATATTTTTTTTATTTAAATTATGATGTCGGTACTACAGGTTTCTAACTTGATGTATTAAAATAATTTATTATAAGCCGTAAAAGTAGAGCGCCTAATTTCCTACAAACTTATTAAAGCCAGGCGTCTGCCTATAATAAAAGGAACAAGGTAATAAACAGTTAAAATTAAGTCATTAACTTAAAAACAATCAAGAACTTTATCAAATTATAATCGTCTAAATTGCTTTTCCTTTGAAAGAACATTTTAATTCCATTATGTGTATTTTTGAGCAGTGGTGGCTCAATGGTAATGGCCGTGACTTACGAGTTGTAGGCCGTGGGTTCAAACCCAAGCAGGCACTTTGTGTAAATTATTTCATCACCACTGCTCTCAAAACTGTCAAGCAAAACATCGTGAGGAAACCGGAATGTCCTAAAACCAAAAAATTCGAAGATATGTGACTGGCAAAATGGGCCCGCGCGCGTGCGTTGTATCATGACCCACTCCCTATTACAGAGAGGAGGCCTGTGCCCCAGCTGTGGGTACATTATAGGCTGATTATGTATTTATTTTTATTATTTAAAATATTTGCCATCCCTAATTTTCCCTTGCCCAAATAATTAGCCTTTGATGCAAAAGGAACATTTGAAGATATTTTTTAAAGCACTCAGATCAAACTCCTATTTAAGGGCGTTACTATGGTCAGCGGGATTGTCCGAAAGGGTTACCGCTGGCCCGGAACATAAAGGGCTAAGGTCTGACACTCCCTTCCGCTCCACCCAGAGCGGGAGGGGACATTTGATGATTTCCCAAACGCAACAAAAAAAAAAAAGGGCGTTACTTTAACAGGGAAAATTATTTTCCTATCTTCATCTTAGCGTACTGATGACAAAAATAACACTAATAATATACTAGCTGTGCCCGGCGGTTTCACCCCAGTTTACATATAAATTTCGATGCCATGGGAATATCGGGATAAAAAGTAGCCTAATATGTTAATCCATGGACACCCTGGATTAACATACAAAAAAGCTACCTCCATACAAAATTTTATTAAAATTGGTGCAGCCGTTTGAGCGTGAAAAAGTCACAAATATATAAACACACACACGCTCACAAACTTTCGCCAGTATAATATTAGTGTGATTTATTCTTTAAATTTATTTGCCCTAAAATTTAGCAACGCTAATAACGTTTTCTGATGCAGCCGTAAGGTCCCCAGGTCGTGTGCAGGTGACAAGCATGCATTGCAAGATGGAAGCAGTTCATACCCACTTGTGGTACGAAGTCTATTTACGGTAACTTGTGCCCGGATCGGACGCCTTCTGAAAGTCCAATAAAGGAATTAGAAGGTTTAAATAGCTCTTACCAATGGTCACATCTCGCTATGTAGGCATTGCCATCAACTGGACTCACGATACCCCTTGGTAAGACTGGTTGTCAGACTTGACAAACATGAACATGTAAAGAAAATTAACTCATTAAACTTTCTTACCTTCTGAAAACGGAGAACTCCATATTACATAACATAAACAACAATAAAGAAATCTAATTACAAAATTACGTACTTGGGTAATTCTTCAGGGACAAAATTTTCGATGTCTGTGGGTATATTTCTGTAACCAACTAAAAAAACGGCATGTAATATTTTTTTTTGTACAGTTTAGCTTTATCCCTTACTGGGACAAATGATTTTTTTTTAATAATTGCTGTCTAGGTACAAAATAAAAATATTTGAAGGTCGTTCTTCTGATTCAAATAGCGCGTCCGTTTGCCATTTTTCGGAACAAAATGGTCGATGTCGCATTTTCCCTTTGATACATCAATATAAATTATAATTATATCGAAAGGAAATGAATTGTTCTCTTACAAAAAAATGTATATTAGTTATAACTACGTTAGTCTGTTTATAAATAAGTAAAACAGAAGTGTCCGGCGTATAATACTGATTAATGTGGCGTAAGCTGCGCTTGACCGTACTTGGTCGGGTAATAATAATGAGAGTCTGGCTTCCAGCGCGGGGGGAAGCCAGTCGTGCAACGGACGACCTAGAAGGTGGACGTGCGGCTGGTTGGCTTAGATCCGGTGTTACGAAGGAAAATACCTGATTCATCTGTGTTTGGTACAGGTGGCATCCTGATTACAATGCCTACTTTATAAAATTTATTTTATTGTTTTAAAACTTCAATCTGTGTTTCGTGTGATGCTTTTGGGTTATAGATTCGTGTAGAAAAATGAAAATAATGAAGTCTGTATGTACGATGAGTTATGCATGATTGTAGGCTAAATCCTGATTCATCTGTGCCTGATTCGTATGGTCAAAACCCCATATGAATAATAAAATAAATTCGTTTTTCCCCTCTCCAGCACGATAGGAGCGCTTTTGTTGCGTAATTCTCCTTGTCCAATTTTTGACCGTGTACATGTCAGTAGTTTTAATCTTATTTATTATTATTTACTTAGCTATAACCTTTTGAATAATAAAAAAATGACAGGAGTATAATCTTGTTCTAAATATGATACTTTTGATATGTCTTAGTCCTATTTAAGAATTAATTATTATTGTTTAGAATTTACATTCATAACTAACGGTGTATTTATTACTTTTTATTTCTGTTTCTGATTAATATGTAACACATTCTGATTCATCTGGGCACAAAATTAATATCTTGAAAACTACTTTATAAAAACGAGTCCCTTATTCAAATATATGTTATTTGGTATACCTATTTTCATATGAACATGTGTTACAGAGCTGAAAGTGAAATTAAATTTTGGCCATATGGATCAGTCAAAGAATCAAATTTCGAAGAACTACCCACTTCCTCAACAATGGCGTAATTTCAAGCAAAAATGGCACCGTAGTTACAGTACTTTATCGCCTTATTAAAATCTCTAAAAGATCCGATTACCGCCGCTAATAGTCCCGCTATAATTCTATGTAATAACAAGAGGTAATCACGGCGTCAGCTCAAGTTACGTGACAAACAGGCATGTTCGAACACGCTGTCGCCCTCACTACGAGTGGTCACGCTAGAAGGGATTGCCAGTGTGTAAATATTTGTATGGGTTTCGCTGATCACAGGGATTGTTTGTCTGTCTGATAATAATAAAAAACTTACAGACCGTAATCCTACTATCATACTAATATTATAAAGGCGAAAGTTTGTAAGGATGGATGGATGGATAGATGGATGGATGGATGTAAATTACTCTTTTGCGCAAAAACTACATAATGGATTTGGATGAAATTTGGCACAAAGATAACTTTATAACCAGGAAAAACACATAGGATAGTTTTTATCCCGATATTCCCACCGGATCGAAACTTATGCGGGTAAAACCGCAGGGTGCTGCTAGTACATAATAAAAATATAATAATGATATATTTTGCAAACAAAACCGCCACACTTTAAAAATCTTGTGTGATCTAGTACGTGAACACCTCATTAATATCTTATTATAAAAGCTGCTTATTCTCAATCCCGTCAATAATTATGTAAGAATGAGAGGTAATGGCGGTGTCAGCTCTAGGTTACGTGACAAACAGGCATGTTCGACCACGCTGTCAACCTCAGCAGATTTAAAAGGGACTGCAAGTATGTAAATATTTGTATGGGATGTTAAGAAGATTATGCGATTACAGGGAGTTTTTGTTGTAGCGTATCTAGTGCCATAAATGGAAGAATTTCAGACAGCCATTATTATTTACACACTTTTATAATCATGTATTTCGTATTTGAACACCTCGTTAAAAACCTCACTGTCTAAAGGTTACCAGGGTGATAGCTCTAAGTTATTTGACAAAGAGGCATGTTCGATTCGATCACGCTGTCAGCGTTACAATCGCTCTCAGTAAGAGTGGTCACGCTACTGATTTACAAGGCGTTGCAAGTATGTAATTATTTGTATTTGTTGTAAGGAAGATTATGCTGATTACAGGGACTGTTTAATGTTGTAGTGTAGTGTCTAAAAATAGTGAAAAACGTACAGTCAAAATTGTAATATATTATTAAAATAAAACCTTGTCTATAATACCTACATACTTCTATAATCACGTAGGTTTTTACAATTCTGTTAATCACGGCGTCAGCTCTAAATTACGTGACAAACAGGCATGTTCGAACACGCTGTCAGGGATACAATCAACCTCAGTGCGAGTGGTCACGTAACAGATTTACAAGGACTGCAAGTGTGTAAGTATTTGCATGGGGTCATGGGAAAACCGATGAAAACTGTCAAGGATAATACGTACGTACAGATAATTGCGTATCTGTCTGTCCGAAGCCTAAAATAACAATGTGTTTATGGGGAAAGCTAAGTAGCCCGCGTAAATCAAATTTTCTTACGTTTCTTTGCAAACTGCAGGTCAGTGTCAGCCTAACACTGACATTCGCGAGCGTAACAAATCATCATCATCTTCCTGCCCTTATCCCATGTTACTTGGGGTCGGCGCAACACGTTTTCTTCTTCCATTCTCCCCTGTCAACCGTCACGCTATCATTAACTCCCTTCTCTTTCATATCATTCCCCACACAATCCATCCATCTTTTCTTCGGCCTTCCTCTCCCTCTCCATCCATCAACATGTATATTCATCACTCTTTTAGTCACATGCGTTTCATCCCTTCTCATCACATGCCCATACCAAGCCAAACGATTTCCTTTCAACTTTTCTGTCACTGGCGCCACTTTCAAACTTCCTCTTATTTTCTTACTTTATCCATTCTCGTCACTCCACACATCCATCTCAACGTTCTCATCTCCGCTGCATGCAATCTTTTTTCATCCGTCTTCTTCACAGCCCAGCATTCAGACCCATAAAGTACGACCCATAAAGTACGCGAGCGTAAGAAATAAGTATGTATTTACAGAATTATATTAATTAAATTAAAATCATCAATACAACCCTTTTTAAGTTCATATAATCATATTGATTGATATTTGTTGGTATTTGTTGTAAGTTTTCTTTTTGTATAAATTTTTATTTTATTTTTATTTTTTTGCTTTAGTATGTATAGATTTTATTGTAGTTGTTGGTATTATTGTCGTGGCTAGCTAACATATTATGGCAAATAATTTAATTTAATATTCTGTGTCCTGTATCTAATGTTAATTACTTTGTATATCTAGTATTGTATACAATCAAGTATTTTCTAATTGAACAGACAACTGTGCTGCTGGGGAGTTTGTTGCGCCACTTCTTCTCCCCAGCGAAAGCACTAGGAAGTGGTGAAGGGCGAGCGTTTTGGGGGACTGTCTTTTGTAATTTTGACGTTCGAAAAGTGCTGAAAGCCTAGTTTGAATAAATGACTTTTGATTTCATGAAACAGTCATTCAATTTCTGTATTTAAATAAATACTATTAATACAGTTACAAGAAAATTAATAAGAAACAAATAATGTTGTGTAAATTCCTTCAAGCAAGCTCCTATTGTAGTCAGACTATTAGGTAAGTAAATATATTTAGCTCTTAATCCAACAGATACTACTAATAATGTTGGCCTAATAAATTTAACTTGAAGCTCATCTAAGCCTACCCGATAGCGAAGTTTGGATGAGGAAACATCTAGTCTGACACGATAATTTATCAGATTGATCTTGTGGTACGTAACCAAACTAATCCTGTGTTATTTATTTGTTACTAATGAGGTGTTTACTGTTGCTATGTTGTACAGTCAACAAAAGATATAAGTATGCAGGATCGTCGGATATAGTTGAAAAGAAACCGAACCTCTAAAAACTTTATTTTTACAATAAAAATCATACTAATATGAAAAGAAACCGAAGGATTTTGTCGACTGAAATTTGATTTGATAAATGAGCTGATTATTTTCTATTAATAAAACAAAATTTTATTCGAGAACATCCATCGGTTTCTTACTAAACTTCAACTATATCCGACGATCCTGCATACTTATCTCTTTTGTTGACTGTACGAGTTAAACCAAAAAGTTTCCTGGAGCAGTTTATTTCGTGCAGGAGCCCTGTATTTTTTTATAGATTTTTATTGGCTCCGTGTCATATTAATTACTAGCTTCTGCCCGCGACTTCGTCCGCATGAAATTTCTTGTTCCCCGACCCACCCCGTCGCATCGCATCGCCTGCCCGCACTATTACTTCGTTTTAGCATATCGTTCTTTCTGACTTTATTTTTGTTTTTGATTCTAAGGCTTTTAACTCCTAGCGTGATGTAGATTAGTCTATGGCCTTCCTCAAGAATTGGGCTATAATAAGCAAAAATATTTTTTTCAAATCCGACTAGTAGTTCCAGAGATTAGCGCGTTCAAATTAAATACTGTTGAGGATTGGAATGATAAACTTCTCAACTTCTTGTTATTAAAATATATTGTATAAAAAATGATACGGCTTTACATGGTACAATAATGGCGGACACACGCGATCGCGACATTAAAGATTACGTGCATGCGCAAACGCTGATTTTGGCCGAATGGCGGGTGCGCGCGCTCTGCTGCAGACGCCGGCCGCGTCGCCCCCGCGCGCCCCTCTTGCTTCGGGCGCGTTCGTATTAGCGCATTTAGGCGCGTTCATCCTCCGCGCCGTTGAAATCTTTCAACTCTTCTTGATCAGCCACAGGTAGAGGGCACATTTTATTGACTGCCCGTTTGATGGTGCCGGTAGCAGTGTGGATTTCCGCTACTCTGCAAATCCCGTCGGCTCCGGGGAATAATTTGGAGACTCGACCCATACGCCAGTGGAGCGGCATCAAGTTGTCCTCTTTCAGGATAATGAGGTCTCCGACATTGATTGGTGCGTACCCTCTTCTCCATTTTGCTCGGTTTTGTAGCTCGGCCATGAACTCTCGTCGCCACCTCTCCCAGAACCGCTGTCGTATTTGTTCTATAAGCTGGTACCTGTTGGGTCTAGACGTTTTCACAGGTAGTGAAGGTACCGACATCAGCGGGCGTCCAATTAGAAAGTGCCCAGGAGTTAAAGGATTGGTATCAGTGGGTTCTGATGACAGGGGGGAAAGAGGTCGGGAGTTTAGGATTGCTTCTATCTGGGTGAAGAGTGTCGCTAACTCTTCAAACGTGAGTGAAGCATTGCCTGCTACGCGTTTTACATGAAATTTCGCGGATTTAACACCGGCTTCCCAAATTCCACCAAAATGTGGAGAGTATGCGGGAATAAAATTGAATTTAATAGCCTCGTTAGCTGCATAATCTGAGACCGCCTGAACGCTAGACTGTATAACCCTACCCAACTCATTGTTAGCGCCAACAAAGTTCTTTCCATTGTCGCAGTAGATGGCGTAGGGCTTGCCGCGACGCGACACAAACCTGCGCAGACATGATAAGAAAGCCTCAGTGGTAAGATCGCTTACCATCTCCAAATGTAGGGCCTTAGTAACTAAACATACGAATACACATAAATAGGCTTTGGTGATACGATTACCTCGTCCTTTTTTGGAAGAAATCATAAAGGGTCCAGCAAAGTCAATTCCACAAGAATTAAAGGGAAAATCTGGGTTGACTCTTACTCTCGGCAAGTCGCCCATTAAAGGTTGTGCAGTCTGACCTTTCATTCGAGTACAGACAACACACTGTCTAACTATAGTGCGAGCTAAGATTCTACCACCTAGTGGCCAAAATCTCTCGCGGACTGACGACAGAAGCAACTGTGGACCTGCATGCATTAAATGTAAATGTTCGTATCTCATTACAAGTTTAGTAAAGTGGTGCTTAGCATCCAGTAAAATTGGGTGTTTTTTGTCGTACTGACAATCAGACTGACTTAGCCTGCCACCCACTCTTAATAAACCATTTTTATCTAACAGTGGATGTAAGGATAATAATTTACTTTTGTGATGCAGTTCTAATTTGTTTTGAACGAGTTTTATGTCCTTTGCAAACGACTCTGACTGACTAACTTTAAGTAATAGTATTAAAGAGTTGTCTAATTCGTTAGCTTGCAAAGGTCCCTTTAGTTTCAACTGTTTACTTTTACTATTATTAATGAAACGTAAAACATACGCATACACTCTTTTAAGTCTAATATAACTTGAATATTTTTCAAATGGTACTAATAATTTATTTTCCGACTTGTCATCAACAGATACTAATACTTTGACTTCAGGTAAGTTTTTGTGTATAGTGTGAGGTTGGGTAGGCCAATAAGATTCATCCTGTTGAAGGAATGAAGGACCTTCCCACCATAAATTTAATGACTGCAGATGCTGTGGGTCAATGCCCCTAGAAGCTAAGTCTGCTGGGTTTAACTGTGTTGGAACATGTTTCCATTCAAATTCTTTGGTAATTTCAGTAATTTTGTTGACTCTGTTACGTACAAATGTCTGTAAGACTTTATTCTGAGTTTTCAGCCATCCGAGTACAACTGTGGAATCAGTCCACAAATATTTTTTTGTAACATTGCATGGTACTGACTGTAATACCTTCTCACTAACTTGAGCCCCTAACAGAGCAGCACATAGCTCTAAACGCGGGATTGTGAGCTCCTTAATTGGAGAAACTCTAGTTTTGGCACATAGTAACCTTACTGTAATGTTAAGTTTACTATCTTGGGAACGTAAATATACACACGCCCCATACGCCTGCTGACTTGCATCTACAAAGCAGTGTAGCTCAGCTGACTGGGTTTCTAAATTATCACCTAAAACACAACGAGGTATTATAATATCAGATAAATGATGCAAGTTTTGGATGAAATTAAACCATCTTTTAGCAAAAGGCTCGGGTACGGGATCATCCCAGTCTAATTTTGCAATCCACAAATGTTGCAATAAAATTTTTGCTTTAATGATACAACAACTAACTAGCCCCAAAGGATCAAATACTTTGCATGTGGTGGAAATAATAGTTCGTTTAGTAACCTTTGAAGTGAACTCAATTCCATTTGGAAAATGCAAATCATCAGTCTTTGGTGACCATTTCAGACCTAAGACATTAGCTTCGTCATGAAAATTAAGACAATTAGATAATTCTGATTTGTCACTAAGAATATGAGAGTTTGTGCGAAATTTTCTTAATGGGAAACAAGCAGAATTTAATGTTTCAGTGACATTTAAATAGATATGTTTTAATTCCTCTTCAGTTGAGGCACCTGTATTGAGATCATCCATATAAAAATCGTTCTTAATGACATTGGCAATAGTCTTATCCTGACATTTATCAGCCAGCTCCACCAGAGTCCTAGTAGCTAAGAATGGAGCTGAAGCCATCCCATATGTCAAAGTATTGAGTTGTAAAATTTTGAAAGGCTGATCAACTTGATCCCTCCACAAAATAAGCTGCAGGTGCCGCTGTGATTTATCTATGGCTACTTGTCGGTACATTTTTTCGACGTCTGCTGTTAAAACAAATTTATGTATTCTGAAACGAATAAGAATAGATAATAAATCGCTCTGTACAGTGGGACCAACAGCCTGGATATCATTCAAAGATTTCCCTGAACTTGTTTTAACTGAAGCGTCAAAGACTACTCTCAGCTTGGTGGTATCATGTTGTTCCCTAATGACGCAATGATGAGGTAAGTAACAACCAAACTTGGGCCTTTCAATTTCGCTTAAATGTCCTAACCTACTATATTCTTTTATAAATTCACTATATTGTTTCTTAACTTCAACATTTTTATTTAATTTATTTTCTAGACTTAAGAACCGTTTAGCTGCAATAGGAAACGATTTGCCAAGTGCCTCCTCCGGGGCCTCCGTCAGCGGCATCATTACAGAAAATCGTCCATCTGGTAAACGACAAGTGTTTTTTATAAAATGAGACTCGCAATATTGCTCATCAATTGAATAATTAGTAGAACCTGTAGGTAATTCTTCTACCTCCCAGAATCTTTTAACAGAGTTATGGATATCTTGAAGTGACACTGTTTTATCATTTTTTACTAAATTACAATGTACATTATGAGTAAAATAAGATTCACCGACAGGGCCGGTAACTAGCCATCCTAACTGGCTATCCTGTAATATAGGCTTATTCACTCCTAAGATTATCCTATTATTATTTACAATATCAAAAAAGTGGTCTGCACCAAGCAAGATATCTATTTCGGCAGGCTCATAAAACAAGGGATCTGCCAGAACTACCCCATTGGGCAATCCCAAACGCTCAGCATTTACTTGAACGCCGGGTAATGTTCCTGTAATTTTAGGAATTACTAGACAATTAACAGTTCTATTAAATGAACTAATTCTAGACTTTAACACAATATTGCAACATTCTGTTATTTTACATGCTGCATTATTTATACCACTTACATTAAAAGAACTTATTTGTGTTGCTTGTAACCCTAGCCTCTCTTTCAGATTTTTTGTTATAAATGAAGACTGGCTTCCAGTGTCCAACAACGCACGCGCAAGGTGAGTACTATTGTTACGTGTATTAATTATTTTTACTTGTGCAGTACATAATAAAACTTGGCCTGGCGAGCGAGCTGACAAACTAACTGGAAGATTACTAGTGGGTGGCTGAGTTGTTTCTGTACTTTCTGTGACTACATTAGTAATTGTACTGTTGTTATGCAACATTGAATTATGCTTTTCCTTACAGGTCCGGCAAGAACTACTCAATGGACATTCTGAATTGTTGTGACCACCACGAAGACAGTTCGTGCACAACTTATGCTTAGCCACTTCAGACAGCTTATCATTTAAACTCAAAGCCTTAAATTTATTACACTGATGTACATAATGTGATTTATTACAGATAAAACATGTCTTAGTTTGAGAACCAGCTAACGTAGTTGCCAATGACTTAACAGATTTATTTTCCTTACTATGAACTGAATTTTTATTATCATAATATCGACTACCATTAGCTGTCTCTAAGACATTTGCTCGATTATCTAAAAATTTTACAAATTCTTCAAGAGAAGGCAGGTGTGTTAAATGACCTTTGTGTTCTTCCCATTTACTCTTAGTTCTGGGATCTAGCTTTGCAGAAATCAAGAATATAACTAAAGGATCCCAGCCAGTTGTGGGAATATCTAATATATTCAAAGCATATAAATTCTTTTGAATTTGATCCATCAAATATCTTAAAGCTTTGAAAGATTCTTTTTGGATCGGATTGATAGTAACTAATGCCTGCAAGTGATTATTTATAAGAATATTTTTGTTATTGAATCTGTCACATAAAGACTTCCATGCTAATTGATAGTTCGCTGCTGTAAAGTCTATGGACCTTACTATATTACAAGCGCTACCTACTAATGAGTTTCTTAAATAATGAAACTTATTTATTAATGGTATAGACTCATTATTATTAATTAATGAGTCAAATGTGTCTCTGTACTCTAGCCATTTAGAATAGTTCCCATCAAAAGTGGGCAAATTTATGGTTGGTAATTTCACCGAGTTGTTCATTTTGCTACAACTGGAATGTACAGATTCACAATTTCCTTTACTATTTGTTGAACATGTACTTATTAATTCTTGTGTGAAAGAAATCATTGCAAAGAATTCACCTTCTGTAGAAGTTCTCTCTGACATTTGTTCATCAATATTATTTGCAATCTCCTCTATCTCAGATTGAATTGTGTCGAATTTTGACATTAAATCTTGTAGCTGTGTGAGTCGCAAAGACAGCTCCCTCACTTCTAACTGACTAAGACTAGAGGCTTTCTCAATTTGGTATTTACTAATAAAATGTTTAAATACTGTTAATCTGCTACGTATACCACCACGTCTGCGAATCAATGTTTTGACATTGTCATTACCCTCCACATTAGGAGAGGTAATCGTATCGTCCGTCATGTTGAGTGAAATGAAAGAAACACTACTTAACAACACGCGCAAACAATGAGTCGGGCAACCTTGCAGATAGTAGGAAACTACTTAAATAATATGTGCAATCCCACCGGTTATACAATCCAGCCGACAAACCAGCTCAAACCACGCCGCTGCCGCCGAACCCGCCACCCGCTGTCGCCGAGCTCGTCAACAGCACGTGGCAGCAACCGCAACGCGCGTCGGTCGCAGCGAGGCGCAAGACACGGAGTACTTGAGCGCGCGGGCCGTACACGCGGACCCGGAAACGCTGGAATGTTCGGCAAATGTCGTTGAATATAATGCTACCTTAGGATTTTACACGCCTACGAAAATGTAGGTAATTTTAGGATACCTAGGACTTAGAATTTACTCAAATAAAGAGACAGACTTAGCTCTAGAGTACTAAGAACCATAGAAATAGTTATTATGCTCTAAGAAAACAAATGATAGAATATTATCGATAACGAATCGATTATGAAAATTACGTGCAACGTGCACTAGAACATTAGTTTCTTGAGCGATGAAGCCATGCGTTATTTGCTCATTAGGTACAGTATAGTACCGAATAGTGACCTCTCTCAGGCAATAACATAAGACTGTTTAGAGGTATATAGCAGCGAGTTGCGACAGAATAGACGCACACCCAAGCACGTGCTCACAAACAATGTTGTAATTAATATTTTTGCTAAGCAGACTGTAGGTACAGTATAGTACCGAATAGTGACTTTAAAGGCAGTAAATAAGTACCTATATAAGAGGTATGTGGCAATGAGTTGCGCCAGTATAGACGCAAATACCTAGGTTGCTTTATGCTAAAGAAAATAGCTTGACGAGCCAGGCACCCACACACCAAAAAGAAACAGGGAAAGGAGAGTATATAAGGAACGGGCTTACTTCCAATATCAATACCAACGCCGCCACGCCGCTGCTGGTGCCGATTGTGCGCAGCTTAGAGGTTTGAGACCCACGCTAACACGACGACTGCAGACAGCGGTTGACTCGGAGACGTAGCATGGAGATCACCAGGAACCTTTTGACTCGGAGACACGCAGAGATCACCGACGAACAGCTACACCGCCGCCATCTTCTTGACTCGAGAGGGCCGCAAAAACGTGCCGGTTTTCCACGGTCTGACCTTGTTTTAGGGTTCTTCTTTGTTCACGGTCGCCATATGTTGAGGATTGGAATGATAAACTTCTCAACTTCTTGTTATTAAAATATATTGTATAAAAAATGATACGGCTTTACATGGTACAATAATGGCGGACACACGCGATCGCGACATTAAAGATTACGTGCATGCGCAAACGCTGATTTTGGCCGAATGGCGGGTGCGCGCGCTCTGCTGCAGACGCCGGCCGCGTCGCCCCCGCGCGCCCCTCTTGCTTCGGGCGCGTTCGTATTAGCGCATTTAGGCGCGTTCAAATACTTTCTCCCAAATAGTTACTTTGTTTTTTTTTTGTGTTTTTTATTTTATTTTATGCGTCATGTTTGGCGCAATTAAACGTATTTTCTTACTTCTTATTTTTTCTTTTCTTTCTTCAAACAAACAAACTCTTTAGCTTTATTATTCGTACAGATATAGCTACTCAACAACTTTTCACTTCCTCGCTTGCACTTTGTGCAGCAAAAGAGTTTTCAAAACCATATTCCCTTTTAGAAAATAATTTAAACAGAAATAATGCGACACATGGCCCGTTGCAGCACAATATAGCAAATTATTTCCCGTCCTATTCTGCCCTAGATTCCTAATTGCTTGCTCTGAGAGCACCTTAATGACTTCCCCCCAATTTTCGACAGGATTTTGTTTTAAAATGACTGTTCCAGGCACTGGCATTCAACCATTGTGCCAAGTTACCATTGTTATGAACATATAATTTTAATAAAATCTTTGTTTGTTGACGAAAGATTTTTTATTTCAGTTTTATTTTTAATAAGTTTATAAATGAAAAAGGTCAAGCAGTGGGACAGAGCATTTCCTGGGGGAAAATAAATTTAATTATGCTTTAATAATGTTAAAGAAAACAAAGGTTGTTCACGTGACTTATGCCATCTTATGCTGAAAGTCTGTGGTGGGAAACATCTGGCAAGGCAAATTCGATGGTTTACTTTGGACATCCAAATGAACAAAACAATGTGATAAGAGTCTAATAATAAATGTCCTCAGCCTGTCACATCTACAGATCTACTGAATAAAGTGGATCATGTATTCGATTTCCGCATCGACCTAAATGTTTATAGGAACATAAACCAGGAAACCCCAACGACGCAGCTCATAAAAAAACTTAAGTAACTATACGCATTTTAATACAAGTAAGATCTAACGTTAACATTTGCCCGCCCTTATTCCAATGCGTAGTACTTCTTCTTCTTCCGCCATCACCAAAATAAAAAATAATTTATTCAAACTAGCTGAGAATCTAGACAGTCCCCCAAAACGACCAACCTTCACCACTTCCTAGTGCTTTAGCTGAGAAGAAGAAGTGGCCCAACAAACTCACCAGCAGCGCAGCTGTCTATTCAGTTAGAAGGACTCGATTATAAACAATAGTAAGTAAACAACATTACGAAACACAAAACATTAAATTAAATTATTTGCCATTATGTCAGCTAGCACACGCTAATATACCAACAAAAAATATCTCAGTTTTCACCCCTTTCTAACCATCTCATCGTACGCTCCATCAGTCAGTTTCTTTGATCTTCCCCTATCCTTACAACCATCCAAATACTCGAAACTAATCCATTGCTTCATAGGTTTGAAAAAATCGACTGCTCAACAACGTAAATAACGCAATAAACACGGGTGAGCTGTCAGAATAAAACCCCTTGCGCCCCACTTACGACCAATTTTCATTTTATGTGTGTTACGCAGTTACCCCGCAATACAGCTTATCCACTTATTGCTTCGTCGAGTCTTCTCGTCGCGTATTCCACAGAGCCTAAAGACTAAGGTCTTCAATCAGTGCATCCTGCTAGTTATGACTTACGGTACGGCTGGTCCATAAATTCAAAGTCGCTCCGCGAGCTATGGAACGTGATATGCTTGGAGTCTCTCTGTGGGATCGACTCCGCAACGAGGTGATCCGGCAGAGAACCAAAGTTGTCGACATAGCTCATAGAATAAGCAATCTGAAGTGGCAATGCGCCGGCCATATTAGCCGTAGAACTGATGACCGTTGGGGTAGACGTGTTCTTGAGTGGAGACCCCCGCCCTCAGGCTAGGTGGAGCGATGATCTTAACAGGATGTTTGGCAACAGCTGGATGAGAGTTGGCAAAAATCGAGTTGAATGGCGTGCAATAGGACAGGCCTATGTCCAGCCGTGGACTGCTGTAGGCTGATGATGACGATGACGACAGCTTATATCCATAGTAATTCATTATCTAACAAGAACAGAGCCAAATATCGGTGTACTCGTAGATATGACAAGACTTAGCGGAACTAACTCGATCAGATGCAGGCATTAACCAAAGGGGATTAAGTGAAGGGACGTAAACTTGAAGGAGACACGCACACTTGACGTTATGCGGGTTGACGCGCGACTTTTATTGAACTGACTCATAAGAAAACACAATGCATGTGAATGTTTATTTTTGGATTTAATTTAACTGCTTTAAATATGGCATTTATCATAATATATTTACCGCAACGAGGAGGCTGACAGACTGTTGAAACTGGCAGTTGAGACGGGCAATGTTACCTCATTATGTCCGATTACTGGGAGTATTTCTCCAGGTTTAAGAGTGTGTGTTTCGACAATTGGAAGGAATATTTCAATGAAATATCCAAAGAAAAAGGCATTTGGTATAAAGTCATTCAAAACGTGTCTCCTCGTGAACCATGGTTTGATGATAAATGTTTAACTAGGAGTTATGTTAAGTTAGTGATGAGGCTTCGTTCTGGCCACTTTCCATCGGCAAAGTTTGCTTTTTTAAGGCTGCATCGCTTATTTGTGAGACATGTAATAAAATTTAAGAATGTGCAACATTTGCTGATGGAATGTGCTAAGAACAAAGATGAAAGGAAATCTTTGGCTAAGAAGTTTAAATTAAATGTGGGATGTTGGACTTATCCAAAATATTTTGGCATACCCTAAATCAGAAAGGACTAATCGCATAATTTGTGGCTTAATTCGGAAGTCTAGGCAGTGATTCTCTTTTCTATTTTCATAGTATGTATGTATATGGTGGTGGTATAGTAGTGTAGGAAAATATAGTATAATTATTATAGATGTATAGTTGTGTGTAAATAGAGTTTAAGGTACAGACGCCTGCATATCAAGCTACCCGAAACTGCCAAATATTCCTAATAAACTTTGAACCTTATGCTTTAGCGATAAAGTTGAAAATCTATTAAATAAATTTGACAGATTGTAGTAGCTTGATGTGCTGGCGTCTGTACAATGGGTTGACGTATCCGTGTGGATAAAAAACCCCTTATTAACAAATGAAAAAAAAAATATTATTGGTATTTACATAATTTTTATAAATCTAGCAGTCTTAAAATAATAATAATAATATTTACAAGTACCAATGTAAAAAGTAGGGGAAATAATCAAGAGGCATCAAAAAATTCGCCCGCATCACTGTCAATAGGAAACGTGTCCAAAAGGCTGGCAGTATTGCCATGTTGTATTGGTTCTTTGGCCAAAAAATAGGCCAGCCCTCTGATCACGTGGAGAGTCGACCAACCCCTTGGCGATATCTCGAAAAACTAAGTGGGCACTCGGACCCCATGCCCCTAGGGTTTCAACCCCAAGCGGCTCGAACATAATAAGTTCCAAAAAGATTGGAGTATTTGCACCGTTTGAGGTTTTCCGCATCTGCAGCAACCGTGCAAAAAAAACGTTTTTTTTTTGTTTATTTCTTTATTGGTTGTTTTGAATGTTAATTTTGTTTGTTTTAAATGCTCCTTTTTTTCTACATTAGGTACTCTTTGTATTTCCTGTGCGTGTCCCAAATAAAATGTGTTTCTTTCTTTTTTTTCTTTTTTATAAATGAAAATATCCGCGTCTCATTCTCTTGTCACTTCCCATACACGATTGCCCTAAGTTCTTAATGCATCCGCTAGAACATCATCCGTATCAGTTAGACTGATAGTGATCCATTAACTAAGAGGCTTGGCTTACACGAGTATGTACTAGGTCAATATTTATGTATCAATCATCCTTCACGCAACGGGGATCGGCAGAGATTTAAGTGACGCGGGTTCATAAGGATGTGTGGTTTTTCATATTCGCCCTTTTCTGAGAAAATCTGGACCCTACCTGGAGGGGAAAATCAGATAATTTTCCTTTCCAGGTAGACATATCTTTAAAGGTATGTACACTGAGAAGATTATAAACTAAGGAGGTTAAATTTTTGGAAATTTTTAAGGATGGTATTTAAAAGTACTTCAATTTATTCCCATTTCATTTACCTAATTTTGCCTGTGTTCCACCAAATATACTGAATGTGCACCAAAATATGTTCATTAAAATATGTCATAACGAGCATCTATTTAACAACTGTTGCAAATTTGTAAAAATAGTAATACACCTAATTTTAAAAACAAGCATTTATTTTTTTAGTTTTACTTCAGATAATGCACTGCAAAATGTATTTGAATCAAACACCAATTAATGTCCAAATTCGGTTCTCGATAGCCTGTTAAAAATAATCTCTTTTTCCATATTTTTTTTCTTTAAAATTTAGTCGTTTCTGGCACTCGCCGGCCGCTGCCGCGGCACCGCTCGCTTCGCTCGCTCGGCTCGTGCGTAGGAGGTCACAGTTTTAACCTAACCTAACCTAAGCATTTTTTTTAAATAATTAACCTCGTAACTAATTCGGTTCTCGATAATGTCCATTTCAAAAAAATTAAAATAGTAAGTTACAAATATTTTGTAATATTTGGTGCACGATCAGTATTTTTCGGGGAAGAATAATATTTTAGAAATGCATACATAGATGTACCTTTAGATTTTTGGTGAACACAAAAATATTATCCAATTTTTAATCTTGGTTATACTTCTAGGATTCAACTTTTCTAGGTTTTAACCTCAAATCCACATGTAGGTAAATAAATTAAAACCCCTTAATAACTCTCATTTCATCCATATTTTATTTTTGTTAACCCATAAAACCGATGGCTAGTCTTTAATTTTATTACATAGCGTTTTGTAGCCTTGTAAATTCGCTCCAGTCATGCAATGAGGTTGCATATAATGGCTTTATTATCATAATTTCACACAAAATAAATGGACCCTATTCGTGATTTCCCAACACTAATATTGTTGAAAATCGTCGGCTTAGTGATGCGAATACACCACTCTATTCTGCTCGGCAAGACGATTCGATATTCGATTGTGCTCAAATCGGATTCTCGAACATTTGGATAACGGGCTGAGCTCAATAGCGTCTCAATATGAAGTCCGATCCAGTTTTGGAATCTTTTAAAATGAAAGCTTTTAAGTTTAGTGAGAGCCAATTTCGATCCGTTGAAATCTAAGTTGAGACGAGTATTCGTGGCGTAATTTTGTAATCTTGAATAATATGTAAATGAAAAAGATTCAATTATAGTTGATGTGATAACACGACGACGCTAAGTGCATATGTTTTCTTTTAAATAGATAAGTTCACATAGTGCGGCATGTTGCCGATGCGTTGACGGCTGCAGTTAATTGTCTCTGCCGTGGACGCGTGTCGCTCTTTTGTATGCACACTTATAAGCGTATTCTCAATATAATAAGCTATCCGTTACTTATAAACATTTGTTTATATGCATGTTAAGAGTGTGACTTTCTTGCACCAACTTGACACAACACCATAATCGATAATAAAAAAAACTCCAAAAGTGAATCGAATAACCAAAACCGGTAAAAGTGGGAAAAAACTTATTCCCATCCCTATCCCATATGGTAACCACAAGGAGATTTATTGTTTGTTTACCGAACGATACTCATAATGCAGTAAAATATCGAATAACATTAGGAAAATACCGTAATCCATTTTGTTAATATAGGGTATCGGAATATTACGTTCACTTTACCTTGAATGGGGTTTATAAAAAATTATGTTGCTTGCGCATACCTGGAACAGAAATAAAAAAGATAAATATAATTTTACATATTATTTTATCGATGATATAAATTATTATCTAATATATTCAATTCAATATTCAAACATTAGACATGTTTGAATAGCTAGACTAGCTGAGCCCGCGGCTTCGGTCACATGACTGTAATTTTATGATATTTTAACCTCACAAAGCGACACGCGCTTTACTTGTGGTTACCAAGTGTTCAAACACATTCACAGCGTGTTTGAACACTTGTGTGTGTAAGCGCAGAAGCTCTCGGTACGGTCCGCGACAAGGGTGAAGTCGGAAGTGTGTGTGTGTGTTATATGCGCTACGCTACTCGTCTAAACGCACACATTCACAGAGTGTTTGTACAATTGGATACCACATATAAAGCACGCGTCGCTTAGTGAGATAGAAATACTGTGGCATTAGTAGGTACTTAAGTTAATTAAGGAAACCGCCCTTACTACTACGACATAAAGGCGACAAGTTTAGTTTAACCAAATCTAGCACAAATTGATAGCAATCTATGCTAGATTTGGTTAAACTAAACTTGTACAAAGGTGGTACCAGTGACCATCTACTAACCTAGGCTGCTTTACTTATTATCATTCATGGACTACATACATATCGATTTTGGAACGAACTCAAGGTCTTTGTCACATGAATTTGGCCCGGGCACATTACAATCGAGGAATAATAGTACAAACTATTATCTCAAAAATATAAATCGCTAGAATACTGTGGCAGTAACTTGCACATAAGTAGGTATGCAAGTAACTTGCATGTCATAGTGGGATTCACCAATCAATGCGGTAGGAGTAAACTGATAGAAATCGTCACGTAACGAAAAAGCGTTATGCTCCTTGCGACTTTTAATTATTTAAAATAGAAACAGACAGAGAGAGGGAGTGATAATTTTGCATGCCGTAAGGAAAAATGTATCGTGACTCTCATCAAAATAACGATATAGGGTCCCCCCATTAAGGGGGAAGCGCTAAGGTAGCCCACCAAATTCAAATTTTCTTACGTTTTTTGCAATTTGCTGGTCAGTATTAAGTTGTAAGTTGATTAAAATATGATTCGCGGTCGTAACAAATATGTATTTACAGAATTATAATCATTACAATCAGTATTTATATTTCATGTTGGAACTTACTTAAGTATATTGTAACAACTATATGAACACATGAATGCAATAAAGAGTTTGAGTTTGAGTTTAATACAACTTGTTAAGTTAGTATTATAATCCCCAATCAATTTAATTTATTTGTATAGATGTAAATACTATGAATGAAAATAAAATGAAAGCTCTTGATGTACCTATTATTCAATTAGAGCAAAAAAAAAGTTTTTTTTGTTCACTTTTCAGTTAGAAGTTGCTTTTAAATAAAATTCTCGTTTGAAGTGACAGGTTTTAATTGAAGTAACAGACGGAGGTGTAAAGTACACTCACATTTCGCTGGTTGGTTTCAAACCATTTCCTAATATGAGTGGGCGACGGCGAGCCTATTGAAATCAACCGGGTAATGAGAATATCCTAATGGAAAAACCCAATTACTCTTTAGCCTACAAAAATATTTAAGGCATTTATTTACAAAGGCACTTACAACATTCTAACATTTGTTGCGATAATTACAATATGTTGACATATTATATCATCGCAACAAAATCAGAGCGTAGGCGTAGGTACGTAGCGTCCTTTATAGTTACCTAACAGTTTAAGTTATATTTAAATTACATTAGCTAATAGACTAGATTGTAATGTAAATAAAGTACCACCGACTATGATATTTTATAATCCTACATATAAATGTGAAAGTTTGTGAAGATGTTTGGATGTTTGTTACTCAATCACGCGTAAACCGTTTAACAGATTTGAATGAAAATTGGCACATAGATAGACCATTTCCTGGATTAACACATAGGATACTTTTTATCCCGATATTCCCACCGGATCGAAATTTATGCGAATGAAACCGCGGGGCGCTGCTAGTAAAAAATAAAATAAACGTTAGTTTTAATAAGGCCTCGAATCGAAATTTCTTTGATTTCAAATGAAAAGTCTCACAGACGAGGAAATGCAACAGAACGTGTCACATCTATTTCTACAGCTGCAAAGGCAGGAATTTCGAATTGCTAAACACAGTGATCATCTTTTTCTGTTACTTACTAGTATTTTGGTATATTTTCGTGTAAGCGATCGTACTATTCAACACACGACAATAAAAGCAAAACCAACACGTATATTAATAGTGAAAGAAGCGTCTGTATTACAAAATCTACAAAGCAATTTCAACATTTAAGCGCTAACTTTAGGGTTTAATTCCGTATGTCTGTTTATCTTTTGTTTGAAACAGGTCGTTACGTAGTGACTTCACGCGTTCTCATTACTGTCTGGTTTGAGAGCGTTGCGTTGTACTCCTTACTGTTCCGACGCTCCTGGTACCACGGAAGTGTGGCCGACATACTTTCATTGTATTTTCTTCTATTTTCACTAATATTAGTGGAAATGTAACCCTTATCTGCCTGTAGAAGATTGGATTGGATGTCAGATTACGTGTCGCAATCAGGGATGAGTGCTGTTCACTTTTTATCCTCTTTCGTTTATGACATCCTGGTAGATACCTACTTAAACCTACCTATTATTATTTCGGCAGTGAAAACTGTTTCAATTAACATATACATATGCATGGATGGGACCGTAAAAAATCTGTATTTTAAACGGAGAGGATTTAAATGAATAGTTTTGCGGATTAAGAACTATCTCGTGTTCATATTTCGGCGGCTATATAAAGACGCCAGCACATCAAGCTACCCGAAACTGTAACATTTTCCCAATCAACTTTGAACCTTATACTTTAGCGATAAAGTTGACAATCTATTAAGAAATTTGACAGATTAAAATAGCCTCTTTTTATTTGTTTTATCTGATATACCTATATTATAATGTGTAGGTACCTTTTAGTCTGTGCTGAATATATGTCTTTTTTTCTTTTAGTTTGATGTTATTTCAAAATATTTAAAACCAAATATTATAGCGGTGTACAAGAGAGAGAGTTTTGAGTATGGATGTCGACGGCTTGAGTAGGGGAAGACCAAAGAAACGATGGATGGAATGTGTGAATGATGATATGGTTAGAAAGGGGGTGACTACCGAGATGACGACTAATAGAGTAGTATGGAAGAAAAAGACATGTTGCGCCGACCCCAAATAATTTGTTTTATGGGCAGGAGAACATTCTATTTTATTAAGTCCATGCAGGAGAATGATAGCGGTGTACGGAACCTCTGTCCTATCCTAACAGACCTCTGTGGCGGACTGTCACTGACGTGGCCGCCTGACAGATTGACACTTATGATAGGGCCTGCCAAGAGGCCACAACATGGGTACGTTACGGAGTGAAATGTGTGGCAAAAATATAAAAGTTTGACCCTCAATGGAAGTAATTTAAATATCCTGACCCACCCCGACCACAATAAATAATAATAAATATATAAATAAAACTGACCGCCGGTAGCTTGGACCTGTTCCCGATACCGGTGGGCTACTATTTTTTATATTTTTAAATGTTTTTATATTTTTTATATTCTAATATTTAAAAATATAATTTATGTGTTTTTTAATTAAATAAAGGAATAATAATAAATATAAATAATAATTTATTTAATCAAAGAACAATGTTAATATTAAATAATTATGTGATTTATATACCTACCTGCTTTTTGAATCTTTGTGCAGAAATGTTTTATTAAACACAATTACTACGTAACTAACCAAACAAAACCAAATCTCATTGAAACTTCAACCGTAAATCTCACCTCCCGTGTATTTCATTAATTTAAAACATTAAACTCAATGCATAATATCAGTACGCAGACGGTTTTAAATTTAAAATAATTATTCAAATCACATCTGAACTTTTGCAATAAATATAAAAGGTTTTTTGAACTTACCCTACCTTCCGTACTTTGTCAGTTTTAATTTATTCTCCTCAAATAGGGATTACGTTGACGTTCGCAGTTGGCAACTTGAAGATTTCGGGAGAACATTAATCGTCCCGTTTATTTACGCGGATGTAACGGAAACATTGCTATATTCTGTCAGACTTTTAAGTTTTTTTACGATTTGCAAGCTTGTTGACCAAATAATCTTTGGGTATCGTTACAAGTTGATTCTAAAATGTCCGTAAAATTACTACTTACTTTATCCATAATACTTAAATTATCAAAAGTAAATCTAAATGAGGCCTCCAAAAAATTCAGCTGTATTAATTCATAAAATAAACAATTATTATTTTCACCGTGTAAGTTGTAGGCGCAAGTTCACTTCATTTATTGTAACTACAAACAAACTACCTACTTACAAAAGTGCAGAACTACAAGAAAATATCACACCTGTCCACCAAGCTCTTTATAAGAATCGCCCACAGACCCTTGCGTCTTAAAAAACTACCACCAATGGAAAAACGTAGGTTCACTCCACAATAGAGCTTCAAATCCGGATAATACCGCTCAAAGTCCAAAAAAATAATGCGCCACGGATTTTTCGACTCCGTGAATTATGTAAAATCCCCGCTTATTTTTTAGGAGCGGAAATAATTTTAGCGGTCTGCCCTTAGTCACTTTCCTTTTGTTTTCATGCAAATTGACTACGAAATAATAATCAGAACGTATTAATGGCGCGTTTACAGCGTTTTATTTGTGTTTTGTAACACGTTTATTGGGCGAGCTGTATAATTTCTTGGGTGTGTTAATGCCCCATTGTGTTGAAAGAAATATTCAATTTGAATTATATTTGCGCAATAATGTCGTATCACACGTGACGAATTTGTATGAAACTCGATCTACTTTATGAATATTTTATTGCTATGAATATCTATATATCTAGGTATAGTAATAATAATAGCCTCCTCCTACAGTCCTACCGTATTTTGGCCATGGCGGCTAATCTAGCCTTCGACGCGGGAGATTTTATTGTCTACAAGTGTGTGCGCAGACATATAGTGGTAGGTCGGTGTCGAAATTGTGACGGACGAAACGCAACCGTTCTCCCGACGACGAAAACGGTCGCAGAAAACGGTCGTCGTTGAAACTGGTTTGAAGACGGCTTATAGGACGAAACTTATCCAACATGAAATAGAATTGCGTTTTCGAGGTTTTAGTTTTTGAGCGACTGTTTTGTAAACGAAAACGAATGCGGAACGAGAGACGACGCGACGACGCGACGGAAAAGTGTGATAGAGTTGAACCATTGCATTCTCAACTGTATTTTCAAAGACGTAAAATAAAAAATCGCACCAAGTAATTCGAAGACTGGTTTGTGCAACGAAGACGGTTTGAACCCAGGACGTAAAATGGTTGCAAAAACCCAACAACACCGACTTCCGAAATTAAAGTTATTTTTCACTTTGTAGTGTCTTTTTTAGAGTTAGATGGTTTTTTTATTGTAAAACAGTTTTTATCGTACTGCGTAATTGAAAGTAATAATTATTTTGTTGCATCGTAAATTGAATTGGATACTAAGTAATTATATGAATAACTCGATCCTTAGATTCAAGAAACATTTACGCGAAACTCAGTAAAGTATTTAACGTTCAATAAAAAATTGTGGAATCTAGTTCGCCTATAAAACTAAGTACTTTTAAACTTTTATGTTCCTATAAAAATACTTTTTAATCAAATGATCTGATGCCACAACGACGAGAGATTTCTGCTACAAAGAAGTTCAATTGTTCTAGAATACTTCTTATGTAACAAAAAACGCTTTCCAGTCATTATCACAAACAAAATCCCTAATATTATAAATGCGAAAGTGTGTCTGTCTTTATATTACCTCTTCACGCTTAAACCGCTGAACTGATTTAGATGAAATTTGGTATAGCGATAGTTTGAGTACCGGGAAAGAACGTAGGATGTTTTTATCCCGATATTCCCACGGTATCGAAACTTAAGCGGGTGAAACCGCGGGGCGCTGCTAGTATTATATAATCTCTCTAGAAATAATAATCATTTTCATCTAGGCGGTATTTGGGCATAACGGCCAATCTCAACTGAGACTAGCTTTCAGTGCGGGAGTCCACAAGACGTGTGTGCATAGACACAGTAGGTGCCCTTTCTCTTCCCTCATTCTCATAGTCCAATGGGACGGTACGTATTCCGAGTTCCGACATGACTGAAGAGAGATTAGCCGTAGAACCAACGGCTTAAGGTGAATGCGCAGTGTTAGACCGCGAAAAAACGTAAGAAAATTAGAACTTTTTTACGTTTTTTGCAATTTTCAGGTCAGTGTCAGGTTGTATCTTGATTAAAATATGATTCGCGACTCTAATAGATATGTACCTATTTACAGAATTATAGTCATTAGAATCATTAATAACATATCTCTATAAGTTAGATTTGTTCTATGAGCACTTTTCCATAAGAGATATTTTGTTCTTATGGTAGAAATCTAACTTAGAAAGATAATACATCTTTCTAAGTTAGATTTCTAAGATGATTCTAATGATTACAATTCTGTAAATACGTACCTGTTATAGTCGCAAATCAAATTTTGATGAAGATACAACCTGACACTGACCAGAAAATTGCAAAAAACGTAAAAGAAAATGAATTTCGCGGGCTAAAACTGCGCATTCACCTTAAAGTACTTAGCGAGGCACGGGATATCATATCGCCAAGTTCCAAACTGTTACTAATGGTAAAACCCAATAACAGTTTACCTGACCTGGGAATTAAAATTAACCTAGGACTCACGCCCAGAAATCGCGCTTGCGACCATGAGACAAACGGAGCAATTTCTCTATAGGCTCACCACTTAACTGAGACGTGGCCTGAAGTAGCTGCGCGGTGCGGGAGGGGTGATAGTTGTCACAAGTTGAGGTAACACTGAGCTCTCACATCACGTCACCACACCCCTCCTGCACCGCGCTGCTACCTCAGACAACGTCTCGGTTAAGCGGTCGGTCTATAACCTACCGAACAAAAACACCCTAATAACTTTAAACAGTAATGTAGGTAAATTCAACTGAAATAAAGTCTAACTTCGAATGGTCAGTGACGGTGTACGTGTTTTCATCCACAAATGTAAATTCAACGTGGCCTTCCCAATTTTGGTGGGAAGCGTATTTCCCACGACTACAATTTTTCATCCTGATTAAATTTGTAGCGGACTCCAAGATGTCTTGACTTTCCATGGGACAATCAATGAATTCGAACTCACGGATAACTCGTTTTCTAAGAGATCGGCCAGAAATTGGACGACCGTGTCTTTTACACGTATTTCTTGGCCAGACCTCCCGAGAATTTCTCTCAATTGAATTCGATTTAAAATGTCGTCTTGTTTTTTAAATTGTATTTCTGAATTGTACCTTTTTGCGCTGAAAGGATGTCTAGCTCGTTTCGTTTTGAAATAATATAACAATATCCTGTTCCAGGAAATTAAGCAGAGGCGTATTTCCGGCCGCTTACTTACTGTTATCAATTCCATCTCTTTTTTTTTCAGATACATTTTCAGGGGTCTTCAATTCAGTAACAATATTTATTTTATCTTGTAAAGGTACTAAGGTTGCGTATCGCCGTACAATATTTAACACTTCTTTTTTTTTAATATTTTAGTTAAAACAAACGTTTCCTTTTTTTTTAACTTTTTTTTATTTTTATTGTTTGTTGTTAGGGACTCTATGTAAATTGTAAGTGTCATACCTATTAGGGTTTAAAGATATAGACTTGTGACAGACGGACGAACGGACAGCGGAGCCTTAGTAATAGGGTCCCGTTGGCACCCTTTAGGTGGGTTCCGTGCCCAAAGGAAGCCAAGACTGGAGTAAAGTTTCATAATAAAGTACTCGTATACTGGAAGCCTTTTTACTCATCACAAAGAAACCTGTAGTGTCACATCTCAGTATTATCCACTCCTTTGTAAGTAAGGAAAGCGAGCACTTTCCTTGAGAAAAATCACTTGAAACAAGTCGCATTACAGCGAACGTCTTCCAGCTAAAGTCCCTTTGTAAATCGGGAAAGAATTATCCTGCTTACTATCTAAAGGATAATAGGCTCTATTGTTCAGGTATAAGTTTCAATTTCGTTTGATTGCGCAATCGTTTCGAATGTCCCGTTAACAAGTTTTGAACAACTGTTACGCGTTTTACTGTAACGGGTATGAAATATGTAGTTTAGCTAATACTATTAGGACTAACGTTAGGTTGGAAGGATATAGGCTAAAGAATTACCCTTTTGATGCAATTTGTGTATGAAAAAGAACGTCATTTATTAATCCTTGAGTTCGCTTGCTTTAAATCTTAGAACACCAGGTCGATTTTCGCTGTGCGGTCGCTTGCCAAATCGCCTCACAAGCCGAATCACCACCCCGTTTTACACAGGTTAATAAAAATCGCCAGTGTAAAAGTTAGTAGTAAAAAGAGTGGGGCGTGTGTTCGTGGATGGCACTATCTATACCTAACAATACTATTCTGTCACCAGGCGACTACCAAAGTTCTACCTACAGAATATTTATTCTAATAAAACATGATTGAAATAAGTACAAGACATGCGTAAACGTGTTTTGTCTCGGAGACATCAAATTACATATTTCTGTCCAATTTGATTTGGCACAAAAGGGATGCCATCATTTTTGATATTCATAATATTTTTTCTGGTACAGAAAGAATTATTACAAAGCTCGGTTTGCCAGAATATCCTAGTGAAGCTGACTTTCTAGAAATAACCAAAAAGGGAATATGATATGTTTATGACCATACGATAGAAGTGAAATATATACACGATTCAGCGTCACCGACCGACTGGAACCGAGTATACCCGATTCAGCGTCACCTACACGAGCGTGACGGTTCAGTTTCGTTCACTGTTCAGAAAGAGCGCAAATGATGATTTTCACTTGAAACTTAAATAGTTTTGTGGGATTATTTGGTAAACAACCTGATGAAAAGGGGTTACCGCCAACTCTAGACTTCCTGTTATATACAATGCGATTTAATTACCTGTGGCATTTCATAAGTTGAAGTGTAGCAACAATAGAAGTTGCAACATCTAAACAGTGCTTAGACGATGCAAGTCTGTAAACGATTGAAACAGGAAAATATGTTTCAATTTATTGAATGCCACAGGCAAAAAACTTTGCGTCATATCCATGGGGCTCTGGATTTCTTGCAGCACCAAAAAATTTTCGGATGCAAGCACCGATCGCGATTCAAATCTGACAGTCAGACAAGCCGAAATGTCTCAAGACTCACCACTTTAAATCAGAACTCAACAATACTGCAGAAATAGATAATATTACGTTTCATAACATACTGTCCCGAACGAACTTCACAAAAAGCTACCAAACCCATCAATAAATGAAGTTCCATCAATATTAGTTCAAACTGACCTCCCTACAATAGCCAAAATTAATGTATATACATTGTTCGAACTACCGTATACGTCGAAGCACTTGAATATCAGAGCCAAGCCACATTGTACTACAAAGTCGTCCAACTTTGAATGTCCTTCACGTAGAACATTGAGTGGTTGTGGCCTGTGTACTAGAGGTAGCACATTGTGCCTGGAATTTTGGCTGCATTCTGAGGGGAACTGAAAGTGTCACCGGTTGTTGAAAGGCTTTTACCAATATCTACAAAGACTCGGTTTTCGAGGTTGAATATGAAGAAGCAAAGGAATATTCTTGTTCTGAGATTTTTCAGACATCACTGGCCTTCATTTTTTTTGTAGCCTGTAGGTTTTTTCCACGGATATCGAGTACTTTCTTTACGCCATTTATTTTTGTTGTTTAACCAAACTACAATGACTGTAAAAAAATATATATAATAATAGATTATGATCCCTCCGAAAATAATCGACAGTAGGCATATTGCCAAATCAAATATGAACAGAATATTAATAACAAAACAATAGATTAATTCCAAGAAACCTTAATAAAACTGACTTTACTAATTTTCGAATTCCTAATTCCCAGAAAATAATTATTCCTAATTGTTTCCTAAATTAATATGATTATACGATTATATACCTACTACAAATTAAGTTAACACAGAATTCTCCTAACATTTTTTCAACAACATTAACATAATTTGTGCTTAAAAATATGTTTTCAAAAATCATATAGGGTGTTGGATAACATTCACATGCGACCGAACTCACGGACAACAACTAGTATAACTAACTCCAACAGGTACGGTTGTACACTTCGTTAACTAAAATTAACAAGGGTAGGTACCTCAACGAGTCTGAAAACGGCGAAAGGCAAATTCTGAGAATGCCTTTCTAACGTTTATTTTATGTAGTCAACTTTGAAAATTTTCGCAGAATAAATTCAATGAAAACTGTAGTTTACTGAAAGAACGTATTTATTGAATTGACACGGCGTAAATACCTAGTGTTTCATAATCAGCCAGTGATGCCAGATTGGGGGGAATCCCCCCAAATTTGGGGGTTTTTTATAGTTATGGGGGGACAATTGGGGGGACAATATTTATGGGGGGATTTTTGGGGGGAGAAAAACTAGGTGTGGGGGGATTTGGAGGATTTTTATTACCATAACTAGTCTGGGCAAAGCCGCGGCTAGCAGTGATGATTAAAAAATATATTATCAGAATGCATCAATCGAATCAACGCGATCAAACCACTAACTAATCTGTGAAAGCACACAAAAAAATGCAGTCGGTTATAGAATCTACGGACATGTTAGCAAATTGGCATTAGGAATTTTTCTCGTTGCCTTTATCTATCGCATTTGTGGAAAGAGCCTTCTCTCAAGTAGCTATTATTAAAGACAAACTTCGAAACAGATTGGCCATTCACACTGCCGAATCAATCTTGAGAATAAGATATACATTGCTAGAAGGATTTGTTCATTTTAAACCTAGTTCAAAGATGCTAAACAGATTTAATTCAGAAAAAATATATACGGAACTGCAAACGACGCGGGTGAAGAGGCTGATTCAGTAATGGAAACTATTGCTGAAATAGTATGCAATTGTACCTTTCAATAATCCTAAGGAAAGAAAAATAATTTTAATTAAAAAAAAATAACATGAATAAACAATTGATTAAAAAAAATTTTTTTTTTTTTTGGCATTTGTGGGGGTTTTTTTTTCAAAACCCGAATTTTGGGGGGATTTCGGGGAAGGTTTGGGGAGAACGCGAGACGGCCATCTGGCAACACTGTAATCAGCCTATAATGTTCCCACTGCTGGGACACAGGCCTCCTCTCGGTGAGAGGGAGTGGGCCGTTATCCACCACGCGGGCCCAGTGCGGGTTGGTAGATGTCACATGTCTTCGAATTTCTGCTTCTGCTTTTTTTTTTTCTTTTCTGTCTTTTTCTTAGGACATGCCGGTTTCCTCACGATGTTTTCCTTCACCGTCTTGAGAGCAGTGGTGATGAAATAATTTACACAAAGTAAAGCGCCGGTCTGGGTTCGAACCTTTGACCTACAACTCGTAAGTCGCGGCCATTACCACTTGGCCACCACTGCTCTAACACCCAGTGTTTAATAACCGCTAATTAGATTTGTTTTGGTGAATTTGTTTCATCTTATTAGGTACGAGTAGATACTAGTGTGACTGAGTATGATAAGGTACTCGTATTATGTAATAAAACCGTCTTGAAAGTAGGTAGGTATGTATCTATATAGTGGCCTGAATTATGATAGAATATTCTTTAGAACTTTTGACATTTGATCAGTGCTAACTCAAGGTTTCGGGATAATATTAGGAGGACATCAGCGTCATGTGTTACCACACTACCAGAGCTTGGAACCGGTACCAAAAGTACAGGTTCTGTACTTAAGTAGTGGTTCTTGCAATTTCGGTACCTGGGTTCCGGAAATCCACCTAACAAGTACCGGTACCAAATTCAGGTACCCGGCGCGTACCACAAATCTCATATTTGTACAAGGAGCCTCGTACCTTTGGCAACCTTAAAGTTATTTTTGCTAATGCCTATTAACTATCCTTTTTACTCACTATGCCTGTTTCCTGTTTTCTTACTGTACTTACGGAAATATTTGTTTGGTACCGGTACAATACCGATACTGATTCTTCTTCTTCTTCTTCGTTGCACTCTTGTCAGAGCGGTCGTGGTCCTCAAGTAGTTTCTTGTCTCTAGGGGCTGATGTGATTTGCCTCACGATTTCTCGCCAAATACTCCGATTTCTGGTATTTTTTGTGCACTCTTTCAAGGATCGTTTAGAACTGATTAGAAATCAATACTGATTAGAAATACCATTAGTACAGGTACTCTGTTACCACATTTGTATGCTGGTACCTACCCGGTATCACGCCTAGGCCAATGGTACCTTTTCCCAAAAATACCGGTATTTCAAGCCCTGGTACGTAGGTACTAATAATAATTAATTAATTAAATTAAACGTTTCCTTTTCTAAGTGTGCTTTACCTACTTCTTAAGGGGGAAGCTCTAAGGTGGCCCGCGAAATTCAAATTTTCTTACGTTTTTTGCAATTTGCTGGTCAGTATTAAGTTGTACGTTGATTAAAATATATAACTCTCTAAGACCATGTAATCCCCAAATGTCAAGATTTCATGAAATAGTCATTCTTGGGGATTACATGGTCTTAGAGAGTTGTGTTGATGACTTTAATGATTATAATTCTGTAAATACATATTTGTTACGGCCGCGAATCATATTTTAATCATCGTACAACTTAATACTAACCAGCAAATTGCAAAAAACCTAAAAAAAATTTAATTTCGCGGGCTACCCTGGCGCTTTCACCTTAAGGTGATTTCTCTTCTTTCTTATATCCATGCAAGATTGCCACCATATTACGTATCAAAAGAAATGATAAATTCAAATAAGGCCACAAGTTCAGTATACCAGTGATAACAATAAAATGTACGGTATTCGTAGAAGTGCGTTTAAAAATTTCAAAGGTTTTTAATACACGAACAGGCGACGACGCGTGTGTAAACAAAAGGTCTTGCCCACTTACATTTTGAGGGTGCATGTTGTATTTGTGTTATTTGCATTTTTAACGGGTGTTACCCCTTTTTTTCTCGGTTAGCTGAAAGAATACCTAGCCTGTATCTAACAAACACGCATTTCACCATTTCTCCTACAATCAGTAGGAATCTACATAAGCATAGTAATAAAAATTCAATGTACTCTATGTATTATTATTTTAAAACATATTCTAATTGGGGTTTTTGGTGGTGTGCACTGTGCAGTAATTCCGGGGCATGTTGTATAACATATTGAGGGGCCCGTGGCTAAATAATAACAGCCGCACAGGTCGATCGATAAAGTTAAGCTACGCTTGCTGCGGTTGGTCTGTGGATGGGTGACCATCTATACATACCGAGACCCCTCCGTGCACAAAAACAACAAACAAAAAAAACATTTATGTTTGTCTAACTCGTCAAAATGTAGAGAACAGCTGTTTTTTTTTTCACGATTTCAGGTTTGGTCCCATAGTAAAAGTCGTTCATAATGATGAGTAAAATCACGTGTTTAAGTATCGGTCACTAATTACCAGTCACCCTACATATTCGGCATTTTTTTGTTTATTTGAAATGGGTTTGTTCTTGACTCTAGTCCAGGTCAGAGATGACCGATACAAAGTCAACGATGGAGTGAGCTTACCCAGAAGAAGCCTGTTAGTATACATAGTGAACACTCAGTTACTTCGCCAAATCCCAAATCAATAATCATCATCAGGCTTCAGCAGTCCATCTCTGGGCATAGGCCTTTCCAATTGCACGCCATTCAACTAAATTCTCGGCAACTCTCATCCAGCTACTATCAGCCACCCTCACCCTCACTCGTCCTACCTTACGTTTGCCCATTCCCGGTCTCCAATGGTCATCGTTTCTATGGCTAATATGGCCGGCCAATGCAACTTCAGCTTGCTTCATCATCATCATCATCATTTCAGCCGAAAGACGTCCTCTGCTGGACATAGGCCTTTTTTTTTGTTCCAGTGTGAAAAATCCTCATGGATGTCCGCCGCCCTGGGGTGGGCGGCGGGGTCTGTCAGACTCTTACTGACTAAAAACCACCCCGGTGTTCCATCCCACACCTACGCCTGGGGTCGCGGGAACGTACGATCCTTCCGCAACCGCTGGTCATTGGTCTGCCCCAAGTACCTCAACTTCGACCGGTTCTGTGCTTCTCGTATCCAACGGGTTCCTGCGGCTTGCTAATTCCAAATAAATACCTATTGAGAAAGTATCAGAGGATCTCAAAAACCAAGCATTTAAGAAGGAAATATGTTCAGTTCCTAAATATTCTGGCAAGTTGTAAAAAAAGTTATTTAAACAATGACATCACATAATTATACAAACAAAACATTCACCAACGTAAATAACTCTACTTCAAATTGATAAATGTATAAGCTCAACGCCATTTTCCCATTGTGTATTGTGAATAAAAACTTTTTGCACCTACAGGCGCCATTTGTCTTCCAGTCTGCGTATGGAATTATAAATAGCCAGTCTTTTTGTCACGCGATTTTAATATGAGTGTTATATACTGATATAAACGTACTTTCAGCGTTGGTGGAAGTTATTCGTTTTTTAAAAAGTATTTCGTAAATAAGGAGGTCTGCTCGAAGAGAGGAGGCCTGTGTCCCAGCTGCAGCAGTGGGAACATTAAAGGCTGATTATGTAAATATGTAGGATGCAGTTTTTGACGTGACAACGTCTTAAATTAGGTTGCGGCTGGGAGTCACTTATGAAAAAGTGTAACGCTCGGTAACGTTACGATGAGTCACCGAACGAGAGAGAGGCCCGCCGAATGCCTTGCGTCTCTCTCCCACTCAACTATCATTCAATTCCTTGTTCCTATTGTGCAATTTAATTATATTCATATCAATAAATATTCTACCGAGAAAAAGACGTTGTCACGTAAAATCTTCGCCCGTAAAACCGACTTTACAGGCAACCATTTTTTTTTTTTTTTTTTCGTTATTCGGCATTTTTTGGATAATCAATAAGACTGACGACAAAGAGCTGTTTGATTAAAAGCTTTTTTCATGTGAAAATCTTCAGGAATGCCTTCGAAGAATTATTTCACACTCCAACCAACCAACTCCCCAACACCCTCCTACCAACTGTTACCACACGATGTTTCTCCTTTTACCATGATTCATAAGGGCCGGCCTCGTTTATTAGAATAAACATTTTTTAGGGTTCCGTGCCCTAAGGGTGCCAACGGAATCCTGTTACGATGGATTCATTACATTATTTTGAAACACAATAAGATGAAAATTTTCCTCAGTTGTTAAAAAAAAATTTGCTGTTCAGTACAGTCACGAGCACTAATATGTCAACACTTGGCAACTTTAAATTGCGAATTTTTCACGATATAACGAATGCAACGTTGAAATACGACACGTTACATAGACCTATGGGTTCGAAAATACTATGTTCCTAATAATATAAAATTTAATTCAAAAATAAAGGAGAAAATCGCCTTTGAATAAAGCCAAGTGTATACATACTTATGTTCGTGACTGTACATTTTAACCGCGTGGGTATTGCACTTTTCTATGAAACAGCTGATTGTTATTTTGATAACCAATGATAAATTTCTACGTTAGGGGGTCTAAAATCATGTGCTAAATTCATGGTTACAGTCGGAGGGGCCCGTGGCTAAATGATAACAACCGCACAGGTCGATCGATCAGATTAAGCTACGCTTGCCGCAGTTGGTCTGAGGATGGGTGACCATCTTTACACACCGAGACGCCTCCGTGCCTCGGAAAGCACGTTAAGCCGTTGGTCCCGGCTGTCATTCGTAGATCTTTGATAGTCGTTACGGGTAGTTAGAAGCCCGAAAGTCTCACAACCAGTCTTACCAGGGGGTATCGTATTACCCAGTAACTGGGTTATGGAGGTCAGATAGGCAGTCGCTCCATGTAAAATACTGGTATTCAGCTGCATCCAGTTAGACTGGAAGCCGACCCCAACATAGTTGGGAAAAGGCTAGGCAGATGATCGAGTTTGCGCATTAATGTCCCTATACTATCTTTGCGTGACTACGCGACGCAGTTTTATTATGTATATATTTCTATGACGTCACCAACCTACACTGTAACTTATATTATTGCATTTATTATGGTAAGACCGTCCAACAATGAAATGAAGGCAAAATATATTATATAAATATTTTATATGGTATCCGTGTATAGGAGGTTGCGCACTGGATATTAATATATATATTATAGCTACGTCAGTCTGGGCTTTAATGTAAGAAACACGCAATATTGAATTGGCCCAGAGGTCGAAATATCAAACTCCACCCGTTTCACACGGACCCTCTCGTATTACAAACGTCGTAGTTGCAGGGTTTACCAGGAAAAACGAATAAGGGGTATTTTTCTGTTGAATAAACTAATCTCAAAAAGATTAATCAACAAGCAAAGTTGAGATGCCCGAAGTGTGGAGAAATCGCAAACACTTTTGCTGAATTCCTTTGTCTATAAGGACCATTTATATTATCTTATAGTTTTTTTGTCTGCAATTATCAAAAATGACATTTGAAATGATGAATGATGATGAGTGTGTGTGTGTTTATATGTTTGTTACTTCTTCACGCTTAAACGGCTGGACCAATTTTGATAAAATTTTGTATGGAGGTAGCTGACATCCTGGATTAACATATAGGCTACTTTTTATCCCGATATTCCCACGAGATCGACATTTACGCGGGTGAAACCGCCGGGCGCAGTATTATATATTCGAATTCGAAAGTAACTGTCTGTCTGTCTGTCTGTACCTAAGTATGATACCTTTTCACGCCTAAACCACTGAACGGATTTCGATAAAATTTAGCAGAGAGATAGATTGCATCTCGGGGAAAGATATAGGACAGTTTTTATCGACATACCTCGCGGGTGAAGCCGCGGGCGGAAGCTAGTTTAAAATAAATGCTTTGAGTTTGAGTTTGTGGGTACACGTTTGGTTTCCCCGACAAGCGTGATGTTATGGAAAAAGCTATGTTGCAGATGAGGTTTTTGTTATGCGATTTTCTAACTAGGACACAACCATGAATTATGAGACCCGACCACTAATCCAGTAGTCAAAAAATTATCACGCCAATTATCGTGTTATTCCCTTCCTTTTTATTAACTAGCCCAACTTTTACGATTCGCCATATCATTTGCATATCATAATTTATAACAACTGGCATACCTACGCGAAAAATTCACAGTATATTAACAAAATAAAATAGCACGACATTGCGAATATAATACTTAAAATTCTTTAAAAATATAATGAAGTTGTTAATATAGTTTATTTTTCAAATGTAGAGTAGCACGATACGGTTGCGTTTAGTAATGACATTAAAATATTATGTTAACTTTACTAATGCATGCTTGACATTGCTGCTTATATTTGTAAGCTTTTGTGACGTAATGAGATTGATGCAGTAATGTATTATGCTGGTAAGTTGAGCTTGAGTAATTGTTGGAAATATTATAGGTAATTATCTTTGTTCTTGTCCCTTTTGTTTTTATCCTGTAGAAATCCTCATGGATGTCCACCGCTCTGGGGTGGGTGGAGGGGTCTGCCAGACTCTTACTGACTAAAACCACATGGTGTCCTGCTGCTACCTTTAGCCGGGGTGCTGGAGTGCTTGCGCATTTCGTCACGCTCCCCCGGCCAGGTGTTGGACCACATGAATCCATCCGCGCGCGCAGAACATGGCGCGCCACCGTCTCGGGCCTTTCACTGTTCAGGCTACAAACTCCCCAAGTCTGTTGCCTGCAGGCCTAAACCTAAGGCGGCCGGAGATCGTTCCGCAGCCTTCGGCGCCTGGTACGTCTGCTACGGATTGGAAGGGAGGTCGTATCCTCCCTCTCCCTTTCCGCCGCCTCCTTCGCGACCATCACATCCCCGTAGAAGGGACGACAGCGATGTTTGTTCCAGGGGCCTAAGTCTGCTATTTTTATAAATTCGTCATTCCAACACGATCCCATTGTCATTTTGCTAAAAGTTCGTAATCTGCTAAATTCATAATGGTCGATCATTGGTCGGTCAATGGCACAGAACATATACGATACTCGTAACGAATTAAAAGCAATGACTGAACATTTGCACAATGACGTTGTAATGGTAGATCACTGATCAAAGGAACTGTCAAAATTTTAGCAGATTCCCCCCTAAGACAGTAATTCATTTGTCATTATGTACGAGATTACCATTCTATGCCATTTCTTTCAATGGAGTGTCAGTGGTTGGCCATTGGAAAGTCATAATGACGCCATTATATTAGTAGATTACCAAACTTGTCAAAATCCACGATTATGAAATCAATGATAGACCATTCTGACACTGTTGTAATTGCAGACTTGAGGCCCTTTACCTAAGGACACGGTTTTACTAACGATCATGCACCAATTCATTATGACTTCTTGGTCATTGTTACAAATAAGAAGGCCAGAATGTAAGAGGGGCTTGTGACTAAGTGATTACAGTCGCAAGGGTCGATCGATCAATCTAAGCTACGCTTGCCGCGGTTGGTCCGTGGATGGGTCACCATTTTTACATACCAAGACCCCTCCATTCCTGAAAGCACGTTAAGCCATTGGTCCCGGTTCTTGGATCTTTGGCAGTCGTTACGGGTAGTCAGAAGCCCGAAAGTCTGACAACCAGTCTTACTAAGGGGTATTATCCAGTAACTGGGTTGTGGAGGTAAGATAGGCAGTAGCTTCATGTAAAGTATTGGTACTCAGCTGCAACCAGATAGTCTGGAAGCCGACCCCAACATATTTGAGAAAATGCTACGCAGTTGTTGATGAAGAAGGCTAGAATGTTCTTTAGTCGTGATCTAGCATATTTAGCAGCGATAAACGAGTATTATTTTACAAAAATCTACCAACACATCTCCGAAATTACGCGACGGATAGTTCGGCGCGTTTACACTAGCAGTGCTTTTTAAAATACATATCACGTATAACACATCAGGCCGAAATTACGTCGCGTAATTTTCATAGAAGCACGCACGCGGAGTTTCCGCCTCATAATTCTCGGCAGATTGTCGCTACGGTAAGGTACACTTTTACCTTAAGTTTAACTTTTTTTAAGGCTCAGTTTTACCTTCCACACGAATAGTGCTAGATGTTCCTTGTCTCAAACAGTTCAAGTTTCAAGTTATATTAGATCTAAAGATCTCTACAAGAACTTCAATCGGAACAAACAACTTCTCACAACTTCTGTAGATTTCTTGTGTAACTTTAAATAAAAAGATTCTCTGAGAATGCTGTCATTTTTACGCTATCTTCTGAAATTACTTTAAAAAAGTGCTGGCTTTATGAGAAACGTTGCACCTTGTTTAAAATTTTAAAACAAGAGTCTTCATCTTTATTCAGTTTAAAGTTTAATTCTGCAGATATTTATTAGGTTTTCTCTGTAATGGATATGATAATTATGGTCTTTGACTGGGTTTGTTCCATCAGGGTATATATACCAACGGCTATTTCGATTTCTTTAAGAAATAAGCATCACCTTTCACCTTTGTACGTATATTTCTGTCCCTTTCTGCCTGTTTATATTTGTGTATAAATGGTACAAAAATTTGTTTAAAATGATGATGCCATTATGTCGTTATCATTATTTAAATGTCCCAATGTAGAACTAACTAACAACTCAAACCACTTATTATTTAACTAGCTTCCGCCCGCGACTTCGTCCGCGTGAAATTTCACCCTCCCCCCATTCACCGTCTTAGGGGTGGAAGTTCGAAAAATCCTTTCTTAGCGGATGCCTACGTCATAACATCTACCTGCATGCCAAATTTCAGCCCGATCCCTCCAGTGGTTTGGGCTGTGCGTTGATAGATCACTATGTCAGTCATCTTTGAGTTTTATATATTTAGATTTTTCTCTCTGTTGCTGCTAAGAACCAGTTATGTTAAACTCTTTGTGGCCATCTGCCATACTATATCCATACTAATATTATAAATTCGAAAGTAACTCTGTCTGTCTGTATGTTACCTTTTCACGCCTAAACCACTGAACGGATTTCGATAAAATTTGGCAAAGCGATAGATTGCATCCCGGGAAAGGACTTAGGATAGTTTTTATCGACATACCTCCCAGGCGAAGCCGCGGGCGGAAGCTAGTAGGAAATATTTTATCAATTTATAGCAAACGTTGTTTTGCCATATAAATTATTTCTAGCTGCCCGGCGCTACTTCATTCGCGTGGTGTCCTACCCCTTACCCTACCCTACCCGTACCCTATTCCTACACTACTCCTACCCTAATCCTACAATACTCCTACCCTACTCCTACAATACTTCTACCCTCATACTCTACTTTTACCCAACTCCTACCCTACTCCTAACCTTTTCTATACATATAATAAATTTGTAGAAAAGTGGTGTCTGTACAATGGAAATATATACATATAATAAATTTGTAGAAAAGTGGTGTCTGTACAATGGAAATATATACATATAATAAATTTGTAGAAAAGTGGTGTCTGTACAATGGAAATATATAAAAAAAAAGTAGCAGGGGTTGTTATTATATCGATGCCGAACCCGAAATTGTAATTAATTTTTTTTTTGTCTGTTTGTCTGTTTGTCGGTTTGTCGGTTTGTCTGTTTGTCTGTTTGTTTGTGCACGCTAATATCAGAAACGGCTTATTCGATTTAGATGCGGTTTTCACTAATATATTGTAGTAGGCTTCACTTAACATTTAGTGTTTATTTCATGTCAATCGGTTCATAAATAAAAAAGTTATGTCAATTTAAAGAATCACGGCGAACATTTGTTAAGGTATTCTATCAGAGTACGTACACGCCTCGGGCCTGCGCGTCCGATCTTCGGAACTACTGGACGGATTTGAATGATTTTTTTTTGTTGTATAGTTATTATGGCTGGACAACATTCAGGCTATAATGTTTCTTGGAAACTTGAACACCTGATGCAGAACCGAAACAGACCAGCTTAACCATAAGAGATACAAAAATGGTACCATAGCAAAAATTGTTCCACGTGATGAGGATTTTCTGCTGAGAGAATAAATTTGAAGATCTAGAACACCTGATGGGGAACTCCAAGAGCCCAGCTACACCATAACACATATAGGAATGACGTCTTAGTAAAAGTTATTCGGTCTGATGGGCATTTCCTGTTGACTTATAAAAATCGAAGATCAGAAACATCTGATGTGGAAATCTAAGCTATCACTAATTTCACCTCCACGCGGTGAAGGCGGTAACAGTTTAGGACTGATTTTCGATGACGATGGTATATCATTGAAAATTTGACTCTACTGGCCAAAACTCCCATTTATTTTTTTTTAACGTGAAGAAATGCTCATGCATTCTGCACTACCACGGGGAGATAGTGCAGTTATGTGGGACTCTAACCCACTAAAACTCCACTGTGTCCTCCTCTGCCGCTTACGGCGGGAACATGGGCACGCGTTAGCACTCATCCGTGAACCCGCCGCGGCTGTCCGTCACCGGACACTCCGCTGGGGAGTACTCCCCATCACCGGCGCACCAGAACACATAGCACGCCGTGACCACCCCAGGGACCAAACCAGCACATGGGCCAGACGATCCCGTGTCTGGGCACCCTTGGTAGGGGAGCAGTCACTTAGATTTTAATTGATCAGGTATCTTCTTCATAATAAAACTATAACCATGCCTAGAAAGAGGTCAAATCTTTCCCAATGTTCCAAAGGAGCTAAAAGATTGAGGATCATAAGATCCCAAGAATCTACCGAAGAGCGTCAGGAGAGACTTGATGCTGTTTGAGAACATCAGGCTGCAACTCGCTCCGTGGAAACCTCTTCGGATCGCGAAGCACGCCTGCGTTCTCAGCGTACTTACGCATCTACATCCAGATCTCTAGAGACCAGTGAAGAATATGATGCGCGACTGACCGCTGATACGGTGAGATTATCATACATTGTTCCAAACACGCACACAACAAAATATTCATAATCAGAAAGTGAGAAAGAAAGAATTGCTGGAGTACGGCATGAAGAGACAGATTAAGAAGAGCGCAACGAACGTTTGAATTCTGATCGACTTCGACATTCTCTGAACAGAATGTCGATATCATCTGAAGAATCGGATGTGTCTCAAGATATAGCCGTAGGGCATGGCGACCTTCCTTGGGTTGATAAGGAACGGAGTGCATTTACGTATACTCCTATGATTGACTACGCCACATATTCCGCCATCGGAGGTATGGTTAAAAATTTTACTTTTTGTGAAGCTGTTAAATAGCAAAAAGAAACAAACGGTATGTGTTGCTCAGGTGGGAAAGTACATATTGAAATATTACAAAATCCTCCAGAAATATTAAGATCACTGCTAATCGGTGACCATCACAGTCAAAACATTTCTTGGACAACATACGTTTGTACAATAATGCCTTTCAAATGACATCTTTTGTTGCGAAACAGATTTCAGAAGGCCCATTTATGCCAACATTCAAAGTGCAAGGCCAAGTTTACCACCCTATTGGTTCATTATTGCCTGAAAATGACGTCTCGAATCGTCTCGCGCATCCCGTTGTTATCCAGTCCCCGGGTTCTTAGAATTCGACATCAGACGTTTCAGATCTTCGATTTTGACTACCCCGTTGTCGCTGGCATAACCAACAGGATCCGCGTACGAAGTCGCGGGCAGAAGCTAGTATTTAATATTTTCAATGTACAGAAACGCCTCGTCTACAGATTTATTATATGTATATAGATAAACCAACAAAAAGTGAACAACCTATTCAAAATCAAAACTAATAAATACAACCCGGTTAAAGCTTATGACAGACTCACTGCGACACTACCAGTTTGGCGCTCGAACCACTGACGAGTAACTACTCCCCCGGCGATTGTGTGACCAGCCAATTAAACAGACTCTGGCGCTGGCTTAATGGTAATCTACTTCAGTTCTGACCTCAAATCTACTTATTTATAGCAGGGCAATTCGAGCTTTAACTGTGACTCAACTGGCAAAACTAGGAAAGGAATTGTTATGTTCTTGAAAAACGGAATTTAGTGGTGTAGTTGTATCATGTTTCTTACTTCTCATGTACCAAGATATGGGATAAACACTTGCATAATCAGCCTATAACGTTCCCACTGCTGGGACACAGGCCTCCTGTCTGTGAGAGGGAGTGGGCCGTAATCCACCACGCGGGCCCAGTGTGGGTTGGTAGATGTCAATTGTCTTCGAATTTTTGGTCCTAGGGCATGCCGGTTTCTTCACGATGTTTTCCTTCACCGCAGTGGCAGTGGGAACATTATAGGCTATATCATGCTTATGCTAGAACTAGCACGCTTTTAAGACCACTATCTATACTTTGCCGGAAGACGCGAACTTCGTACAAGATTATTAATAGTACTATCTTAATAAGTCATGGTTTAGTGTCATTGTAAATAATGACGTCATAAGTTAATAGCTAAAAAGGAGGTATTCGCCAAAGCTTCTGTTAGAGCGTTTACATATGGCGCCGCAACGGCAGCGTTTTTCGCTGCCGCGGTATCAAGACTTATCAAAACTAGCCGCCGACGTCGCGGCGCCATTTGTAATGATTCATATAAATCCAAGGGTAACTAATGCAGCGGCAGCGGCGCCGCGGCGGCGGCGGTGCCGCTGCAGCTACGTCATAATGTGTTAACGGCCTTCTCAGTAGGCATTTAAAATATCCTCATGATCGCACTTTTGCCAACTCATCATCTGCCTAGCCTTTTCCCAAATATGTTGGGGTCGGCTTCCAGTCTAACCGGATGCAGCTGAATACCAGTATTTTACATGGAGCGACTGCCTATCCGACCTCCACAACTCAGTTACTGGGTAATACGATACCCCTTCGTAAGACTGGTTGTCAGATTTTCGGGCTTCTGACTACCCGTAACGACTGTCAAAGATCCACGAATGACAGCTGAGACCAACGGCTTAACGTGCTTTCCGAGGCACGGAGGGGTCTCGGTATGTAAAGAGCACTTTTGCCAATTGTAGTTCCAAATATCTTTTAGAAAAAACCGTTTTTAGTCAAAATACTAAACCAATCATTTATGCCCACTTCTACAGACTCTGTCGCATATTCATCCAGTAATAATTTACACGTATGACAGTAAAATGGACAGATTTTCAATTATAAACTCTCTATGTACCTTATCGTTATCCAGCGATCAAAATGATAAATTACACTTTATACGAAGCATGATGTCGATAACAATGGTAGAGAAAATGGCGAAAAAATTCGAAATATATTAGTATCATGGGCTAAATGTAGGTACCATCATTCATTTGATGCTTTATGTGTTTTTGTATTGTATTTTGGATGAATGTATTGATCAACTCGTTTAGGCGATTAAGTGCTTAAACAATCCTTTGAAGGGTTCAAATTGAGTTTATTTTTAGACAGCCTTTTCCTATTTTTATTGGATTTCCAGCTAGCATTGACTAAACCAATTGAATAATATAACTAGATTTTTCGCCGATTTGAAAAGAAGATCGTGGTTCCTCGTAGCACAAATCTCGTAACTACGGCTTTGCTACGGCGTAGCACGTACTAGGCTCGTACGCTCCGCATAATTTTTACGCATTCCTAACGTTTTTTTTTTCGGGTGTGACGAATTCAAGCATAACAAATTACTTTAATTTCAATTTAGTTAACTGCTAAGCGAATCCGAACCACATCAATCAAATTGCTCTATCCAGATGTCAAAAATATACATATTTACACAGACCACATACTAATGAAAATAATTACAATTGAATAATTAATACTGAAAGGGGTGGTGAGCGTTAATCTGGCAAATCGTGCTGTATTCAAATTGTATTAAATTCAGTATGAATAGTTAATCTAGTGGATTATCACTGATGGAATTGAGCAGCGCGGCGTTCAATCCGATGCTTGTGAAATGGTTTAGGCATAATGTTAGTGTTGTTAGTGAGAACCTAACACGTATTCATTATTTAGAATAGTGATTCTGATCGCCGGCGACGGTTAAATCATGAATAAGAATCACTTAGAGAATAAGAATCATTTATTTGCAGAAAATATAGGTGTTACCAGTTGAAAAATTTGGTGGCTTAAATGGACAGTTCATATTTTGCCAGTTTAGGGCAAATTAATTTCACATGAATACCCAATAGGTACATGGCCAACAATGTTTACAAACTTTCAATACTATTGCATTTTACCATGAAACAGGGAAAATAGGTAAGAAATTTTATTTTATTTACATACCAATGACACACTACTATCCATCCCTTTTGACACCCTTTTTAACACGCATGGATACCAAAAGATAAAAACTTAATAAAATTATCCATGATAAAGGATCTTGCATTACAGGGACCGTATGTAATTTATTCAAGAGCCTGTCCATCACTCGACATATCCAATAGATGTGAAACTGAACACAGAACTTTCACACAACATAAAGATATGTATATAGGTAAATAACTTAAAGTGGAAACTACTGTTCTCACAGAAGTTTTTAAGTGACATATTTTGGCATCTGTTTTCCCATGAATATTTGACAAAACTGTATATTCTACACTAACTTTTGTTCGCGTTTCCTCTCATATAAGTTTTCTCTCGTCTCTGGAGAGAGACGGACTTACTTAAGCTTGCTTCAGTCTTCGAGAATCAATATGGAACATTCGAGAATTCGTGAGATCCCAGGAAATTAAAGATCCCGAGAATTGTCTTGAGGAAAAGTGGGTAGTTATGAAAAACTACATTTTGTAGTTGGTTACGTGATTTGTGCTACTACTAAAACTCTAGTATTTTATATTCTTCGTCGTGGGTTCGAACCCAGGCAAGCACTTTACTTTGTGTAAATAATTTCATGACCACTGCTCTCAAATTATGCAACTCTTTATTATTCCTTTTAACAAAATATTTATTATAACAAATTCTGCACCACAATGGATATGAAAAATTGCACGTCAAGCGTTGTAATTTATTACCTGGGCCTAGGTTATTGCAGCATATATTATATTTCGAATGGTTGGCAAAAACCTACATGACCTGGCACAAATTGTTTAAGTATATTAACATCTATCATAATCAGCCTATAATCCCACTGCTGGGATACAGGCCTCCTCTTTGTGAGATGGAGTGGGCCGTAATCTACCACGCGGGCCCAGTGCGGTTTGGTGGATTTTTGGTTCTAGGACATGCCGGTTTCCTCAAGATGTTTTCCTTCACCGTTTTGAGAGCAGTGGTGATGAAATAATTTACACAAAGTAAAGCGCCTGTCTGGGTTCGAACCTACGACCTACAAACTCGTAAGTCGCGGCCAATACCACTGTGCCACCACTGCTCTTAACATCTATACATATATCAAACATATTATAAAGTACATAATGATTTAATTTCTGTAAGTAGGGTTGTATAAACTAGATGAGGTCGGTGGTTGGCAAAAACAAACTCAGAGGTCACAGTCTCTTTTAAAGTCCAGACATAATCTTTGTCAGATCATGTGAAGACTGTAGTGGTATCTACAACGCCACATGCGAACAACGCGTCATACCTGTCGTCACGCAAAATCCTGCATCTCACAAGCAGAGTTTACCGCGCAACTAGCATAGATACAACATGCCGACATGAATCATCGGGCAGTTGCCCGCCAGACACAACACCCGTCTGATCGGAGGATCCTCCCTTTTCTATGGTGGATGATCGAACTTTACCTGTTCCTCATACCTCTATAAGACTATGTAGATTGGTGTCTGAAATAGTCTTTTGAGAACATAACCACACAGATTGAGTGGACCTGTCCAGTCAGTGCACGCATTTGTCAGTAATCATGCAGTTCGACTCAGCCGGTTTTTGCTTCTGTCGGTGACCGCGTTGTTCTTCTAAACTACACAACTGATTTTTGATGCGGTTTTCACCATTATTTAAAGAATTTATTCCGGAAGGTATTCACTTCACCTTCCGGAATAAATTCTTTAAATAATGGTGGAAACCGCTGAATGTGCGTTGAAGACGAGTAGCGTCAGCTCATAATAACAAACTGTTGATTTATTTGATTTACTTATTTACACAAATAAATCTTTAGTCGATTCTGTAATAATCGATATGAAGGTACTTATTTAAAAAAATAAAATTCTCTTTCAACCGCCATCTCTGATATTCTTTACTTGCCTTTTTGAGCCTTATAAAAGATGGATGCATATCCTTCCTAGTGACTTTCTAATTGGCTAATAATATACTTACAGTTATGAAAAGCCTATAGCTCGTTTTATTGAAGTGCCGGAACCTAGATTTCCTACACAAACTTCCGAATTCGCCATAGGTTGACGGTACCGAGGGCTCCAGCGTTACACACACATACACAGTGTGTTTGTACCCTTGATAACCACAATTAAAGCGCGCGTCGCTACGTGAGATAAAAATACTATATTTTATAAACTTTACCTACATGCCAAAAATGGTGGAAAATATTAGCTAAAATGAAAATAATTTTGTAAAACGGACGGTGAAGGTCGGGTTGGGTTTAGTCAAATTACTAGGGACGTGTAGGTAAATTCTATTTAGTTGCTTGGTTATGAGAGTCATTTGGTCTAACGTTTTATAATTCTTATAGCAGACAGCGAGAAATGTTTTTCATTTTCTACCATTTTGTCCGTGTGCGTGGTGTGTATGTGATTTAAAAGGATTCATAATTTATAAGACCGATAAACGATGCTGTTGTTTGACTCAACTGTTACAGAAAAAAAACAGTGGTACTCCGGGAGTGCCCACAGAAGTGAAAACTTGAACTATTACGTGTGTATTTTTTTGAATCATAAACAAAACACGCGCGGTGTCGGTTATGGTAACAGTGTCGCGAGTTCAATGCTTCTAAACATGATTTAGCTTGTCTCTAGACTTAGTAGATATAGGTTATCAGCGGGATAATTGCGTAACACGTTCACGGAAAGGCTTTAATTTTGACAGTTCAACAACATTCATTGCGTTGTTAACATTGCTGACCAGACAACTTTTTCGAACATATGAAGCAATGGATTAGCAATATCCTTCAAAATAATTCGATTCGATACGCAATTAGGGACGAATAGCTTAATCATATATTTTAAATTTTAATGTTAACATCTTTATTATCAGCTTCGCGGAAGCCCGTGTTGAAGACTTTAATGGCATTATGAGAGGGCGGCGTCAATAGCGGGTAGGTTGTTCGGAAGCTCCAATAGCATCCTAAAGACAGTGTTTGACAAGGTGGACAGCCCCTTTATTAGGCACTGGGTGTAGAGGCACGTGCCAACATGTTTCCAGCCTCGTAGTTATGAGTTGTCGTTACGTTAGTTTGTAAGTTTTACTAAGATAGTTTTATAAGTCGTTGTTACTAATATGTAGGTATATAATAATAATAATGATTTTTATTTCGGACTAAAGAATCCATAGAGTGTTAGTAACATAATATTAAAACAACATAATAACTAGTGTTAGTACCAATCACCCTCCGCACAAACTGCTTTAAAAATAATACAAAAAGTTCAAGAATATGTGGTGCAAAAATGCATAGTTTCGAAGATATCAACAAAAAATATATACTTATAATTGAAAAATAATTCTTAGTTGATTCTTTCTTGGTCTCATTTATACTATAGGGAATATGAAAAAAAACACTTGGTATATTTATTGTTACTTGTTTTAATGACTTTGTTTGATTGTGACAATAGAAATAACCTCACGCCTATAATATCCACAGTGTCAGGCAGAGGTGAGATAGTTAGGGTTAAGGGAGGGGGAAGGTCTGTCTAAAAAGAACGACGGCCTGAAGACACTGGTTCAAATAGAAAAGATCAGCAATGAGGAAAAACCTTCATCATTCGATAAATCTTTGGAGATATCTATGACATAAGCGTACCAAAAAATATTTACATATGTACAAAAATATGTAACTTTAGAAAATTCAGAAATCATAACAATTACAAAATCAAAAAATTAATCGCTGAAACGTTACCCAATCATTAAAACTCCGTCCCAAAATCGGGTCTCTAATTAAAAGTTCCCAAATCAATTTTATTGAATTACCGTAATATCTAAATTGGGCAATTAACAAAAATCGATACTCGAAGCCTCGCACGCGGCCGATAAATCATGGATACAAGAGGCATTTGACTTTAAAGCTGCGTTTACACGAGCAGTTGCAGCAATTAGTAACCTATTGCCGACAGCAATATGTAAAATAATTGCAGGAGGTACTGGAGCAATTTATTACTGATAACTCCATCATATCTATCCATATCATACTATCCATACTATTATAAAGGCGAAAGTTTGTGAGTGTTTGTGTGTGCGTGTGTTTATATGTTTGTTACTTCTTCACGCTCAAACGGCTGGACCAATTTTGATGAAATTTTGTATGAAGGTAGCTGACACCCTGGATTAACATATAGGCTACTATTTATCCCGATATTTCTACAGGATCGACATTTACGTGGGTGAAACCGCGGGGTGCAGCTAGTGTAAAATAATTACAGGAGGTAGTGGAGCAATTTATTACTGAGATAACTCCATCATTTGGAGCGGTATCTATCCATATTTTATACTAATAATAAAGCTGAAAACTTTTGATTTTTTTTTGTTTGAACGCGCGTTGACAAAAATCTTTTTGCATTTGATAGCCCAATTCTTGAGGAAGGTTAAAAGCTGTTTAACATCACACTAGGACCCTTAGGACAGCTCCTACTACTTCGAAGATTTCGAAAACGAAGTACCAGAAGCTAGTATTGTAAAGGCTCCTTTAAACAGGCGCGACACGCAATAAAATCGGCAAGTCGCGCTACGAGCGGTGCCTTTGTGTCGCGCGCGATTATATATCGCGTGTCGCGCCTGTTTGTAGAAGCCTTAATATGGAGCAAAATGGTGCAACTTAATAAACTTCCCATAGGACATTTAGCAATACATTTTGGCGACTTTCAGCAATACCACAACTACCTTTATTAGGGAGAAACTAAAAACAATTATATTTTCTTGTGCATTTCGACGTTTTTAAGTGCCTACCTACTTAAAAAATAAATTATTTGACTTTGACGAAATCTGTACTAATAATAAAGCTGAAGAGTGTGTTTGTTGGAACGCGCTCAACTCTGGAACTACTAGTAACATCACGCTACAACCCTTAGGAGCCAAGCAAAAGGAAACAACCGGTCAAGTGCGAGTCGAACTAGCGAACCCAGGGTTCCGTACAAATGTGTAGGTACGCAACTACAAATTTACAATATTCGGATTTTTTCCTTTACTTGTGCTACATAACATTGCTTCTTGCCAAATTTCATGATTCTATGTCAACAGGAAGTACCGTAATTTTTTTGATTCCCTTGCGAGTGCCAAAATATGCGGCATAACTGCCCGTATATTTTGATTGCGTTGACTCAGAAGTTTGATTTTTTCACTGCTTCAAGGGATTACGGCCCTGAGCATTTGATATTAATTTCAACTTGATAACTCCACGCGTTCCTGAGAAAAAGGGTCTTGACAGATGGACAACGAAGTGATCTTTTAAGGGTTCCGTTTTTCCTTTTGTGGTAAGGAAACCTAAAAAGTCGGAAAGAACGCTAAGCGAAAACGAAATAATAGCGCGGGTGGGAAATGTAGACTGTTATTTTAGTATATTGCGGCGTCTTACGAGTTCCATGCGAACGAAGTCTCGGACAGAAGCTAGTATAAAATATATGGAGCAACAATTTAAGTTATTTCTAGCAATTTAAAGATTACTTTACTAGTTTCTCCACTGCCTCGAGCACTGCCGAAAAATTCCCTCGTGTGAGCACCGCTTTAGGGTCGAACAAAATACATCGTCCGCCGTCCTCCGTCGATATTTCAAGGTATGTATTAATAAGATCCAAGAATCCTTGGAGGGCGGACTGCTAATAATTAAATCAGTACATTATATAATACTCGTATTATCCTTTCAGTCAACAGTTAGGTACAGTCAACAAAAGAGATAAGTATGCAGGATCGTCGGTTATAGTTGAAGTTTAATAAGAAACCGATGGATGTTGTGGACTGAAATTTAATTTGATAAATGAGCTATTTGTTGTCTATTAATAACATTAAATTTTATTCGAGAACATCCACCGGTTTCTTACTAAACTTCAACTATATCCGACGATGCTGCATACTTATCTCTTTTGTTGACTGTACATCGTAAGATGGAACAATTTATTTTAAATATTGATTTTAAGCCGGGTTTTGCTTTTTATGGCCAATTTTGTGGAGGATTTTTCGTGTGTTTACTTTACTTGGATTGGTAATTTGAGAAAAGGTTTTAGAATTTTCTTATTCCTTCCCCTATCCTTACCTTACAAGAGTGGCCTGTAACGCGCTTGTAGAATAGTCTCTACACTGAATTCTAAATTAGTTAGATCCAAGAAGAAAATACATTTATTTAGCACAAACTAAAAGGTATACAACATATTCTGCAAATAAACAAAATTAATAAAAGTGTAAAGTGCGGGTAGTCAGAAGCCCGAAAGTCTGACAACCAGTCTTATCAAGGGGTATAGTATTGGAGGTCAGATAGGCAGTCGCTCCATGTAAAATACTGGTATTCAGCTGCATCCGGTTAGACTGAAAGCCGACCCCAACATAGTTGGGAAAAGGCAGGCAGATGAATAAAAGTGTTAAGTGCGTTGTAAGAAATTAGCAACAATGTGTGCCTCACGGCCACTCCAAATAAGCCCAGTTCAGCAAAATACTGCACCAACCCGCACTGGGCTCGCGTGGTGGATTACAGCCCACTCCCTCTCACTGAGAATAGACCTGTGTCCCAGCAGTGCTATGCTGCATGCAGCAAAATGCCAGACAACTAGTGCCTGACGCTGGTTTTCACCTAGACCTGAAGTGTTCTGTGTTCGGTTCTACCAACCTAACCTAACCTTGACCTCTTGAAAACAATTGAAGCAATACAAATTGAAATATACGCCACATAACCATGGGAATTACAACATCTGTCCCTCTGTGAAAAATCACAAAATTTTATTTTAAAAGTAAAAGCGCTACAACCAATTAAATCGAGTTGAAAACTGAAAAAATCCAATACACACCGACAATGGATTACGGAGTATTTTGTTATTATTAAAATAACGTGACTTTGAGGGTGGTTCGCGTAGTTTAAAAGCAATTTTCCAGGCTTTAATAGGGATTTTTAATATTCATGTCGCACGTATGAGGTTAAGTGATAATAGCATGGGATAGGTAGATAGGTTGGTAAATGATGTGGATATCTATATATCCACATCATATAGTACTATCCACGAAGACATGCCCCACTGTTCTTCCCAACGCTTACAGTACAAGTGGGGATCCTGCCGTTTTGCCGAAAAAATTTTGCCAAAATTTCACTACCCAAACAAATTTTAGCAACCTTTTTTTATACCAATGCAATGTTTGGAATGATTTTAGTATGCACATTTTCATTTGTTCAAATTTTTACTTGGCAGAATATTATCAAGGATAATGTCATTTAAGCATTTGGTCTTTAATCAAATTATTTATTACAGCAAACAATCTTTAGACAATAAACATTTAGTCAAATGATTTGTTATGAAAAAATATATATAGACAAAAATGTTTTTTACTGGTTTTAGTTACATAAATACTTTTTTTAATTACATTGCATGGTTGCGGTCGGTCGATAGGCGACGTAGGATGCAAGAGCAAGCGAAGGGCACCGAGGTTCGGGTTTTTTAGGTTACTTTAAACCCATTTCACAGAAATAAAAGCCCCGCGGCGCGGGGCTCCGTCGACATTGGATGCAAGAGCGAGCGAATGGGAATATAATGAGAAATACCTTACCTCATATCATATTAAACAGGGCCAATTGAAATCATAGGCAGACAGAAATAGGGGCCCCCACGGTACTAAATTGTATTTGGCTTTGGTAAAATATGTATGTCATACCAACTGAAATATTTGACTAAATTAAAATTGGTAAAAGTACTATTTGGTAAGCAAGTTATTGTTAAAACGTTCACTTGCCAAAAAAATTAGGTTTGCGTTACAATTTTTTGTGAAAGTTTATTTGCTAAGTAATGATTGGGCCACCGGATTTGGCAAATGAAATTATGCGGAAAATTGTTTGGGAAGTGATAATTTGGCAATTTATTTTCGATGAAACAAGGGGGACCCAAAGTTGTTTTATAAATAACATTGAAAACTTGTTTTCGTAAAAACTTCAGTAAATGGATCTTTGACCTTCAATATATACAATATATACTTTACTTTTACTTTTTTATAATATGTACTTTTTCTTTCTTTTCCTTTTTCTTTATTTTCTTTCAATATCTGAGTATATAATATCATATAATATCAGGTATGGTCCAGTACAAACACATTTTGTGGCGTAATATGACGGCACCGCTTTCTTAAGGATTCCAAGCATAAATAACAATACTAAAGTCTCAGCATTTATTTCAAATAGGCACATAAAACACTTTATAATAAAATAGAATTGATTCCAGTCGCCTCTCCTAAAAGGTAGTTTTCGTATGGAGAAGAATAGGCAAGAAACTCCACCGTTATCTTTATCGAAACCTCAACAATTCATCAATCTCTTATCACCCTTTGAAACAGATAACACAGCACCTCCCAATAGATCCATGCTAACTTATGAACTGCATAATTTACAACAGAACACAATAGGGCGACGTACAAAACTGTCCCTTTGTCTCCCAAGAGCCTTTACACAAAGAAACTTGGGCGCCATACTTCGTCTGAAAGGGAACATTTTTCTCTTTACACTGGAGTGCTTATAATTTGGCGGAATTCGCGTACAGAGCCTATTGAAGCTTGTTACACATATTTTATTTGTAGATGCTTTACTTGTTTTAAAATACCTTTAAAGGCAGTCTAAAAATTTCGAAAGGTTGAAAGAGTCAAAGAATTTTTGGTCCCCTAATCTTATAGGTTACTTGATTTTGAGTGCTGCTTGAAAAGGCTTTTTCGTAGTATGCGAGTGCTTTGAGCATTGACTAATAGATTAGTCAGTAGGATGTCCAGTTAGTAACGTGCAGTTGTGAATTAATAATGTTGCTACTTCCATTGATCCACTGGCTCGGATATTTGCGGATACCGATGTTACTGAAATGGCAAACATTGAGTAGAGCGGATAACGTCATGGTTGTATTCGAGATGGAAGAGGTAGGTAGAGTAGAAGTGCCTAATACAAACACATTTTTCCAGTTTTTACAGTCTTCGGGCGAGCCTATTGCCGGGCATAAATCCAGACTCCGGGCTGCACTGACAGACTTGAGGAGATTATTATTTATTTAAATTACAATTATATAACATCATCATATTTTCAAAATGTAAATATCAAAATAATGAAAACACAATCCACAAAATAACAAAAGCCGTGTTGTCTGTTGATCATGAATTAAAAACTTGACGATGCCAAAATTTACTCCCGTTTTAATGTGGAACACAAATTAATTAAAATTTTAAACAGTCGAGCTCACCTGTCATGGCGACTGTCGAATGGCTACGACAGTTATATGTTATGATCGTATTACTGAATTATTTAAATGCCTGCTAGAAATAATCATAGCGCAGACTTTATTTGACAGAACAATTAATTATTCATATTTTTTAATTAATTGTTCTCTCTTTTCCTTTTTTTCGTGATATTAAGGGGGATACGTTTTTTGCAATTTGCAGGTCAGCGTCAGGTGGTGTGTCGATTAAAATATGGTTCGCGACCGTAACGAATATGACTTTACAGAATTATAATAATTAGAATCAGCATTACTTCTTAACTACCGTTACTAACTCCTTAAGTTAGAATTAGCCTTAAATGTCATTGAATTCATGAATTAGTCATTCAATAGTATGAACTTAGAGAATTGTGTTGATGATTTTTATGATTATAATTCTATAAATAAATATTCGTTACGGCCGCGAATCATAGATACTTAGATCAACACAACCTGATACTGACCTGCAAATTGCGAAAAACGTATCTAAGTTAAAATTTCGCGAGTGACCCTGACGCTTTCTCCTTAATTGCGACTATAGTTACTATTGATGAGCTTTGATGAATTGTATCATGATCATATTTCCAGAAACCAAGTAAAAATCAAAAAAAGAAACCCTTATAATTCTCTTAGGTAGGTAATCCATAAAACTCCACTTTTAAAAGCAGCCTTCACAATGGAATGAGACACGTTAAGCGAGAACCTCTTAACATCTTTAGAATATCATGGAAGCATCCGCTGGCATTGATCAAAGGTGCTTAGCAATAATGGCACTTATATGCAAAGATCGCTTGTACGTAATGGCGAATGCAGGAAGCGAGCCTCGATAATGAACGTAAGAGGTTTAAATACGCCATGTACGAGTAGGTATTACATTATAATGGGTGATTGTTTTAATGAAGGAGAAAAGCGTTGCAATTTACACGAGGAATAATGGTGGAATCTACTGGTCGAACTTCTATTTCTGAATCGCCCCAATTCGGACTTAAATACACAGGGTTATTGCTAAAACACGAATAACCTTGCAGGACTGGATTCTTAGATCATAAACAACAACTTTTGTTCTATGACTTTTTACAAAACATAATACATTTACCAAAATCAAACCTTTATGATTTCGTTGTTCTATCTAACCCCGCTACCCTCCGCTCAATTTTGTACTAGACACGGCAGTTTGTTTACCTAACTAGCACTTTATTTTGCTTCGCGTAGAGTTCGTAACAGAAAATCGAATATAAATTATTTTTGTATGAAAGTGAAAATCTGATGAATTAATAAAAGTCATAGAACAAAAGTTGCTGTTTTTGATGTAAGTAATATATTGCTGAGAGGTTGTTAATGTTTTACCAATAACCCTGCATACTAACTTACATATTTTGTCTTTTTTTATCTGCACCGGCTGCCGATAACACGTCAAAAGACATTTTGTGATTTATAGGAAGATTTTTATATGGAGCCCGGCGGCATACCTGTCCGCCATTTTGATTTTTTTTTTCAAAAGATTATTGCAATTTAATCACTCTGAATGCTTAAAATAATCAAACATTTATGCAACAAGATATATGGCAAGCTTCAAAAAATATGGTTACCACGCATTTACCACAGGATCAACTTTAAACGTTAATCTCGGAAACGTGACGCTTTACGGGGTTTGGTCCTATCCCCTTCATATCACAAAATGTCTTTTGATTGATTTTGAAAAGTACAAAATAAATGGCATAACATTTACCTAAACGACACACTATTCCATATAACTAAACTAAACCCAATATCCCAGTAATAATATCCAATAATACGATTTTTCATTCAGTTCAATGACATATTTTCACTGCAGTATCAGTGTTACACAGGGGAAATCACATGTGAAGGGCTTAGTAGATATCACCTGTAGGTCAGATTGTCAAAGGAAGGAGCTTTTATTTGCTTCGATAGCTTTCGAATTGAATCGCTCGATTGAGCTGACCTCTGTTGGTTGGTGAACATTTTAAACGATTAGTTGACAATAAAAGTTACCTTTATTTTTTTTCTTCCTTTTTGTTACGATCTTTTGTAAAGAAAAGAAAGAAGTTAGCTAAGTAAAAGTGCGCAGTGCTGCACACTTCTACCCTATTTCAATGATAATTAAGTTGATTTCAGAGTGACTAGCACTATTGAAAAAGTTATAAAAATGTTTGAAGCTGTAGCGTAAACTGAACTTTATTGTGTAGGAATTAAAGTTATTTTTCCATTAATTCATATTTATTTACATTTTTGGCATATAAATCGCGAACGGAGATTAGTTAGGTTTATAGTGTGTGCGATTATTGAATTCACAATAAAATATATATTCAACAACTTATACCTAATGAATTAATAAAAATAACAAAATGATATCCTAATTTAACTAAAGCTATTCAAATACTAAAATGTAGTGTTGAAAAATTCATCCGCATCGCTGTCGACTGGTAATGTACCCAGACTGTACCCAGACTGGCGGCATTACCACGTTGTATGGCAATGTTTAGCCTCTGGCCAAGGTAAAAGCCAGCCCTTGGGTCACGGAAAGCGTTAACTAGCCGTTTCGAGATTTCCTTAAAGAGACCATTCATAGCTAATTTTTGTTTTTAAACGTTACCCTACACTAGGAAAAATTCCTATATCGTGGGTGCGGTTACAAACATTTAAATTCACATACACAAACAGCCAGACCCGGAACAACTACCTGTAGACAATACAAATATATGTTCCGTGCGGGAATCGAACCCGCGACACGCAGCGCAGCAGTCGATCGCTCAGCCACTGCGCCAACTGTCGTTGTATTTTTAATTTGTTCGTATTTAAATTAAATTATGACATCATTTTACTTATAATCTGCTTACTGAGAAATTGAGTGTTTGACACTTTCCCTCGAAATACCTACGTACCAAATAGCTCTGCTCACAAAGGTAAGTAGGTACCTACAGCAAATGAATTATCGTAGCTTTCGAAATATCACCGAGAATTTATTACCACTGTAAATAGTGGTGTTGCATAAGTACTTAATTTAGGCATAATATAACTGAAATTCATACCTGTAATAGCCCAGAGTTCTTTCAAGCACTCCTCTCTCGATCTTTGTATGGCGGACCGTTTCTGCACCTCAGGCCCCGACTCCAGATATTCAAACAGCACTGCACCAAGTAGTACATAAATCACCACTAAGATCACCAGGCCGATTTGCGAAAATGCTGCCCTTGCACACCCAGCGGCCGCGCGACGCACCAATCCTGGCCGCTCGCGACCCTCCAATGACACTTCCGACGACATAATTATTTGATTTTCAAAATTCGAAACTCAAGAATTTGACATTTCACTTTTCTTTTTTATTCTCATTGCTTTTGTTTCGTTCATTGTTTTTTTATATAGATCGGTTTTGAAACTTTACCGCGATTCTGTTTTTTTTTTATTTATTTATTTAGATACTTGCTATGAACATCCATCCATTATAATCTGAAACAAAAAAGCGATACGTTATAGAAATATCCTGTGAATTGTGATCCCCAAAAGTACATACATAAAATTCCATATTTATTTTCTGAACGAAAATAATTTTCATATTAAATAACGAGTACCTATCATAAATTACATGGTGAAAGTATAATAGGAGAGTATAAAGTTTCCCCTAGTTAATAAAACTTTGATATTTATGGTATTTGATCCTCTTCAGTTATTTAAGTATGGATAAAATCGTTCAACTTTTAATAAGATGAGAATTTTACTTCGGCAAAAGGTAGGTGTATACTGAAAATATAATGTTATAAGGAAAATACATAGTCGAGCATTGATTGTCTTAGGCCTACCAACTGTAGCGAAAATAATAAGAATCACAACATTGAATAAAATACTTTACGTATAATTTTCAAATCAAATCCAAATATAAAATGTATAAAAAAATCTAAATAGATATATATAAAAAACGGAGGTCCGTTGCTTGAAAATTGTTGGAAAAATAAATATTGGGAAAAAAAATAGAAGAGTTTTTTTGAGAGTTAAATCCCCATTCCACATATTTAACAAGTTACAAGATATAGAAAAACCACATTTATTTCAATATATCACCTTAACGTCACGCTATGACCCTTAGGAGCCGAGCAAAAGGACCAAATTCAGAAAACGAAGTAGCAGAAACTAGTAGAGTAAGGGCGATGCCTCGGATACCTATGGCGATGCCTCATTAGTGCGTTTCGTTGCGTCGTTGCAACGGATCAGCACATTGTATGCTACACTTGCGTTGAGTCATTAAGAATATAATAATGACTAATAAATTAGACATTATTGACAAATTTAATTGAAATAATAATTAAATTGTCATAATTTAATTAATCATAGTCAGTATTGAGTCGACGTTGCGACGACGCAACGCACTAATGGGGCAGAGCTCTAATATGGAGCAAAAAGCAAAGCCGAGCAAAAGGACAAAACGTCAGAAAGGACGCTAAGCGAAAACAAAGTATAGCGCGGGCAGGCGATGGGATGCGACGCGATGTGTCGAGGGCCGAAATTTCACGCGGACGAAGTCGCCACTCCCTCTCAAAGACAGGACGCCTGTGTCCCAGCAGTGGGAACATTATAGGCTGATGATGAATGTATGTATGTTGTCTTTTGGTACTTTTAAAGCCTTTTAAAGCCTTTTTCTTCACCATTTCTTGTTACCAACCTATTTTCAATGTCAAAAGACATCAATCTTGAAGTACCAGGAATACATAGCGGATAGACGTCTACCGAAACACTCTAATCCCTTTCACGGTGCAATATCATGTCAAAACAAAAATACCTGTAGCCCGAAGGGAAATCCCTCAGCTCCGTAGGTACAAAACCCATATATCAAAGAGGCATTTGGACCAAAACTATTTGTGACATTCGAGTCACGTTGTATTATCAAATTTAATGATTTCTCCCTCACTTGAAGGTACGGTCGGAGACATAAATCGGGGAACAACAGTGCAAAGTTTCAGAAGCTATTTTGAATGAAAACCGGCTAATTATTACGTGTGAGTAATATTTATTTGGAAGCACTGAAATGTGGTCGCTCAGAATGGGCCTTATTAGAAGGCTAAAAGTCACCCAAAGGGCAATGCAGAGGGCTATGGTTGGAGTTTCCCTGAGTGATCGAATCAGAAATGAAGAGATCCGCAGGAGAACCAAGGCAACCGAACCGACATAGCCCGAAGAATTGCCAAACTTAAGTGGCAGTGGGCAGGGCACATTGCTCGCAGAACAAATGGCCGATGGGGCCGAAAGGTTCTGGAGTGGCGACCGCGTACCGGAAGACGTACGACGTACGACGGCTTGAATCTATTACTATCATACTATTTTTTTTTATATTTTTATATTCTAATATTTAAAAATACAATTGATACATGTATGTGTTTAATGAAATAAAGGAGATAAAGTTCCAAAATGATCATCGACTTATGTAGTTGTCTGTACCAATAAGAATAGCAGGTATATTGTATGTGTATAGGTATCTAATTGAATAATGTCGCTTAAGGGAATTAGTTTGGAATGTGTATGAGATTATGATGTTATTATGTTTATGTTTAAGTTTCAGCTCGTACCTACAAGGAAATATTACGTAAATAGGGAAATGCTTGGCGATACGTCATAACTATTGTAGGTATGGGTACTGTGGAGGTAAGGTCTCTACGACCTTCAGGGTAACTGGGAGGAATCAATTGAACCACGGTTTATCACGTTTGTTCAATCATTATTCCTAGTAATCATTCTACGTATTTTACATCTTTTTTTTTCTGGCTTGTCAGCCAAACCTAACGCCTAATGTCTTCTAATCTTATACTAACTTCATGTTTGTCTCGCATTTCATGCCAATTACTTTTAACTGACTCGCGGAGGTTGCATGTAAGCACCAAATGGGCTCTCTACAGTACAGACAGTAGCCTAAAAGTTAGTTGACATTTTTCCACTTCAGCTGTGACTTGTTAAGAGTAAACTAGTCACGAGCTCGAACTCACTGGTGGTCAGGGCCAAAAAGCACGCTGTCTCACCTGGCTTCGTGTCCGACAGAGCTAGTATGAGTGATGAGCAGTTAGGCGCTAGTCTACACGAATAACGTCAAGTTCTCACGCCAGAAACACCGTTCCGAACTGATAGGCGCGTAAAAAAATTCGAAAAGTGCTTCGGAAAATCGAGTTTTAAGATAAAACCACCGCATAAATCAATTACAAATAAAGTTTATTGAACTCTTCGAAAATTGAGCTTTGTCGGTACGGACTTGGTTTTAAAGATTTTACAGTTATTTTATTACTTATTTATACCCAAAGTTACGTTTAAAAAAGGCAAGAAAAATGAATCTTTGTTGGCTCATAAGTTTTTAATGGCTTTTAATTTTACTATTCTGTTTCCGTACAGACAAAATTAATAATAAGTCAAAACGATATCATGTTTAACTTTGTATGCACAATCTCGAACAATGGAGTAATACTCTCCCGAAATTTATATGAAAAAAATATCGACTAGTGGCACCTAATTAAAACTAGATTATGATCATGAAGTTATGATTTAAAAAAAAATTGGTGATCCTAAGGAGTACTTGATTATATTTTATAATAAGTCATAGGTTGAATTAGTCAATAAAAACGTTATAGTGTATAACTGTATAGTTCAAACATTTGGAACTAGAATTTTAAATCATGATGTGTCACAGCTGAAGTTGTCAACTAACTTTTCGAGGCCACTATAATTTCGATATCCGTGATAATTATATATCTAATTTAACGTTCAGTCGACCTAGTTTCGATAGGTACGGTACATAGATAATCAGTGACAAAGCAAATGTACCTGGTATTTAAGCCTGAAATGTGGAGGCGTAACTCAAAGCGTGTTAACGACTACGCAGCTAACTAGGTATTTAATTATATATACAAATTCGTTCCGATGACTATTAAGCCTTGGTAGCACACCCACACACAAGCAGAAAGCTGGTGAACGTGGTCACCAGGCTGCAGGCAGTCCAAAGAAGCTATATAGGTAATAAGCTATCATTGGATGGCAGGCTAACCAGGCGCTTACTACGACTGGACAGGAACGGCCTGCGCCTGGTGACGGGGACCATCACGGGACACTGCTCGCTAAATAAACACTTTCACACATTAGGCATAACGGACAGTCCCCTGTGCAGAGCTTGCATGGAGGCTGATGAAACCATTGCGCATGTGCTCTTTGAGTAGGTACACAGGCGTCACCCAGATCGTACACAGATGTTCTCAACAGACCAGGAGACTTAATCAGCTTCTGGAGTGAGGTGGGCTGGTTGGAATTACCATCGACTGCCGCCATGGCCCACGTACAATGGTCCATTGAAGGACTAAGTGCGGAAACCAAACACATAACATAGAACATCTTAGAAGCCCTGGTACGCTCGGGCGCCTTTTTCCTGACGATATCTTTTCCGCGCACTGGATTAACTGGCGTAAAAAAAAATAAAAAAAACTCCACGTCAATGCGCGTGACGTGGAGTTCCGGACAACAACCCTTATTAGTGTCTAAACACATTATGATTCTCGATTTAAAAACTTGAACGTTTACCCGCCTACCTGTCGAAACGCCCCACGCATCGGAGTAGTTGAATGGGCGCATTGAAGTCATTGTTCAATGACAATGACAATAGAACAATGATACTCTTGTGTACACTTGCTGTACCGTTGACGTTTCGAGCACTTTTTCTTATGTACACTTGGTGTACATTTGACGCTTGAGGGGTTAATAGGTACCTACTCCATTTTCGGATATTCAGCCTCCTTGCCTGGCTAAACACGCCACAATAAATCATCTAACTACGTCATAAGACAGACAGAGCTACCACAATACCGTGAGACAGTCAAAACGACGCATAAATCCGAAACTCGTTATATTGATGTTCTTTGAACGACAAACGTTTTCTGAATACCAAAGCGGTAGAATAGGATAGGTAGTTAATAGTTACTTATATATATCACAGAGAATTAAAAAATTCAAACGTTAGACAGTTACTTTATATGTCTTTTCATTTAGGTGGGTCTTCACCGTCGTCACAAGTTAGGTATCTATATTCGGATATACGACATACTTGTATCGTTAAACATGCCACAATAAATCATCAAATAAGCCTGCGTCATAAGACAAATAGAGCCACTACAACATCGTGACATGGGCCTTAAATCCAAAGACCAAATCGGTAGAAAGACACAGCGAGGTACCTATTTTTATCCAGAAAATTTTAAAAAATCACGTAAGACTATTTTTATTTTCCACATCATATCCAATTTGACGAATTGATTGATTAATTCGACGTACTTTTCATTTAGGGTGTTCATCATTTATATATACTAATAATAAAGCTGAAGAGTTTGTTTGTTTGAACGCGATAATCTCTGGAACTACCGGTCAGATTTGAAAAAAAAAAATGCATTTGATAGCCCAATTCTCAAGGAAGGCTATAGGGTAGGTATTTAATATCACGCTATGACCCTTAGGAGCCGAGCAAAAAGAAAAAAAGTCAGTATGAACCCTAAGCGAATACGAAGTGTTGCGATGGGGTGGGGGTACGAGAAATTTCACGCGGACGAAGTCGCGGGCAGAAGCTAGTAAATTACTATAATATTTCCGGACATGAGACGTTCTTGCCTCGTTAAACACTGCACAATAAATCATTAAACACGCATAGGTCATATATGACAGACAAAGCTACCACAATGCCTATAGTCGACATGGTCCTTAAATCCGTGATCCGTAACTTTGATGTTCTTTGAACGACAACCGTCTTCCTAACGACCTATGTCCTTCTTTTATTATCACATAAAATTAAAATCTTCAAACGTTAGACAGTTAATTTCACCGCCGTGTCCTCGTAGAGGCGATCGGCAGAGGCGGCGACTGGTGCAAGCCATGGTCCAGGGCGAGAGAGAGTGGGAGGCAGTCACCTCCTTCTGCGAAGCAGTCATGCTAGCAAAGGAGGTGGCGGGACGGCTCAGGGAGAGAGCCTCCCGTCCCAGCTGCCGCGGGAGACGCTTCGGGCGTCGGGAGCCGCGTGACAACTCCCGGCCACCGTAGGCGCGGGCCTGCGGGCGCACAGTAATAGGTAGCTCACCGTCCGATGACCAGGCCCGTGCCGGACAGCGCGTACGTGTTCCACTTAGGGCCGAAGCCTGCCGGGTCAGCGGGATTGTCCGAAAGGGTTACCGCTGGCCCGGAACATAAAGGGCTAAGGAAGGAACACGGGTGGGTTTTAGTCAGTAAGAGTCTGACACTTCCTTCCGCTCCACCCAGAGCGGGAGAGGACATTCGACGATTTCCCACCCGCAAAAAAGAAAAAAAAAGACAGTTAATTTGACATACTTTTCATTTATGAGTCTTCACCGTCGTCATAATTTATCTATTTCCGGACATGCGACTTTCTTGCCTCGTTAAACACGACACAATAAATCATCAAATCTGCTTACGTCATCCTAAAACAACGACAGACGCCACAATACCGTGACATAGTTGACATGGACCTTAAATCCGTGACTCGTAACATTAATGTTCTTTGAATTACAGCTGTAAAGTGAAGACGAATGTCTGACTCATTATTCAGAAGAAGGGCCTACTTTTCATCAATTCATCATCTGCCTAGCCTTTTCCCAACTATGTTGGGATCGGCTTCCAGTCTAACCGGATGCAGCTGAATACCAGTACCTATTTTACATGGAGCGACTGCCTATCTGACCTCCACAACCCAGTTACTTGGTAATACGATACCCCTTGTTATTACTGGTTGTCAGACTTTCGGGCTTCTGACTACCCGTAACGACTGTCAAAGATCCACGAATGACAGCCGGGACCAACGGCTTAACGTGCTTTCCAAGGCACGGAGGGGTCTCGGTATGTAAAGATGGCCACGGCCAACCGCGGCAATCGTAGCTTACCCTGATCGATCGACCTGTGCGGCTGTTATTATTTAGCCACGGACCCATCTTTTCATTAATTAAAATAAAAAATCTCAAACTCGTTAATTCGATTTAAGAAGGAGCTCTAATAAGAAGTTATTATATCTCCAGACAAGCGACATTCTTGCTTCGTTAAACGCGCTACAATAAATCATCAAACATGCCTACGTCATAAAACACACAGAGACACCACAAAAACATAGCCACTAACTACAATACCGTGACTTAGTCGACATGGTCCTTAAATCCGTGACTCGTAACATTAATGTTCTTTGAATTACAGCCGTAACATGAAGACGAATGGCTGACTCATTGTAAAGACCAAATCTGAAGAAGGACCTATTCCGTATCAAATAAAAGTATAAACCTCAAACGCGTGAATTCGATTAATTTATGAGCTCTCATAAGTTATCGATTTCAGGACATTTCTTGCGTCGTTAAACACGCTATCATAAATGGCGTCCATGCTTAGTATGTCTTAGGATTAGAAAAAGCCACCACAAATACTTCGACATAGTCGACATCACCCTTTAAATCCGGGACTCGTAACATTGGTGTTCTTTGAATTAGGTACAGCCGTAACATGACGATGAATAGAATAATAGGGAATTGTATATACCTTTCTGGGTAATAAGAAATCAGAAAATGACCTACTTTTCATCAATAAAAACATCAAACTCGTCAATTCGATTAATTTGCGAGGTAAATTAAAAATGCCAAACGTGTTTATCCAATTAATTTAAAGGAGCTTTCATAATTTATTTATTTCCGGACATGCGACGTTCTAGTTTCGTTAATAAATGACCAAATATGCCTCCGTTCATGTTAAGTATGTTATAGGATTAGGCAGCGTCACCACAATACCGTGACATGGGCCTTAAATCCGTGACCCGTAACATTAGTATTCTTTGAATTACAGCCGTAACATAAACTCAAATGTCTGATGCATTTTAGCAGAAGGGCCTACTTTTCATCAATAAACCCCATTTGCATAAAGTAAACGAAGCCAAAGGAGTATGTAAGGGTCGTAGCAGGTGGAGTTCTGTAGTTTCTGCCTAACCCCCATGGGAAAAAAGCGTGAGTTTGTATGTATTTACCTGAAACGCATTCATTCGATGCATTTAAGAACTCTCATAAGTTATCTTTTTCCAGAAATTCTTGCTTCGTTAAACACGCTATCAGAAATCACCGAATATGCCTCCGTCCATGCTGTGTCACAGAATTAGACAGAACCACCACAAAACCGTGACATGGTCCTTAAATCCGTGACCCGTAACGTTAGTGTTTTTTGAGTTTCAGCCGTAATAACAAAAAGACGGAATATCCAACGCATTTTATTTATAGATCAAATAATAATCAATTCAATTCCTTGAAGAGGTCTAATAAGTTATCTAGGTAAGTATTTCCAAACATTTAACCTATCATGAAAATTAAATATGTCATTGGGTAGACAGACGAAAGACTAACGTGTGATAGTCTGACAAAGCCCTTTAAATCCGGGACCTGTAATATTAATGTTCTTTGAATTACAGCCGTAACATTCAGACACCAACCTATCCGATTTATTTCAGAAGAAGACTAAATTGTCAAATTGTAATGGTGTAACTGTTGTGTTGTGTGTAATTGTCTAACACAAACTTCACAATGATTAAAGTTAAGAGACGTTTAAACGTCAAAGATGTATGGTTACAGTCCCTAATCACTACCTAACTAGAGCGTTTATGCCGTACGGCATTTCATACAAACTTTCAAGCCCTTGTTTTTCGAAATGAATGAACCGATTTTAATGAAACTTCATACGCATAAGCAGGATGCAAAGGTCTAAGAAGTTACGTAAAAACATTTTCGAAATGTTTTGTTCAAAAAAAGATAACTGGAACTTATTAGACCTTTGTTATCCTGCTTATGCGTACGAAGTTTCATTAAAGTCGGTTCATTCATTTCGAAAAACAGGGCTTAAAAGTTTGTATGAAATGCCGTACAGCGTAAACGCTCTTTTTATGAATAAAGGGGTCTGTATATATATCGGCTCAAGCTTTTCATCTAAAAACTTTAATAAGTAAGTAAGTCTTCTTTCTTCGTGGTAATGGTTTAATAAGTTATCCTGAGATGATGAAATTATCTAAGTAGATATTTCCGGACATTCGACCTCCTTGCTTCGTTATCTAGGCACTCTACCACCACAGCATACTACCACAAAATAAACGACTTGACTACACAAACGAACAAACAATTTTTTTTCTTTCTAAATAAATACGTGACTGAAGACATTATAAGGTAATATTCATTGAACGATAGCTACCTACTTACAACATGCAGCTGAATGTCGGATTTATTTCAGACGGGTTAAAAATTCGTTTCGAATTTACATAAATGTGTAAGTATTTGTAGACCTCCTAACGAAAGAACTATATCTATCTATCTAAGTATATAAATAAAAAGAAAAGTCCTGACTGACTGACTCATCAACGCCCAGCCCAAAACCTTGGACCTAGAAAGCTGAAATTTTGCACAGAGGTTCCCTTTATAATGTAGACAAGGAATAAGGAAGGATTTTTCAAAATTCAACCGCTAAGGGGGAGAGGGTGAAATTTCACGCGGACGAAGTCGCGGGCAGAAGCTAGTTGGAAATAAAAACATTCAAAAACACTCTTGATTTCAATAGCGGATATATCCCTGCTTTAGGTATACGGCTAAACAATACATCTTCATAAAACATTAATTTCCACATTAGCTGGTAATTTGTAACAAACAAATATAATTTATCTTTCCAGCTTTCTAATTCCATGTCTGACAGTGAAAATTATTTAACAATCATAAGAGTCTCTGAATAGAATTTTGGCTATTCACCGTTTATGGTTGTTAAGGGGAACAAAACTTTTAATAAAATGAATTATTATTATTATGAGCCTGTTATGTCCCACTGCAGGGCAAAGGCCTCCCTTCCGTCTTTTCATTTTTTTTTCTGTCTCTAGCTAAATCTGAATTAATGATACCTATATTTATTTGCAAGAATAATATAGGTAGTTAAGTTAAGTTCTTAAGATCTCTGGGTTTAACTATATAGGACTATTATAGGATTGAGGATGCCCCTCTTCATCCGGAAGGTAGGTAGGCTGCTCAAGAACATCTGGGTAATAAAATATTGCCATCACACTAGATAGATAGATAAACCGTTTGTACACTACATAAGAAATGTTTTTATTTCAGATTAGCCTGTAGGAGAATGATCCTGCGTAACACCTTTAGGTTGCTAAAGGTCGTCTTTTTCGACTAGGGAAAAAGACGACCAACGATGAGGAAGAAAATAAATGAAACCACCTCATCAAAGTGAAGAAATTGACGATGAAAAAGTTTATCGGTAGTTGGAAATAATGATTAGGTACTTAATTACTAATAGGCAAGTTAAAGTAAGTAAGTAAGTACCTACACTTGCCTACTTAAGAGTCAACTAAGTAGGTACCTACTTATTTACCAATTCCAGCAGCAAGTCCAAGTAGGCAGGAAGTAGATACCTATTGTAAAAATGGGAAAGTTTTTAAGAAATAAGTACTTACCAAAAAGTTAATTAGACATTATTACACTAGTTTATAATCCTTGAAATACTTTAATAAGTGTCTATTAATTTTACATCACACGAAATCCCTAAAAAATCTAACATTTATTTATTTACAAGCTATTATTTACACAAAACTTTTACGAAATAAGCGAGAATACCTAAACACCACATCGAACATTTTTAGCGTCACAAATACTACTCGAAAACATTTTTCCAACTAGATTACGTTCGTAACTTAAGTCAGTTAGCCAGCGAAGCAAAGAGTCGACTCCTTCTCCCGGCGCCTAAGGTGGTACTGAAGCATGTCTGTTTCCAACATACCCAGCAAACAGTTTTCCACTGTTCCTTTCCTTCATATTACGATGCGCAAACCTGCGGGAAAAGCTTTTCCACGTGATAAGGTTTGTTTATTTTAGCTTAATTTAACGCCATCTCCTGGCTGGCGCAAAAAGTAACAATGTTGAGAATGATGACGTCCGCTCAAAAGAACTATTGCGCAACACCTAGATGTCGTTAGTAGCGACTAAAATTAAATTAGCTGGTAAATCAGAAAATATTGTAAAAGTATGTTTTTCTGATTTATATTTATTTTTGATAAATTTTCTTCACATTTTCTAATTGTTATTTTTTTATATTCTGTGAGTAACATATTGGTAATTTTATCGCGCTCAAAATGTCATGGCAAAGTTGGTGACGAACTGTCAGTTTCGTGTTCTGAAAAATTGTACACGAATAGCGTTTGACACGCTTTCTTCTATTTTTATAAAAACTGTAGAAACAATTAACTTATTTTCTAACTTATTTGTTGTTCCTGGTGTTATTAGTAAGCTAGAAAAAGAAAAACCGCGAAAATGAGTACAATATTGGAGAAAATTGCGGGTATAGAGGCCGAGGTTTGTAGAAGGAAGAGGTTATATTAAAAAAAATTCAATGATTTTTAACATAATATTGTGAAAATCTTTAATTAGAACTTTTATTCATTAAAAACGTCCACAAAATTCACCTATGGAATGTATTTTTCATCTTTATTCATAAACTATAACCATTTATTTACAACATTACAGATGGCTCGGACGCAAAAAAATAAGGCGACTGCGCTCCATTTAGGTATACTAAAGGCCCGGTTAGCTAAATTGAGGCGTGAACTGATCACTCCTAAAGGTGGCGGCGGGGCAACCGGCGAAGGTAAATAAAGAATCATATTTTATAACCTATGCCTGCTAAGAACTATACTTAGGATAGAAGTATTTTGGGCTTTTAAAATTCAGGAAACCCTCTCGGGTTCCCTGAATATTAAAAGCCCGATTAAATCACTAGCAACGAAATTTCTAGTCATTAAAAACAAAAAAGTTACCAATAACTCTCAGTAGGTACCTACTTGAAGCCCAGAATCTTTTTAAAATAATTTTTCACAGAAATAAAACAACTCTGGGACAATAAGATAATAATTTTTTAATCTAATGCAGTCACAAATGTCTTTTATGATGCAGTGTGATTTTTGGACAATTGCCAATTTTAATTTTATTGGTATTACATCTATTAAATAATATGCATCACTTTACCATTTTCAGGTTTTGACGTTGCCAAAACTGGTGATGCCCGAATCGGTTTTGTAGGGTTTCCATCAGTAGGGAAATCTACGTTGCTGTCTAATTTAGCAGGAGTGTACTCTGAAGTGGCAGCGTATGAGTTCACGACGCTGACAACGGTGCCGGGATGTATCAAATACAAGGGTGCTAAGATTCAGGTGATAAAACATTATTTATTACTAATTTTATGTATAAATTAGTAGATAATGTAGTTATAATAAATTTAAATGCAAACAACAGAGGTTTGTTTCTAATAAAGCAAGCACAGTAGAATCCGCTTATTGCAGCATTGAAGGGAAGTGACAAACACGTCATAGTAAGCAGACGTATGATACACTATAAGTGAAGTCATTATATCCAAACTTTGTTATAAAGAATCCTATATGAAAACCAAACTTAAGTACTACAATTACTTCATATTAAGCGGCTGTTCAATATAGGCGGAGTCATAATAAACGGATTCACTATTATTAGTCACAATGTCTGGTAATAGATGAACAGACTGTTATTGTCATCATCATGATCATCATTACAGCCGAAAGACATCCACTGCTGGACATAGGCCTCCCCCAAGCAGTTTTCTAAACTCTCTAAACTTAAATATTATAAGTATTACAGTAAATGTCATTTTGTTTTAAGTCTAATACTTTTTAGTCAGCTGTAACACTCACAAGCTTCGCCAAGTTTCCGTTTTAAATTGTACTCATTAAAATTGCAATATTTCATTCAGTCATCACTTAAAATATAGGGTTCAGCAGGTACATACTTTTATTACCCAAATTAATAAAACTTATAAAAACACTTTTTGCTAAAATCTTTATCTTATCTTTCTAGCTTCTCGATTTGCCTGGTATTCATTTTAAATTGTACTAATTAAATTACACTCATTAAGTTTCTGAGAGGACTTGTGAAGGGCCCAGCATTAGTTGCAATATTTCATTCTGTAATTTACAAAATATTTACAGCAGTAGGTACATAGTTTTGTTAGCCAAATTCTAAAAGTTACGATATCATTTTATTTAAACTGAATGTTTGTCGTATCTTTCCAGCTTCTCGATCTGCCTGGTATTATCGAAGGTGCGAAGGACGGCAAGGGTCGAGGTCGTCAGGTCATCGCCGTCGCCAGAACATGCAGTCTCATATTCATAGTCCTGGATGTGTTGAAACCATTGCAGCATAAGAAACTCATCGAGCATGAGTTGGAAGGCTTCGGGCTGCGGTTAAACAAGCAACCACCTAACATACACTTTAGGAAAAAAGATAAGGGAGGAATCAATTTGAATACTACTGTGAGTATTTTTAAGTTATGTTCATTGGACCATAATAATATAATTAAGTACCAAGGTTTTCCTCAAATTAAAAAAGCGGGTATGCTTGGGGGACCCCTGTCAGGAACAAAGTTCAAAGTCATTAATCTCGTGCCGTGATCCCAATCTATTTGGGGTTTGGGCAACATATTGTCTTCTGCTATTTAGTCGTGATTTCACTAAACAATAGGTAATCAAGTTTATTGTGTTATTAAATAATGACAACACACAACTAATAATAAATCACGATAAATACCCTTATTTACCGATTTTATGATATTATATTCGTGATTTCTATTTAAATCTATAGTAGTAATAATAAGGCTGAGGAGTTTGTTTGAACGCGCTAATCTCTGGAACTCCCAGTCAGATTTGAAAAATGATTGTTGCATTTGATACCCCAATCCTTGAGGAAGGCTTTAGGCTATTTAACATCACGCTAGGACTCTTAGGAACCGAGCAAAAAGAAAAAAAAGGAAGAAAGAACACCAAGGGCAAATTTTTCAATCGACAGATAATTTTTATTCGTGCAATAAAATTGACGTCTGACAGATTTCGCGTGGAAGAACTGTCAAAAATTCAAAATTATTCCTCAGTTAAAAAATCTGGCGATGGAAAAATCAGTCCTAAGCGAAATCTAAGTAATACTGCGGGCAGGCGATACGATGCGACGGGGTAGGTTGGGGAAACAAGAAATTTTACGCTGACGAAGCCGCGGGCTAAAGCTGGTATTACATATTTCCTCTCATTATTATTTTGTATTGTAACTAAAGAATAACATACTTATTCTAGTGCCCGCAAACCGAGTTGGACATAGAAACAGTGAAGACAATTCTATCGGAGTACAAAATCCACAACGCTGACATTACTCTGCGGTACGATGCTAATAGTGACGACCTGATTGACGTCATTGAAGGAAACAGGGTTTACATGCCTTGTATTTATTTGCTTAACAAGATTGGTACGTAACTACGAGTAATATCACTGAAAGTTATTCTGCCTTGGTGTTGGCAAGTTGGCACAAGCAGAAGAAATCCACAGCAGCTGCACAGCTGGGCATAGGCCACTCCCAGGCTACGCTACAACAGCTTGTCCTCCACCTTCCGCATCTCGCCGTCTGTCTAAGCCACGTTCATAAGGTCATCGGTCCATCTAGCTGGGGGCGTCCCACACTACGCTTGTCGAAATGCGGTCTCCACCTAGGACTGACAAAGTCCATTCCATTATTACATTAGAAAACATAAAATTGATATAATAATGACACATACACAATAATAACAGCCTCACAGGTCGATCGATCAAGTTAAGCTACGCTTGCCGCGGTTGGTCTGTGGATGGGTGACCATCTTTACATACCATGACCCCTCCGTGCCTCGGAAAGCACATTAAGCCGTTGGTCCCGGCTGTCATTCGTGGATCTTTGACAGTCGTTACGGGTAGTCAGAAGCCCGAAAGTCTGACAACCAGTCTTACCAAGGGGTCGTATTACCCAGTAACTGGATTGTGGAGATCGACGGCACGGTTGGCGCAGTGGCTGCTGCGCTGCGTGTCGCGGGTTCGATTCCCGCATGGAACAAATATTTGTATGACCTACAAGTACTTGTCTGGCTGTTTGTGGATGTCAGTTTAAATGTTTGAAAACGCACCCACAATACAGGAGAAATTCCAAGTGTGGGGCAACGTTTAAAAAAAAAATTAAAATACAGTGCTATTATTGTTTCTATAGATCAAATCAGCATAGAAGAATTGGACGTAATTTACAAGATACCTCATTGTGTGCCCATCTCGGCCCACCACAAATGGAACTTTGACGACTTATTGGAGAAAATGTGGGAATACTTGAAGCTAATCCGGATATACACGAAGCCTAAGGGACAGTTGCCTGATTACAATGCGCCTGTGGTACTGCACGCCGACCGGACAACCGTTGAGGACTTCTGTAATAAGCTGCATAGATCCATCATCAAGGAATTTAAAATGTGAGTAGTATACTTAATAACAGCCTACCGTTCGATCGATCAGATTAAGCTACGCTTGCCGCGGTTGGTCCGTGGATGGGTGATCATCGTTACATACCAAGACCCCTCCTTGCCTCTGAAAGCACGATAAGTCGTTGGTCCCGGCTGTCATTCGTGGATCTTTGACAGTCGTTACGGGTCGTCAGAAGCACGATAGTGCAACCAGTCTTCCAAGGGTTATCGTATTACTCACCAACTGGTTGTGGAGGTCAGATAGGCAGTCGCTCCATGTAAAATACTGGTATTCAGCTGCATCCGGTTAGACTGGAAGCCGACCCCAACATAGTTGGGAAAAGGCTAGGCAGATGATGAATATGTTCTTCTAGGGCGTCTCCTAGTGGCGATTCCAATCGCATCTATCTTGTAAATACCTTTTGTTAGTCGCCTTTCATTCAATCTCTCAACATGACTAAACCGTCTAAAAACCACAAATAAAGCTGATGACATTACATTTTTTTTCGTCCCACTGCTGGGCAAACAAAGGCCCCTCTCCTTTTTCCTTCCAAACCTTGTCTTGTGCGATCTCTGGCCATGTTGACCCTTTTTTTTTTTGGGTCGAAAATCATCAAATGACCCCTCCCGCTCTGGGCGGAGCGGAAGGGAGTGTCAGACTCTTATTGACTAAAACCCACCCGTGTTCCTTCATTTGCCTGTGCCAGGAGCCACGGTATCTCTTTCGAACAACCCGCGACCCTGGCGGGCATCGGCCCTAGCGGACCCCATCAGTTGGTGCTGACATCTCCTTGAGGAGCGCGTGGAACACAACGCGCCGTCGCCCCGGGCCTGGTCCTTACCGGACGGCGAGCTGCCCATTGCTCGCCGTCCGTAAGCCCGCGCTATGTTGACCCTGCAAACGTTATCATTACATTAATCTTTTTTGTTGACGTGACAACGTCTTAAATTAGGTTGCGGCTGGGAGTCACTTATGAAAAAGTGTAACGCTCGGTAACGTTACGTTCTTATTTTCATTTAATTCCTTGTTCCTATTGTGCAATTTAATTATATTCATATCGATAAATATTCTACCGAGAAAAAGACGTTGTCACGTAAAATCTTCGCCCGTAAAACCGACTTTACAGGCAACCATTTTTTTTTGACGTGACAACGTCTTAAATTAGGTTGCGGCTGGGAGTCACTTATGAAAAAGTGTAACGCTCGGTAACGTTACGATGAGTCACCGAACGAGAGAGAGGCCCGCCGAATGCCTTGCGTCTCTCTCCCACTCAACTATTCTACCGAGAAAAAGACGTTGTCACGTAAAATCTTCGCCCGTAAAACCGACTTTACAGGCAACCATTTTTTTTTTTTCCAGTGCTCTCGTGTGGGGCTCTTCAGTGAAGCATCAGCCGCAGAAAGTGGGCGTAGAGCACGTGTTATCGGACGAAGACGTCGTCCAAATCGTAAAGAAAGTTTAACGTACCAATGCATACTGAAGAATATATACAAATATATATATTTTTGCGAAACGAGAGTGAAATAAACGTTAAGTATTTTGAGTATCTGAGGAATTTTAAAAGTAATATTTGTTCAGTTTGTAAATAATTATAACCTTGGGATTTAGGGTCAAAACAGACGGACTGCATTTAAACTGCATGCCAGCTGCAATGTCGCAGTTTGCATGTAGTTGATATAACTAGGTTTCGAAGCAGTTAAGTCAACTGCATCCAAACTGCGATGTTGCAGCTGAAATGCAGTCCGTCTGTTTAGATCCCTACACACAATACGACGTCGCATCGCGGCACGTTGCGATATCGTGTCGTGAAAATCTACGACGTGCATCGTAAAAATTCACGACACGTGTGAATGTGTTGTAGCCCTAAGACATTGAATTCTAAAAGTTAATTATATGTATTTTATCTTTTCAATTTAAGTAAATATTCGATGCCTTGTTTTCCGTACCTCAGAATGTAAAAACGGAACTTACCTATATGTGAGTAATGTTTGTTACACATTTTGTTTCGCACGCATTTCAAGGGTCCTAATTCGCTATGATATACACAGGCCAAGTAACCATAACCATACCATAATCAGCCTATAATGTTCCCACTGCTGGGACACAGGCCTCCTCTCAATGAGAGGGAGTGGGCCGTAATCCACGACGCGGGCCCAGTGCGGGTTGGCGGATGTCACATGTCTTCGAATTTTTGGTTCTAGGACATGTCGGTTTCCTCACGATGTTTTCCTTCACCGTTTTGAGAGCAGTGGTGATGAAATAATTTACACAAAGTAAAGCGCCTGTCTGGGTTCGAACCTACGACCTACAAACTCGTACCCGGCCAAGTAACGCTGAAACGTTATTGTCCGATAAACAGGGGAAAGGTGAAACATTGAATTTGAAATCAATATTATCTTCAAGCAGTTCGTGGATGGGTAACCTAACCATCCATTACATAGTTCCGTGCCTCGGAAAGCACATTAAGCAGTTGGTTCCGGCTGTCATACGTATATCTTTGACAGTTGTTACGAGTCGTCAGAAGCCCTGACAACCAGTCTTACCAAAGGGTATCGTGTTACCCATTAACTGGGTTGTGGAGGTCAGATAGGCAATTGCTCCATGTAAAATTCTGGTATTCAGCTGCAGCCGGTTAGACTGGAAGCCGACCCCAACATAGTTGGGTAAAGGCTTGACAAAGTGATTGATTTTATTTTCAAACAGTGCCACTATGAAACGCAAAAATCCTTTGCGAATCAAGGTCACAGCAAAAAAATGTGTGCATCTTACTTAGGTAAGAGAAATTTTTTTTTTTACTAAGTTCTTTTGAAAATAGTTTCAAAACGACTTAGTCCATACATTTAGTAGCTTGCACACAACCAAGAGTCTTCAAACACGATTATACTTCAATACACACATTTACAAAATCTTAGATTATTTACATTTACATGTATCGCTCAACTATCTACTTTAGTGTAATGTATAGTCTAAAGTTGATTTTTGATTGACTGTTATAAAAAGGTCAAGCAGCAATGGAATTTGAACTTTGTCATGTATGGCATTGAGTTCATGTTCCCATAACTTGATAATTATCTGAGATTCTGAATTCAGGTTAGTATAGCATGAAATCTTTCTTAGTCCCAGTCAGTTGAAAAAATCTTTATCATAATAAATGTTATCACAAGCCGTCTTACTATAACATGAAATTGTACTTCAGTAAGAAGTTCAGTGGAGATAAATTATAATAAACTAGCTTCCGCCCGCGGCTTTGCCCGCGAGGTATGTCGATAAAAACTATCCTATGTCCTTTCCCGTGATGCAATCTATCTCTCTGCCAAATTTTATCAAAGTCCGTTTAGTAGTTTAGGCGTGCAAAGGTAACATTCAGACAGACAGAGTTACTTTCAATTAGTATGGATTAAAAAGGGATCCTCTTACGAAGTCCAGGGTTACGGAATAGATACATGACATTTATACGCGGTGGAACAAGTGACATCTTTAAGAAAACTTTTAATATGGATTTAGCACAACATGAATCTAAACAAGATTTGAATCTAAACAAAAAAAATGCTGTGTTATATATTTTAAATATATTGCACACAGCAAATAGAGCACTTGGTTTTATTTTTTAAACCATTTACGTAATCCACCTTAAAAGTTTTTGTTACAATTCCATTCCACCACGTTTTACTATTTTTTTTTTATTTCTACTTATCAATTCTTCGGATACTCAAAATACATTTGTTATTGTTGGAAAAGAAAATTCTATGTAAGGAATATGTTTGTATTGAGTTTTTATAACTTTTTTTTCTCAATTAATACGCATTTACGTATCATAAGCCAAAAGTTACTCATGTCTGCGGGGTAATTGCGTAACACACTATCAGCAGCAATAGATTTAATTTTTACAGTCAACAATATTCATTGCGTTATTTATGTTATTGAGCAGACAAATTTTTCGAACATATGAAGCAATGGATTAGCAATATGCTTCAAAATGATTCAGATTCTGATGATTGATAGTGTGTTACGCAATTAGGGTGCTGTAGTGCGATTCTGTAACTATCTCACCGTGAAAACTAAGGTGAAGTGAGCGTGGAGTGAGCTGTCAGTGTCATTCCACCTGATACTAGGGATTGACCAAGCATATATTTACAATCATATTCGAGATTTTAACAATATTTTTATGCTAATAGGCTATTTGACAATGTAAAAAATAAGGTCATAATTATTGACACTCGTATAGATTATCGCTTTTAAAATCGATTTGCATTAATTTTACTACAAAACAATGTTTTATTTATAAAAAAAATCTCGAAAAAACTTCATCTTTTTAAATCTGGCGCCACGTAATCGAAAACGGTCTGGATTGGCTGAACTTAAGATGACGTCATGATTTAGTAAATTTCTGTCTATCGTTGACAGAACAGATGACTTTTGTCAAGTATCTCGACCGTTTCAACGTTTGTTTACGTGAATCGTGACGTCACGACGCCATATTGTTAAAGATAGCGTTTTGGCGGTTTATTTAAACAGTACATTTTTATTAACTATTTTTTAAAAGAAATACATTATGCAATTTGAAGTAATAGGTTTTTGTGGGCTCATTAGACACCATTAAATAATCTGAGATGTTTATCAGAAACCAGTCGAATAGCCTATTCTATTGATAATTTTATATAATTTCAAAGCTAGTATTTTAGTTGTGAAAACGTTACTATTTTGTGGGATTTTATAATAAAATAGCCTAGTTAATAGTAGATTATGATTGTAAATGTTTGCTTGGTCAATCCCTAGTATCAGTGGGATGACACTGACAGCTCACTCCACGCAAGTTTTCACGGTGAGAATTTTACACAATCGACCGGCTGAACTTGATGTAATCATAATAAATCAGAATTGAATAATTTTTAAACTAAAATGTATTTTTTTCTTTTATACAGCGTCAGATTAAATTAGCTAGCCAAACTCCGTAAACGGGATGGGTATACTATCAATGACTTTTTTGAGGGTCAACGAACGCTGGGAGCGCTGTTAATTTAATTTGACCCAGTATACGACTGTAATTTGAAGTGAATGGCGTTCCATTTTACCGAAGTCAAAGATTGGGCATTGGCTGAGCCAATCGGATCGTTTACACGGGGGCAGGGAACTTAAGTTTTAACTTTCAAGTTACTTGAACGTGTGTAAACAGTGCTGTATGAGTTAAATTTAGGAGCAAGTTAGCAAACAAATTGTTAAGTATAAGCAATGACATAGCTTAGAAAATTGGCAAGCTGAACAAAATGTGCTGTAAAATTAGTTCGCGCATACTTTGAAGAAGACATCGACTTTAACATAAATTCTTAGGCAATTAAAGTAATAATTAAAAAATAAAATAGACATAGTCACAGTTGTTCCTAAATAATAATATGGCAAATCCGACCAGTCTAGTTAAATGGTATTTTTTTCAATAACTTGGGATGTTAGACTTGTGTTGTACAGAATGCTCATTATAAATATATAAAAATCAAAATGTTGTTTTATTGCTGTATCAACTTAGTAGATATGTCGCAGACTCGCAGCCAACCGGCTTTATTAGCCGTTTAGTTAACCGCCTACCCTTTTAACTAAACGGCGGCCGCTCAAATAACGGCCTGAATGATATTCAATTAGAGTTTAGGTGGGAAGTCACTTGCGAGCCGAATTGGTCGCAGTAACTAAGCCAGGGCACCCCCAAATGGGTTAGGTTAGGTTAGGCGAGCACTACTTCCAAATGCCAGGCGGTTAACTAAACGGCTAATTTAACCAGTTGGCTGCGACACAGTATACATACACAGGCTCATTTCAGCCGAAAGACGTCCACTGCTGGACATAGGCCTCCCTCAAGCACCTCCACTTCGACCAGTTCTGTGCTTCCCGCATCCAGCGCTCCATAGCCCCATATATCCCTCTTAAATAGAATCCTAACGCACTGGCGCAGTTTACGTATGATCTATCGTAGTCTCCGGACATAAGACCTGTTCCACCGCCGCCGGCAGTAACGAAAAGCTAGTAGGTAGAGCTAGCAACTAAAAAGAGTTTGCTGGTATGCGTATGTACCAATCGAGTGTCTCACAGCAAGTGTTCTGTCTGTCCGCCAAGCGAGCGTCCAAAGAGTATAACTATAATTATATAGGAACGAGCGTCACTGAGCGAGTACAGTCACGAGCAAAAGTATGTATACACTTGGCTTTATTCAAAGGCGATTTTCTCCTTTATTTTCGAATTAAATTTTATATTATTAGGAACATAGTATTTTCGAATCATTAGGTTTATGTAAAGTGTCGTATTTCAACGTTGCATTCGTTTTTTCGTGAAAAAATCGCAATTGAAAGTTGCCAAGTGTTAACATATTAGTGCTCGTGACTGTACGCTCTTGTCGCTGCGACAAAAGAGTAGGTACTCGCCGGTGGCGGCGGCGATGCTGATGTGACCAATTCACCTCATGGAATTAGTATGTACAGACGCCAGCACATCAAGCTACCCGAAACTGACAAATTTTCCTAATCAACTTTTAACCTTATGCTTTGACAATAAAGTTAAAAATCTACTAAAGAAATTGGACAGATTGCAGTAGCTTGATGTGCTGGCCATCTCTGTACCTGTGCTATCTAGATTCATCTACATTTTTGTTTTTGGTACTGACATTTTTGGCATTGATTGTCTCTGAGATTAGAATGCAGCTAGATTTTGAACGTTTTTAATGGGGATGAAAAGTGCCACATGCTCACTTCAGATGTCGCTACTAACACTAGTCCAACAATTTGACAGCTATATAGCTGTCGCTCTTTCTTTTACGCATATTTAACTAAAATGATATTGTAGTCTTTGCTAAAATGACCCGTTGCGCAGCGGTTGACTGATAAAATAAGGGAACCCTTGTATTGGCGAACCAAGTCTGTTTTAAATTTTCCATTGCCTACAGGCACAAGTTGTGGTGTAATATTCCTAACACAAGCAATTCCTTGCATAAAATGTGATCCAGTAACATGCATCGAAATGCCCTTTGTAATTTGAAATAAACATTTTTTTGTTCAATATATGTGTGTGTTTCAATAATCATAATAGATCAGTGCTAGGATTAACAACTTTGAAGTTTTTCAGTCAAGATCCTCGAGTTGCTTTTCAACTTCGACAAAGTTATTCCTGATTTAGTGGTGGTAGACTTCCAGTCTTCATTATAAAAGAACATAATTATAAAAGTTCATGATCTTATTGACTTTACCACTAAAGCTGCTTTTTTACCAGTGAAAGACGCTTCCCTTTACCATAGCTCGTCTTTTAGCTATGCTACACTCAAAGTCGCTTTTCTTTTTTTCATCTAGTTTTCGTTTAATTGGTGATCGACACAAGACTACTACACATACCTACACAACAATAGTGGTTTGTGAATGGAAAACAGTGACCCATGAGTCATGGGTCACGGTTGTCCGTTCTCACTAAAAGCTCGTCATGGGCCATAACGAGCTTTCAGTTTTTAAACCCATTTTTGTTCGAGTGCAATGTAAACTGAACAAAATAAAATTGGCAGAATATAGCGTCATACTTTTGCTGTATAATCTATGGCCTGGCATATCCAAACGTTGCTATTTTGCGAAGTTGCGTGGTCTTGACAGTCTGTTGACAACTTTACTTGACACTGACAAGACAACAGATGACAGTTGCAAAATATAAAAAAACTGATAATAAAAACAAGTCGGTATTAGCAAAGAAGTTAAGTTTTTGTTATTTTGTAACGGCAAATAGTAAGTTGTGAAGAAAAGGTACCATTTTAGAAGCGTATTCAATGTAAAATACAACCTACTAGTTCTAAATTGTTACCTACTAATTTAGGTAATAAACAGAATAGTGATAAAAATACAAACCAAAACGAAAATAAATTGTTTGTTGGTTTTGATTAGGTAGAATGACATCTTTTGAAAATCTGTCTTCAACTCAAGTAAGTTTTATTTCATCATTCAAATGAAGTATTGTTAAATTCTTGTTTAACAAAAGTTAAATAAACAATTGAATATCTGAATTTGGGATTAACGCCATCTATGTATGAAATAACGCACTTTCTTCAAAGCTTTGAAAGGCACGTCACTAATTTTATGAATAGTTTAAAAATAATATGATAGATGGCGCTTTACCTAATTTTGTTTTACAGAAAACTCGAGCTGCTCTGCACCGGGATGTTCGAACTATTGGCACGGAAACTTGCCATTTCCTTGGCCTGGAGATAACAAAGCCTGCTATGGAAATTGTATCAGAGCTCGTTTATAAGAAACTGTCGGTTTACGGAAGCGATTTGGAAGCTTTTGCAAAGTTCGTATTGTTTTTTCTCCTTCTTCGTGTCGCTGCCGCTGGCATGACTGTATAATAGATCTTGTTGGCCCAAAACTTCGCCACTTCCACGGCGTCGTCGGTGGCAGCGCCGAGGTCACCTTGACTGCATGTTTTAGGACACAGAGGGCAGGTTAGGAGGATTTTCTCCTAATTATTTATTAATTAAATTGAATTATTTATTATAATGGAACAATTTCTTTCATTTCAATTTCCACGTTTTAATAATGCCTATTTTGGTTTCAGACATGCGAAACGATCGACAATCAATGCAGACGATGTTAAACTCCTAGTGAGACGTTGCCCTTCTCTGGTAAACTATCACCTACTTGAGCTAAAACTCGCTTTGCAGGTTGATACCATTCTATAGGCGGGAATAGGCAGGGACCTACGCCCCTGGTTGTAGAAGTCTTCAAATAGTTTCAATTCGAACCAGCAGTTCCTGAGATTAGCGCGTTCAAACTAACAAACTCTTCAGCTTTAATAGATGCATATTCATAACTTCATGCCTGTTTTCCCTGAAGTGTTTGGCAGAGGTGTATCTACATATATTATAGATAGGTTTTTTTATTAGCCGTTGATGTCCCACCGCTGGGCAAAGGCCTCCCACCGCTCAGTCCAGAGCTGCCAAGGACCAATTTTGGGCCTAGGTAGGTATATCTACCCATATTTAAATACATTATTACACGTTGGAAACGTAATCGCAATTTAGACTACATAAGCAACTTTAAAAAAAAAAGCAAAACAAGATGTATAAAATCTCATCATCATCATCATCTGCCTAGCCTTTCCCCAACTAAGTTGGGGTCGGCTTCCAATCTAGCCGGATCCAGCTGAATACCAGTATTGTAAATGGAGCGACTGCCTATCTGACCTCCACAACCCAGTTACTGGGTAACACCCCCCTTGGTAGGACTGTTTGTGGTGGTTGTTGGGTGTGGTTGTGGTGTGTGGTGGTTGTTCTATGAAATCTGTCATGATAAATTACAATTTCTGTTCCACGCGTCTTGTTGTGTCGTATAGATAATTACCTAGATGAAACAGGTACCTTTTTTTTTTTTTTTTTAATTAGCCTGCGCTGTCCCACTCCTGGGCAAAGGCCTCCCTCCACTCCTTCCATCTCTCGCGAGCCCGCGCGTCCTCCTTCCAGTCTTGGTGGAACCTATCCAGCTCGTCCCGCCATCTCCTACGTGGTCTGCCACGACCCCGCCTCACTGTGTCAGGACACCAATTCTGCGCTATTTGGGCCCACAGTTTGTCCGGCATGCGGCATGATGAAATAGGTGATATTGAAATGACCTAGATGAAATAGGTACCTACTCTTTAATAAATGCGCCACGTATTTTCTCTTTCGAATGCTTTACCTTATTTTGGGTTGCTAACTCGGCTTGGTAACACAAAGATTGTATTCAATGTGCATGTCCTAAGATTAATACCTGGTATAGGTAATCTCGTTGTAGTTCTTGGGTTGTAAGGTGTTAAATTTCGGTCTACGAAGTCCAAGATTTGCGGTATCGTCATATGGGCCGTTGACACCCAAAAGCAGACCATTTCAGCCACTCACTTATGTGAAACATAATTTTATTGCATATATGCATACACATGAAGCCAAAATGCAAACGTGCACTAGTAAATTATAATCGAAAACCGTCACCTCATTATGTAAAACTCCCACCTTATAAATCACTTTTAAAAAGTCACCAGTCGGTCGGTGCGAACTCAAAACCCATGAATCGGTTGCCAGTTATATTAACAACGATTTTAAATTTAAATCCGATGCTGAATCTTTAAATAGCTGTGTGATGGAGCTGTTTATTTATGCAATTGCTGTTTTCGCGTTGAAATGATATGATATGCCTAATTGACTTATTACAACATGCTGTTTGATGAACTAATCGGTTCGGCGTCACGATTTGTTGACTTGCACGCAGCTTTGTCCAACATACTAACTCAACTTAGCACGTTTAGTAGTGCCATTGGTCGTTTTGTTCTGAAATAACTGGTGTTAGAAGTGCATAAAGTACCTAATCAAGTAATCATGTACTTTAATATTGATCAATATTTTAAGAGGCAGTACTAGGCTGTCTAATCTTGCCTACACAATGGTATTCATAACATAGCTTTTGTTTTATTTAACCTTTTCATGTCTATCTCCGACACACTGAAGTAAATGTGTTCTGCTGGAGAATTGATAAATGGAATAATACTTACGTATACTGTCATAAAAGTATTGAATACATTCACTCATAATATTTCAGAAAACCCATTTAAACATAGTTGCACCAAGTCCTAAAGAAAAACGCAGAAAGACTGCAGGCAAAGCTCCAGAAACACCGGCTTCAAAGCAAAAGGAACCGGAGGTTTCGACTTCGAAACAAAAAGAGCCAGAGGCTTCGACTTCGAAACAAAAAGAGCCAGAGGCATCGACTTCGAAACGAAAAGAGCCAGAGGCTTCGACTTCCAAAGAAACAGAACCAGAGATTTCGACTTCCATACAGAAAGAAGCAGAGGATGCTAATCAGAAAGAGAAACAGGATGGAAAAGTAGAGATGAATATGGACATCGATGATATTATGATTGATTTAACATTTGATTAAAACTCATTTTGTACTACTTGTGTATTTCATTCGCTTATAAGTAAGAAAGTAAATGGAGTACCTACCAATAGACGTCGTCCCATAAATTAATGTCGAAAGTACTATGAAAATAATAATATTGTATGAAAATAATAAATTAATGGAAACACCTGTAGATAGAGTATTTTAGAAAACAAGGAACCACTAGGAAAAGTTGTTAGGAAATCATCAAATCTTTAGACTATAGAAAATATGAATTAGTTAATATATAAAGATGATATTGTTGAGGAGGCAATATACACCGAGATCCAGATGGAGAGAATGATAGAGATGAATACTAGAAAAAGACGTATTGTGCCCGCTACCTCCAGAACATTTGTTATCTTAAACAACAGGCTAATTATTGTGATTGTTTTCTACAATTTCTTCAATGTTTTACTTCTTTCTGCTGAAGTACAGTCACGAGCATAAGTATGTATATACTTGGCATATTTTATCAGCACCCTAATTGCGTAAGACACTATCAACCACAATCTAAATAATTTTGAAGGATATTGCTAATCCATTGCTTATCTTATGAATGTTCGTGAACAACGCAATGAATGTTGTTGAACTGTCAAAATGAAAATCATCCCTAATGTAATGTTAGTGTTACGCAAATACCACGCAGGTACATTCACAGTCATATCCGTACCAACACCGATCTTATGGAGAGTGAAATGAGCAAAGCAAAACACAGGTTCGCCGCGGGTCGAGTCACCGCGCTCGCCAAAAAACTCGTTATAACGAAACACAATTACCATGGCACAGTGAAACGTGTGGAGTAGATAGATAAACGGTTATAATTAATGATGGTTAATAATGTTGGTGATAAGTACTATGGCAATTGCATGCAGCTGAGATGAGAATGTTAAGAGGGATGTGTGGTCGTTACACGAATGGATAGAATAAAAAACCGGGCAAGAGCGAGTCGGACTCGCGCACCGAGGGTTCCGTACCATCATATGTTTTTTTCCTGTAATCTTTACATAAACTTCTATCACATAGAATCATTTCAGATTTTTCTCTTTGCAAACTTTGGATATAAGGGGGGGGGGGGGGGGACGGTGCTTTTTTTAAATTTTTCATCAAAAGTCGAAAACTGCCAAAAAAAAAATGTTTGAGAATGTGCAAACTGCGCTCTTTCATTGATACCCAACATGGTAGCCCCACTTCGAATTTTTGAGGAATGAGGAAAATGTCGTGAAGGGAGTTTTGAGTATGAATGTGTAATCTATAAGAGTAGGGGAAGACCAAAGAAGCGATGGATGGACTGTGTGAATGATAATATGGTTAGAAAGAGGGTGACTACCGAGATGACGTCTAATAGAGAAGTATGGAAGAAAAAGACATGTTGCGCCGATTCCAATTAAATTGGGTTAAGGGGAGGAGAATGATGATTATTCGTGTTGGTGAACTTTAACGATAAAGTTGAGAACCTATTAAAGAAATTTGACAGATTGTAGTAGCTTGATGTGCTGGCCTCTGTACATTGGTGGGTCCAGCAGTCTGCTCGCGTGTCTTTAGAACTCTATTAGCTACATAGCCTTCCCCATAATACGGTATATCGAAAGTTAAACGACATAATATTACGACAAACTATGCTGGTTGCAGTTAGGTAGACGGATACCATTTTATACATATTACAGGTTTCAGGAACTTTCACCTTATTTTTAGATTTTTGGAACGTTTAAAAAATATTATAATTTAACTTTTTCGGTTACTACTAGGTATGTAAGTTCGAATCCATTATTTATTGAAACTCATAAACCTGAAGAAAAGTAACACAACACCACTCCACCGCACCAGCTGTCCACGGTAGTTAATTACTCCTATAACGACAGTTAGAGCATAATGAGATTTTTGCAATTCAACAGTAGCACATTACAGGGTGCTGTTTGTCAACTTCCCCCACCCTCACCCCCACTGACCACCCCCTGGCCGTAGGGGGAAGTTATTAGGCGGCTTTGTTAATGAATTTCATGTAGGGTAAACACATATATCAGGTATGTACCTAGAGGTATAAATGAGTTATGTCGCTGAGGTCACATGTCTGATTGTTGGGAACCCGCGAGCTTTTATTTTTCTAAAATGCTGCGTGTGTCTGTAGATACCTACATACTAAAGCTGTTCATTGGGATTTGCGAATGAATTCGACGAATGAAAGTGTGCATTATAATCACCGATTCGCATCATAGGTAGCGATCAGGAACTTAGCTTTGTGACGCCCTAAGCTGAAAGACAAAAATTGTAGGTACCTACCTTTTGTTTTTTTTTTCAGTCCCTCTCCTAAAGTTAGAGCTTCGCAGAATCTTTAAAATGTTTGACTTGTGGTTACTTTCTGACCACTAAAAACAGTCCACCACGATAACTACGCAATCTACCCCTCTTACTCAACTAGCCAAAAAAAAAGCTTCCATAGATTTTACCATCAATTAGGCTTCTCTAATTATCGGCGGTGTCCCCCAGACGGCCGATGAATATGCACGAGACATCAGACAGTCCCCTAAAGCACACTTAGGCTAATGTTAACAGCTACTTTCTGAATATATTTGATATCGGTCCAAATGTTGCTTGGTTCTCTTTGGAGTCAATGGTTTTAATGGTTTTGTCCGGTTGTAAGTTTACTTCACCGTGCTTTTAAACACGGTTTCAAACTTTGAAAGGAAAATAAAGAAAATACGTTTATATACGGTAAACAGGACACTGTGAAGGAACATAAACACAAATAAATACATACAGGTCAAACACATAACCCTCGTTTTGGCCTTCGCCGCAGTCGGGTAAAAAAAACAAGTTCGGGGAAAATATGCGTCACATCTACGCAAAGCGGCCATCGCTCAGCAAAATGCTACGACACTATGCGAGACAGCCCCAGCGCTGGGTTTCAGTGACAGCAACTTTTTGTTGTAATGTTCTACGAATGTTTGAGAACATTCATGTCGTCGCCCTCGATTCACAAGAGGAAAAGCGGGAAAGCAGAAAAAATCATTGTACGTAAAGGGATTTTTGACATCCCTTTTTTCCCCTTTTTAGCACTAAGGCGCCAGGGATGATAAAATCCCCGACCCCTTGATCATTTTCATGATCATGATTATGATATTAGTTACATGATCAGACACTAAGTATGTGACAAACAAGCGTTGATATAAAGTTTCCTTATAGAATCCTGTTAGTCCTCTCAGTCCGCTCTTTACGTATCACAGAACACATCTTCACCCCCTAAAAACTCCCTATTTAATAAACCATCATAATAACTCCAATCACGACGATCCCACACCATCATCGTTAACCAATCACCAGCCTGACGTTGTTGTAACGTAAAAAAACTAGTCTAATTAAATGCCAATAATCTCAAACGCTCGCGTTGAACAAGCAAAAAGCAAATCGGCCACATCCATCACACAAAGCGGGTGAGAGTACTGAGCAGGCTACCTGGCTACCTGTGGCCGCCTACCTAGTAGAGCTAGGAGATAGGCCTCCGGTGCTCATTAAAATATGTAAATGCCTGCCGAGACATTACGCAGATAGGTGCTTCTGACTTATTGACTGGACCGCGTTATGTGAGCTTTGTGGGTGACGAAGTAGTTCGATTGGGATTTGGAAGTTTTTTTTTTGACTGATCTGGTAGTGATGCGGACTTTTTTTTTGCCTTGTGAGTTCACCAAGCCAGCCAGGATTATTCATTTATCAGCCAGCAAAATGTTGGTTAAAATTAACTTTCATTTAGTTGGTAAATGTAGGTAATGGAAAAACCAGTACCTATAGTGCTGGAAATCTGTCAAATATTTGGGGTATTCCTCGAAAGGCACCAACTTTGAAACGCACCAAATGAAACGGTTTAATCGTTTATGCATTTCGAGGAATAACTAACCAAATTAAAGAAAATTGTAACAATTCGGCCCTAATTTTAGATCCAAAATTACCTGCATTCCATAACTTAAGTCAAAAAGGATTATGTTCACATGTCGAATCCAAATTAAGTGAAGGTGACATCAGGGGTGCGGCCAGGATACTTTTCAGCAGCGATGTGGTGGCGCCTTACTCTCCAGAAACACTAACAGCTCTAGAGAGTAAACATCCAGCGCCTGCGGATGGTCTCACCTTTCCCGACCCCCCCGACCCTCCCGACCTAAATTCAACCTTCCTCAACGTTTCGGCCCCCCAGTTGTTTGCAGCCGTGAGCTCCTTCCGAAGTGGTTCCGCCGGCGGCCTCGACGGCCTGACTCCACAACACCTAAAGGATCTGTTGAGTTCAGGCGCCGGGGAAGCTGGTGAGTCGCTTTTGAAGGAGCTTGCGGCCATGATTAACCTCATGCTTACCGGTGGTGTGAACGAGGCCGTCGTCGATGTCTTGTACGGGGCCAATCTATGTGCCCTGCGCAAGAGAGACGGCGGCATTCGTCCCATCGCCGTCGGGTGCACCTACAGGCGTACGGCAGCTAAAATTTGCTGTAAGCTATACAGCGAATCGCTTACAGCTAAATTTCAGCCCCTGCAGCTTGGTTTTGGCTCGAAAGGGGGCTGTGAGGCTGCCGTACATGCCCTTTCAACATTTTTAAAGTCCAACAAAGGTGAGGTCATCCTCAAGGTTGACGTTAAGAATGCCTTTAACTCTGTGAACAGGGACACTTTGTTGGCTGAAGTCAAAAAGGAACTACCCGAAATTTATGGTTTTATGTGGCAATGTTACAGGTACCCTTCCAAATTATTATACAAGGACAATGTTTTGAAATCTGCAGTTGGTTGCCAACAAGGTGACCCTCTCGGGCCAGTCATTTTCAGTTTGGCTATTCATCCAATTATTCAGAAACTAAATTCAAAATTTAACGTGTGGTATTTAGACGATGGAACGCTAGGAGGTGACGTAGACACTGTTTTGAAAGATCTTCAACTCCTCAAACAGGAATTTCAATCTATTGGCTTGGACCTTAACCCCTCAAAATGTGAACTTTACCTTTCTGACATTACCGACAGACAATTGACTCTAGATAAATTTAATGCAATAGCCCCACAAATCAAAATTTTAGACAAAAGTTCACTGCACCTCCTAGGTTCCCCGATTTTCGAAGATAGTTTTACTCCTTTCATCGACGAAAAAATTCAAAATTTCAACGAGATTTCGGACAGACTCTCCAAAATTAATTTACATTCGGCATTCACCCTGATTAGATATTGTTGTTTTGGCCCAAATTTTATGTATTTTCTACGCTCTTCCACTTTATGGAAGCAACCACACCTCTTGGACAAAATTGACCAAATTATTCGCAGCACGCTAACGTCCATTCTAAATGTGGCCTTGGACGACCGAGCGTGGCTTCAAGCCACACTACCCATCCGTTTTGGTGGCCTCGGCGTCCGCAAAATTACCAGTATTAGCTTACCGGCGTTCCTGTCTTCTGTCCACAGCACTGAAAAGTTGACCGGGAAAATTTTAGCCCCTTGCCTAGTCGACTCTGAAGTGCCGTGCTTGACCGACGCGGTGAACGCCTGGAAAGCGGCTTGCCCGGATACAGATCGGCCCGTAAACCCATCTTCCCAGAGACAGTGGGATGAGCCGCTCTGCAGGTTGGTACGGAATAATCTTATTAATACGTCCACCAATTCTGCTGAGCGTGCTCGCCTGCTGGCTGTGGGTGAGTGGGAGTCGGGTCTCTGGCTTCAAGCACTCCCGTCACCCAACATAGGCACTATGCTGGGTGACACCACCTTCCGGCTCGCTACCTGTCTGCGTTTGGGCGCTCCTTGCGGGGCTCCGCATCGCTGTCAGTGCGGTGAAGCTGTCGACTGCCTCGGGCACCATGGCCTATCTTGTAGTAGGAGCGCAGGCCGGATAGCACGGCACGCCAGCATTAATGACATCATCCGCCGTGCTCTTGTCACCGCCGGGGTGCCAGCTGTTTTAGAACCCAACGGCCTGGCACGCGACGATGGGAAGAGACCAGACGGAATGACCATAATGCCCTGGAAGTTAGGCAGACCTTTGGTGTGGGATGCAACATGTGTCGACACCCTTGCGCCATCCCATCTTCCTAGCACGGTGGGCTGTGCTGGGGCGGCTGCTGCAGGTGCAGAAAACCTCAAACGGCGAAAATATTCCAACCTGATTGGGAATAATTATATGTTCGAGCCGTTTGGGGTTGAAACACTAGGGCCATGGGGTCCGAGTGCCCACTTGGTTTTTCGAGATATCGCCAAGCGGTTAGTCGACTCTTCACGTGACCAGAGGGCTGGCCTATTTCTTGGCCAAAGAATTAGCATTGCCATACAACGTGGCAATGCTGCCAGCCTTTTGGGCACTGTTCCTGTTGACAGCGATGCGGACGAATTTTTTGATGCCCTATGATCATTTTGCTAATTTTTTTTTCATATAAATGTACATATTATTATTATTTTAAATAGATATTATAATATTTTAATTTTGATTATTATTTAATTATTTTTTTCGAGGAAAACTTTTGGTGCGTTTCAAAGTTGGTGCGTTTCGAGGAATACCCCAAAGATTTTACAAGTGAGGACATAACTATAATGTAGCTAAGTGCCTAGATTTCCGGGTTAAACACGCTAGACTAGACCGGAATCCGTCAATTGTTCTAAAATTGGACAAGCAATCCATCATGAGCTTACCCGTTTCAAATTAAATGACTCCATCGATCTTTTGGTACGATATGATTAGCTAAATGATGTCATTCTGGATAGTAATGGCTGTATTTATCTCATCGGTGCGGTTCAGCCAAGTTTAAGGTCGTATCGTTTTTTACAAGTACAGCAAGGTATCGTTGATCAGGCACCAATATACAAGAAGAGATATCCTCAAAATCTCAGCAGTCCATTACTTCGATGCGACATCATTTTGACTCGCGGCTTTCTTGCCCGAATCTTTCGCGTACGATTCCCAACCCAACACAGCCAAAACCGAAAACAATGAGACCTCATCATTCTCCTGCCCTAATTCAAATTTATTTGGAGTGGGCGCAACACGATATCTTCCCTGCAAGTCTTCATATCTGTAGTCAACCCCTATTCAGCCATAATATCATCGAATATGACACCTGTGGTCCAAAAAAACTGACATCTCCAAGATCTTCCCTAATACAATCAACGTTATCCTCTCTCGCATATACACATCCTCTTCGAGTAGAGAACGCATTACTCGCTAGCAGGGCACCTACCGCGCGCAACTATTTAGTATCATTACAAATGTCCCTCGCCGCGTCCGTGTGTCCGTCCGTCTGTCTGTGTGCGCTTGAGAGCTACCGTTCCTTATTAATAAGGAGTATTGGATGGTTTAGGTGTATGGAGGAGGCTTCAGAATGCTGATTTCGAAGATGGGACTTGATTCGAAGATGTGTTTAGTAAAGGTGGAGTTGGGCAGGAATTGTTTTAGCCAGCTGTAGCGCTGAAATTGCAAGAGAAGCAGTGGATAAGAAGGACAATTGCCTCCTTCGACATCGTCTTGGTTTAGGAGAATTTCGGGATCAGAACCGTAATAGTTTCAGATAAGATCGCAATAACAAGTTTTTGTAGATGTCCCTTGAAAAATTAAAGCCATACCGTGTCATTCCATAAGCCAGTGCTGGTTAAATTTAGCACTGTTCTGGACTGAACTGCGCTTCGCTTTTGCTTAAATACTGTACAAAGCTCCAAAGAGGTGTGAAAATAATTACGTCACGTTTAGTGCCAATAAATATTCCTGTTTTATTTCTTTTTTTTTCTAATTAAGGGAATGAGTTTTACAGAAACCTTCCATATGATCAACAGCCTAGAACTAGGTGCCTATTTCTTCCTACTGTTACAGTTCTCCAAAAGGTGAAAGCGGTCTCCTTACAACGGGTTATCCGTTCGTTACCGAGTCGCTGAGGTAAGCAAGAGTGTTGTTTTGTTCCGTCCTCCGTCCCCGTCATTACGTACCTTTCAGCTCATTACGAGAACAGATCACTCGCTTAATTTGTGCATTTCCGATCTACAGATATTCAAATTTCAACCCTAATGACGCACGGGAAATGTTAATAAAATGTTAATGCCACGAAAGCGGTTGTCTCTCTCGCAATAAGTGACAGATTTGCTTGACAGCCCCAGGCTCGTTTGTTGCTATGTATGAATAAGTCACGATTTTGCTTTTTTGTTGGAACTAGATAGGTATATTTTAAATGATTGGTTTTAGAACCGGAGTTGTGGCATTTGGAGTATTTTAATGAGTTATTATATCGCTGATATTGATTTTGTTTTATGAATATTTTAGCCGTTATTGTTGGTTTCGTTTGTTTGGAAATTTGAATTTCTTAATTATGAATTTTACTAACCTATTATGGAAATCTTATGCTCCTTTCAATAACAAAATCAAATTTTAATATTTCAAAAAGCGGTATGGCAGACCCACAAAACTTTCAGCACAGTAGGATAACTGGTAAGTTTACATACACCACTCTGCACCATTTTGAAGGACAATAATAATCCATTGCTTTATATGTTCGTAAAATTTGTCTGCTCAACAACGTAAATAACGCAATGAATGTTGTTGAACTGTCAAAATGAAATCCATTCCTACTGTTAGTGTTTACGCAATTATCTCACAGGCCCAATAGCCAAGCGTTTGACCAGCATTGGCTGTGGATGGTTCCTAGCGAGTCATACTTACCCAAGGATGACAGTCTAGAAAATCCTGCTAATTATATAGGTAACACTGGTTGGTATTATATAAGTACTGTTTACTCAAGCACGTTAAGCCAGTGGTCCCGGCTGTCATTCGTTGATCTTTGACAGTTGTTACGGGTTGTCAGAAGCCCGAAAGTCTAACATCCATTGTTACCAAGGGATATCGCATCACCCAGTAACTGCGTTGAGGAGGTCAGGTAGGCAGTCGCTCCATGAAAAATACTGGCACTCAGCTACATACGGTTAGACTGTAAGCCGACCCCAATAGGAAAAGGTTAATAGATGATAATTGTAGGTTAATTGATAGTTTACTCTCCCATAGTTTTTAGTATTTGTTGTTATAGCGACAACAGAAATACATCATCTCTGAAAATTTCAACTGTCTAACTATCACGGTTCATGAGATACAGCCTGGTGACAGACGGAAAGCGGAGCCAGTAATAGGGTCCCGTTTTACTCTGTGGGTACGGAACCCTAAAAACTATATTTTTGACATGGACACGCTAAGAAGAAGATTCGAACGCAGTGATGATGCCTGCCTGCACCATACGTACCACAATGGAACATCTCTGATTATTCCAGACAGCGTCTACAACTTTTTTGTCCTTCTAATATAGACAGAAAAGACTATGACAGTTACAGCCTAACAACTCTATTACGATAACGGCCAGAAGTTCCTAGAATTGATTTTAACTACACATGAGTAGGTATCATACAGAGACCAAACTTCATACAGTTACGTTGCGATAGAAACACTACCACAGACAGCGTTACCGTGTTTCCATTTGAAAGGTGTAGATAAGTGTCGGTGTAGTTACATACAAGTCAGCAGTCATTTCAGCTTTTTATCTGGGATGGCGACGCAGCTGCCATGCAAAATAAAAATCAAAAGTCATTTATTCAAACTAGGCTGAGAATCAGCACTTTTCAAACGTCAAAATTACAAAAGACAGTCCCCCAAAACGCCCGGCCTTCACCACTTCCTAGTGCTTTTGCTGGGGAGAAGAAGTGGCGCAACAAACTCCCCAGCAGCACAGCTGTCCCTGTCTGTTCAGTTAGAAAATACTTGAATGTAGACAAGTATGCAAAGTAATTAACATTACAGGACACAGAACATTAAATTAAATTATTTGCTTTATTTTAGCTAGCCACAGGTGTTGCAGAATAACAGCCGGTCTATTCAGTAAAACCCTGAAAATGTAGGTGAAGTAAGTTGTTATTGCCTGGCCCTGAGGGGCAATTCTCGCAATTTTAAGAACGTTCAAATTAGTCTGATCTCAGGCTCAATCTGCCAAAAATACCTCTAATTTCCCTACATTTTTGACATTTGTTTGTCGCCAAGATGATACTGCGACTACATTTTGAACGTTTTACATTACGAGAATTGGCCTTCTGATGCTAAGGATTCACAATGTTGACAGCTAACTGCACGTTAGTTTTCGCGGTGAGGTTTTTAGAGAATAAATCGGTAGATTGTTCATAGGTGTCGGTGACTTTACCATCAGATTGGCCGCCTTCTCGATTGGTATCCATTCATGTTTAAACACGGTTTTGTGTGTCCGAAAGTAAACATGCACACATAATTATATCCATTAGGCACTTTTGTACAGTTTTTACATGTGCATAAAATTGTAATAAATAAATAAATAGGTATATCTATGTGTCGTGCGATTGTATGAAGCTTAGTCTCTGTTGCATTATATACTCCTGTGCACTGTACCTACTTTTAAACAAGGTGTCGAATCTTGTGCAAGTTATAAGGCGACTTGGAGAAATGGTCTTATAAGGTTTGTCTAACTACCTGCCGCTACTGCGTCATTGCAATCTGTAAATTCAACACCATAATATTGCTCTACATATAGCATTAGAGTTGTCTACTTCTGATGGACACGATAACTTGAGCTTGGAGTAAGATTTTGTGCATGCAGCTTCGCCCGCGTGGTATGTCGATAAAAAGTAGCATAATTATGTGCTTCCCTAGGGTTCAAAGTATTCCCATACCAAATTTCATCAAAATCGGTCCAGCCGTTTTGTAGATTAGCCGGAGCAAAACGACAATTTTTTTTAAATTGTTTTTTGTCCTAAGTACTGTATATACTTTCATATATACTTTCCTATATACTGGTATTCAGCTGCGTCTGATTAGACTGGAAACCAACCCCAACATAGTTGGGAAAAGGCTAGGCAGATGATGATGAGGATGACAGACACTTCAATTTTATTTATTTGTATAGATGTATAGGTGGGAACTAGGACCAAAAAGTACAAAAAAGTAGGTAAGATATATGTAGGTTCCAATGTCTAGATATTTCGGCTAGTGGTGGCATCAAAATTAAAAATAAGACAAAATTTTTTTCTTTGTGTCAATTCTTGAAAAGGACAGAACATCATAGCTTTTTACAAAAGGCGCATAGAACCTTTGCTGTGTCCTCCTTACACGCTATAATAATATCACTAGCTGTTCCCACTGCTGGAACACAGGCTTCATCTCGGTTAGAGCAGTGGACCATAATCCACCACGCGGGCCCAGTGCGAGTTGGTAGAATTGTCACATGTCTTCGATTTTTTGGTTCTAGAGCATGCCGGTTTCCTTACGATGTTTTCTTCCACAGTTTTGAGAGCAGCGGTGCTATTCTGTAAAAATCTCACCGTGAAAACTTAGGTGAAGTGAGCGTGGAGTGAGCTGTCAATAGTGTCAATTCCTAGCAAAAACAAACTCACTTCACCTAAGTTTTCACGGTGAGATTTTTACAGAATCGACCGGCAGTGGTGATGAAATAATTTATTTACACAAAGTAAAGCGCCTGTTTGGATACTAACCCACGACCTACAACTCGTAATGTCGTGGCCGTTACCACTGAGTAACTGTATAATAATCTCTGCGTGCTTCGCCTCAGGACAAATGGCGAATGAGACATAATAATTATATTATGAAATATTAAGACACGCTTCTGTTTTGTTATTTATTAATATTAAGTAACTACTATTATAGCGAGAGTATTATCACGATCGGACTGCTCTATTGAAAGCCATCATCTGCCTAGCCTTTTCCCAACTATGTTGGGATTGGCTTCCAGTCTAACCGAATAAAGCTGAATACCAGTATTTTACATGGAGCGACGGCCTGTCTGACCTCCACAACGGTGGCCCCTGGCACAGGCAACTGAAGGAACGCGGATGGGTTTTAGTCAGTAAAAGTCTGACACGTCCTCCCGCTCCGCCCAGAGCGGGAGAAGTTATTTGATTATTACCCAACTCAAAAAGAAGCCCCTTTGCTATAAGAATTAAGCCATTGTTGATGAAAAACGTTATTGATATGGAGATAGAGATTCCCGTGGGAGAACTGTGTGTTTGTGAAAGGTCTGCCTCACGCTGCATCACGCCTGAATACCCAGTAGGGTTAGGCAGAAGTGTACCTACCTATAGTAATAATAGTACCTACAGTAGTAGTAGTGTGTATGTAGTGTGTGTAGTAGTGTAGTAGTAGTGTGGTGTAGTGTGTGTAGTCATATTAATATTGTATTGTATGTGTTTCTAAGGGCCTTGATGCCTGAAATAAATGGATAAATAAATAAAATAAAATAAATAGTACACGTCTCACGTAATAAGGGGCAAGCCTATTGCCATGAACTGGACACACATCCAGACTCCGGGCTGCTACTGAGAAATTCCAGATGGAAAAACTCAAAAAATTTTGGGCCCAACCCGGGATCAAACCCTCATGCTGAGTAGTAGCGCTTTCGAACACTTTTTTTTTTAGCCGTTACTGTCCCACACTGGGCAAAGGCCTCCCTACTGTCCTCCCACCTCTCACTCCAGAGCTGCCCCGGACCAATATTTATTAAAGGAGTCCAGCTAATCCCGCCATCTTCGTCTGGGCCTGCCGCGATGTCGTTTGCCATTTAGCGGGACCCACTGGGTCGTAAGTTTGGCCCATTGATCGTCCGATATGCAGCAGATGTGTCCAGTCCAATTCCACTTAGGCGTGGCAGCTTTCCGAGTAACATCAGTTATTTTAGTGATGGAACGGATTGTTGTATTCTAAACCCGGTCCATATCATAATCTGGATGAAAGCCATCTAAATCAGAAGTCAGGTACAGTCAACAAAAGAGATAAATATGCAGGATCGTCGGATATAGTTGAAGTTTAGTAAGAAACCGATGGATGTTGTCGACTGAAATTGAATTCGATAAAAGAGCTGTTTGTTTTTTATTAACAAAATTAAATTTTATTCTAGAACATCCATCCAGATTTTTTTTTTTTTTTTTATAAAAACGATGCCCCACACTAGGAATTTCTCCTGTATCGTGGGTGCGTTTACAAACATTTAAATTCACGTACACAAACAGCCAGACCCGGAACAACTACTTGTAGGTCATACAAATTTTTGTTCCGTGCGGGAATCGAACCCGCGACACGCAGCGCAGCAGTCAATCGCTTAACCGCTGCGCCAACCGTGCCGTCGCTATTCGAAGATTGATAGTGTGTTACGCAGGGTGCTGCTCTTTCACAAGAAGTTTATACAAGCTTTGCAACTAAAATAGCAACAAGATTCCAGAATCGCAAAACAACCAAAATCCGACGAAATTCCTATATATTTCTGTTACGAATTAATTAGCTGATAGTTAGCTTAATGGATTCAAAAGTAAAGATAACTTTAATAAGCCTGGATTTGAATAAAGCGTCCCACGCGTAAGTAATACTGCCCGGCTGCTAACAGATATTCGCTGCTTGAATAATTCATTATAATCAATGCACTTATACCAAGTCCCGTTTTATACTAAATTACTTGTAATTGTATCGGTTTGTGTACTGTTTCGTGTGGGGGAAAGCTTTAGAAATCGTGAATGGCACGGATTTACCTGTTGGGGGCTAAAATGTTCTATGGCGAATATTTTATTGATATCTGCCCGTCGTCGTGGAAGAAGACTTCTGGACGCAGGACGTGGTGTTACGTCGCTTCCGCGGACAAGTACCACAGGACTGCTCAAGAGTTAGCTAGTGAAGTACTGTTTTATAATAAGAATATGTATGTTTAGGTTAAGGTGTTTATGCATGGGCCTGCGTCGCCTGAAATTAATGAATTTATAATTAATAATAATAATAATTTTTGGTTGATTCAAACAAATGGTGACACTTAGTGGTGGTTCTAACAGCTATTTTTTTTTGCGGATTGGAAATCATCAAATGACTACAGGCTCTTCAGACTCTCACTGACTAAAACCCACCCGTGTTCCTTCCTTAGTTAGCCCTTTATGTTCCGGGCCAGCGGTAACCCTTTCGGACAATCCTGCTAACAAACTGAATACCTGCAGTCACCTTTGAGATATTTAATACGGTCTACCTACCTACCTAACAGCTTTGTAAAGCATTGTAAGGAAACCGGCATGTCCTGGAACCAGAAATTCGAAGACATGTGACATCTAGCAACCCGCACTGGGCCCGCGTGGTGGATTACAGTCCACTCCTTCTTACAGAGAGGAGGCCTGTGTCCCAGCAGTGGGATCAGTGTAGGCTGATTATGCATAGTAGTGATGTTCTTCTTCGTGTCGCTGGCATGACAGTTTTTCAAATCTTGTTGGCCCAAAATTCGCCACTTTCATAGCGTGGTCGGTGGCAGCGCAGAGGTCACTTTGACTGCTTGTTTGAAAGTGGTAATGACTAAGACCCGGCGCCCACTATCGGCATCGGCACGGCTGCGGCTGAGGATTTTTATGCCACAAATAGAAATATAACTTAATAGTATGACAATAAAAATTAAATTTCAATGACACGGTATGTCGGATACCCTATCTTTATTTTTGCATCTACGATGATTATTATCACTGAAATTTCAATTTTATCGTCATACAATAAAGTTAAATTTTTATTAGTCGCATAAAAATCCTCAGCCGTGCCTATGCCGGATACAGGGCGCCGGGCCTAAAAGGAAATGCAACGAAAATAATAATAATAGATTGAGGGCTGATTTTTCAATCGACAAATTTTTTTTATTCGTGGAATAAAATTGACGTCTGACAGTTTTTGTATGGAAGAATCGTCAAAAATTCAAAATTATTCCTCCGGTAAAATTATCTGGAGTTGGAAAAATCAGCCCTAAGAGAAGGATGATATTGATAGTTTCAAATCAGTGATCAATGTTTTGTTCAAAAGTTTCTTTACTTACTTTAAAAGCCAAGTCCAAGTGGTACTTTTACAGTCTGATATTTAAATTAAAGGGTTAATTGCATAACACACTAAAATTAGGAATGTAATGTCTACAGGTAGCCAAAACACTGCTCACCCAGCCAAAATAATTTCACCCGGCCATGAACGGAAAGCAATATGGTGGTTAGCCGCTGAAAATTTGTAAAAAGAAACAGAAAAAACAAAAAAATCCTTTGACTTCCGCGAGTTTGATTGGCTTGGGAGTGGCATTGTCCTCGATAAAGGACGTTAGGCTCGTTTCTGTCACGTGGGAACTGGGAACTAGTTTATAGGTAGGTAGTGGTGGAGGGATAGTTTGTATGATGGACGGTTAATAACTTTCTGTCATCGAGAATTTAACATACATCGTATTTGCGTAACACACACAATCTGAATAATTTTGAAGGATAATCGCTAATCGAACTAAACAACGTAAATAACGCAATGAATAATTATTTAAGTCACGGCTAATAGCCGAAGTGCGGCTACACCTAGTTTTAGCCGGCCAAAGTGCGGCTACACCAAGTTTTAGACGGCCGAAGTGGGGCTATACCTAGTTTTAGCCGGCCACATGCGGTTCGTGTGTATTTCGGGAGACGACATAGGATGCAAGAGCGAGCGAAGGGCACCCCGAGGTTCGGTTTGGTTAGGTTCCTTTAAACCCCTTACACAGAAATAGGAGCCCCGCGAAGCGGGGCTCTGTCGACGTAGGATGCAAGAGCGAGGGAAGGGCACCCCGAGGTTAGATTTGGTTAAAACTAGGTGTAGCCGCACTTCGGTCATTGGCCGTAACATTAAATAACGCAATTAATGTTGTTGTACTGTCAAAATGAAAGCCATTGCTACTGTTAGTGTTTTACGCAATAACCCTGCATGACAAAACGTCTCCTGTCTAGATCATAATATTATTAAAGTACAGACGCCAGCACATCAAGCTACCCCGAACTGTCAAATTTTCCCAATCAACTTCGAACCTTATACTTCAGCGATAAAGTTGAAAATCTATTAAAGAAATTTGACAGATTGTAGTAGCTTGATGTGCTGGCGTCTGTACCTACGTGTAAAGATAATCTAGTCGTCAAGTATAGTGACGGGCATGACCGCCCAAGGTTTTGTGTACTCTCTCAGACGTCATCACTAGTGAATACTGTTTTAATGGGCCCCCCACACCCAAAATATTTTTAAACCTAACTGTCATCTCTCCCCAAATATACGTACAGTCAACAAAGGAGTTAAGTATACAGGAGCGTCGGATATAGTTAAAGTTTACTAACAAACCGATGGATTTTCTGGACTGAAATTTAATTTAATAAATGAGCTGTTTGTTTTCTATTAATAAACTAAAATTTTATCCGAGAATATCCATCGGTTTCTTAGTAAACTTCAACAATATCCGACGCTCCTGTATACTTAACTCCTTAGTTGACTGTACCTACTTAAGGGACTTACAGGACCTAAACACAAAAAACACAAGTTTTAGAAACAATCTAAATATACAAAAATTCAAAGTCTGACTGACTGATATAACAACGCACAGCCTAAACCGCTGGTCCTAGAGACATGAAATTTGGAGGGTGTGTTCTTTGTGAAGAATAGGTATCCAATAAGAAAGGGTTTTTCGAAATTCCACCCCTAAGAGGGTGAAATTTCACGCGAACGAAGTCGCGGGCATAAGCTAGTAATGACCGACTACAGTAAACAAAATCAGAAAAATACATGATATTCTTCAGGATATATGCTAAGTAGATAGTGTGTTGAAAACATAATACAACTATTTGATGCGATAGAAAAAAAAATCATGAAGATACCTCTATAAACTTTCTTTTTACCATAGAAACCATACTAATAATACAATCATTCTCATTTTTTGTCAGATTATTCTACAAGCAACATACTAACTAGTGTTTTATTTTTTTTAGTCCAAACAATAGATTTCTTGTAGGTAATTGAATAATTACTTCATATTTTGCAATAGAGCAGTGGTGGCCAAGTGGTAACGGCCGCGACTTACGAGTTGTAGGTCGTAGGTTCGAACCCAGACAGGCGCTTTACTTTGTGTAAATTATTTCATCACCACTGCTCTCAAAACGGTGAAGGAAAACATCGTGAGGAAACCGGCATGTCCTAGAACCAAAAATTCGAAGACATGTGACATCTGCCAACCCGCACTGGGCCCGCGTGGTGGATTACGGCCCACTCCCTCTCACTGAGAGGAGGCCAGTGTCCCAGCAGTGGGAACATTATAGGCTGATTATGGTATGGTATGGTATTTTGCAATAAATTACCAGCGTTGTGTGATCGCGCTTCTCTTTCTTTTCTATGCAGTCCGACAGTGACCGCGCTTTAGGTCATGTAAGCCCCTTAAATGCATATCATCACTGATTCCTCCCCTTAAAAGAGGTGTAATCATAGTGCAGACTTCCATCGTTAATATAAATATGTATGCGTAATCAATCTGATCCCACTCAGCGCTGGTCGCCAACTGGCATTGACATTTTTTGGTTTAAGCTTAATTATTTACAAAATAGTGAAAAAGTTTGAGCCCGTGATGGTTTAGTGGATGAAGGGGTGGAAAGTGTGGGTTTGATTTCTAGCTACTTTGTTTGGTGATTGTAGGTATTAAACTAAAAGATACTAAGTATGTAAAGATGATGACATGATGATGTGTGGAAAGATGCATTGTGTTATTGTACTGTGTTTTGTTTGTTAATTTTATTGCTTTCTCGTGTTTACATATTTTTTATTGTAGTTTACCTACTTAAGAACCTATGTATGTCTCACTATTTAGTTTGTAAATTGCTTTGTACAATAATAATAATAATGATTTTTATTTCGGACCAAAGAATCCATAGAGCCAATGCCTTGGAATTATATTTTGTAAAATGTTGTGCATGTAAACTTAAATACTTAAATAAATTATTACCTGCCTTTAGGTAGAGTAGGTACATTCATTTCATTATTCATTAGGCTGAAAAATGCTGGTTGGGTGTCTGTTAAAGCATTGAAAATATAGTAAATAACGAACGAACTTCTAATAAAAAAATTAATGAGAAACGTGATTTGTAAACTAAATATTAAATTATTTTCGAAAAAGAAATGGTAGTTCCTGTTTAAGAATATTTTAAGTAAAGAGTTCTATTAATCACACTAATATTGTAAAGGCGAAAGTTTGTGAGTATGTTTGTATGTTTGTTACTTCTTCACGCAAAAACTGAACGGATTTGAATGAAATTTGGCACAAAGATAGTTTATAATTAGGATTAACACATATGATACTTTTTATCCCGACTTACCACGGGATCCAAATTCATGCGGGTGAAACCGCGGGGCGCAGCTAGTAGGTATATAACTTAACTAGCAGCGCCCTGCTGCGGTTTCACCCGCATAAGTTTCGACCCGTGGGAATATTTATCGGCGGTGTGCCAAATTTGATCCAAATCGGTTCAGTAGTTTACATACAAACACACAAACTTTCGCCTTTATAATATTACTAACAGCGCCCACGGTTTCACCCGCGTAAGTTTTGATCCCGTGGGAATATCGGGATGATGATGATGATGATGATGGGACTCCCTTTTCCGCACCTAGACTCTTATTCGGTCCGTTGTGCGTGGGGATTCTGGCTAACAGAGCCAGCCTAGCTCCGCCCAAAAGCACAGAAGCTTCCTGGGAGCTTCGCAGGCTTCGGGGAGCGACCTCATTGTTCCGAGGATTTCTGCACGTTGAGAAGCCACGGCCTCGCATTCCAGGATGACGTGGGCGGCTGATTCCTCGGCGTCAAGGCAGCCCCTGCAAAGGGGGCTGTCTGTGGCGCCTATGTTGAATAGATGTTTGTTAAGGAGGTTATGGCCCGTAATTGAACCTATTATTATTCTAATCTTATTTCTGCTTAGGCTGAGAAGTTTTTTGGTTAGTTGCGGGTGAATCATTGGTAAAGCCAATTTTGACTTTCGGGATAAAAAGTATTTTTGAATATCGGGATAAAAAGTATCCTATGTGTTAATCCAGAAAATAGTCTATCTATGTGCCAATTTTCATATCTTCATCAAAGTAAATATATATAAGTGGGACTAAGTAGGATTAGTGTGACTCTACAACAAACGAAAACTCGCTTCATAAACTACAAACGATAACTCACTCCATAAACGCAACACAATACAACTACCCTCATTCAATCACGCATAATATTTTCCAGCTACCCGCACTATTTAAACAATCCAAGTGAAGCTACCTCTGTAAACATGATCTGCGCACAAATGAATAATAGTTATTTTATTTTTCGATTGTCCTCTGCGGTTCGTCGAAGCTGGCTGTCCAAGAATTAATAACGAACGGTACTGGGTTCGAAACCACGACAATCTGCTGCTCTTTTTGAATGTGCACAATTTTTTTGTGCACATTTTTTTTACGTTTTTTTTCTATTCAGTGCCCGATAGTTTTTTGCGGTCGATGACCGTCCCCGCTTTTATGAATGCAATGGACTATTTTTAATGGACGCCTATGAGTTTTGGTTAACGATAATCATGTAGTTTAAATTGGATGTGTATTTTCGTTTGTTTTTAGGGTTCCGTACCAAAATGGTAAAACGAAACCCTTATGGTGAGAGTCTGTCTGTCACAGCTGGATATCTGAAGAACTACTTATGCTATCAACTTGAAATTTGGAATAGTTTTAGATGACGGTTGTCCAACTATCTATACATATAATAAATCTGTAGACGAGGCGTTTCTGTACAATGAAAATATTAAAAAAAAAAATAGTTGGGGTGTTATAGGATAACCAACAGATGCCATTTCATCAATTTTTAGAATTTTTGTCTGTTTGTCTGTTTGTCGGTTTGTCGGTTTGTCTGTTTGTCTGTTTGGATGTGACAAAATTTGATTTGAACACGTTCAACGTAAAAAGTACCAAACCAATATGGTAAATTTTTATACTCAAATATAGTGTAGAACTCGGAGTAGTAGTTAGTTTTGGTTTCATCGCAATCGCTTCACTGTATCAAAAGATATAATCAATTTAATGTATTCTACAACAACTTTCATTACGTAAGTTGGATACACGTAATGACATCTATTGGCGCTTTATAGTACTAACGAAAACATAATTATTGTGTTTATAACATTATTATGTGAATAATCACGTCATGCAGGCTTACCTATAAGATGACTATCACAGTCACTTCTGCCTGTGTTATTTGAAAAAGTAATGATAATGATTACATAATGTTGGTGGCGCTAAAAGAATTTCAAATAAAAAGTGAGGATAGTGTAAGATAATATTATGTGATGTGGTGTTCTGAGTGATAAAGATTGCAATGATAAATGATAAATGATTTTATTTTTGTAAGTAGGTTTGTACAAACACTTTTACACGTCAATCATGTTTTTTTTTTAAACTAGATGAAGTCGGCGTTTCCTATCTGACTACTCTGAGAAGAAAGGCCGAAACAAACACACACACGGGCAACTTTATTTAAGAGCTCTTTCGAGGGGCAAGCAACCTTTCTAACATTGTTAACAGAGAAGCATTTCTTAGTGACATAAGGTTTTAAGATCATATCATACTTTCATAGTTTTTGCCTTTTTTCTCGAATTTTTTAAAATTTCTTTACCATGATAATGCTTCAACGCACACCTCCAGACGGGCTGTTGATTTATTGAGTATAGGTTCGGCAGATGCACACCCTTTTTTTTTGTTTCCGGGGTGGAAAATCTTCATGGATGTTCGCCGCCCTGGGGCGGGCGGCGAGGTCTGTCAGGCTCTTACTGACTAAAAATCACCCCAGTGTTCCGTCTCACACCTACGCCGGGGGTTGCGGGACCGTACGATCCTTCCGCAACCCCCGACTGGTGACGTCAAAGAGGGGCGCGCGTGGAACACTACGCGCCGCCAGCTCAAGTCCTGATGTGTTGGCGGTGACAGACGTCCCCGAATTCGTCGCCCCTGGACCCGTTTAGGGGGGCTGGAAGAGGGCGTTGTACGCCCTCCGCCGACGCCCGATGCGCCTACTGCGGGCCGGGTGAGTGGATGAGATCTCCCTCTCCCTTTCCACAGCCTCCTTCTGCGAGACGACCGTTTCGCAGAAGGAAACCACCGCGTCCCAGGACTCTTCGCTGCCGTCGACTCGACTACGGCCGGCAGCGATACGTCAAGGTGCACACCCAATACAAGTAGCACTGCCATGTCGTAAAAAGGTATTGTAAATTATGTTTTCGAGACAATAACTAAATTTTTAGCCATTGTCTTGGTTAAAACCATATCGACCCTTTTTTTTTTCGGATGGGAAATCATCAAATGACCCCTCCCGCTCTGGGTGGAGCGGAAGGGAGTGTCAGACTCTTACTGACTAAAACCCAGCTACCCATTACTCTCCGCCCGCAGGCCCGCGCCTACGGTGGCCGGGAGTCGTCACGCGGCTCCCGACACCCGAAGCGTCTCCCACGGTGGCTGGGACGGGAGGCTCTCTCCATGAGCCATCCCGCCACCTCCTTTGCTAGCATGACTGCTTCGCAGAAGGAGGTGACTGCCTCCCACTCCCTCTCGCCCCGGACCATGGCTTGCACCAGGGCCGGACGCGAGAGGTCGCCGCCGCTGCCAATCGCCTCTACGAGGACACGGCGGTGCTCCGCACAAGCGGGGCAGACCTCCACCGTGTGCTCCACCGTGTCCTCTGAGCGATCCTAGCAATGGTGACACCCGGGCGTTTCCTCCCGCCTGATGATGTGCAGGAACCTCCCGAAACTTCCGTGTCCGGTGAGGACCTGCGTCAGGCGGTAGGTGAGGGCGCCGTGGCGCCTCTCTAGCCACTCCTTAAAGAGGGGTCTTATCGCCGCTATCGCGGCGTGCCCTGCGCTGGGTAGCGACAGTCGCTCTTTCCATGCCGCCATGAGATCGCGCCGGAGATCTGTCCGCTCCGCACCGATTTGCCGCGGAAGCGGATCTTCCTCCCGGCGTAGTGCCTCCGCGCGCCACTCATACAGGCGCGCGAGGACTATCGCCTCCAGATCCCATGGCGGCTCCGACACGTTCCAGTTTGGGGGCCAAACGTCGGAAATGCACCATATCGACCCTCAAGGTATCTTATGGTAAATGGACATAATATGGCTATTTGGTCAGACAATCAGCCTCGAGCAGGCGCTTTCATTTTTATTTATCCTCAAAAATCAAAGTGACACTTCGTCGCATTGTCATTATGAACCCTGAAGACGCAGTGACTGCTGTGCAGTCGAAAGGGCTATGGTTGAGATCCCCAGGCAAGGAAAGCGTTACCAGACAAGATCGGAAGATTTTTCCTTTTACACCTTTCCTAAGCGACACATTATTGTGTTCCGACATCCACGCGAACGAAGTCGCGGGCACAGCTAGTTTAGAAAATAAGAAAGAAATAAAAATTTTTGTATATTTTTTGCAACAGGGACTGAAAGGCTCCGGGTGTGAAAAATTCGAAGTGGGGCTACTAGGGCATGTGGGGGTATCAAAAGAAAGAGCGCAATTTGCACATTCTCAATCATTTGCTTAGGCCCCATTGTTTTCGACTTTAGATGAAAAATGTAAAAAAAATACCGTTCCCCCCCTTATCTCCGGAGGCCTGTGTCCCAGCAGTGGGAACATTATAGGCTGATCATGGTATGTTATGTTGCATAACTAGGAACAATGTGAGCTAAAGTTTACTTATCTATTATGAATATATCTTTTCAGGTCCACCATGACGCCTGAACAATGTTTGTCACATCGTAGCAGGTAGTGATAATGAATTTATACGATACCGCGACGCGTTTACAAGCGCCGCGCTACTAACATGGCACTGCTGAGGTAGAGAATGTGGTAACTGACTAATACATCAAAAATAATATAATTTATCTAGCCTTTTCTGTTTCTATTATTTTTTTATTTACCACCTGTAATTGTACATTATGGACTGCAATAAACGATTCGAGATTAAGGGGCTTACATGACCTAAAGCGCGGTCACTGTCGGACTGCATAGAAAAGAAAGAGAAGCGCGATGACACAACGCTGGTAATTTATTGCAAAATATGAAGCAATTATTTAATTACAAAAAATCTATTCATATTCATTCAGAAAGACGTCCACTGCTGGAAATAGGCCTCCCCAAGCACTTCCACTTCGACCGGTTCTGTGCTTCTCGCATCCAACGGGTTCCTGCGGCCTTCACAAGGTCGTCGGTCCACCTTGTGGGAGGCCTTCCAACGCTACGTCTTCCGGTACGTGGTCGCCACTCCAGAACCTTTCAGCCCCATCGGCCATCTGCTCTGCGAGCAATTTGCCCTGCCCACTGCCACTTAAGTTTGGCAATTCTTCGGGCTATGTCGGTTACCTTGGTTCTCCTGCGGATCTCCTCTTTCCTGATTCGATCACGCAGGGAAACTCCAAGCATAGCCCTCTCCATTGCCCTTTGGGTGACTTTTAGCCTTCTTATAAGGCCCATTGTGAACGAACACGTTTCAGTGCCATAAGTCATCACTGTCAACACGCACTGGTCAAAGACTTTCGTCTTGAGACACTGCGGTATGTGGGACGAGAAGATATTGCGTAGCTTCCCGAACGCTGCCCAGCCGAGTCGGATTCGACGATTGACCTCTTTCTCGAAGTTAGACCTACCTAACTGGACAGTTTGTCCTACTAAAAAATCTATTGTTTGGACTAAAAAAATTAAGCACTAGTGTATTATGTTGCTTGTAGAATAATCGGACAAAAAATCAGAATGATTGTATGTATATTAGTAAGGTTTTTATTGTAAAAAGAAAGTGTTTAGAGGTACGAGAATCTTCATGATTTTTTTCTATCATATCAAATTAGTTGTAAGTATTATGTTTTCAACACACTATCTACCTAGCATTATCCTGAAGAATATTATATATTTTTCTGATTTTGTTTACTGTAGTCGATCTTCGACTTTTATTGTTTCTAAAACTTGCGTTTTTTGTGTTTAGGTATTGTAAGCCCCTTTATGGTCACACGGGCCACCGGCCACAGCCACAAACGCCGCCACGACAAGCTAGAAGCTTTGTAGAAGAAGAAGAAGATATGTAGCGTGTGGCGGCCACCGGCGTCAACCGTGTGCGGCGAGTCCATATAAAATGTATGAAAACTAGAGGAAATATGCCGGTGGCGTCGTTTTGTGGTTGTGGCCGGGGGCCCGTGTGCGGGGGACCCTTAAAACGCAAACGCAACATACCGCGTTCTACGCCAACACAGCCGCCCTTTCCGATGTTCAATTTATTTTTGGCCCGCACTGATCGTTGCTTTGAGGTGTATTAATACGTCCCAGCTAATTTTTAATGGATACCGAATAGTTTCATAACAGCTTTTCCTCTGACCAATTTGCGGTGACAGAATCGAAGGGAAATAAGTGAGTTTACACTTTCGAACTGTCAATTAGTCGAGTTCTGTATCAATATTGAATTATGAAATGGTAGAATAAAAATGTGAGGATGAGTGTGTTGTGGAGCGATTGTTGTTTTTTTTTTTGGGGTTCCGTACCCAAACGGTGCCAACTGGTTCCTATTACTCCGTCAGTCCGTCCGTCTGTCACAGGGCTGTATCTTTTGAATTGTAATAGGTAGGCACTTGAAATATTCACATTATGTAGGTACTTATTACTATGGTCGATATACAATAAATAATAATATATAAAACAAGTGTGGATCAGAATGTTGCGCCACAAAAGGGATGAATGAAAGGCAATTGCATGCAGCAGAGATGAGAATGATATGAGGGATGTGTGGTGTTACACGAATGGATAGAATAAGAAATGATTACATAAGAGGAAGTTTGAAAGTAGCACCGGCAACTGAAAAGTGGTGTGGGAATCGGTTGTCATGGTATGGGCATGTGTTACGAAGAAATGAGGAAAATGTCGTGAGGAGAGTTTTGAGTATGGATGCCGATGGCTATAAGAGTAGGGGAAGAACAAAGAAACGATGGACGGAATGTGTGAATGATGATATGGTTAGAAAGGGGGTGACTACCGAGATGACGACTAATAGAGAAGTATGGAAGAAAAAGACATGTTGCACCGACCCCAAATAAATTAGGATAAGGGCAGGAAAATGATGATATAAAACCAAAGTAAAAAATTAAAGGGTCGGATAAAAAAAAAAACGATAAAAACGTTTTTTGAGATTTATTGAGATATTTTCGGTCACAACCATTGTTTTTCGTAGTTTAATCGAGATAGAATACTTTTTATTCATTAAAAATACAGATTAAACGTAGAAACATAAACGTGCATGCGTAAATATTCATCGCAACTACGGAACCCTTAATCCGCGTGGTCCGACACGCACTTGGCCGCTTTTGTTTTTCTGTGTGAGATGTTGAGTGGTTACTCTGTTAGGTGACAGTGGGATAAATGCTTGATCTATTTTTCCTTGCTGTGGGCCTGAAGAAATACTTTTTAAATGAAAACCTAAATATGTATAGGAATAAAATTGTAACAGGCATGCATGTCAATTAAAACAGTCTCAGGACTCGCGATACTGGTGTGGTATTTATTTACTGAGGAAAATCATCCATCTTTATTTTTAACTAATCCCGCTGATCGACCATCTTCTGAAACTCAAACTCAAAGCATTTTTTTCAAACTAGCAGCGCCCCGCGGTTTCTCCCTCATAAATTGAAATTGAAATTGTTTATTGAAATAATTGATTTACATAAATATTTACAAAATAGGGCCTTATACTAGATGTAAGTAAAAATAATTGGATTATACCTGAACTAGGAATAAATCTGTATCTCAGGTATCTCACTCAAGTGCAAATATGTAAGTTTTAAGTACTTATCTAAAATTCCTTAAACAAATAGTAATTAATTTATCTACTATAAATTATAGTTATATTCTAATTGACAGAAATAACGCTACCTCTTTGCATCATCGTAAGACATTTTGCAACCATGTACTATTTTATGATTTTGCAATGTTATATTTTTAATAAGGTTGCGTTTACTTTGTCATACTTACTTGAAAAATTTGGAATTTGGAATATCGGGATAAAAAATATCGTATGTGTTATTCTGATGAATAGGCTATATTACTGTAATGTTTTATCAACATCCGTTCAGTAGTTTTTGCGTGAAAGAGTAACAAACACCCATCCATCCATCCTTCCTCACAAACTTTCGCGTCTATAATATTACATAAATATTACTTACCTACTAGATTTCTTTGTTATATTTAAGTTTAAAATGAATAATATTAATATAAATGATAGTTAAATACACATAAACCTTCAATCACCAAATTCTCTAAATGATGAAAACCGTAACAAAATCCCATTTGAGTCCCCAATGACATTTGAATCCCAAATGACATTTGAGTCACTCATTATTATAAGTGACTCAAATGTCAAACTCAAAGTATTTAGGAGCAGGAGGATGTAGGAGCTTTTACAGGCACTTTTGAATTGTCAAGGGGTCGGTCAGTCAGAAAGATGGAGCTAGTTGCCCATTCCAAAGCGTAGGTAGGTTCCTATGGAGAAGAATGGGCAAGAAACTAAACTAGAAAACGGATTTTTCGCAGTTTTCATCATTTAGAGAATTTGATGATTGAAGGTTTATGATTGTGTACTCCATCCATCCATCCATCCATAATCAGCCTATAATGTTCCCACTGCTGGGACACTGGCCTCCTCTCGGTGAGAGGGAGTGGGCCGTAATTCACCACGCGGGCTCAGTGCGGGTTGGCAGATGTCACATCACATGTCTTCAAAGTCGCGGCCGTTACCACTTGGCCACCACTGCTATCGATTTCGACTCTGATTGTGTACTATATGTATTAATATAAATCATATTAAACTTAAATATAATAAAGAAATCTAGTAGGTAAGTAATATTTTAATACTGTATTGTTTTATGCACATATACAATTCTTTCGTTTGTCTCACATACACATACCTATTCACATTTAAACACCCTCAAACTCACCATCACATGATCAGCACTCACACTCATTCACATGATAATTGCGTTTTTCATTTTCTAATTTTATTATTTTCTTTTAATTCTCGATTTGATTGTTTCTTTAATTTTAATTTTTAGATTTTAGTTAGTTTTTTTTCTAATTTGAAGCAAACATATTTTACTTTTATTACCGAATATGTTTTTAAAATAAATGTTTAAATGGTTAAACTCCTCATATTGGTGCCCAAGATACAGGCTTGCCTAGTTTGGGGCAATGTAAAATCTCTGTAATATTTTGAGCAATAAAGTTTTTATTATTTATTTATTCATAAGATTGTATTGTATAAACTCTTTCTCATATTTCAGCTTTATTTTCTGTAGATTCTGACACGTTTGACCGTTGAATTTAATTTTATGACTTACTGACTTCTTAGCATACAATTTTTCTCTAAAAAGGAATCCTTAGTAAAGATCTGACTTTCCGCCAGTCTGAGGCACGTGGACTTTACAACGTGATGACTGATGAAATATTTAAATGGCCAAAATTCGGTGAAAAATGCTTTTGATTTGTGAAGACTGGTCTTTTATCTCTATTCTTTCTGCACTCTAATCGAGCAACACTAAATTCAATATAGCGCCCTTTAGAGGACATCAAATAATGAACTTACAAATAAATATTTTGGGATGGTGCCTTGTAGGGTATCAAATGAAAGGTCTTAATTAGCACATTTCAAAAATATAAATATTACTGAAATAAGCCCCAAAATAATTAAATAAAAATATTTGGATGACTAGTTGCGGCTAAGGAAAAAGCTTTCTAGATTCGCAACTAGTTGCGAACAAAGAATAAAAATTCTTAGGCCGTTTTTACAACTGGGATTCGCAACCAGTTACGAATCCCAGTTTTAAAAACGGCCAGAGGGCATTATGGTAGCATGCGACCACGGGAAGGTACTTTCTTCCTTGTGTTCTTTCTCCGCGTCATAATTTCCGCAAAAACATATTTTCTTTCTTTTCTCCTACTGAGCTGGACCAACGAATCTTGATGTTTGATGTGCGGTTAAACCTAGAATACCGCAAGCTTAATTTAAATATAGAAAGCATTTAACAACATCATAAGCTTGGTAGGCTTATTCCTAGTTAAGCAGTTATAGTCAAGGACCACACACCAAGGCCAGGCATGAACACGCATTTAAATAATAAAATTAAATATTTAAATTACACATAAACAAAAGGCAAAGTATGTAGTTTCTTTGAATTATACATAATGACTGGAATAATAAATTAGGTTTGTAATTAACGAGTGTACAGTGGACTTAGATAATAAAACTGCGCTCAAGTACTAGACTAATAATAATATATAATGGTGCTATTATAGCCTTATCGAGGTATGTAATAGATTTAATTAGTTTGTACTGTGAGGTGCCGCGAGGTTGCTTCTGTGGTTACAATAAGGCAAATAATTTATTTCTTTATTAGTGTAACTGCGGCCGCTGAGACTCGTCGACGGCCGTCGTCAACGCGTGGCATCTGCTGTTACACTTGCCAGACTGCGCGTTAGCAAAGTCAGCCTCTCTTTTTTTTTTTTTTTTTTAAAAAAACGTTGCCCCACACTAGGAATTTCTCCTGTATTGTGCGTGCGTTTACAAACATTTAAACTCACATACACAAACAGCCAGACCCGGAACAACTACTTGTAGGTCATACAAATATTTGTTCCGTGCGGGAATCGAACCCGACTCGACTTTATATCCGACTTCAAAAAATGCGGAGGTTCTCAATTCGACTGTATGTTTTTTTTTTGTATGTTTGTTACGCGATATCTCCGGAAATTGTTAATCGATTTCAAAAATTATTTTTTTAATGGATATCGTATGCCGCAGGGGATGTCCCATATAAATTTGATTAACTTTGCTTTGGTAGTTTGAGAGTTAGCTTCAATAATAGGTAGGTATATTTTATATTTTTTGTTACCCGTATTACTTATCTATATACTAATTTTCTGAAGAACAACTGCCAAGAAACTCAGAAGATTAATTCCCGTAATGTCAAAAATTGGTCAAAAAAGGGCAATTAGAGGTTTTCATCAGATTGCGACTGAGATCAGACTCTGAAAATTACGAGAATTGCCCCTCCAGTCATATAAGTCATGTTACATATCAAAATATAATAACCTCCTTTTTTTGAAGTCTGTACAAAATAGTGACTTTTCACAACTTTGATCTACTTTCGTCTACTCTTATTTAAGGTGAATGCGCACTTGTAGGTCGCGAAATCCAATTTTTCTTACGTTTTTTGCAATTTTGAGGACAGTGTTTGAGGAGAGCAGTGGTGGCCAAGTGGTAACGGCCGCGACTTACGAGTTGTAGGTCGTAGGTTCGAACCCAGACAGGCGCTTTACTTTGTGTAAATTATTTCATCACCACTGCTCTCAAAACGGTGAGGGAAAACATCGTGAGGAAACCGGCATGTCCTAGAACCAAAAAATCGAAGACATGTGACATCTGCCAATCCGCACTGGGTCTGCGTGGTGGATTACGGCCCACTCCCTCTCACCGAGAGGAGGCCTGTGTCCCAGCAGTGGGAACATTATAGGCTGATTATGGTTATGGTTATGGAGGACAGTGTATTGTTGTATCTTGATCAAAATATGATTCGCCACTTTATCAGGTACGTATAAATTTACAGAATTATAATTATTAGAGAGAGAAAAGTATACCACATTTTGATAAGCATAGCGTTTTCATAGTAGGGGCCTATCTACCTAAGTCGTAAGTAAAAACGGCCATCGTTCTTAAAAAAACTAGGAAAAAGTTACCGAAATATTGTATGTAAACAAAAGTTTATAATTTCGAAATTTATTTCCGAATTTGTAGCTATTAACCGGTTGAATGGCGTATTTACAGAGACAATTAAAATCCATTGTGTTTCACGTGGATCCAGTCGATCCAGGAGTCGTCCCGTGGCTCCCGACGCCCGGAGCGTCTCCCACGGCGGCACTCCCTCTCGCTCCGGACCATGGTTTGCACCAGGGCCGGACGCGAGGGATCGCGCGGCTGCCGATCGCCTCTACGAGGACACGGCGGTGCTCCGCACAAGCGGGGCAGACCTCCACCGTGTCCTCTGGGCGATCCTAGCAATGGTGACACCCGGGCGTTTCCTCCCGCCTGATGATGTGCAGAAACCTCCCGAAACTTCCGTGTCCGGTGAGGACCTGCGTCAGGCGGTAGGTGAGGGCGCCGTGGCGCCTCTCTAGTCACTCCTTATAGAGGGGTCTTATCGGTGGTATCATCATCGCGTTGTTTTAGAAATCAGCGGAGATAAAGTTGCCAGCAAAAGCGTCCTACACAGAGTTTCACATACAAACTACATAAACTTTTAATTTAATTATAATATATTGGTAATATCCAGTAATGCAAACAAGGACTTGCTCGGCGAGCTACCAGATTGGGTGTCCATGTATCGAGAAATACGGAGGAAAAATATTTTTACGAAAATCTAGATTTTAAACATTAAAACTTTTTAACAAAAAAAAAAAACCGACTTCCAAAAAAAACACTACAAAGTGAAAAATAACTTTTATTTCGGAAGTCGGTGTCTTTGGATCTGTATTTTAGTTTTTTGCCACCGACTTCCGAAATAAAAGTTATTTTTCACTTTGTAGTGTTTTTTTTGGAAGTCGGTTTTTTTTTTTGTTAAAAAGTTTTTATTTCTCGCTTTTTAGTGTGTCTGTTTATAATGTATCTAAGTTACAATAGCCTAATGCCAACTTGCTCATCGCCTTTTACAAAATATTGCTTTTCCCGATGCAGGGACGTTAATTGTTGAGGAGTTCTCCTGGTATTCCACCATCAGCTCCATTTCACCATTCGCATTGTGACGAGCATAACTTGCTTAGCAACCATATTAAAGTAAGTAATCGAATCGCAAACCGGGAAATACTTATTATTGAGTAGTTCCGGTGGCCATCTGTGGTCTTCATCATCAGTTCCACTTCACCAAATGATGCTTTCCGAGAGCAAATGCACGAGTTACTACAAAAAATACCCAAATCGCTATAGGTGTGCCTATAATACTTGAAGAGTTCCTTCGATTTCTCCAGGATCCCATCATCAGATCCTGACCTGATGACAATGGGACCACCTGGAAAGTATACCCTTTCAAACAAAAAAATAATTTTTGAAATCGGTCTATCCGTCTCCGAGTAATCGGGGAACATACATAAAAAAAAAAAAAAAAAAAAAAAAAAAGGTTCCGACGAATTGAGAACCTCCTCCTTTTTGAAGTCGGTTAAAAATAACTAATTAGTCTATCCTTTATGCTGGCGTCTGCCAGCACATCAAGCTACCCGAAACTGTAAACATTTCCCAATCACATTTGAACCTTGTGCTTTAGTGATAAAGTTGAAAATCTATCAAAGAAATTTGACAGATTGTAGTAGCTTGTTATGCTGGCGTCTGTACCAACTTTCTTGTATGTCATCCTGAGACAGAGCATAAAGGTAGGCAGTCAAAACTCAGCCTCTTCATTTTACCATGACAAACTGGAGATACTTAAGTCATTTTTCTGAACATGCTTATTTCAATGTTCATCGTACTTACAGTCCTTTTTTAGTTAATTTACCTCTGACAGCACCCCAAGCAACCACCCATTAGCAACCTTATGGGTATAAAGATAAAGAATAATATGATTTTGACGGTGATGCAAAATCAGAGGTAGAATAACTGTAAAAGAAAACTACTATCTGAAACAAACCAAGTAAAACCCTTACTTTTCGACATCCGCTTGGCAGTGAAACACACATTTTTACGTCTAAACATTATCTCCATTCAAAATATTGCCCCATCAGTGCGAGAGAGAGACGGAATTATACATGACCGATAGCACCATCCCTTTTTCGGAATCATGATGGCACTAATCCATACTAATATAAATTCGAAAGTAACTCTGTCTGTCTGTCTGTATGTTACCTTTTCACGCCTAAACCACTGAACGGATTTCCATAAAATTTGGCAGAGAGATAGATTGCATCCTGGAGGAAGGACATAGGATATAGTTTTTATCGACATACCTTGCGGGCTAAGCCGCGGGCGGAAGCTAGTCCATACTAATATTATAAATTCGAAAGTAACTCTGTCTGTCTGTCTGTTACCTTTCACGCCTAAACCACTAAACGGATTTCGATAAAATTTGGCAGAGAGATAGACTGTATCCCGGGGAAGGACATAGGGCAGTTTTTATCGACATAAACCGCGGGCGAAACCGCGGGCAGAAGCTGGTATAAAACAGCCCCAGGACTTATCCCCAAACATGTTAAACCCATAGTCAACACAGACCGCGTCCGCAGTATCTTAGTACAAGTGCATCGAATTAAATTCACGATTAGCATACGTAATTACTACGCTTATCGGCGGCTTAATTGCGCCGTAATGAATCAACTGACGGTTCTTATAGCGCATGTATACTTACTTACTTTCAGATACCTTTATATTAACTCGTTAGAAGTATATTTTCCTGGTGTACGTATTGCGGAAGGGGCTCGTGGCTAAATGATTAGCCACACAGGGCCTCAAGTCTGCTATTACAATAGTGTCAGAATGGTCTATCATTGATTTCATAATTGTTGATTTTGAAAAGTTTGGTAATCTAATAATATAATGGCGTCATTATGACTTTCCAATGGTCAACCACTGACACTCCATTGAAAGAAATGGCATAGAATGGTAATCTCGTACATAATGACAAATGAATGACTGACGTAGGCGGTAATCTGCTAAAATTTTGACAGTTCCTTTGATCAGTGACCTACCATTAGAACGTCATTGTGAAGTCATTGCTTTTAATTCGTTACGAGTATCGTATATGTTCTGTGCCATTGACCGACCAATGATCGACCATTATGAATTTAGCAGATTACGAACTTTTTGCAAAATGACAATGGGATCGTGTTGGAATGACGAATTTATAAAAATAGCAGACTTGGGCCCGGTCGATCGGAGGTTAAGCGACGCTTGCCGAGGTCAGTCCGTGGATGGGTGACCGTGCCGAAAAGCACGTTAAACCGTTGGTCCCGGCTCATTTGTAGATGTTTGACAGTCGTTACAGAAACGCCCGAAATTCTGATAACCAGCCTTACAAGGTATATCTTGTTACCCATTAACTGGGTTGTGGAGGTCAGATAGGCAGTGGCTCCATGTAAAATACTGGTAGTCAGCTTCATCCGGTTAGACTGGAAGCCAACCTAAATGTAGTGGGAAAACGATAGGCAGATTGATTTTGAGTTGGAAGTTTCCTTTCCTGGTATATACCTACTTATTGCGGGAAGGTTAAAGGCACACACCTGTAACACCCGACGCCATCTCAGACCAACCTACGCTTACTCATTGGCCACATTTTTATCTCGTTGAGCTATTTTCGTCATTTGGCCAATAAGTAAGCGTGGGATGGCGTGGGATGGCGTCGCGTTTTAATAATGTGTTTTTAGATTCTTTGGGCGTAGCGTCCTGTTGGCAGTTAACGTAAGTCGATAGGGCTTTAAGATGCGTTTTGGCAAGGTCTGCAGCTTTGAGTACTTGGGTGTGCCTACAGGCTTGTAAGTAAATGACGTAGTGATATGTGAAGTGGCTTCGAAAAGGTCATTGTTGAATCTTCACTTGCCTAACTTGTAAATAGCTTCGTTTTCTGTTCATCCATGTTGGAATATTTTTTTTTACTATTCTAATATTCCCTTGAGGTACTATGTTAGAGATACTTTTTATAATGTTGATCAACTTTTCTTGTTAACCATCTGCTCCAAGAATATTCTAAAGCTTACCCGCTACTTATAATCAAGTTGATGTTGACGCGTAAATTAAATGTGAACTCTCCAAGATTCTTCGCCACTAAATAATCGCAACTGTGAACGTGACCTTAGTGGCGTATGAGTGTAGTAAAACATACACTCTAATCCTGCACCCTATCAATCACAATCTGAATATTTTTGAAGGATATTGCTAATCCATTGCTTCATATGTTCAAAAAATTTGTCTGCTCCACAACGTAAATAACGCAATGAATGTTGCTCAACTGTCAAAATAAAAGCTATTGCTACTGATAGTGTGTTACACAATTACCCGCCGATAAAAAAAAAACGACGCATGTGACATGAATATTTACTTTGTAAGTAATTTATTTTTTACCGACTTCACAAAAAGGAGGAGGTACTATGTTCGGATGTTTGTATGTTTTTTTTTTTTTTTTTTTGTATGTTTGTTCATCGAATACAAATCAAATATCAAATTTTATAGGCTCACTTATTGTTTTTCGCATATTTTATGAAGTATCTTGTGTATTTGCGTATGGTTGTCACCATCTCAGGTAGCTGGGCTGATGATGGAAGGTACAACTCCTTAACAGTAAGAAGTTACTCGAACTGGCAAGGACTGTTTTTGTAAATTGTTTTGATGTTTGATAGGGCATTTGCCACATTTGGTCTCATGATCATCAAGTCATGACCTGATGCTGCAGTCAGGATAGTCTGCAGAGTACCTAACTCCTCGACAACTAACGGCAGATATATCGTGTTTAGGCTCATTGAAAAGGGCTCGATGTGTGGATAAACGTACTGTTAATGAGGAACACCGAAGTACATAGAGACCTGATGCTGAAGCCAGGAGCATCAGAAAAAGTACAAACCTTGAAATTACAGCACCGTAGTCGTGTTTGGGCTCATTTTAAACAGGATTAAATTTTAAGTTCAATGCAATGTTGACATAAGTCTGGCCTGATGCTGCAGCCAGGATTATCAGCTAGGAGAGTGGAATACTATGAGAACTCCTCAATAATTAACGTCCCTGCATCGGGAAAAGCAATATTTTGTAAAAGGTGATCAGCAGTTGACATTAGGCATTATTAACTTAGATAAATTACAAACTGACGCACTAAAAAGTAAAAAATAAAAACTTTTTTACAAAAAAAACAACCGACTTCCAAAAAACACTATAAAGTGAAAAATAACTTTAATTTCGGAAGTCGGTGGCAAAAAACAAAAAATAAAATCCAAAGACACCGACTTCCGAAATTAAAGTTATTTTTCACTTTATAGTGTTTTTTGGAAGTCGGTTGTTTATTTAATTATTGTGAATGTGAGGACTATGTGGGTCATTTCTTTTTTTCCTTCTTAGTTTTAATCATGATCTGGCAGTTTGAGTAGTTTATGCGGCCTACCCAAATGTCCTTTCTTTGGTATTGTTCGTCGAATCGTTGAGCTCCTTAAGTCTTGAGTTGAGCTGCACGAAATTTTGACAAATGCGTGCACTGACTGGACAGGTCCTCTCAATCTGTGTGGTTCTTTCCTCAAAAGACCACCTCAGACATCGATCTACATGGTCTTCATATAACCTGACCAAGATTATGTCTGGACTTTAAAAGAGACTGTGACCTCTGAGTTTGTTTCGGCCTTTCTTCTCAGAGTAGTCAGATAGGAAACGCCGACTTCATCTAGTTTTAAAAAAAACATGATTGACGTGTAAAAGTGTTTGTACAAACCTACTTACAAAAAATAAAATCATTTCATTTCATTTCATATTATTGAATCAGCTGATTGGTCAAATAATTATTACTATAATAAATGGTCTTACTTTCAAACCAGTTCAATCATAATAACATTGCAATTTATTAAGTTATTTCCCGCTCAAATTACGCACCTAATAGTAATTTAACAAAATATCACGTTTAATTACGAAATCATAATATTGCAGCCTCGCAATGGAGACACGCCTTACGCGAAACCGAGTGCAATAACTTTGTTGCGTGGTGCATTTATTTATTGTTTTGTTTTTTCATTGTGGGTTCATTCAGTCTCTTGTTCATTCATAGAGTTGACTTGAAGTATTTATTTGCATGTTTCAGTAAGGAATAGGTACTTTAGATAGGTATTTGGCTTTTCATTTTGTATTTTTTAATTCACGTGATTATTTTTTGATTGCGTTCTTAACATTAAATTGCGGTTACGTTACAAATCATAAATGGCCTCAAGCTATTGACCAATCCTAATAACAAGCCAATAATTCAAAATACACATCACAATTAATTACGCAATCATAACTTTGTTTCGGTCAAATCGCGCGACGCTGCACGCCACAAGGCCGAACGCAGTAACTTTGTCTCGTCGTCTATTCGTTAATTTATTTAATTTGCAGCTCTGTATATGCGGTGTTCTAATTGCTCGGGTGCCGTTCGCCCACTTATCATAATGTCTCGCAAATCACGACTCTGCGGGAATAAATCTAGCGTCGATAGGACTTGGCCACTGGTCTGCTAGGGCTGAGCTGTGCTGGAATAGTTGGGATGCTAAGATTAAACTGACTGAAACCGACTGTTGACCGGCAGGAAATGTCAGCATTGAGTCCGCCTTTGTATTACATTATTTTTAACTTGTGCATTAAGTTTTACGTGCGACACAGTGGCTTTTTAATTATTTCTGTAATTACGGCATTTAACCATATTGTTTTTGACATGGAGAATTGTTTGCTCTTACAACTACAAAAGCTATAGGTATAAGGAGCGTAGGTATAGCAGGTGGCGTTCTGTAGTTTTTGCTTACACCCATGGGAAAAAGGTGTGAGTTTATGTATGAGTATGTATGAGTACAATTATTATAATAGGTAAGCCTGGCTGGTTAAGTAAGATAAGAAAAGCGATGTTCTAAGATAGGTAGCTTTTCCACGCCAAACACTATAGGTAGGTACCTATTTCAAGTCCGTAACATAATTAATCAATTATTTACTTCTTATTGCTCTTGCTTCGTTAAAGATACAATTATGGCTAATTTTGTAGAAGGAAAATAATGTAGGTAAGTATTAAAGTAATTAGGGTTTTTACACAGCTGTGAATGACTTCATAAGAAGCGAAAACGTCTATTATTTTAGAACTCTCTTCAAAATTTAATCAATTAGTTTTCACTAATTTCTCTATTCAAACTTGGTAGCCCTACAAAATCCAGTTACGCACAAAAATGGAGCTGGGCGCACGCGAATTTCTAACATAAATCGCAAACGACTCCCCATCGGCGCGCACGCAGCGTACAGCGGCCACCGCAGTACTTTATTATGTATCAACACGAAATTATTATACAATCAACGCTATTAGCGATAACATTCAATTTGCATCTCATCTTAAAAACTAATCTTTATTAAAAATATTGAGGTTTTTGGTATAATTAAGTTTCGGTTTTTAATATGCGGGGGTATTAAGCAAGCCATTTTAATTAAAACCGCGTTTAACGTTGTTATTCGTTTTTTTTATTTGGAAGTTTAGTTACTATTATCCCGGATGCATACGTTAGATAAAAGTGAATTTGGTATATTCAAAGTTAAGCAAATCTTTCAGTACCTACAAGAATAACAGGCTTCAGAGAAGTTATTAAATTTCGAGTTTGCTTCAGAAACCGATGTTCATCTAACAACCTTCCAGCGCCTTACATATTGTATCGATCTACTCCGGCTACATGCTATAAATGATCAAATATACACTGAATATCCTTCCTCTGTATTTACATAGTACATAGCCTACACAAAACACCCACCTTGTACGTTGAGACTAGAAATCTATGCCTACAGAGGGGCTAGGCCGAAAATTATTGGGGGGTGGGAGGTGGAAGGCTGAGGGGTTGGGGCCAGCCGTCGCCGGCCTGATATGTGACCGGAGAGTCTTGTTCAACAAACGATGACGATGATTTAAGCTCAGGCGTTTTAAGTGTATTACTGGGAGAAATCCGGCTTTTGGGCTTAGGCTTAGATTTGAGTGAGCCTGCTATTATGGGGGGAGGCTTCTCGATTTATGTGTGCCTGTCCATTTGACGGCGGGGCCGCTGGAGTCGGGAGTTGCGACGTCATTTAGTTACTGGCCGCTTGTACAAAAAAGGTTTTATTTCGTTGGAAATAGTTTTTTTTCGACAGCCAATATTTAAAATGGTCCGAACCGAATCATTATTTTTTTCTGGAATACTGTTGGGAAGATTTAAAAAAAGAAATGAAAACAAACCTCATTTCAAAGTCATCGATTACAAAAACGAGGTTCCGTTTTTAAACATTCGCGCAAATTAAAAGCGAAAATAAAAGCGCATCTTAAAGCATTGTTCTGTGGCGCAGAAACTTAATTAAAATACTTTTTAAATAACTCAATGAACCACGATTGCATTAAAATTATTCGTTTTAAGTGCATTCAAATGGTTAATTACACTAATTAAAATCACGTTGTTATTTGTTAACACCTACGAATGTACGGCAGGATGCTTCAAAAAAGGTAAAACACAGTTTCATGAAAAATCGGTCACGAAAAATAAAAATGATCACTTTTTCACTCTTCACATTAAACTGTATCCATAGGAGCACAAAAAAAGCATATTTCATTGACGTCAAAACTAAATTAAATCATGCATCAAGATGACCTTTACCCCTCACGTGCCTGCTACATACACCAGCACCACTACTCGTGCCTATAGCACTGATCGCAGCTAATGTGTTTGCGTGGAAACCGGGAAGTCATCTGCTTTCCTGGAAAGGAAAATTGGGCTTTGGATACGTATTTCGAGAACCTTCTATCGTGATCCGTTTTAATTAATAATGATGATACATTGTGTTGGCAGTTATCACGGTATGAGCATGTGATGTGGAGAAAAGTCGTAAAAGGAAAAGTTTCTTAAGTTTCTGCATGACGTCGTTGATGTGTTGTTTATGGCCAACCTAGTAACGTCTATACCTAACAAGTTCTTTTTTTCGACATCCAAATAGATTAGAATACTCGTAGAACAAGTCTTTCTCTAACAAAGACACTAGAAAAAGTTACCAACTATTTCTTAGTACTGACAATCAACCAATAAGTCCAGTGCTGGACATAGGTATCTCCCAGGCTGCGCCACAACACCCTGTCCTCCGCCTTCCGCCTTCCGCATCCAGTCTGCCATAGCCACCATATCCGTGGTGGTGGTGGTGCTACGTATTCCTTAGTTGCTTTCTCACTCACTTTGAATCTTATCGTTCATGTCATTGACTCAAAGTTGTCTAAAAATGTGTTTTTTTTTAGTGTAGGTAATAGTGAGAGTATTACACATAAGAGCGTTTACGCCGGACGGCATTTCACACAAACTTTCAAACCCTTATTTTTCGAAATGAATCAACCCATTTTAATGAAACTTTCTACGCATAAGCAAGATACAAAGGTCTAAAAAGTTAGTAGAGAACATTTTCGAAAAATATTGTTACAGCCAAATTAGACTGATTTTAAATTTTCCATAGAAACAGAGATTTCCACTTATCTTTTTCTAAACAAGACATTTTGAAAATGTTCTCTACCAACCTTTAGACCTATTGTATGAAATGCCGTACGGCGTAAACACTCTTAGCACAGTCAGATATATAAACTAGCATAGCTACGCACTGCCAACTAATAAGCATCTACCCTATATAAAATTTCAAGTTAGAAAAGCGCACCACAGACAAACGCAATCCTTTTACCGAATAATCCCGGACCCGTAAATTCGATATTGAATTTTTCTCGAGTTAATCTTGTATTCAAATTTTAATTATATCATTCTAGCGTTTGAATAAAAACGAATTCATTTGGTTTCGTCGGTGAATAATAATGTACGGCGAGTCGGCGCTTGAATTACAGAAGGCGCGTGTCACACCGAAGTGTAATGATTCGCGTGCGTGGTGATATGTTTTAGAAGTTTTGTTACGGTTCAGGTTTCATGATTCGATTGAGGACTCGAGCAGTGGCGGCCCAGTGGTAACGGTCGCGACTTACAAGTTGTAGATCGTTGGTTTGAGCCCAGACATGCGCTTTATATTGTGTAAATTATTTCATCACCACTGCTCTCAAAGTGGTGAAGGAAAACACCGTGAGGAAACCGGCATGTCCTAGAACCAAAAATTCGAAATCATGTGACATCTACTAACCCTCACTGGGCCCGCGTGGTGGATAACGGCACACTCCCTTTCACCGAGAGGAGGCCTGTGCCCCAACAGTGGGAACATTAAAGGTTGATTATGATGTTGAAGGCTCTGAAAACATGTGTTGAAATCGGTTGGCATGGTGTAGGCATGTGATGCGGACGAATGAAGAAAACGTCGTGAGGAAAGTTTTGAGTATGAATGATGGCTATAAGAGTAGAGGAAGCCCAAAGAAACAATGGATGGACTGTGTGAAAGATGACATGGCATGTAGCGCAGTTTGTTCCGCCAGTTAACTGAACCGAGCGCTCGGCGCATCCTGGGCAGTCACACACAACACCTTATTTGACTGGCCAATTTTTCCCTTGCGGTGGTAGGGCTAACGCCCGCCTGGTTTGCGACCACCCACCGGAGTCCGGCGTCAAGCAGCCTGCGTGTTTCGTCGATGCGTGGGAGTTCCAGTGCCTTAGGCATCTTCTGGGCACGCTCGTACTATCATAGACCTCATCCATCGCTTTCCATCAGGCATGATCGGGGTCAAGAGCGGGCCCATTCCGCAATAAAAAAAAAACAAATGGGATAAGGGCTGGACAAAGATGATGATGATGAGGGCTTTGCTAATGTTGATATTTTAGGTATGCCTTAACTGGTTTTAGAATCGAACGAAGCTCTATTTCATTCATAATCTTCTTAGGCTATCTATTCACGCACTGATGTCTTTAGTTTAATTAGTCCGACATAGTTACCCAAAATATAATTATTGATAAGCAAATCTAACTAAGGCTACTTCGTAATAGTTATCTACATAGCCTTATTCCAACTATTTTTGGGGTCGGTTTCCAGTCTAACCATATGCAGCTGAAAACCAGTATTTTATGTGGTGCGACTGCCTATCTGACCTCCACAATCCAGTTACTGGGTAAGACGATACCCCTTGGTAAGGACTGGTTGTCAGACTTTCAGGCTTCTGACGAACCATAACGACTGTCAAAGATCTTGTCTTGGTCTTGTCTTGAATCGCAAACAGTTAGTATGCAAGCGTGGTGACCAATGCCAGATGGAGATCAGACCGGAATAAATCGTAATCCACAACGCTCCAATGCGATCCAATGCGGGTTGGTAGATGTCACTTGTCTTCGAACTTTTGGTTCTAGAACATACCGGTTTGCTAGATAGGTAGTCGCTCTATCCGTCCATATAGCTGGGGGTCTACCTAAAGAAGGTGGCTGGGACGGACTGGATTCGGAAGGTGGAGGACAAGGTGTTGTGGCGCAGCCTGGGAGAGGCCTGTGTCCAGCAGTGACCTGCAATAGGCTGAGTTGGTTGATTGATTGAGTCGCTCTATGTATTCAGCTGGATCAGGTTAGACTGGTAGATGATGAGGTATCTTCTGGACGAAAGTCAAAGTCAATTCATTTATTTCAAATAGGCAAATTAAAGGCACTTTTGAACGTCAAAAATTACAACAAACAAAATAGAATTGATGCTAGTCGCCCATTCCAAAAGGTAGTTTTCGTATGGAGAAGAATGGGCAAGAAACTCCACCGTTACTCTTTTAAAATGGTTTACAAGGTTTTGTTTAAATAATATAATTATATGTGAAGACGATGCACCTAGAATAAAATTAGTCTACCACAAAAGGTAAAAAGAATTAAAAATTAAGCAGTGACAGGTAAATCAATTATGTGATAGATACATGGTGCTCACAAATTATTTACAAATATTACGAAATAAAGCTCAATGCTACACCACTGTGTAACACAAACTTATGGAGATCAACAATTAATTCCTATGTCTGTATCCGGAAAAGCACTTTTCATGACCTCATATGCATATTGAAATGATGCCGTATGATTACGTTTAGAATATAATTAATTCCGGGAAATGCTATCAGGTCTAGTCTGACAGCTAAGTCCTGACTGTGATTGTCATAATACTAATAAGGGCTATTTTCATTTAGATTGAGTTAATGAATACAGGCAGTACCGAATTCATTGGGAGGGCTAGATTAGCTGCTATTTCGGTAAGTAAATTAATATAATTGTTTAGTTACATTTAGTTACGCTTGCCGCGGTTGGTCTGTGGATGGGTGACCATCTTTACATACCGAGACCCCTCCGTGCCTCGGAAAGCACACTAAGCCGTTGGTCCCGGCTGTTATTCGTGGATCTTTGACAGTCGTTACGGGCAGTCAGAAGCCCGAAAGTCTGACAACCAGTCTTACCAAGGGGTATCGTATTACCCAGTAACTGGGTTGTGGAGGTCAGGTAGCTTCATGTAATATATACTGGTATTCAGCTGCATCCGGTTAGACTGGAAGCCGACCCCAACATAGTTGGGAAAAGGCTAGGCAGATTATGAGTTACATTAAGTTGTAATCGATTCACAACTTAGGTGATATTTGACGTACCGACAGAGTTCTTCAATAAAGTACTTAAGTCATCATCTGCCTAGCCTTTTCCCAACAATGTTCGGGTTGGCTTCTAGTCTAACCGGATACAGCTTAATACCAGTATATTACATGAAGCTATCTGACCTCCAAAACCCAGTTACAGGGTAACACGATTCCACTTGGTAATAAAAAAAGTGCTTAAGTAGGAGACAGAATTCTGTGATATACCTATTTTGGCTGATATGACCATATTCATGTTAGAATCTCCAGCCGGTCGATTCTGTAAAAATTTCACCGTGAAAACTTAGGTGAAGTGAGTTTGTTTTTGCTAGGAATTGACACTATTGACAGCTCACTCCACGCTCACTTCACCCAAGTTTTCACGGTGAGATGGTTACAGAATCGCACTGCAGATCTCGCATAAAAACTGATTGAGAAATAACAATAGAACATCGCACAGATCATTATGCCTTTAATTGCCATAGGGAGCACAAACTCGTCATAATCTACGCGGAATAATTCTCAAGGGGCTGTCACCACTGCGCCTCGTAATAAGAACACATTTAAAAGGAAATCACCATAACGAATTCAAACATTAATTCAAAAGCATAACTGCCTCTAAAGTACAAGTAGGTACGTTACTAACACAATCTGTACAAAAGGCACCGAGCACTCCATTTATATAATACTCGTCAATAATAATTTCATTAAAATGTAGATCTAGTTAAAAGCATTTTTTCTGATTAATTTTCAGTCGCGGGCCCCGTTCTTCTTTTTTTAATTGAATATCAGGCCACTTTGATGGCGCGACGAGAAAGGGTTGAAAAAAAAGTTCGCCCTCATTTGAATAAAATAACAGCACTCACACTTTGCATTTACGGAGATATTTCAAATTATATCTGGACTCTTTTTTGTTTTAATTTTTTTTTGTTCCTCGTATTTATTTTATTTTTCCATCACCGCTCCCATCTAATTGAGTTAGGCCTCCAAATCGAAAATGTCGATCGAGTTGTAATTCAATTTATTTTTGTTTCTAATGGAGTTCGGAGCTTTTTATTCTCTTTTTTTAACTGTAATTTTGAATCATTTGCCTATTGAAGGGTTGGCTCTGTTTACCCATGCGAGGACTTTGCTATGGAATGTTTTATTCTTGGATTTGTTTGCGTGCCTTGTTTTAATATCTGTGCATGTACCTACTTACTCTGCGTAGTAGCACGGTTGTGTTTTCAAACATTTTGATTGTTACTTAACAATCACAAGGATATAACCAGATGCAGCTGAATACCAGTATTTCACATGGAGCGACTGCCTATCTGACCTTCACTTGTTAAGACTGGTTATCAGATTTTCGGGCTTCTAACGACCCGTAACGACTGTCAAAGACCCACGAATGACAGCCGTGACCACGTACGTAAAGATGGTCACCCATCCACGGACCGACCGCGGCAAGCGGCTGTTATTACTTAGCCACAAGCCCCTTACTGAAAGAAACAATTTTCTTTTCAGCCATCTTACTCAGAAACCTCGAGTTTTTATTTCAACTCTCGGCCTGCGAGATTGTATCAACTCTGAGTAAAAGGTAACTGGATAAGGGATGGTTTAGTAACACTGGCTTGATTTGCGGTCTATTTCTTATTTGTTCGTTTATTTTTCTCTTTTCACGGAATAATTTCCGGTTTGTCCCAGCCCTAGGTCGGTGTTTTCTGTCTAGATTTTTCCCCACTTTGTTGGGGTCGGCTTCTAGTCTAACCGGATGCAGCTGAATACCAGTATTTTATATGGAGCGACTGCCTATCTGGCCTCCACAACCCAGTTACTGGGTAACACGATAACCCTTGGTAAGACTGGTTGACAGACTTTCGGGTTTCTGACGACCCGTAACGACTGTTAAAAAGATCCACCAATGACAGCGGGGACGAACGTGGTTTCCAAGGCACGGAGGGGTCTTGTTAGGTACAGACGGTAGCCCATCCACGGACCAACCGCGGCAAGCGTAGATTAACCTGATCGATTGACCTGTGCGGCTATTATCTTCTTCTATCTATCTATATATATAAAATGGTAAACTGACTGACTGATTGTTGATATATCAACGCACAGTCTAAGCCGCTGCTCCTAGAGACATGAAATGTGGTGTGTTCTTTGTGAAGAGTAGGTATCCACTAAGAAAGGGTTTTTCGAAATTCCACCCCTAAGAGGGTGAAATTTGACGCGGACGACGTCGCGGGCAGAAGCTAGTTACTTTCTATGGAAAGTGTGAACATGTTAGGTAACTCAAATGTCTTGCCGTTGTGGTCGCACATTATGTTGCGTCGTTCTTTTCAGTAATGTGTTTGAGGAGAGAAGCTTCGCCAAGTCTTCTCGTCGCGCATTCCAAAAACCTAAAGACTAAGGTCTGACGTAATCAGGGCGTCCATGACTTGCGGAGCCGAAACGTGGACACTCATGATACGGCTGGTCCATAAATTCAAGGTCGCCAAGCGAGCTATGGAACGCATCTGGAACGAGGTGATCGCCAGAGATTCAAACTTTTCGACTTAGCTCACAGAATAAGCAAGCTGAAGTGGCAGTGGGCCGGCCATATTAGCCATAGAACCGATGGCTGTTGGGGTAGACGTGGTTCTTCACAGTTTCAGTGGAGGCTGCACATCGACAAGCTTGAGATAGGACGCTCTCAAATTGGGTGGTGTGAAGATCTTTGCATGGTAGCTGGTAGTACCTGGATGGCAGTTGCCGAGAATCGAGCTGAATGGCCTGCAATTGGAGAGGCCTATGTCCAGCAGTGGGCTGCTGTAGGCTGATGATGATGAAGGCATATGCTCCGTCCCACAGATAGAAAGAACAACCTTTGATTAGCATTCAAAAGAGGTCTATACTGGAGCAAAAATCACTCGACCTGAAACATAAAGTAGCTTTAAAAATAAGGTCAAATTCCCACCTTAGCCACACGGAACGTAATGAAGATTATACATGTATAAGCATTATTATATTAGCTGTATACAAGCTGCAACAATGTCGCACGGACGGCGCCTACTCAAAAGACACTTGTCGCTTCTACGCTGATGGAGAGTGGTTGATACTTTTCATTAAAATTAATTAGATAATTTAATTTTGTTTTTAAAACCTGCTGTGAAATATTATTAATTTGAAAGATTGTAACTGTTGTAGTTATCATGTGAAACATAAAGGCGATGTCAGATGAGCTTAGGTATTTATTTTAGACTGCTATCAACATGATAAAAATAAGAGAAATCTACAGTGCCTCTTAACACTAACATATCTGTAATTCTCAGATATTTTTTTGTACCTATGTAATGTTGTTCTAATCTTTATGGTGTACCTACGTCATTCAGAATATTCTATCTATCTTAACATTTTGTTCATAAAACCCATTAAACTTTGCCCGCAAAAATTGTCGTAAACATGCAATTTTTGGAAGAATTATTACAATGATTTTCAGGCTTATTGTTACAACTCAATCATCACTACAATTACTTACTTGCTAATTTAGATGGAAATTAAATTCAAAGCACGATTTCCTGATTTTCCCGAGAATTAACCACAATTATTATAAACATACGATTTATGTAGCAGCGTTAAATAGGTTTTCAGGCCCAAAACCATGATTATTTTTACAATACAACCTTCAATCACTATACTTACCCCACTTACTTCGCAAATTTAAAATAAATCAAGTCAAAGCACAATTTTCCCAAGTATCAACCACGCTAACTCGCACTACATTCACGGAAAGCGTTTAAGAGAGTGAGAAAAGCTCGCCGCCCCGGCCTATTCGTTTCATGAGGGCGGCCCTACTTTTGTCTCGGCTGTCGGCTGTCGGCGACCCAAACCGGGTAAGTCGGGATTTTACAACATTTTCACTGACTTTTACGAGTTTTTCTTTTAGGTTTTGTTTAAGAGTGGTGACGTAAGATGAGTTGGGTTAAACGAATGTTTTATTGTTTTTAAGCTTGGAGTACCTAATAGTAAATTATGCTTTAATATAAGTTACGGTATGGCCATGGCTAATGTAAGAATTTTTTTTTCACGGTTACCTAATTATGTTTTACACAGTTAAGTCTCAAATGAGACAACATCTAGAGAAGAATCTTCTTTGGAGAAAATTTATTTCCATGCAAGCTTGACAACATACCTAATTGATTTTTTGTTAAGACCTTTTTTTGATGACTACAACTCGTGATTTCGTAGAGGCATAGGTAGTTTAGTGCGTTTTCTGTGATATTTACTCTATTTGTAAAAAAGCTGCTCCGCCTAAACCACTGGCTAGAACCAAGGTCAAGAGATGGCCAATTTTGCAATAAAAAAAAAGAAAATCACACAATAGTTCCTTACATAACGAAAGTGCCCACCACGAAGGATTTTTGAAAATTCGTTGCCTTTATAGTCATTTTTGCCGTTTAGAAATCCTACGCGGCTTGCAAAACTAATTAAGTATTTCTAGAAAAAAAAAACAAAACATAACCTCCAGACTTACCCCACTTCTTTGTCTCGTCGCCAATCTGAGAAGAATCTCGGGGCGAGGCTGAAGTGACTCACGGGTTGGGGTCGCCGGCACCCCACCGGACTTGACACTCATTTAAGTAGCATATAATTCAGTTTATTTAGCCGAATTCAATCTTCAAGAAGCGGAGAAGGGTTGGCTAAGAAAAAATAATAGTTTTGAGTGGAAAATGTTGGTTTTGTGACTGAAGAGTCTTCCTGGTTTAAAATAAATATAATTATATTTCTTTACTGTCGTCTCTATCATTTAGATAGATCGTTGTTTTTTTTTCTAATTTAAGTGCCTACTCTGGTACCAGCCGGTCGATTCTGTAAAAATCTCACTGTGAAAACTTAGGTGAAGTGAGTTTGTTTTTGCTAGGAAATTGACACTATTGACAGCTCACTCCACGCTCACTTCACCTAAATTTTCACGGTGAGATTTTTACAGAATCGACCAGCTGGTATTAAAATGTAAGCCATCCTTTTGTTCAGTTGCTTTATTTTTTTCAGTGTAGAAGTAGGTTGTAGGTATAGTTTATAGACTGAACACCTAATCTGTCGAAAAAAGTTTAGTAGTATATATATAGATAGGTAGGCCCTACCTATAAAAAAACGAATCGATTCCAATTTCAGATATGTGTAGTTATACACTAGCTTACGTACCTACTGACATAATGTAAAAACTATCATACGATAAATATCACGATAACATCAACATTCTGTGTCCTGTAAAAAAATATATCGTCAATAAAACTCAAGGAGGGAACTACTGAGCGGCTAGCGAAAGGACGTATTGATCAACTCGTCGCGGCTATAAGTGGATCTATGCTTCATTCGCACTAACGATCAAATCGTTTTGATCCTCGTAGAAAAAGTAGGATTATTCACTCAACAAGAGCACAAAAACGACGTGTAAAAAAAAAGGGTATTTTTAATAATTTTATATCTTTTTAATACAGTAACGGAAAGTACACAACTAATTGAATAAGTATCAATGTTATAATGTCAGATGATGGTGATGAGATGTTTGATATAATTATTCTCGCTGCTAGTGGCGCCGCCATGACAGGCTCGGTTATGTCACTGGCTAAACAAGGCTTGAAACATTGATAATTCAATAGCTGGAAATAAATCAATTTATTTTAACAAAAGCCGACCGCCCGGTGGGATTTCCCATCAGCAAAAATGACGAACTTCCATACAAACATTTAACCCCTTCAAGGGATGGATTTTCAGAAAAAAAAACTTTTGTGGTCACTTTTGATAATTAGGGAACTCTTGTGCAAATGTTTTAAATAGATGGCCAGTAGACAGTTAACATAACTTCAAAAAAATCCTTTGCAAGAAGGTTTTAACATCAAGCCAAGTCGTCACGAAATTTTTATAAGAATGTAGTTCTGTCATCTCTTCAGCCTTAAAAGAAAAGGGGTGATTTGGAAGGGTTTTCAAAACTTTTTCATATAAATTAGCGGAATTGTGTTCTTTCTCGTGCTAATGAATGTCTTGTGGACTCGACGTCAGACCTGAATTAATTCCGTCTTTAATTAATTGATTTTAATGAGAATTCGACGAATTTATCACCTTATACCTATCTAATTAAGTAAAGGTAATTTTATTCAGTCTGGTTTGTTTTGGTATACTTACTTGGAATATATAATATAATATAAAATAAGTAGATTAGGTAGGTACTAACAAACGTAACTGAAAATAAATTAACTGATATAGTTAATTTTAGTCGAGTAATCCTGCATTTTTCAATGACAAATAACGAAATACATATATAATTATATATCTACGTAACAACCACAGATCATGACAACAAGGTTATTTTTATAAAAACCTACTCTAAAATCTGCGGGCTAATTGCGTAAGACACTACCCATATCAATAGCAATGGGTTTTTTTTGACAGTACAACAACATTCATTGCGTTATTTACGTTGTTGAGCAGACTCATTTTTCGAACCCATTTTTTTTATTTTTATAATTTACAAGTTTCATAGACTTAAACAAAGCACACAATGAGACCTCTGGGGTCTGTCTTAGCATGCCAAGCGCTAAGGTTTGATCAACGCGCTATTAACAGTTATGTTATAATCGAGTTGATGTAATGTTCTTTCACCTTACGCTTTATGTTTTTACTATTAATTGAGTCTCTAATGTCTACAGCGGTGCTACTCTGTAAAAATCTCACCGTGAAAACTTGGGTGAAGTGAGCTTGGAGTGAGCTGTCAATAGTGTCAATTCCTAGCACAAACAAACTCACTTCACCTTAGTTTTCACGGTGAGATTTTTACAGAATCGACCGGCAGGTATTTGGTTTAGTAAATTGGGCAATATGAAGCAATACATTAGCAATATCCTTCAAAATGATTCAGATTGATATTGACAGTGTGTTATGGAATTAGGGTGCCGGTTCTTTAGATGAGAAAGAGCTTCAATTACATGAAATTATCGTGTTAAAAATACTAAACAAAAAAAGAAACGAAAATCCCAATATAACACACCTATTGTGCGCATTATAAGTATTAGAAGCGTGTGTTTTATCACTGCGACAATCAAAACGTACGTTCCCGACCGCAAGTTTAATTATGCAAACATCAAGCCGTCGCCAGATTTCTCATTAGAGCCAAGATAATGACGGTACACACTGTCGCAAAATTAGATAGCAAGCACGCACCCAAACAGATATACGCGCCACATTAACATAAACCGAATTTGCATGTAAATTACATTTTACAGCATCTTAATTAAAACATTTTGGCATTATAAATGATCAAGCGGGGGAGGGTGGTGTACCCCTGACCTTAGCGCCTCCTCCCTCCAGTTAATTCGATAGTTTGAAATTTGGAACATTTGAATTTGACGTTCGATTTTATGAATTTGTTTTTTTTTGCGTTTAGCGGGAAACCATCGTCATTTTTTTTTATTAAAACTACATTGCGTTTGGCAGCTATTAACAAAGCCAGTGTTATTTTGGGTAATGTCATTGGATATATTTCAAACTGTAGCGATAGCGGAACCAAAAAGATATAAACTTTTCTTTAAAAAAAATACCTGATCTCTTTCTAACACTTAATAGTAATTTACTTCAATTCTATTATATTTATTAGTCCTGTACAAAAATCACTACAGATTTGGATACTTTCACCCTCAGAACGCAACAAACAAGAAGACAGACACACTCACGCCTGTATGTATGCAGCTACTGTTTACGGACATTTTCCCAGCAGTAGATTTAACCCTTGCCACAGATAATAATAATACTCTACGTACCCTCGCACTGCAGAGTTACCGCGATGCGTCGCCATGACGTATGGCTGACCCTCGACGTATCTCTGTTGCACAGTCAAGTGCAATGCAAGGGTTGTAAGCACTGTACCTAAATACACGTGTTTAGAACTAATTATTAGATGGAACGTTTTACACTAGTTTACTTTTCTTTTAAAGAAAGATATATTTTTTGACACCTAATTAGGTTGATTGTTAGGTTAACGTATCGCGGGGTAATTGCGTTACACACATAAAATGCCTTTCATTTTGACAGTTCAACAATATTCATTGCGTTATTTACGCTGTAAGCAGATGAATTTTTCAAACCTACAAAGCAATGCATTAGGAATTTCTTTCAAGGTGATTGCTGGTCTAGCTGTTTTTGTGTGACGAAAACAAGGTATTTTCTCCGTTATTAATAATGAATTTACCAAAATCACGCTCCGATTCCCACGAGGTTTCGTGAATATGGGTGCTGTACCTCGTACATGAAAAATACTTACCTAAAATCGCGACATGGAAAAAAACTAAGAGATTTCGAAATCTGTATTTAAATGTAAGTTAATTAAATTTTTTATTGCTTGACCAGCCCCATCGGATTTCTTAACAACATTTACATGAGATTAAAGGCAAAAATGTTTTTTTAGAACAACCCCTCCTTTGAGGGTATTAACTGAAAGTTCTTTAAATAAGTTAGCAATTAGGGGTAACATAAAATTAGCATAATTGTATAAGTTCGTGCTGTTTATGTTTCGACAATAACGATTTTGTCTGTTGCAGTCTCCGTGGGTATGTATAATGAGGGTAGACGAAATTAAACAACTTGGAAATAGATAGTAGGTACACTGTACAGTATTTTTATCTCACGAAGCGACGCGTGCTTTACTTGTGGTACCCAAGTCTACTAACACATCGTGAAGGTGGGCACGGTGGAGCACACGGTGGAGGTCTGCCCCGCTTGGGCGGAGCACCGCCGTGTCCTCGTAGAGGCGATCGGCAGCGGCGGCGACCTCTCGTGTCCGGCCCTGGTGCAAGCCATGGGCCGGGGCGAGAGGGAGTGGGAGGCAGTCACCTCCTTCTGCGAAGCAGTCATGCATTGGGGATTGATTACAGGCGTGACGATAAGTTATGCGTGAAAAAAAAAGATTTGGGGCATAAACAAATCCTAAACTCGAAAACAAAAGCACCTCAATCATAACATCCTAAAAGCTAAAAGGCTTCAAACTTGACACAAATGTTTTGTCATACTAGTGTCGGACCTTTGTCCCGGAACAGGAATAAATAATGAACACTGACGACTGCTACTTCTGTTGATAAAGAAACTAAAAAGTAACGGCTATAGCCGTCGGCGGTCCCTCCGTGAGCTTTGTTGCGCTACACTAATTTTAGCAGAATAGAGATGCGAATGTGATGTTTACGCGGACTGATGGAGGTCCGTCAAAAAGCAATGTTCTTTTTTTTCGTTTTTTGAAGTGAAAACTTCTTTAGCGGCGTTGTACACTTTTTTTGTAATGGGTAAAAAATGTTAAACTCGCGTCAGGACACGTGACCTGATCGAAAATTCGTAAGACGGATGGAGAGTGCTGCGGCGTAGGTCAAACTGTGCTACGGCGTAGCTCACACTATGCTACGGCGTAGTTCACCATACCAGCATACCAGCGAATATGGCTGTTTTTTGAATAAAATATTTCGTTTGACATTTTGAAGCTTTTTTTAGATTCTATAATTAGACTCAAACTATTTTAAATAGATATTTAGTTAAGAGCGTTTACGCCGTGCGGCATTTTATACAACCTTTCAAGCCCTTATTTTTCGAAATGAATGAACCGATTTTAATGAAACTTCATACGCATAAGCAGGATACAAAGGTCTAAAAATACTAACTTTTTAGACTTTTGTATCCTGCCTAACTCGCGCCACTGTTACCGTAAGCGACACCACGCGTGTTTTGTTTATAAGACGATTAAAAAAAATACCCGCTTCGGATGTGTTCGGCTGTCCTCGGGATGTACTCGGTTTTAATGTATATCCGATAAGTCAGTGAGTGATGGCAAAGTATTCTTTTTGTGTTTCGTTTTCACTTCTGTCGGCACTCCCGGAGTGCCACTGTTTTTTTTCGTGTAATCGTTAATGGCTCGCGGTTGAATATTGAACTTCGTGGATTAATCGATTTTTAGGGAACGGTGGGTTGGTAGGATATTTATCGTTCTTTAATAATCTGCACTTTGACCTAGAAGAACCATAGACGCATTTTGAATTAAGAAAGGAATCATTTAAAACTGTAATGCCACAGTGTAACGCGAATCCTCCTAATAAAGTACGCACTGAATTTGAACCAATTTTTCGACCCCAATAAGAAAGGATACCACATACACCTGCCTCTATTAATTTCAATTACAACAAAACCATTTAACAGACCATAAATATATCGAGTGAGAGTATCTTGATGTTGTAAGCATTGCGTGTGTTGACGTGATCAATTATTATCTGTGGACTCGTTCGAAGTGTGAAGCCATCTCATTTGCGATTATGTTAGGCTGTGGCCCGATTGTATTAAAGTTATGCCCCTTTCGTCTTGTAATTACAAAAGGTGTTTTATTGTATTGCCCTCTATATTTTTTTATATGACTTGGCCAGTTAGAAGTTTGAAAGAGTTTGTATGGGTCAAGTTTTTATTAGGTCGATGTATTTTGAATGGACTCAGTACTTAATTTTCTTCTTAAAAGATAGATAACAAAGGTGGATACATAAAATCCTGAACACCTAAATAAATCGATCAGAACGGTGCTTATACATTTTTGTTAAAAAAAATTTTTAAATACCTTTTTTGCAATAAAACTCTCAGATACCTGCACACACCAACCACATATTTATGAAACAATTATACCGCGTGGTTGAAGTACAAAAAATAATAACTCCACCAACAATACGTTCAACAACTCTTAGCGTAAAAAGAAAAAGCAGGAAAATAATGATACAAAGCTCTTTATTTCACACAATTACAGCGATATGTGGAGGAGACAAGCCGTTGAACATACACAATTAGTCGCTTTTTCACACAACAAGCCACAGCATAGCAAACTTGTGAAACGGAAAAGTTTGCTCTACCAGTAAGTCGATAAGTTGAGAGCGCGTTTTGTTAGCATGTAGAGATTTCAAAAATAGGTTGTTATAGTGTAGACGCTCAGCGACTGCAGCGCCGTGAAAAGTAATGAAAAACAGGCGCCTAGTGTCAAGTGTAAATCGCCTTGTTAATTTCACTAGCCCTGCGGCGAATTTCGCCGAGGACGCATTGTGTGTGCCGGCTTTATGTCGCGTCTTCCCGTTGTCTGTACACGGCTTTAATTGCGCGCGTCATTGGCGCGCTTTTTGAAAAAAGAATGACGTGTAATTAACGCGCGAATATGGAACGTGACAACGCGCGTTCTGAGGGAGCGATTTTTTTTTAATTTTTTTAATTAGGCACACGAAGGGTTGAGTTCGGTGTTTTGTTTTGTTCGTTTTTTATTATTTTGTTGTTATGAGTCCAGTTATAGCAAGCGAATTTAAATTATAATGAATAAATTAAAATGCTTTTAGTAAATCATTCGTATTGATCATAATTATTATAACTTGCTGTATTTGACACCTTGCATTCGGTTTTAATATAGCTTTAGGTCATCGCTTTTATTTCATTTATAGCCTTATATCCTTAATACCTTATTTCCTTTTGTTATTGGGGAAAGTAAAAATACATTTACAAAAATTAGGAACTAAAAAAAACCAGCTGAACATTGTTTTTCGCAAAACAGCCACAAACTACTTCTCATTGACCTAAAACAATTCCATAAACATAATTTACTGAGTAATTAATTTGATGAATACTTTCGCTGTTTCCCGTGTCTGTGGATTGTAAATAAATAAAAAATAAATATAATTTTTTTTTGAGGACAATGACTGTCCGAAAAAAGCGATGATACATGATCCTCGTTTGGCTGGCTCGCGTACACTTTTTTTATTAAAAAAAAATCACATTAACGGCCTTCATTGGGGCGGCGATAAATAATGCCCTCCTTATTCAAATTTTTGTTTTGTTCATCCCCCACACGTTATAAATGAGACTTATTTGGAAACGAATGATAGGGAGTGATAAAATTCTCGATTATGTTAGAATGTGTGAGTGCAGGACGAGTTGGTAATCGGGCCATTTATTATAAATTTAAATTTTATTTTTACGCGCATTACCTGTGCCTGTATTTGGTTTCGTATTTTTAAAAATTAATCAAGGCAGCAAAACGATTTTTACAAGTGAATGTAGGTAGATATAGGTACCTTTAGTATGAACAGTTACGACACGTAATGCATAATGATCTTTTAAACCCTTTACTTTATAATTTACCTCTTCATTACTAGGTACTCCAGATGTTACCTATTTATAAAAAAAGTCTCATCAACTTATAGTTAAATAATATCTGTAGGTTTGCTCCTTTGTAAAATAGTTGATTCTCTCAACTGCCGGTCGATTCTGTAAAAATCTCACCGTGAAAACTTAGGTGAAGTGAGTTTGTTTTTGCTAGGAATTGATACTATTGACAGCTCACTCCACGCTCACTTCACCTAAGTTTTCATGGTGAGATTTTTGCAGAATAGCAGCGCTGAAGCCAAAAATGAATTCTCAGATTTCTTATTTGAACCATCATCGTGCATATTTACATGTAAGTATGTAAAGATATAAATTTCGGAAGACATCAAAATAACTATAGGTCAAAAAAAGTTTTAATTCCGTTTTGAAGCCGACATATTATGTACAGTCACCAAAAGAGATAAGTAACCCAGGGTCGTCGGATATATAGTTGAAGTTTAGTATGAAATTTAACTTGATATATAATTATGAACAGTTTGTTTTCTATTAATTTAATTAAATTTCATTCGAAAACATCCATCGGTTTCTTACTAATTATCCAAAGACCCTGGTTACATCTCCTTTGGTGACCGTACTTGCCATGGTTTTGGTGATATCGAATTCATCATTATATGTAAAGCTACAGACCTATAAACAAAAAAAGGATTTTCAAATAAATACTTCTTAATCCTCAGAGTTCCCCAATAGAACATCTTTTCAAACATACTGGCTGAATTCTCCGCGAATTTCAAACTCCCGAAGAAGAATCCTACCAAGTACCTAGTACATATATACCATTAATGAAACGATCTTTGAGGACCCTCGACGCTCCTCAATCACGATGGATGGGTAAGGTCGCTGCGATTTTCCTACTGACCTTCAACCGTTGCCAACTGATGCAGCTAAGTGGGATGCTTTGTCTCTTTCTAGCTGAGGAGTGCCGACTAGATCTTGGTCTGTTTCTGGTTTGGGAATTAGGATTTTGCGATAGGGATTTGTTTTTTGAAAAACAAGAATCTCGGTTAACTTGTCATTAGATCAAGTACCGAGGACATAAAGAACATGAAAACCTTTAAAGTTAAGGTTCGCGAGCACATTCGCAAGAAGCTGGCTTTATAATTTTAATAGATTTATGCGTATAAAATATTTATTCCTCAATTTTCATGATTGCACCTACTACTGTTTGTCTCTGCTTCACCCAAAGGTTGACTGGTAGAAAATGCCTATGGCATTATTAAGTCCGCCTCTGTACATTTATGTGCTTGAAGTATTAAATAAATAAACATATTCAGGACGTCTGAAAAGTTTAAGTCAAGTCATGATGACGGTAATTGTTACCTATTTTTCTTTCTTTGTGAAAAATAAAGCTATTTTTCTTTCTTTCTTTCTTTTTTCTAACCACAATTCTTTCAAAGCTTTCAAATCTGCTATTTCACTGTTCGCAGTATCGTAACTGAGGTATTTTATTTTCTGTAACATGCACTTTACTTTCCCTTACTATAAAATTTGCTTATCAAAGAAAAAGTGGGGCTTTACCGTACACACTCATCTTACATTCAGACATACATATCCAATATTACTACTAGAATACAAACCCAAACAGAACCACACCGCCCGTTCCCCATACATAATGTATGAACTTAAAGAAATGCAATGAAATGATAAAATGATCGCTCCATTGTAGATAAACGGGCCAGTTCTACTGGCACAATTGAATGATGACCAGCCATTGTGACTATGTTTAGAGATCCTGCATATAATGCCTGGATAGGTGCTCCAGAGTCTATTTCATCCACTTATTGCGACGTATTACGGCTTATTGGGTCAGTATGAGCATGTTCAGCTGGTAATTGATAACAGAGATTTGGCGTGGAAGATTTTTGCACGTTGCTTCTTGGGAAGATTAGATAACTAGGTAAGTATTGCTTTTGTGTGTTCATTGGGAGGATAAGCGAGCGGACATGGGTCATTGGTGTTGAGGAAAACACAAGGATGCCGATGAGATTAGTAGTTCCACTTACATGGTCGCGAAAATTGGCAAAACTGTGTCGTGTCCTGCACTGGTAGATTTAAGCTGCGTTTAGTTAAAGCCATAGAATCTTTGGGGAAGGGAATATTATTATCTAACCTTGCTAGGTTATATATATCTTATTTTGAGCTGAAAACAGAGGGGCAATTCTGATAATTTTAAGAACGTTCTCAGTATCAATCTGTCAAAAAGACCTCTAATTTCCCTACATTTTTGACAAGTTTTTGACATTGATTGTCGCTGAGATGATATTGCGACTAGATTTTGAACGTTTTTATTTACGGGAATTGGCCTTCTTTTCAAACCTATGCAGAAAGGAGACGGTCGTTATAACAGTATCGTTACTCGTATAGTCTTTTAATTGTTTTCATGTTTACAGAATAACACGACAGTATCCTTCCTACTTACAAAAATATCAACTCATCATTCTCCCTTCACGAATGCTCAGGGGCATGCATAGGTACGCACAATATCAATATTAACTGACCAAATATCAGCTGTCTAGCGTTGCAAAGTGACTGTGTTCTATAAATTATATGAAGTGAATGTCTGCATTGTTGCCAACCTTTTTGCGTTATGATAAGTAGATGAGCTTTTGTTTTTTTTTAATTTTGTTTGAATGTGGAATGGTTGTTTGTTCTTTTGTTTTTGTCCCCTAGTAGATACTGTGTCATAATCAAGTCATAATGAATCAATCTTTCTATGGTTTTTTTTGGTGAATTGCTAGTTTGGCGATGACTTCCTGATTTTCGTTAAGTAGATTAGATTAAGTTGGGAGTTTCATTATTAAAAAAATATAAAATAATAAAAGTATTCATTACTTAGGGCTATTTTTTTTCAATAGTCAAGTACCTTATAACTGAAGTATAAAAATTATAGTTAGACATATTTTCTATACGAAAGCTGTCAAACGGTAATATTTACTCTTCAGTTATCATATCACTTAGTTATTAATTTTTAAGTAGATAACCATTACAAAGTAACACAAAAAAAACCCGTTTTAAACATTCATCTCGGAAATATAAAATAATACTAGCACGTCAAATTATTAAATTTTTCGAAACTGGACGTTATAGGAAGATTTTTATTTCGCATAGTAGGTACGTAAAGGATCAAACGTGATATAAACAAACAAAGGCTTAGTAATAACACGGTTTCCTGAAAGTTGAAATTGGAATGGATTTTTAGGCACAGGCACTGCTACTATGGTTACCGTGCCGACATTTCCAGGTAAAAATTTAGAACTTTTCTGTGAAAAGAACTCGGTAAACTAGCTACAGAGTTCCACACGTATTTAGGTACTCTACCAATTGCGAATGAAGTGAGACAAAGGGGAGAGAATGGTACTTATGTTTGCAGTTACAATTTTTGGGAAAAACTTGCATACAAAGGTAAATGAAACGCTAATGGAAAAATTGATGATGAAGTAGACGAACGATGAACTTGGTATTATAGAACTATAAAAGGGAAATTGAGAGAATACTGCGGGGTAATTGCGTAATACACTTACAGTAACAATGGTTTCCATTTTAACAGTTTAACAACATTCATTGCGTTATTTACATTGTTGATTATGAAGTAACGGATTAGCAATATCTTTCAAAATCATTCAGATTGTGATTGAAAGTGTGTTTAGGTATATAATATTACAATACAGATAATTCAGTCACTGAAAGCCAACACGCTTTCTTTTTGACGGCTAGGGTTAATAATAATAAACATATACATATGAAGGGACGTCAAATAAACGACACACACCACGCTCTTTAAACCACACATCAAAGTCAAAAGGCTATTAAAGAAAAAAAAACAGCAAAACTGCAATGATTATGAGAACGTATACGAAATATTTTTCAAAATTTCCTACCCGAGGTTATCGACAACTGGTAGGACGCTTAAATTACGGGGCAGGCACATTTTTATCTGCTTTTTTTGCCCGAGCCTAGGGGTGGTGCGGGTTTTTTGGACTTATTTTTTATCGAGCGCTTCGAATGGACCACTTCAATGTAGGGGTTAAACTGTCTGTGCAACGAAAACTACGCTTTGTTACGTATGCGTACGTAGGCATATGTTTTATGATGTTATTTCGTTATTAAAACGGTTAATTGCTAATCTGAATGTGTGATTGGCTGGATGAATTCTGAATGATGTTGTTTGTGTAAATTTTGTTTTTGATGAGCAATAGTTTTAAGTAGATTGCTAATCTAAATACTTACTTAATTTAATTAGCTAAACGGAAGTCATTAAACCATCTTCCAACCGTATGACATAATATGTAACATCGAATGATAGATAATGATTATTTTATTAGGTTAGTAGGTATACTGAATTGAGTAACTCGTTTTTCATGGCACCGACGACGACGACGACGACGACCGACGTGCCGAAAATCCAAGAATGGCTAATGACTATATTGATTTTTCTAAGGTCGTAATCATTAGGATTCATTACCTTTGCCATAATCACAATAATAAGCGTAAGTGGGACTGGGTTGACCACTTGACAACGTCTGCCGTATGGCCAATGAGCTGTTGCCAAAATAACCATTACTTGGAGCCCTGACACAGCTAGAAGGCGTCGCGGCCCCGTAGAAGATGGCTGGACACGCTGGAGAAAACAAATTACCAGTGGTCCACTTTAGTCCTGGATTGAAAGAGCTGAAAGTCAAGCCTTTGCCCAAAAGTGGGATGATGGAGGCTAACAGAAACAGTAATCCCAACCGAACTACCGAATTTTGTTAGAAGCAGACATGATGAGGATTCCTATCCCACGTCTTTTGGCTTCTTATAATTCTCGATGCACGCATATCTTTGGCTTTGCTAATTCTATGTCTTCTCTTACAAATTATAAAAGTTAAGACTTAAAACTTTGAAACTCTAGTTTCTCTAACATCTCAATTTCCAGAACCATCTGTAACCTATCCACCGCTGCAAAAACACGTCAATACTACGTCAGTCCGCAGTCAAAACAAGCATTGTACGACATTTTGTTTGCGGCTCAAAACAGCGTGCAATCTGAGTAGCACAATCTAACCCAACGGCTTTGTGCTTACTTTCATATTCGCTACATTGACAGCTAAAGGACGGGGTAGGGTTGGCGAGAGCATAAATTAATATTTTAAACATTTTGACATTTTTCAGTACTTAGCACTATTTTTTTTGCCCGATTACCTACGAAGACCGTATGAAAGGAAGGATTATTGCATTAAAGTTTTTTCTGCTGCTGATTAATGTAAGGTAAGTAATATATCAGTGTATATTACTAAAATTATGAAGTATTTGGCCATAATTTATAAATTCTGGAGCCTTTAGTTTTATTATAATAATATGTGTTATCACCTATTCTTAAGATTGCTGGTTACTTCGATACTTTTCCCATATAAAATTGGGTGGCGGCATGTTTTTTCAGTTCTAAGTATCGAAGGGCTGATTTTTCAATAGTCAGACAACTTATAACTACTAGGCCTAAAACTACTAAAACTATACATGGTGGATAAAGATAAGTGAAGGCACCGTTAGAAAATGAAACAATGCCACTGGGATATAAAAAAAACAAATGTCCTTGCATGATTAAATACTTGCTGCACACTTAAAATAAAACAGGTAGTACAAATTGTCCACAGTCCACATTATAAGTTGGGCTATATCGTTAAACAGAACAACACTCTTAAGATAGCTAATCACAAGATAAAACAACCGACCCATCCAGTCCTTAAGGAAGAAATTTATCACAATCTCAATCAAACCTCCTCCCAACCCTAAGGCAACCAACACATGCACAGTAGTCGTACCGACCGCCTTATTAATAAACATACGCTAACAATAAATAATTGTTTATAATGAACTTTATAATATATTAGTGCAGATAGTTCATTATCTTTAGCACGCACACAGCGACGTCGGTCCACGCGAGACGCATCGGGTTAACGTAGTGTTGGGAGCAATCGATATCGATGGTTTCTGAATCGATTTATGAGTGTGAGTCATTGGACGGTTGCGTGGTTTTGAATCATTTTGTGTTTGGAATTTGTATCGTTGTTGCACAATGTGTTTTGGATAATATTTTGATAGGCATGCTCGATCTGTGAAGAAAGGATGTGGTACCTATCTTTTAATTGCAGGATTTTGCGTGACGTCAGTATGACGCGTTGTTCGTATGTGGCGTTGTAGATACCGCTACAAAATCAATTAGCTATATGTTTGATTCAAGTGTTTAAAACGCCCGTATAATGTATATCGTGAGAAAAGGCCGAAATACAATAAAAAAAAACCGAATATAGACATTACTGGTCATAATAAAAGTTACCCAAAAAAATTATAAAATATTAAGAAATAATATTATAATCAACTAGTCAACTAAATCAAATAAACTTACCAAAAAGACACAGATCAAATTCCTTACATAACTTTGAGTGACGACTAATAACAGTGTAACGCAAAATACGCAATCAATGAAAACGCAATGCAACAAAATCAACAGCAAATTGACAACTCAAATCCCAAAACTATCGATAACAAAAAAATCGACAGCACCCCCAACCTACTTTGCGCAGGAGCATCGCCGCTCGCATTTTCTTTTATCAACGCATTGATTAATGCTGGTTGATTTGAATAATAATTTTCTGATACAAACGTTATTGTATGATAAATTTAGTGCAAATTGTAATGTGAGACCGAACCTGAGTTATGGCTAGATGTTGCTATCTGTACTCTTTGATTTAATAGCGAAGCCAGGAAGTGAGCTTTTATTATTTTATTGTTGTACAGGAACGTAATTTGCTTTGAGTTGGATTATTGATTTGTAGGATTATTATGAATAGTTTACTTGTCATCTGTCTTTTGGTAAACATACCTAGATATTTTTTTTAATAAGGATATGGTCATCAACGTAAGTAAGGCGAGATAAGTTGGCTGAAAATAACCAACTTTATTGATACGTTATCAAGTGTCACATGTGTACTTCTAAAGTTCCAACTTGTATCGTAGCAACAAACAAACTGAATGACTACTACTTTTGTATATTTTTGGCAAACAGCAAAACATACATACACCATAAGGTTGATTTTTCCATCTCCAGATAAATTTTATTCGAGGAATAAAATTGATGTTTGACAGTTTTTGTGTGAAATAACTGTCAAAATTTCAAAATTTCGAACAAAGTTATCAGATGATTGAAAAATCAGCCCAATCTAATAATCTAATTTTATTCTATTCGGTAAACTTACAGCTTAATTTATACAGTGTTCTTAAACAAAATAAAATTGAAGGCCATTTACAAGCTTCCATTGTTAGATACTAAATACAAAACGAAAAAGGAGGTCGGCATCAAATACATAAAACGTAAATAAGGAAATCAATACTACCTACACGATCGACTAATACAAACTAAAAATCATTTAGACGCAAATAATTACTTTTCTGTAAAGAAGCTTTTCACCAACAAATGCTTATGAAACACAGTTTAATAAAATTACTCATCATCCCCTAAGAAAAAGTAACACAAACCCTTACAACTTACAAGTAAAGTAAAGAATACACACCCACGCAACACAACCTCCCATTCACTCATTCACTATACAAGTAACGGAAATCCCATTCATGGCTCCCAAAGGTCAACAAATCGTTCATAAAACAAGGAGAACGACATAAGAACGAGCAAAACAAACGTCGCGAGGTGAAGGTCGCCCCACAAAGACGGAGCGTGTATGCAACATACACGAACATCCAAACATCCATACACGACATACATACATACATACATGCACATACATACTCAGATGGACAGTACAACGCTACTCACTTACACGGACCAAATAAAAACGTGTTTGGGAGAAATTGAGAATTATATAGAGCTGTTCATTTTGCTAATTATTTTAACATTTTGTATCTTTTTTGTCTAGATAATAAATTATAAGTTAGCGTTTCATGTAAATATGTTAAATAAGATTTGAAATATTTTCAAGGTATTGAAATTATCTTGTCAAGACAGTTAGGTGAAATTGTGCATGATAGTAGAATAATTAACACCAGGTATTACAGACAATTGAAAAAAAAAAATAGATAGAGTTTCGTCTGTAAATAATAAACGTTTCACAATAAAAAATAAAAATTCTGAGAAGGTTCGTAGTGGTAACCTTTTAAACAGTCTGGTGGTCTTTTCCTCCGTATTTTTTTTTTGGTACAAAATCAAATTAGGTAAAACATCTAGACGACGGACTCAGGAAAGATTAATAACACCATGTAAACGACTGAAAAAAACCGAAACCAATAGGTACACAGTGATATTTAAGCACAATATTGTCATGGATCCAAATAAAAATTTCTGAGCCTGTGCATGTAAAGATACCGTCTTCTATAGACACCTGAAACATCAAGAGCCTTAAAAAGTTAAATAATCTCAGATTGTTCTGTTCACTCGCCTCCATAGCTTTAAAAAACTGACACAGCTAAAATAACTACTGACACAGTTTAACAGCTCTATAGAATTCCTCCCACTAGGGCGGGCGGCGTAAGTCCGGTGGTCCCACATATCAGGCGCCACCTCCAGTCTTTTATAGTTAACATGACGATGATGGCTTAGTAGTTAGTAGTCATACTCCTTGTAGCTTTACTCCTGTTTATATTGCCGCTTTACCTTTTTAGGGTTCCGTACCTAAAGGGTAAAAACGGAACCCTATTACTAAGACTTCGCTGTCTGTCCGTCCGTCCGTCCGTCCGTCTGTCTGTCGCCAGGCTGTATCTCAAAAACCGCGGTAGCTAGACAGTTGAAATTTTCACAAATTATGTATTTCTGTTGCCGCTATAACAACAAATACTAAAAACAAAATAAAATAAATATTTAAGGGGGGCTCCCATACAACAAACGCGATTTTTTTGCCCTTTTTTGCTCGATATCAATAATGGCTAGGTACAGGTAGGCACTTGAAATATTCACAAAATACTCAGTTGTATTTTTACTTTAATAATAAATAATAAAATTAAAATATGTGGTACGGAACCCTTCGTTTGCGAGTCCGACTCGCACTTGACCAGTTTTTTTTTTTTTAAACATTGCCCCACACTAGGAATTTTTCCGATGTGTGTGTGTTTCTCCTTTCGTATTAAAATATACATTTAGTAGGAGTTTTAACTTAATCTTTTATATGGATATCTAGTATTAGAAGTAACATTTCTTGCTAGCTTTACCTGTGTTTAAATTGGCGCTTTTAGTTTTTAGTCTCTATAAAATCTAAAGTTTGAAGGAGTTTTTAGGTTTAGTTACAATGATTTCAAAAGTAAGGATACGCCCGTCTGAACATTTTACATAGAAGTTCTTCGTTCGAAGTTCGCGCGCACCACTGTCAACTGAGTCGCGTTGGCCCTAAAACCGTCATTTTAGGGCCAGCGCGTTGGCCCGGTCCTTACGCTAGTAATATATATGTCAATGTTTAGTTACGTATTTTTATAAATTTTACAAGAATAGCTTAGTAATATTCGTCATACTCCTTGTTGCTCTACTCCTGTTTATATTGCCGCTTTTACGGCAACGAGGTTTTTAAAAGTTTCTTTACATATTTTAATAGAATTTTAATAATAGGCTCGCTTACCAGTACCTAATACCCACTTATGTACTCCTAGTTGCTTTACTCCTGTTAATATTGCCGCTTGACGTTGTAAAGTTGATTTAATAGTTTGATTAGATATTTTATACTAATCAAGTTTTAGGAATAGGTTTTCTTAATTCATGGGTAGTCGTTTTCAGTCAGTTCTAACAACTTTTGATAAAGCTGGAAGAAGAAAAAGTTGACATTTAAATGTTGTTATGAAAGAAATCCACACTAATATTATATTATTCCATCCTTTAATAGAAAAGAAAAGAAGAAAATGTGCTTTTAAGCAAAGTCAAATAAAAACTATTAGTACTTGCAAGGCGGTTTAAACCACAACATACGAGAATCGCAGACCTCCATTTTTTTTGTAACACAGCAATTATTTTGTAGGTATATGGGTGCTTGGCAAGTGGAAACTTCTACTAGCGGAATGAGTACTATTTATACGGCGTCACGTGTCAGCTAGAAAGTTATTACAATAAAACAAGGGGCTCATTAAATGCGTACGTAATAAAGCGCCGCATTACTCCGTACAGACACAATGTAGCTCCAGCTGTAAATTACTTACTGTCGCCAAATAGCGCATCAGTGAATAGTTCGTGATTGTCCATTGGGTACGACCATGAAGGTTCCTGTTGTAAAGAGAAACATCTTTTTCTGTAAGAATTCACGGTATGCAGCACCTTTAACTTTAAGTCAGCTTTGTGAAGAGAAAATAAATGATAAATAATAATAATAATAATAAGTTGTTGTATTCAACAGTATCTCTTTCAGTAAGGTAAATAAACAATTTTTTTAAATTCTTTGTTAGTAAGTAGTTGAAGAAGGAATTAGCTTAAACATAGCTTGAAATAAATAAAATCAAAGGCAGTAAATCAACTTCGAAATATAAGCTATTTGTAGGCCTGGGTATCTACTATTGAACATCACTGCACTAATAAATGCACACAGCAGTTTAATATATTCATTTTATTATCTAAATACAAATGTCAGAAAACGTAGAACTGCCACCATTCCTTACAGTTTTGCTAAAAACGTCGCCACAATTTCTTCAATCAAACCAAATCACACAGTGATTTTCAACTTCTGTTACCCTACAATCGTAACACAATCACTAAACCTTGCATTGATTTATTTCGACAACGTCGTCTTAGCAAGACACCCTTAAATATGACCACACATTTCTGATACACGCTGTAGGTACAATTGAATATAATTCCATTTCTTTTATAATTTATTGGATGTGCTATCATCATTATCAATTACGCTCACTGCCTACACGTCGCGGTGCGCGGCGGGAACTTGTGTCGGACACAGTGGAAACGACGTAGACAGGGCGCGAACTTGTGTCCCATCCTATTGTGTGGACTTGAAACAATAATCTGGAACCGTAGTAATGAGTCGACGGGCCAAGGGTTCTTGTATAATGGTCGCAGGTTTTCATTGTAATCATAAAGTTTTTAGTTCAGCTTTTACTAAAGAATACTTTAAAATACGGTATGTGAAATTGCTTTATCTTTGAAATCTAACGTTCACACATGTATATTTTTTATTACTAAATGGGCCCGCTCTTGACCCCGATCACGCCTGATGGTATGATGTATCCATTAAATGGCAACAGTTCGGTCTTCTTGAACCGTGAATTTACCAACTCCACCAAAATGAGAACATGAGGCAATTCAGCTGTTAGACCACACAAATAGTGCGCGAGAATACTAAAACGAACAAAAAGTGTTTTGTAAAATATTTAGAAATAATCGTGACAATGACACACGTATTTATAACACATGAACAAAGTGTTAATTATATCAGGCTATAAGGAAGTGGCACGAACTGTTGTAAAGTATAATCAACACTGTTCTAAGTTTTAAAATAGCAGAAACAAAACGCAATGTAGAATAAAAAAATATTTTATTATTGTAACGTACAGAATTATGTTAGATTTAAATTGCTTATTAGTCGTATAACGGCTGGACTAATTTTGATAAAATTTGGTATAAAGGTAGCTGACACCCTGGATTAACATATAGGCTACTTTTTATTCCGATACTCCCACGGGATCGAACCTTATGTGGGTAAAACCGTGGGGCGTAGCTAGTATATCATAAAAAAAACTTCGGTCTTCTTAACTTTTACCCAGTAGATGGATTGTAATTTTATGAATATTTCATGAGAGAATGACATCTCTGTTTGTAGGTTATGAGCTTTATCGATCAAGAATTATAACAGTGACATCAAACCATCCTATCATAGTCCTCTGTAGGACGTGCTATTTGTATGTTGTGTTTCTCGAACTATTGCCAAATAAAGTTCGATAAATTTGTCTGCTCAACACGTAAATAACGCAATGAATGTTGTTGAACTGTCAAAATGAAACCGATTTCGATTGGTAATGTGTTACGCAATTGCCCCGCCGGTTCTCCGTCTTCCGCATCTATTTGTCCAAGCTTTTTGCGGTTGTTAATCCGTACATAATTACATAAATAATTTTTCAAAAAGAAAATCTTTATCTGCCTCCAAATTAAAACTCTAAGGGCTGATTTTTCAATCGACTGGTAATTTTTGTTCGTGGAATAAAATTGACGTCTGTCAGTTTTTGTATGGAAGAACTGTCAATTCTACCTCCGATAAAGTTATCTAGCGTTGGAAAAATCAGCCTTAAGGGAATTACTTTGTCAAAACAAATGTGCACCCATTGTAGAGAACGGACCGCAAGCCGTCCGCCTTAAGGCTGGCTTCTTATGCAGATTTTACGAGAGGTTATAGCTTTAAGCAGCGCTCGAATCGCTTAATTGTTCGAATCAGACGTCTTACGAACAAAAACTTAACAACATTCGATGTTTTTGGCAACAAAGCGATATGACACGCTACCTCCGCTTCATTTGTTAGTTATTCGTCTAGCCGCTTTAAGGACCCTTGTGGTTTGTCTGGTATGTCTGAATGAATAAATTTCATGGCTGTAAACTGAGGAATTTACTATTAAAGAACTTATTTTCAGGTATGTAAACTTAAAGAATAGCTTCATGGTTCATTATCTCCGATCGTATAATTGAACCAGAATATTTGAAACCCAGCCAAGACAAAAAGCACAATCTAGCTTCTAAGAATGAGCCCAAATCAGCTCACACGTAAGTACAAATCGTAGATTTTTATTATCCTTTATCTGTCGACTGAAAAGCCATTATTTTACAAAAGCTCACAGGGTGTTTTAAAGGGGGTCTCCCCAAAATTAGCGCTGTTACGAGAGTTCAAACTACTAACCAACATCCGTCCGTAAGTTTTAAGAAACGGGCACTAGTTAGTACTAATAAATTAGTCCATATAGGTTAAGTTTCTATTTCAGGAATTGTGCTCTATGTTATATCTAGTTGTTTATGTTTCTTAAGGAACTCGCCACCGGCAATCTTTTTAGTCAGTATCCTGAAGGCTAATTGCCGGTTGTATCAAACGGTTGGTTAACGTAACATACGTACGTCAAATAAACATGTAATCGTAATTATTTGCTTAGAAAAACTTATCAATGCCCTCTTCTCCACATAGGTTCATTGCAAATTTTCCGAGTTCTAACCATTCAATCATATTGTCCACGTCTTTCATTCAATCCAACAAAGATACACAATACTTGACACATAAATAAAAGGCAACATCAATAGTAAGTTCTCCTTCACTTATAGCAGACCACAACACGCAGAATAAAAATAGAATAGAGGGTTTCGCTTAAATGACCACAGTTGCCCGTGGGATTGGTGATCACAGTTCGTTTTTTAAACTAGGAGAATGTTGCTTTTTAACGTCTATAACGTATTCGATTATCGTGATCTCCAACTAGTCACTCCTCATATAAGATACTCAACTACAAGGTCCTCTAAACATCACTGAAACAAAGATACTCATGAGTCACCTAACACCTCTGAATCAGACCACTTACTCCTATCATCAGGCCTTAAACAGCTCAGCTACAACACAGCCTGTACTCTGTAGTCACATCCACATTTAGGCGCCACCATAAAAGTATTAATTGCTCGCGCCATTGTTGTGCTAATACAGTATATTGATGGATCTAGAAGTGTCAAAGACGATTAGAAAAATGTAGAAAATAGATAATATTTTTGAAAATAACTATGTTTGAGAAAATTGGTAATAGTGACATCTGTTGGTTGGAACGTGAACGAGCTGGTATTTATTTTGGGGGTTAAGCCTGCATCGCGCAAGTGAAATTCGCATAGAATTTATTTTTGCTACGATTTTATTGTTTACTAGCTCCTGCCCGCGACTTTGTCCGCGTGGAATTTCACCCTCCCCCCATTCACCTCTTAGGGGTGAAATTTCGAAAAACCCTTTCTTAGTGGATACCTACTCTGCAAATGTCATGTCTTTAGGACCAGCGGTTTAGGCTGTGCGTTGATATAATTATCAGTCAGTCAGGACTTTGAATTTTATACACTTATAAATAGATTTTTTATCTCTTTTGATAATTTAAGGTTTAAGTGTTCCAGAAGCCATATTTTATAACCTTTGAATTTATAAATTACTAGCAGCGCCCCGAGGTTTCACCCGCATAAGTGTCGATCCCGTTCGAAAGACACGTAGCGCCATCTATTGTAATAATAACGTTATTGTTGTTTTCCTCGGGAACAGCACTTTTTTTCGGGATGAAAGGTACACTATGTCCGTTTCTGTACACCTGACAAGGTATATGCATCGTTTCAGTGGGTTAGGCCTGAAAAGGTAACAAACAAACAAACTTACTTTCGCATTTATAATATTATAGTTACGATAAACAGGAAATTTCTACCATTTAACTAACTCAAATATTGTCATGATGTGCAATTGAATCGGTTTTCTAAAACATTATAAAATAAATAAAAAACCGTAAGAAAAAACATATCTTCGTTTCCATATTCTACATCTATCTATTGTCTTAGGCGGTTCACAAATAAGTCGTAACAATTAATTGGCATAAGTACCAGGCTTGGCCCGATAATTGTACTGTGAACCAGTGGGTGACTCATTTCATACGTCTCACTGGTATAACACTATCATATTAATTAATGATGTCATAGCAATTATTATAAGTGCGATTATATTTAGTCAGATTCTAGATTATGTCTGTTGAATGAGTTTCAGGTTACAATAGAATAAAATTTATGAGGATAGAAGGGTCGTCTGTCTGTATGTAGACAGTTTTCATTTGTTTCACATAATTGCCTGCACTATTAGCATAATCAGCCTATAATGTGCCCACTGCTGGGACACAGGCCTCCTCTCGGTGAGAGGGAGTCACGCGGGCTCAGAGTGGGTTCGTAGATGTCACAGCCTTCGAATATATGGTTTAGAACTTGCCGGTTTCCTCACGATGTTTTCCTTCACCTTTATGAGAGCAGTGGTGATGAAATTATTTACACACAATTAAAACGCCTGTCTGGGTTCGAATCTTCGCCCCACAACTCGTAAGTCGCGGCCGTTACCACTGGGCTACCGCTGTTCTCACCTGCAGGGTTTCATTATAATGGATTTGATTTGCAAAAGGAACAAGTAAATAGAGTTGGCAGGAAGAGGCTTATTGGCGGTTGGTATGTCAGGCTTAACATAATGATTAAGTTTGTTCTTCAAACATGCAATCTTTAACATCCTGTGGTAACATAAAGAATGTCAAAAGTTTTATTGTCATTGCATTGAAAAATAAAAAAAAATTACTACATCACATTAAAGCGATTTGATTAAGTCTTCCTGACTTTATACAATGAGGGGCCCGTGGCTAGATAATAACAGACGCACAGGTCGATCGATCAGGTTAAGCTACGCTTGCCGCAGTTGGTCTGTGGATGGGTGACCATCTTTACATACCGTGACCCCTCCGTGCCTCGGAAAGCACGCTAAGCCGTTCGTCCCGGCTATCTTTCGTGGATCTTTGACAGTCGTTACGGGTAGTCCGAAGCCCGAAAGTCTGACACCTACCTAGTCTTACCAAGGGGTATCGTATTACCCAGTAACTGGGTTGTGGAGGTCAGATAGGTAGTAATTCTATATAAAATACAGCTGCATCCGGTTAGACTCGAAGCCGACCCCATCAACATAGTTAAGAAAAGCCTAGGCAGATTGATATTGGTTCTAGCTGATCCAGTATATAAGAAAACTAAGTTCGTAGAGGATTTCTGTCATAAAAAGATTGCAGACTGAACTGTCACTGCAGTTCTATAAAGACTTACATATTTTCTGAAAGTTACTTTAGAAAATATGTTAGTTTACGTCCCGTGGCCTAAAGGCTGGCTTTTACCTTGGCCAGAGGATAAGTATTGCCATACAACGTGGTAATGCCGCCAGTCTCTTGGGTACATTACCAGTCGACAGCGATGCGGAGGAATATTTCGACGCCATATTTTAGTTTGTTAATAGTTGTTTCTTTTTTGTTAATTGTTAGGTTAGGATTAAGATATTATATTTATTTATTTTAATAGTTTGTTATTTTATTTGGTATTAGAAGTCTGTCCATTTACTTTTCTGAAATTTATAAAGTTCGTGTACCTATTATAGCTTTCTTTTTGTTTTTTTCATTGGTGGTCGATACTTTTCTATTCATTTTTGCCATACCCACAGTTACATGATCAATGATTGCTGCACACATTACCTACTACACGCTTTTTACAATTCTGAGGTACTAATGATAGAGACCACTTAAATCTCCGTAAACACCTGTACATACCACTTACCCACGTGTGTTTATTGTTCAAAGTTTCCTCGATTCCCACGGATTTAGACGGATTGAGGTATTAGACGATTCGCCACGATGTCGCTATGACATCGACCTTTTACACGCAGCCATTTCTTTTTATGTACCAACAAATCGATTAGGCAAACGATTGATAGATTTCGGCCAGACTGAGAGTCGAGCAGACTGTGTTCAGGATAGACGTTTTAAAAAAAAAAAAAAAAAGCGGTGTGACGGGTGATGGTGTAAGGGACTTATCGAATGTTTATTGGAGATGGGCATTTGTGGTACCTACTTATTGCAGATTCCAGAGCTTTTTGGAATAGTCCTAATGCCTTTTTTTATTCTTTTTCTTTGTGTCGGAAATCACAAAAAAAAATTACTCCTCCCGGAGCGGAAGGGAGTGTCAGACTCTTACTGACTAAAAACCACCCGTGCTCCAATTTGGTATGGGGATACTTTGAACTCTGGGGAAGAACTTACTTTTTATCGATATACCACGAAGTCGTGGGCGGAAGCTAGTTTATGATAATTATGTTGATGTAACTGCATCTATCGGATTTCTAACTCCCTTATGTCTTCCACGAAGAAACTGTTCTCCACGTATAACTGGGAACGTCTTTAGAATTAATTAAGGTACCATATTATAACTTACAAACTTACAATTACATTATATTTTATCAGGAAACAGTAGTTGATAAAATTTATTCTGGTTTAAGTTACCCCAGGCACGCGGTCAAGCAAATCACTTGTTCCGCAATAAGTATGTTTATCAGTTGTCTAGTACTCATAACACAAGCTCTGCTTAGCTTGAGACTAGACGGCGTTGTGTGATAGTTGTGGAATATTATTATTATTATTATTAATTTGTCCTATTTAGAAACAGGGTGTAAACTGATACCCGAACGAGCAGTAGGTGGCCCGTCAAAACAAAAGTCTGATTTGTTTAGTATACCTTTGCAATATTGCATAGCTCGTTATACTAATATAATTTGAAACGAAGATTATAGGCAGCAAATTAAAACAAAAAGGGATGTTACAAAATTTCAAAAAACTATCTCTATGCCAAATTTCATCTAAATCGGTTTAAGCGTGAAGAGATAACAGACAGACACACTTTCGCGTTTATATTAGTATGGATAGATAAACCAATTACGGGCACTTTTGAGTTGTCAAGGGGTCGGTCAGTCAGAAAGATGAAGTTAGTTGGCCATTCCGAAGCGTAGTAGGTACCTATGGAGAAGAACGGACAAGAAACTCCATGGACACTCTTTTAAATCATAAAATAGTTACAAAAATATTGGTTAAACATCATTCATGTTGAAATTATACATATGAGAATGATGTAAAAAAAGAAGCGCACGTTAAAAGCGTTTGTACTGTGAAGCTTGACGGGCTTCACATTTAATAAAAGAGTTTATTCGTTTTAACTCTATATGTATTGTTTAGATAATCTTACTAAACATTTATATTATAAAAATTACTTCTTTTCTATTCAACCGTCATATATATATATATTTTTTTTTATATATCTTACTGACATAACGTCTTAACTTATTTATCTACACCCAATAAACAATATTAGTAGCCAGTGCTACTTTGAGGTTGGCATACATAACAAGCCTCTACAGTACCTACTAAAAAGGATGAATACAAAAAAACAATTCAGAAATGAAAATAAAATAAGGATCTTGTCAAATAAGTAATACGTCGACCTAGCGCCAACATTATTTCAAATGATGAGTTGCTCCTACAAAATCTCCAACTCCCATCCTAATTATTCCAACAGTTGTTACATCAAAAACAAACTAACCCGTACTTCAGGATATGCTAATTAATAATATAACAAAACAATCTGCGAATAAGCTTAAAGCGTAAGCGGTTGCAGTTAAGCGAAACGTACATAGCCGACTATCGCAGACTGACCCACCCTTATAAATAATAGTGGCAAGGCGCCCATCCGTGCCTCCTACCCCCTTCAAGGGTACCCTCCGGATCTCATTTCCAAATTGCATTTCGAAACCGAATCTCGACCTTACAACTGGACACAACGGACCAAAAACCCACCTTATCCTTGACCGTCTAGAGTCTTTTTTCGGTTGGTGTTGAGGGTTGAATTGAGTGTTTAGTCGTCAGGTCATAACCCAAGGAGGGAACATCTCCGTGCGCAAGCACTAACTTGTATAATGAGATATGATAATAAACGCTTCAGTTGAATATTGATGTCGACGAGTTAGGAATGCACTCGCCATGTTTACGGCTGCTCAGAACTTCTAATTAATTATAAATAATTTCACTGGATTGTTTTGAGCTGACGTACGTACCTATCTATGTGTTCTATGGAAAGGTTCAGACGAACTAATTAAATGAGATATCCGCTGCTGAAGACTGAATTATTGAAAGATGTGGGTTTTAAATGCTAATGCTAAATGCTAATGGTGTGAATTACTGAAGATGTGGGTTTTAAATGCTAATGTTGTCATCAAATGAATCAACACGTAAAAAGAGAGCAAAAGTTTCCGTGTCTATTATTTATATCATCATTTGCGTAGCCTTTTCCTAACTGTGTTGGGGTCAGCTTCCAGTCTAACCGGATCCAGCTGAATACCAGTATCTTACATGAATGGAGCGATTGCCTATTTGACGTCTACAACCCAGTTACTGGGTAATACGATACCCCTTGGTAAAGTCTGACAACCGGGTCAGACTTTCGGACTTTGATAGCCGGGACCAATTGCTTAACGTGTTTTCCGAAGGACGGAGGGTCTTGGTGTGTAAAGATGGTCACGCATCCACGGACCGACCGCGGCAAGCGCAGCTTAACCTAATCGAGCGACCCGTGCGGCTGGTATTATTTAGCCACGAGCCCCCCCCCCGTGTCTATCACACCAATATTATAAAGGCGAAAGTTTGTGAGTGTGTGTGTGTGTGAGTGGGGGTGTGTATATGTTTGTTACTTCTTCACGCTCAAACGGCGGCACCAATTTAGATAAAATTTGGTATGGAGATAGCTGACACCCTGGATTAACATATAGGCTACTTTTTATCCCGATATTCCCCCGGATCGAAACTTATGCGGGTGAAACCGCGGGGCGCAGCTAGTTATTAATATATGTTTTGATTTTCATTACCTACACAATGTTCACAAAGTCATTCACACAACACGTTTCGCAATTCATCTCATTTTCTCGAACGATTGAAGCAGTGACTGAGGTATCGGGTAGCTACACTGGGGGTCGTGGTTTCGATTCCCGCTAAACAAATATTAGCCTAATATGTCCTACAGATAGGTAGGCAGACTGGCTATAGTTTATGTGCATGTGTAATTTTATAAGGGAGATGGGTTATGTCTATGACCAGACTATTATGTTAGTACGTTCAATTACCTACTGGTAATTATAATGTTTCTTGTTAGAGTCTCTCGGTCTTTGAGGTGCTGTGTAGTACTTATGGGTATCTATCACTTAGATAATGTTGTGTGTGCCAAATCGAGAAGAACCCCATACAACACACACACTAACACACTTTTTCCAACTATTGTAACACTTTTTTACTTTAGGAATGATAAGAATTGCTATATTATTGAGACTTTATTTAGTTACAATTATTATCAGTTAGAAATGGAATACGATGTTTTTTTTTTTTTGTAAAAATGGCATAGACATATCGAAACCTCGGAAATATTTAGTGTACCATCCTACTATAATATTATAAATGTGAAAGTTTGTGAAGATGTTTGGATGTTTGTTATTAAATCACGCGTAAACCGTTTAACAGATTTGGTTGAAAATTGGCACATAGATAGACCATTACCTGGATTAATACATAAGATACCTACTTTTTATCCCGATATTCCCACCGGATCGAAACTTACGCGGGTGAAACCGCGGGGCGCTGCTAGTTTTACATAATTTTCTATTGCCATTCTGTAAAAATCCATCCATATAATTAATTACCACTTATTATTTTTCCCTATGAATGTGCTGAATGAATGAAAGAAACTGACCGATCATTGTGTCGACCGCGGCCCGGTTGTCACCCCGTACAAATTTTAATCTAATAGAGGGAAGTTGCTTATTGTGATGCGGATCTGAACGTTGCTGCTTAGATATTTCTCATCTTGGTCTAGTCTAGCAAAACCCGAGAGGGGCCCGTGGCTAAATAATAACAGCCGCACAGGTCGATCGATCAGGTTAAGTTACGCTTGCCGCGGTTGGTCTGTGGATGGGTTATCTTTACATACCGTGACCCCTCCGTGCCTCGGAAAGCACGTTAAGCCATTGGTCCCGGCTGTCATTCGTGGATCTTTGACAGTCGTTACGGGTAGTCAGAAGCCTGAAAGTCTGACAACCAGTCTTACCATGGGGTATCGTATTACCCAGTAACTGGGTTGTGGAGGTCACATAGGCAGTCGCTCCATGTAAAGCACTGATATTCAGCTGCATCCGGTTAGACTGAAAGCTGACCCCAACATAGTTGGGAAAAGGCTAGGCAGATGATGGTCTAGGAAATCTAGATGGATTATTTTGGATTGCTAAACGTTTTAACACGTTGTGTTTTATTCGTATTTACCGTTTCCATAAAAAGTACTACGCTGTATTATTGCACAACGCTATAACTAATGTTGCTGAAAATAACTAAATACTGCAATGAATAAGTATTTTGTGTAGGTAATCTCCATTTCGCTAAAAGACATTCATGTCACCACTGACTTTATTTTCCTCTCAGAAATATCTACACTGAATGAATGAATGAACGAAACTGACCGATAACTGTGTCGACCGCGGCCCGTTTGTCACCCCCTACGAATTGTGACATAATAGAGGGAAGTTGCTTATTGTGATGCGGATCTGAACGTCTGTTTAGCTATTGTAATCTTTAGGTCATTCTCCTCGCGGTCTAGGAGATCTAGGATTCATTTGGAGTTTAGCAGTGTTCTTTGTTAGAAGATAATTTATACCACTACTTCACTGGTTCTTTTTTAATTTTCTGTAAGTTGCTGTGGAAGGCAGGACACGGAGGTACCAACAATAATAATTTTGTAACACCCACCTTGCAACTATGTGCACAAATAATAATTGGTACGTCAACAACATTCATTGCGTTTTTACGATGTAGAGCGACAATTTTTTTCGAACTTAAGAAGAAATGGATTAGCAATATCCTTCAAGATGATTTACATTTTGATTGATAGTGTGTTACGCAATTAGGGTACAGCTGTCAGGAATAGATACTTTTCCAAATCATTAAAGACATGTCCAGTGGTTGATGATTCAGGGTCCTAAGTCACGAATGTGACATTTGGAATGTCAGGTTTGGACTTTGTCATTGCTTTGGACTGCCTAAACTACATTTAAGGGCATTTACGCCGTACGGCATTTCATACAAACTTTCGAGCCCTTATTTTTCGAAGTGAATGAACCGATTTTAATAAAAAATTCATACGCATAAGCAGGATACAAAGGTCTAAAAAGTTAGTAGAGAAAATTTTCGAAAAATGGTGGTACAGCCAAATTAGACCAATTTTAAATGTTCCATAGAAACAGAAATTTCCAGTTATCTTTTTTTTAAATAAGAAGTTTCGTAAAAATCCTTTTATACCCCTTAAAATTTTAACTTTATTCTATTTTTATTATTTGTTGTTATAGCGGTGACTGAAATACATCATCTGTGAAAATTTCAACTGTCTGCTATCACGGTTCATAAGATACAGCCTGGTGACAGACAGACGGACAGTGGAGTCTTAGTAATAGGGTACCGTTTTTACCCTTTGCGTACGGAACCCTAAAAAGCAGGGGTACAAAATACCGTTTCTTTCGCACCGCTGCTATCGCGTAATATAACATGACCTTGGGCACTGTAAAACATAATAAGTGGACCAACATTTTCCAACGGTAGCCCTACTAAACACCTAATAATTAGCATTTAAATAGCAATTAATTACGTAGTACAACCACACAGAAGTTAATGTACCATCTTTTACCTATCAAACAACGTATGTCTGTATTCGAGTCGTTTCATGAATATTATCTTCGTTTTTTGTCTAGACAAGCATATTAGTAGCCATCAAATTAAAACAAGTACACGATTACGCGTAATTTATGATAATTATTCTAACATTGCCTGTTAAGTAGATTTACTGTGAACGTTGAATTTTTTGGGAATGTTTCCATTGTATGACGACTCTCTCAAAGAAAAAATCTGTAGCCTAAATGAGAGAGAGAACAAAAACAAAGAATGCTGCAAAACTTTTCCTGTAAAACGTTTAGGTAATGATACCTTTCTATTACGTACTGGTTGACACTTCACGTGAGCAGAGCGCTGGGTACAACCAGTTCGTAAAAAAGGTATCACTAGACGTTTTACAGGAAAAGTTTTACGCGAAAGAACGCTTTGGCCAAAGAATTAGCATTGCCATTCAACGTGTCAATGCTGCCAGTCTTCTGGGCACGTTCCCGGATGACAGCGATGCGAGTATTTCGACGCCGAAGCGTCTTTTGTTTTTGTATTTATTTGTAGGTATGGTTAGTTAGTCATTAATTTTAGTATACACGGCTACATATCAAGCTATACATACATTAACTACTAACTTTTAAATAATCAAGATGTATACAACTAAGCAAATCTAAAAATAACAAAATTAAATCCAAACTTAACTAAAACTATTTAGAAACTAAAAAATAGCGTCGAAAAATTCACCCGCATCGCTGTCGAATGGTAATGTACCCAAGCGACTGGCGGCATTACCACGTTGTATGGCGATGCTTAGCCTCTGGCCAAGATAAAAGCCAGCCCTTGGGTCACGGGAGTGTCAACCAGCCGTTTCGAAATTTCTTTAAAAAGACCATGAGCACTCGGACCCCATGGCCCGATAATTAATTAATTATTATTCCTCTAATCGGTATAAGATTAGAGGAAGCGTTTTTGTAACATAAAGAGTTAGAAAGATTTATTTATTGATTAAACTTTATGCACTATAAAGTTTTAAACACATTATAGCCGCAACGGGCCGCAGCGCAACGTATTTCCGTTCGATGGTTAATATAAAATGTACAAAAGTGATGTACCTAGGTGTGCGAAGTACAAACGCATTCTCTCTTCAACCAAGAGTGGTGGAGAGATAGCATGACATGGCATGACTTCTATGGAAAGGTATATACTGCAGAGAGGATGATGTTTTCTCTCTATTCCATAGAGCCGGGATCAAAAAAAAAACAGACATACCAAAAAGATCCAACTCCCAAATCACTTCCAAAGATGTTCTCCATTTTTACACGGGAATGGCTTTACAGAAATAATATCGTATGGGTCGGATAAATATCGTATGGGTCGGATAAATATCGTATATAAATCGGCGTCAACACGATAGCGCCTTGCCTCCTGATTGATTGGTGCTCCAAATGATTTACATTGCCGGGATGGCGACAAATCGTCGGCTGAAACTGGTGATGCGATGACTATGCTCAAACTTTGTGTTAGCGAGCAAGTCAGGTTAGTTTTGATGATGGTTGGGCGGGATTTTTTGGTGATGTCATTGAAAATTTATTAAGACATTGGCACCTAGGCACCTATCTACATAGGATCCTGAAGTTAGTTTACAGGGTTCCGTACCCAAAGGGTAAAAACGGGACCCTATTACTAAGACTTCGCTGTCTGTCCATCCGTCTGTCTGTCACCAGGCTGTGTCTCAAGAACCGCGATAGCTAGACAGTTGAAATTTTCACAAATGATGTATTTCTGTTGCCGCTATAACAACAAATACTAAAAACAAAATAAAATAAATACAACAAACGCGATTTTTTTGCCCTTTTTTGCTCGATATCAATGATGGCAACAGGTAGGCACTTGAAATATTCACAAAATATTCAGTTGTATTTTTATTTTAATAATAAATAATAAAATTAATATAAAATAAGTATTTAAGGGGGGCTCCCATACAACAAACGTATTTTTTTCGGCGTTTTTGCTTTGTGGTACGGAACCCTTGGTGTGCGAGTCCGACTCGCACTTGGCCAGTATTTAATGTAAATCAGAGTTTTTAGTAGGTAATGTTGGTTTGTCGTAGAAGAAAGAAATAAATTTGGAACTGGATATCTCGTTGACCATATTTGACTTTTGACGAAAACAATGAACACTTAGATACCAAATAATTGTGAAACTTTAAACGTTCTAATTTTTAGTAAAGGTGAAAAAAAATTCAAATCAGAAGTATCATTACCTAATGATACTTCCGCTTTGATCGTTTCTCACCGCGAAAAGTGCCAGACGATTTTCACAGTCACACTTTCAATAGTCTTAACAAAGTTAGATTTCATCTACCTACTATGCTGTTAGAGCCATTCCATAGCTAGTTCCTTTCACCAACAAAATGAACACGTAACGCAATGGAAACATTCATAATGAGACATTATCTTCCGTAATTAGATAGCCGTGAAATTATTATGCTACAACATGTGAACTCGTAAAACTGGCTTCATAATTATTTTTCTAGCAACATAAATTGTTCACGTATTGAGTCTTAAGTCGGCATCGTCAAAGGCAAGTGCCTACATCATATGGATATTGTTAATAGAATTTTTATAGCCCACATTATAAAATTATGAGGAATTAACACGGTGTAATATTTATATGTTAATTGGGTAGATAACGCACGTGACTTCATTAGAATACCGTAACGATTAACAAGTGTTGATGAACTAAAGATCGGTGTTTTCTATTCACTTTTTCAAGGTTAATTTTGAAATATGTAATGAATGTTAAGCCGATGCATTTAAAGTGTAGCGAATTTTGATGGAAGTTTTCTTATAGCTCTACGTAATGCAATTTTAAAGGAATAACCAAGAAGTATCAACCTTTAGTCTGTGTGGTGCCGGACTTAAAGAATAGCACCACCCCATACTTCCCGTGGGTGTCGTAAAAGGCGACTAAGGGTCGTACCGGAGAATGGGCAGCAGCGTTCTCTATGCATTCCACCACCATACCATACTGCGATCGCCAACCCGCCTGCCAAGCGTGGCGATTATGGCAAACCCCCCCCCCCCCAATTTGGGAAGGCCTATGTCCAGCAGTGGACGTCTTTCGGCGTAAATGATGATGATGATCAACCTTTAGATGTTGTTTTAAAAATCTTGTTCTTTGATAGTTACTAAAAAGAAACCGATCGTAAACTCAACTTTAGTGAGTCAAGAAGCAAGCCACCGAACTGCAAACTAAAATTTTTACAAGCTCAGCTCAAAACTTAAAAGTTGACATGAGGGGCCGGGGGTAGGGTCGATAGTTAATTCTGTCGGTACTTCGTAAGGGGGTTAATTAATAATAACGGCGTATGGGTGATTAATGAAACTGTACCCTACCTAATTTATAGTTGGACTTAAGCACCCCGCCCCGCGCGCCCCGTCGGCCCAAAGCAAACTAAATATCCAATACCTCGATGTTAACTGCCGAGTTAAAGGTTTTGATACTTGCATTACTTTAAAGTTACAATGGCATTTTTAAATGAAATTAATTTTTGGTATTTTGGAAAAGCTAACATTGTGTGCTTAAAATGCATTGTGTGAGCAAACTAAATAAAAATAAAACCTAATAAGCAAAATTTGCATGCCAGTAAGGTAGATCAAGGAGAACGTTATCTTATCACATGTTATGTTAACACCACTGTATACTCTTGATCAGCAAATAAATGATTTGATTTGATTCGAAACTTCTGAGGTCCAGTTCAAGTTTTGACAACGTGAAAAGACGGTTTCTTCAGACATTTAGGTACCCATAATTTAAAAAAGTTATACTTATTTATCAAACACCTTTTGGAAATAAGTAAAACATTTTGCGAATAGTTTAGTCATAATTACTGCAAGTCAGTCCCTTTAGTTGACGCTAAGAAAAAGGTGTATCTTGTCTCATATTACTTTATAACTTAGCATTGAACGATGTTGATGGGAAAATTGTAAACCAAACTTGAAGTCTTGAACTTATAATGACTCACACATTTGAGTAGACGCGTTCACTATGTAGTCATACTGCCACAAGATGACATCTTACATCATCATTTTCTTGATGTTAACCTAATTTTTTCGACATCGGTGCATGCCTTTTTCTTCCATAGTTCTCTATTAGTCGTCATCTTGGTAGCCACCCCCTTTCTAGCCATATTATCTTGCACAGAGTCTATCCATCGCTTCTTTGGTATTTCCCAAATCATAATTAAAACTCTTCAATAATTTAAATAAAAATAATAATAAAGTATCAACTCCACTCAATCCACTCACATTATTATGAAGACAAGTACGAGCAGTGTATTCGGACTTTGAAAATCTAATTACGTAGCCGGTACCCTTACCTCGATCGCTCCTTCGCGCCGCCCAGTCCGCCGCCCACGGCGCGCGGTCCACTGCTGCCGACACAGACGCTACGTGATCGACACGTTGCCAACGACAGATGATAGTGTAGTTTTTTAAGGCATTATTTTGAGTTTTACAAGATTTTTTTTAAGGGAATAGCTAAAGCTGCTGAAAAATCGGCGATGAATTAATTGAGATAAGTGGCTTCATTATGGCAGCTTTCAAAATGTTTGTATAGTTTATTTTAATACATGTCTCTGAAATACTATTTACCCACCTAAGAACGATTGCCGAGGTTCCACTATGGCTGTACCAGAGTCGGTACCCACTTATTGCATAATATTATTCTAAATGAACATCATTATCATCATCAGCCTACAGCAGTCTACTATTGGACATGGGCCTCTCAAATTGCCACGCCATTCAGCTTGATGCTCGGCAACTCGCATCCAGCTGCTACCAACCACTTGCGATGATTAAAAAAAAACATAACAAACTGCAGTCAGGCGTAAAAAAAAGCTAGTAGCATAGTGTGACATGATGACCACCGATAAAAAAAAAACAGAAAAACCTTAAAAAAATCGTGTCGACCCAAATGGAAAACTCTTAAGTTTGTCCAGGGCGCACGAATTATACATGGTGTATTAATACGCTGTTCAACTCAACTATTGCTAGTGAAGTTTTAATTCGATAACCCACCGGCTCGCCGCGGCCTAACCCCCTTTACCCCGTCTACTTCGTCTGCCCCGCGATAATGTATTTATGGACGATACCACGGGGCTAATGAGCGAACCTATGCCTCTTTACGCGACCCCTGTACTTAGATTTGGTTAAGATACGTTAGATAATGTAGGTACCTACCGTTTGCGTTTTAGGGTTTAGGGGTGGTTCTGTTGTAATGGTTAGACAGTTTTGGGCGTGTAGGCTAAAGTTTGGCTTTTCTTAGAATGTTTCCTTCAATATGTGATAAGTATGTCGTGTCTTGTTTCATTACATTTACAGTGTTTGGCCGCCTGATGAAGTTATTCATCGAAAGTCTGATAATCTTATGCTGGGACCAATAAAACAACTTCCCTTGAGATTTGAACAGTCGTAATAGGGTTTTAGGCATAAACCTTTTTAACTTTATAGGGTAAGCATACAAAAAAATTACAAAATGTAGTCAATGTTTGTTTTACAGTAAAAAGCTTTGTTAAACTCGTTTCCAAAATAAGTGTAGGATTCGTCCTACACTTTTTTGGAAACAATACGTTGTTTGGGTCTAAAATTGCTGTTACAGAACCTACTCGACTCGTATTCAAATACTACAGCAGAATAGAAGATAAACTGCAATTACCACACATTATTGAGCTCGTAAAGAATATACTAGAACATAATGAGTAGCTACCGCTCGTACGCAATGGACCTGCGTACTGTATCTGGTTTTGCTGTTACGATTTCTAATTGAAATGCGTTACCCTTGATAGGGTTATCGCTGTGTGGGCTAACGAGATTTCTCTAATATGTACGAGTATTAGTAGTATGGTCTTTGAGTAAGAGAGAGAGTTTAGTAGAGGTAGTCTTGGATTAAATTATTAAATCCATACTAATATTATAAATTCGAAAGTAACTCTGTCTGTCTGTATGTTACGTTTTCACGCCTAAACCACTGAACGGATTTCGATAAAATTTAGCAGAGGCATAGATTGCATCCCGGGGAAGGACATAGGATAGTTTTTATTGACATACCTCGCGGGCGAAGCCGCGGGCGGAAACTAGTTGAATATAATTTTTTATTGAAATGGAACGAATAACAAGCTATTGAAAGGACACTGTTTTATTAAAGTTACTTCTGATAGTGGTGCCGTACTATCACATTTAATAGGTGGTTTATTGACAGCTGTCTTTATTATTGGAATGGGACATAAGTTGGTAAAATTAAAATTAAAAAAAAAACCTAGAAAAATCTGTAAAATGAGTACGAGTGGTGTCGTGATTAGGTATATGTGAACTACGTACTTCGTAACGACACTATATATTATAAAACAAAGTCCCCCCCACCGCGTCGGTCTGTCTGAACGCGATAAACTCAATAACTAACAAACGGATTTTCATTTCATGCCTATAATGTTCCCACTGCTGGGACACAGGCCTCCTAGAGAGGAGGCCTCTCCCTCTCGAAGAGTCGAGAGGGAGTGGGCTATAATTTACCACTCGAGCCCAGTGCGGGTAGGTAGATGTCACATGCCTTCGAATATTCGGTTCTAGGACAAGCCAGTTTCCTCAGGATGTTTTCCTTCACCGTTTTGAGAGCAGAGACAGCCATAATTAAATGATTTGTGATTTGTGTGATTTGTGTTCATAAGATTTTTTTTTTTATAATGGACAATGAATTTTAAACTTATATGATGTAATTTTGGTTATTATTTAATTTTATGTTACTGAATTATTGACATACTACTATTTATTATTTATATTGTTCCATTTTGAATGCGTAGTTGCGTACTGAATTTTAAATATGAACGCACTTAATGTTTTTGTTCTTTTTGTTGGTTATTAATTAATACCTATTTTATTTATCATCACTGCAATATTTTCAACACAATGTATTTTGTTATGAAATAAATAACTTATGACTCTTACCTTCAGTAAGGTACCAAAAACTCATGCATCTACTTTAGCACCCTCAAAAACATCCACAAACAAAAAACAATTGAACGTCGCCGAACCGCACTCGAACTACAACAAAGAAGAACAGAGAACGTCTATGAAGAACAATAGATACTTCCATCCAAATTTTAATTATAAGTAATAATGATTAGAGCCATCAGCGCGACAACGGGTTGACCTTCCGTCTCACACCCTCGGTGCTCGTGGAGGTGTGGAGGGAACTGTGAACGTTGATGCGGCATTTTGGATTGTGAATGTGGATGGTCTGTTGGCAGCCGATAAATAATAATAATAATATATAATATAAAGCATTGATCAGGCAGGGGTCATAGTTTTACCATAGTTCCTGGAAACCGGTCCACTTTAGCCACCCAAACCAGTAGTCCAACTTTTTATTTTTCCATATCCTGCAATAGTCCTACACCAACCGGGGGCTATCCTTGGGTGCACTTGCATAGTGCATACAGGGATAATCATCGGTTGGTGCCTCATTTCATTGAAAATCTCTAATGGGCCTCTGCGAGTTGGCTTCGGACCGGGACCCCATGGTCCCGAGATATGTTAAAATATAAAAATAAATAATATTAAATATAAAAATAAATAATAAAATAATAATATATATTTATAATATTAATTATTATTATTTTTCTGTATAATATTTTATTTTATTTGTTTTCTGCTATTGCCCCTACTGTGTATTATTTCTGCATCACCCTAAGGTAGACTGGTAGAAAATGCCCAAGGCATTAAGTCCGCCTTTGTACAGTTTTTTTAAATAAATAAATAAATATCAAGTCGATTGTGTTAAATTAACAGTCATTGTCTTGTCTATCAATGGATTTGTATTGACATTTTCAAATTAAATTGATGCAGTTGACTTAATGGATTAATGATGAGTCTCCTTGAAATTGTATTGATCAATATTTAGTCTCGAATACACTGTTAGATTTGTCTGCCCGAAAAAGTGCAGCTGTTCTCATGAAACTGAAAACCGGCTAAGCGCGAGCCGGACTCGCACACGAAGGGTTCCGTGCCACAACGCAAAAAACGCGAAATAAAGCACATTTATTGTATGTAATATAATAAACGTGTTTTAATCGGCGTTTTAATTTTTAACTTTTATTTGTTGTTATAGCGGCAATAGGAATACACACTGTGAACATTTCAACTGTCTACCTATTACAGTTCATGAGATACAGCCCGCTGACAGAGAGACAGACGGACGGACGGACAGCGGAGGCTTCGGTTATAGGTACCCTGTGGGTACGGAACCCTAAAAACGATAATAACAATTTGCTTTACTTTAGTGCTTGATTCCTATGAACATCCTAATTTTCAGAGCCCTGAAGTCTTCAGATATTTACACGAAATCTGCACACTGAAACTTACTACAAACTACAAACGCACAGTAGCAGACTCACTTCTACAGGATTGTGCCTTACAGACGTTGCGCGGGGGGGTTCCGGAATTGGTCTTTTAAGTGGAACCGGGACCACCCCTATGTGCTGATGGTGATCACCAGGGTGGTTTTAGTGAGGGAAAAATCCCCTTTCCGAAGGTCGGGTGTCTTTAGAAGGTTTCCCCCAGACAAAAAAAATAAATAAAAAAACAAATTAAATACTTCGCAGACGTGATGGGTATTAATATCTTAACATGATAAAACAATTTGATTCAAAAAAATTGGGCCATCGAGTGCAGGCAAGCGCTTGAAATACTTATCAGTTTAAAAAATCTGAAAACAGATATTTTCTGTCTGTAGGGTTTCTCTAGCTAATTTAATTTGACCCTGTATAGCAGTTGTTATATTTAAAACAGATTTCTCAACAAAATAAATACCTTATCCAACCCGAGCCACAACTTACCTCTTTCACCACCCACCAACCCCTCAGTAGGTACGTACGTCTTGAACCAACTTTCCATAATTAATTATACTCATTATCATTATTGTTTGGAAGGCAGTTTTGCTTCGATAATGAATTGTTCGCTTCCATCATTAATTAGTTTATTATAATAAGAACGTAAACTTTCTTGGTAGATTAATCAAGTTTATCTGATGCCCGTTGCGTTTAAAAGTAGGTATTATTTTGCTTAACTGAAAATTCGCCAATTTATTAATTTTGATGGATGGTTCAAGTTTTTGGTGATCGTTTGCTGTTTTTTGTAGAGAGCATTGTTGTATTGCTGTTGTTTTGTACAGTACTTTAAAAGATGGTTTGAAACAACATGACATTATATGACGCCTATAGACAGAAATGTATGTATGGCAGAAATGTAATAAACACGGAAACAAAGACCCAGCGTATTTTATGTAGGATTTTCATAAGGTCACGCAGTGTCTGAGTAGCGCCTAAACTTCTACAACACGACTGTTACGCAACGTCTACGTCGTGACTGCTACGCAGCGTCTACTACGGCTCTGCTACGCAGCGTCTACTACGCCACTGCTACGCAGCGTCTACTACGGCTCTGCTACGCAGCATCTACTACGATTCTGCTACGCAGTGTCTACTACGCCACTGCTACGCAGCGTCTACTACGCCACTGCTACGCAGCGTTTACTACGGCTCTGCTACGCAGCGTCTAATATACCACTGCTACGTATGGTCTACGACACAACAGCTACGCAACGTCTAAACCAACGTAATCTGCATTCGCTATTTATTTGCCAAAAATGTAAACAAGTTTATGGAAAAATAACTTTAAATCCTACACAATAAAGTTCAGTTTACGCTACAACTTCAAACATTTTTTTAACTTTTTCTACAGTGCTAGCCACTCTGAAATCAACTTAATAACCATTAAAATAAAGTTGATATTTATTTAACTTGAAATAATATTAATTTGAAACATAAGTTTGAATAGACTTAAGGTGGTCCCCAGTACCGAGTCACTTCTAGTACCTAAGTAACTGTGCGACTTCTATACAGGGTGGCAAGGACACCGACGCGCAGTCTGTTACCATGGATTCAGTACACGTTTCTGAAACCACCTGCGTTGTCGGTTTAATTTTTTTTCCATACATTTTGACCGCGTTGGTGTTGCACTTTTCTATGAAAAAACTGTTTTAATTTTTTTAATAACCGACAAAGCATTTCCATTCTAGGGGGTGTAATTCATATTCTGGATTCATGGTTACAGTTTGCGCGTCGATTCCACCCTGTATAGTATTGCGTAGTATGCAGGTTTGAACCATAGTCACTACGTCAGCCCTTTGGAAGTTAAACGGAGATGTTGAACCGAATGTCTGTCCATGATCGCTTGAATGTTTACACATTAACATGACTTCGAGTTTAAGAGGATCGACAGTATGTAACTAAGTACCTACTGCAACTAGCAATTTGTTTTCAAAGTTGTGATAGATTTTCTTTGATTGTTAATCAAATGTTAGACACTATGTTAAGGAGTGGTCGTTTACGAGGTGAGACGATGAGGATGCTGAAGAGTGTAGATAAGTACTACACAAAAAGCAAAAAAAATTAAAAAAGCATCCTAAGCATGCTTTTACAATGCAGGCGGGCTTCAAAAGTTATCACTTTAATATTAAAAAATCTCTATTATATATAAAAATCTTTATTTAATTTTGTAAATCATGAAACGTTTATTTTCTCTTGACTGTACTTACCTGTCAAAAAGAGTAAGTCTAGATAAAACTCTGAACCTCTACCCCCCCTGGGTAGAGGTTCAGAGGGAATAAAAAGGCTACTTTGGAGAATCATAAAAGGACAATATTATGAATTATAAAATGGCGAAGACAGTCCGTGTTTTTCTTTTTTCGCTGCACTACGTAGGTACAATCAAAGAGATTGGGATTGGATTTGGATTGGATTGATTGGTATTTTAGCACAGACAAAAAAAATAACAGAAAAATGCTTCACCAATGGGATTTGATACGATTAACTTAACAGTTAACTGTCCCTTATGTTATCCTTTTATGATTCTGCCAAACTGGCCTTTTTGGCCCCCAGATCGGAATAAATCCTATATTGCCGCGTGGTTTCTTTTAGCTGAGCCCTTCAAATGTTTTATTTCTAAGAACGTACTACTATGTATTTTGAGACACCTTCACACCCACAAATAACATTACTGGTTGCCTGAACAACTGAAATGGTTCATAAAACTTTTTCATTTAATAAAACTTCATTTAGTTTTGCTATCTGCGCTCGTATTTCAAAACTTTTAACTGGCCAGCGAGTTTGCAATGGAAAAGCCTAGTTCGATTTGTCTTTCCCGATTTGTCCAAATCCGTTTAGCTGCTTAGCCTATAGGTGGATGTGTATGGGACGATACATTGCCTTTTTGATTAGCTTTCAGTGTATATAAATGAAACATTTTGTTTTTGTTTAGATTTTGTGTGAGTTTCTCCTTCTCGTAGTTTGATTTTTAGATTTTATAATTGCATTGAGTCCATCTTTGTATTTATTTAACCATTTATGTACACACTTATATAAACAGACAAGAAAAACATAACAGAAAAAATAGGTACAAAGGTGATGCTTTGTGTCTTATTATGTACGAGAAGTTTAATACCTAAATAAATATTTCTTGTACACAGTTTAGTTTTCTGTTAGAATATTAGAATATTCATTTAATTTATTTTTTCTTATTATTGTAAGTACACCATACAGGTGTGTTGTATTCTATAGATACTTTATTTTAATGTTGGCCATCTTTATTTGTTAACTACCTGCAGCAACAATTAATAATATTCTATTAAAGATTATTTGTGTGAAATAAGCAAGTCCCAACCCAAGGCTCAACGTAAACCTAGTTTTTTCCTATAGGCAATATGGGCTGGTGTCCGAACTCCACGTCAAAGCGCATATTTGCGTTCGGCTATTTTTCCAAGAAAAACGGTGAGCTCGAAACTCGGATGGGTTTTACGAAACCATGGAAAAGTTAGGTGCTAAGCTCTTATGGAAAAATAACATCCATCATATGCTTGGGATGCATGAAGAAGCCTCCTCGTGTTGCGAAGTTTGTTCCGCCAGTTACTCAACTGAACCGAGCGCTCGGCGCATCCTGGACAGTCACACCCAACACATTATTTGACTGGCCAATTCTTCTTTTGCGGTGTTACCACCGCAAAGCAGCCGGGCATTACCCCTACGGCTAATGCCCGCCTGGTTTGTGACCACCCTCGCACCGGAGTCCGGCGTCAAGCAGCCTGTTGTGTTTCGTCGATGCTTGAGAGTTCCAGTGCCTTAGGCATCTTCTGGGCACGCTCGTTCCATCATAGACCTCATCCATCGCTTTCCATCAGGCGTGATCGAGGTCAAGAGAGGGACCATTCAGCAATAAAAAAAATAAAAAGACCCAATTGTTTCTATTCAAATATTGAAAAAAATCGCAGAATCTGAAGAACAACTGAGAAAAAAAATACAAAAAAAAACTCCTGTCTACATTTATGCAAATCCATGGACGATTTTTATTAAGTTACACATTTTAAAATAATAATTACGCATTGTAAACACTAGGATCGAATAAAAAAGTTTTTGTTCAGAAGTTGTTTAAAAGATTTTTCTCTTTGGACCGTCTCTCATAATTTATTCATGTCTCGTTACCCCATTCTACAAGTTTTTGGGTTCGCGGTCGCCATTTTTTTTCGTGTTCCCGCGTTTTTCTTTATGATTTGGTTATGCTTAACGTTGCCTTAATTTCTTTAAAATTTAAATTGAATATTTCTTTTAGTAGTTGTAGGATTTATTTAAATGGCCTGAGCTGAAATCCTATTGTAAATGCAGTTTGCCAGTTGCCTTGTTCATACATACATAATCAGCCTATAATGTTCCCACTCTTTTGAGAGGCAGTGGGCTGTAATCTCCTACGCGGGCCCAGACCAGGATGATAGATGTCACATGTCTTCGAATTTTTGATTTTAGGACATGCCGGTTTCCTCACGACGTTTTCCTCCACCGCTTTGAGAGCAGTGGTGATGAAATTATTTACACAAAGTAAAGCGTGGTGGATTACGGCCCACTTCCTCTGACTGAGAGGAGGCCTGTGTCCCAGCAGTGAGAACATTATAGGCTGATTATGCTATGCAACTAAAGAGTCCAAAATAACATCAGTTTTCTCAAGACTGATGCAGTTGGTGGCATCAAATTAGACATTGAACATTAACTTACTATGTAGGTATTTAAAAAAAACCGGGCAAGAGCGAGTCGGACTCGCACACGAAGGGTTCCGTACCACAAGGCAAAAACGCCAAAAAAAACACGTTTGTTGTATGGGAGCCCCCTTAAATATTTATTTTATTTTGTTTTTAGTACCTATTTGATGTTATAGCGGCAACAGAAACACATAATTAGTGAACATTTCAACTGTCTAGCTATCGCGGTTCCTGAGATACAGCCTGGTGACAGACAGACGGACAGAGCGAAGTCTTAGTAATAGGGTCCCGTTTTTACCCTTTTGGTACGGAGCCCTAAAAAAGGACTTACTTATCCACAGATATAGTGTAATCGTTTACGCGTACTTCTAGTCTAGGGTCACCCAGCTGATTGTCATTGTCTGCAAATCGTAAAGGTCAGGTCAGAAAATAGGTCATTGTGCCACGCTGACAATTGACTGACTATCAACACTTAGGTAAGTATGCACAATCTCAATCGCGATCATTACTGTGCATACTTTGTGTTGTTTGTCAAAGGCATAAGGGTCACTATTTCTTGCCTGGTGTACCACTATCAGTGGAGTGGTATTAGTACAAGCACTACAAAGATCTTTCTGTGAAAGAAAAATGGCAGAACTCCATGTAATTTGGTTATTTATTTATTTATTAAAACTTTATGCACAAGTGAAAACTGTACAAAGGTGGACTCAATGCCTTGGGCATTTGGGTTATCGCACTTAGACTTCGCGTAAATTTATATTCTCAAAAGATAGATCTCAGTCAAATTAGATACGCTGGACATAGGCCTCCCCCAAGCACCTCCATTTGGACCGGTTCTGTGCTTCCAGCAGCCAGCGGACCGGCTCACCTTGTGAGGCCGTTCAACGCTACGTCTTCCGGAAGATTAAACAAAATATTTTTTTTATTTATTTAATAAAAAAAACCTAACGCATACAAAGTAAATCCCTATTACTGTTTCATATAATATACATATTTTTATTCATGAACGCTTCTACAATTAAGTGACAACAAATCTGCCATTCTTCTTTTATTACTACACATTTTATACTTACCTCACCTCGGTAAGACATCGACCAATAATTTGTAAAAGTTTTTTTTCTTCAGTTTCAATACAACCAATTGCACATCATCAACATTGTCTTGTCCTTATCCTAATTTATTTGGGGTCGGCGCAACATGTGTTTTTCTTCCATACTTCTCTATTAGTCGTCATCTCGGTAGTCGGGGTGACTATTTTCTAACCCTAATATCATCTTTGACACAGTCCATCTATCGTTTCTTTGGTCTTTCCCTACTCCACATACCCAAAACTTTCCTCACGAAATTTTCCTTCACATCTTCAAGGAAAAATCATGGTGGTAGGTGGTGGTGTCCTTTCTAGCCATATCATCTTTCACACAATCCATCCGTACCAACTGTCTTAGCAAAAACTATTTCAAATCATTAATGAAACTGTCTTTTAGTAGAACAAACAAGAGTCGACGTCACAGTTACATTGGTACCAGATTAGTTAATTTTTAGCTCGACCCCGAAGCCAGAATACAATACTCGGGGATCTAACACTTAGACTAGTTACGTGTTGGGAAAGGCTATTGCTATTATGAAGGCAGTGCGAGATTTGACTGGTATCGTGTTACCCAGTAATTGGGTTGTGGAGGTCAGAAAAAATATTAGTATTCAGCTGCATCCTGTTAGACTGGAAGCCGACCCCAAGATGTAAGATTTTCTGCCTGTAATTTTTTTTGGTATGTCAATCCTTTGTATATCTCGACTACACCTGACAAAAGTCGTCACTCTGAACGTAAAACTTTAGATTATTTTTCCATGCGAAATTCATGTTGCAATTTTTTTTATCAAATCCGTCACTTCCTGTTGCCAACATTATGTTTACAAAAAATGCAGGGTGGCTCGATTTAGGAGTCCAGAAGTGTAGCTACGTAGATCTGTGTTATTATATAATTTCAGCAAATCAAAACACAGTTCCCCTAATAAACTAATGGTAAAACAAAAAATAAATTTTGCTGAAAATATTCACCTCATTCACCGTCAAACCCTTTTTCAACACGATCCATAATTTACAGGCAGGTACACTGCCTAGGCATCTACATATTACACACATACGTACGTTGGTACCATCCAGTACACAAAGCTCTGGGCAGTGAAGGGTTGATTTTAAACTTGCACGTGCATATAACCTGTTGAATTAAAGATTATGCGTGCAGTGACGCTGATGACCTAGATTGTGTAGTAGAATTTGTACTTTATGAAAGTGTGGGTTTGATTCTCGTGTTTAACAGGGTACTGGGAAAAAGGGCTGCTCTTGTCTGGTGGTGTTCTAAATTTTTATTTACTTGCTGTGTCCGCGACTTGGAACAAATTGGAAATGTTGGTTTTAATTATTTTTCGCGTAACCCTATTTCTTTGTCTAAAATAAATGTCAGTAAAAATAAGCTAATGTTACTCCTTATAACATCAGCTATCTGCCAATAAAAATCGGGCCAGCCGTTTCGGAGATTAGCCGGAACAAAGAGACACGAAAAAAAAAATGGTTGTAAGTACCGTTTACAGTTTCATAATGCATTTAGTAAAAAGCTGTTATTTTGACATTACAAATTTAAGTAGCAACCCGCCATACCTCGCAGGGGTGCAATCTACTGATGTTTCCGCATTAAAATCCATTGTGCAGTTTAGAAACCCCGTCACAGAGGAGACACGAAAAGCGAATTTGTTTCAAACTATGTAAAGATTAATGTGGAAGATATTCTAGTCACTTCGTGCAGGGAAGTTTCTAATACACCTCTTTGTTTCAGGACATGTAGGTCAAGAACTCAAGAAGATTTTTGGAGGCAGCATGAGCGGTTCACACAACGGAAGACCTCATACTCTTCGTATGTAGTGCGATCTTCAGCAGTGAGAGAACGACGAAGAAGCAGAAAGTGCACTGAAAAATTGGGAAACCTTATTATAAATCACTCCATGATAACGACATAAATTTTAACGATGCACTAAGTTATCAGACTTAAATGACGTAATGAAATGAAATGGTTTTATTTTTTGTAAGTAGGTTTGTACAAACACTTTTACACGTCAATCATGTTTTTTTTAAAACTAGATGAGGTCGGCGTTTCCTATCTCACTACTCTGAGAAGAAAGGCCGAAACAAACTCAGAGGTCACAGTCTCTTTTAAAGTCCAGACATAATCTTGGTCAGGTTATATGAAGACCATGTAGATCGATGTCTGAGGTGGTCTTTTGAGGAAAGAACCACACAGATTGAGAGGACCTGTTCAGTCAGTGCACGCATTTGTCAAAAATCGTGCAGCTCAACTCAAGACGTATGTAGTTGTCATTAGCCAAAAAATGCAATCAATTTACACAATATAATTATTACTGTTACGTGTTTTGTATTGTTATCTCTGTAATGTACATGTATTGTGGTGAGAAATAAATCATTATTATTATTATTTTTGAACAAGATTTAGACATTGATTGTCGCTGAGATGTGTTTGCGAAGATAATAAATAAATAAATAATATATCTTATAAGCTTATCAGAATATTAAAAACAACATTTTCCTCATACACAACTTAGCAAACAAACTAAAAATCTTACATCAGATAGCAATTGCTCAACCGATTAAAACAGCACACCTAACATTCAGTCGGCATCAATAAATAATTGAATCGGCAACTTTCGTCCGCTGCAAGTTGGTCGGATTTGAAGGCGTGACGTCATTCAGCTATTTATACGTATAAGTGAAGTGTTACCTGAGACTGGGACGATGTCTCGATTCTTTAGCGAATTGTTCCGATTTATTTTTGATTCGATTGAATTTTGTACCTACTGTTTTGGTCGGATTGGAATTTTGCAAGGGACAAAGCTGTTCATCTTCCATTATTTGACTGAACAGTACAAAGTTAAACTTTCAAATATGTCTTGTTTAACTTTTCCGAGGTTTCTCTACGAACATTATTTCCTATACTGTTAAAGTAATTAAATGCTGAAGAAGCTTCACTGCAATACCTCGCGATCGTAGTTTAGCTCCCTACCTCGATGTGACCTCCATGTAATACAAATGCATACTAATAGACACGCACGCACATGCCGCCGGCATCGAGGTAAACCCCAAGCAGCCCGCGATATATCGCAGTGAGGTACACGTATCTTTCGGCATGATGTGCGAGTCTACTAGCATGCATTTGTTTTACATGTAGGTGGCATCGAGGTATCGAGCTAAACCGCGATCGCGAGGTATCGCAGTGAGGCATCTTTGGCACGTAATTACCCTTAGCCAATAGATTCTTTTACCGACTTAGAAAGAAGGAGAGAAGAATATAAAGTTATCAAACTAAGTCTTGAGTAAAAAAAATCAGCTTGATTCTCTCCAGGTTCCTAAATCAAAACCCCGAAGCCTAACAGGGGTAACTTTGACAATTATTGTTCGGTATTTTCACAGAACACGTTAGTTAGCAAAATCGGCGCGACGCGTTGACCTAATTACCGACTTCAAAATAAAAGTAATTTAAAAAAATTAAACCGACTTCAAAAAGAAATCAACTCAAAATTATGAAATAACTTTAATTTCGGAAGTCGGTGTCTTGGGATCTGTATTTTAGTTTTTTGCCACCGACTTCCGAAATTAAAGTTATTTCATAATTTTGAGTTGATTTCTTTTTGAAGTCGGTTTAATTTTTTTAAATTACTTTTATTTTGTAATTTTTAGTTTTTGCACTAGAATTTGACCAAGGTTTTGAGATGTTTTCCCTTTGACACTACACCCGTAGCTCGTATCAATACGCCAGGCCGTCACACTTACACGTATTAGTCCATATCTTGAAAATTACTGAACCGATTTTGATGAAACTTGCACTGTTCCCTAAGTTGAAGTAAATGTAAGCTAATACAAAAAAAATGGTCACGATCCGATTAATAGTTGCTGAGAAATGCGTGGACAAACATACATACATACATACATACATACATACATACATACATACGTCTATGAAATTTTGTATATTTGTTTGGAAGCCTTAGTAGATTGTCATATGTGAATATAATGCAATTCCAATAATATTACATACATACGTATCGAATTGATAACCTCCTTTTTTTGAAGTCGGTAAAAAAGGAGGTTATCAATTCGATACGTATGTATGTAATATTATTGGAATTGCATTGTATTCACATATGATGATCTATTAGGGCTTCCAAACAAATATACAAAATTTCATAGACGTATGTATGTATGTATGTATGTATGTATGCATGTATGTATGTATGTATGTATGTATGTATGTTTGTCCACGCATATCTCCGGAACTATTAATCGGATCGTGACCATTTTTTTTTTATTGGCTTACATTTTCTTCAACTTAGGGAACAGTGCAAGTTTCATCAAGATCGATTCAGTAATTTTCAAGATATGGACTAATACGTGTAAGTGTGACGGCCTGGCTTATTGATAAGAGCTACGGGTGTAGTGTCAAAGGGAAAACATCTCAAAACCTTGGTCAAATACTAGTGCAAAAACTAAAAATTACGAAATAAAAAGTAATTTAAAAAAATTAAACCGACTTCAAAAAGAAATTAACTCAAAATTATGAAATAACTTTAATTTCGGAAGTCGGTGGCATAAAACTAAAATACAGATCCCAAGACACCGACTTCCGAAATTAAAGTTATTTCATAATTTTGAGTTAATTTCTTTTTGAAGTCGGTTTAATTTTTTTAAATTACTTTTTATTTTATTTCTTATTATTTTATATTAGACTCATTGCACTTTTGTCTACCGCGTTAGCCGGGTGTATTCAAACATTTCATCAACGTTGCATTAACATTTCACTAACAATTTAACGCTAAGAACAGTTTGAGAGTGAGTCAAATAGTGTTCAACATAAACATTTGTTTCTTCTCAAAACACACAACACCACCATCCACCATTGACACCTCGCTACGTACCCTGAAAACAATAAAAAAAAAAGTACAAATGATTTTTCTTTGACCTGTTACCTGTTGCAGAAGTTATTATAAAACCCTTTTTAGTCTAAATTATGTTGCCCCTATATTGTAAAGGACACGTTGAGAAGCTAACTATCAAGTTGATATAATTAGGAAGCGCAAACGATGTTCGCTGGTCGATAGTGATTCTATTACCTCGATAATGTGTGTAGAATTTACTAACCAGTGTAAGGCGGTGGACAGATGGGACACTTTTGGACACGTGACTATGAAGACTACATTCAATAGTAAATTGTTCTTACAAATTCAAATTGGTTTTTGGTTGGTGCCGACTGGGAAAAATACACTTAGTGTTAGATCGGATACTTTAAATGAGAATTTTGGGGTTTTAAGGTAAGTAATGATTCTAGCGAATATTTAACCATACATTTTTGACGGTTAAAAGTCTCTTACAGTCGTTGCACGTAACTTGGCAAGGTTTTCATTATACTATGTTTATTGCCATAGTTTATTTTTAAACATCAGACATTTATTTATTTATTTCTGCAAGAAAGCTATAGAAAAAAAAAACGCATCTAACGACTCTTGCCAAGTTACGTGCCGGGGACTGTAACTTTAAGCAATGTATAGAAATAAACCCCATGATATTTATAAGATTAAATATGGTAGGTAGGTATGTTTAACTATTTAATTGGTGGTGGAATTGTAAATATTGAACTTTTTGGAATAAATTGATTGATTGAGGCAAACTTTTAAAATTCTCTCTTAATTTTTAGAAAGGAGATGTTTTTAATCGAAATTATAGATTCGATTCTTTCATCAGGATAAATACAGTGTGAGTCTTCATAATGTGCACATATTGAAATGAGGGAAACTAATCTTAATTTTATCGACGGAAAAAATATTTTAAAAAATCTAAAAAAACAAAAAAATTTGTACTTAATATTTTTTTTAAATTTTTTCGGTGCTGTTTCCCCTGTGTAAACAATCGCCCCTCAATTGAGAATTACGGTTTTTTTTAACAAAAATCTGAAATTTTTTCATCAATTTTTACAATAATTGTAAAATTACTCAATAAAAGCCCCGATTACCTTCCATTTTTTATTACTTTAAATTATTCTCCATCGTATCAGATTTCTAAACGTAAAAATACCATGTTTATAACTCAATCACAACATTTCCTATCAACTGTTAAAGAAAGGCCTTGCAATCACCATACTTTAGCAGGTAAAGATCCTTTTAAATATTTTTTTATTTTTACAAATATTTTTTCCGTCGATAAAATTAAGCTATGTTTCCCTCATTTCGTTATGTGCACATTATGAAGACTCACACTGTATACGGAACCGAACTTTAAAAAATGATGAAAACGATGTAAGTAAGAATGTAAACGTAACGTAACAAATTGCTATTGCTAAGTACAGACGCCAGCAGATCAAGCTACTACAATCTTTCAAATTTCTTTAATAGATTTTCAACTGTAATTGCTAAAGCATAAGGTTCAAAGTTGATTGGGAAAAGCCAATTTCGGGTAGCTTGATGTGCTGGTATCTGTACATAATTATGATAACCTACTGACCTTAGTTAGCAAACCAATCATAATTAACTGGCCAAGTGCGGGTCGGACTCGCACACGAAGGGTTCCGTACCACAAGGCAAAACGCCGAAAAAAACACGTTATATGGGAGCCCCCCTTAAATATTTATTCTATTCGGTTTTTAGTATTTGTTGTTATAGCGGCAACAGAAATACATCATCTGTGAATCACGTTTCATGAGATACAGCCTGGTAACAGACGGACAGTTGGACAGGGAAGTCTTAGTAATAGGGTCCCGTTTTTACCCTTTGGGTACGGAACCCTAAAAAGACGTAAAAGGTAACGGAGTATCTACAAAACCGCCATGAAATGACGAAGCACAACGTACCTAGAGCCCCTTACTATTAAGTCCACTCAAATGCCATAACAAAAGCTAAAGTCAATATTACTGATACTATCAATACAGATACCAATGCTCATGTTCACAGCTACAGGTATCAGTTCGGTGACGCGTTAGGTGTCGTCGTCACAATTATGTTAGAGCGGTGACAGTTACCGGTTGAGTAACCCACAAATGGTGTCCCACAAATGTCACTGAGGAGAGTATCGAAGATGGAAATAAAATATGTGGTCAATGAATGAAGTTGAAAGTTCCGCGATCATGTTATATTTACATCCTGTTCACATATACTTACTTATATAGTGAATGTATATCCTACTTATATTATAAAAAATGTGAAAGTTTGTGAAGATTTTTGGATGTTTGTTACTCAATCACGCGTAAACCGTTGAACAGATTTGAATGAAAATTGGCACATAGTTAGACCATTTCCTGGATTAACACATAGGTTACTTTTTATCCCGAAATTCCCACGGGATTGAACCTTACGCGGGTGAAATCGCAGGGCGCTGCTAGTACAAAATGTTGTAAAACATTTTAAACTATGGAGTTTCTTGCCCATTATTCGCTATGCGAAACTACCTTTTGAAAGGAGCTATTTCCTTTTAAATTTTGACCTTCAAAAGTGCCTTTTATGTGCCTAATTGAAACAGGTGATTTGACTTTGACTTAGAAGTACAAGACTTATGACGACATAATTATATTCTTATAAAATTTGTGCCGATACGAGGGACTAACTCCTTCAGTAAGTAAACTGTTGTTTAAATATTATAATTTATGAACGCTTACAAAATAAGGAAAACTCAATAGAAAAGAAAATTCACAGGGATTGCATAATGCTAATGCTTTTATTGAAGTTAAAGCAAAATCTCCTAAGGTGAACATCAAAAAACCGCTGGAGCTTGGCAAGTCCTTGGAAATCCATTAAACTATACTCAAACTCGTAACTAAATTAACCACGCGGACTTAAGACACATGGCTACAAAATATGACCGATCCTTAGTTATACATCCGTTCAGAATGCCAGGCTTTGAGGAAAAAGGCACGTTTTGTTAAAAGTGAAAAAACAAGAAGAATATGAAGAACATAAGATTGTGGTGGTCGCTCACAATGGACCTTATAAGAAGGCTAAAAGTCACCCAAAGGGCAATGGAGATGCGTGGAGTTTCCCTGCGTGATCGAATCAGGAATGAGGAGATCCACAGGTTAAAAGTGAAAAAGTATAAATTTTTATAAATTACATACGAGTAATAAGACAAGAAATATCGTGATTCGCGAAGTTCATCTCAGCCAACCTTGACTTTTTCTATGCATTAAAGCATAGCTGTGTCGAAGTCGTTTCTACATGAATGAAACGAACAGGATATTGATGTTCTTCTTTGTTCGTGTCGACTGACTGAAGCATTTGAAATTATACACACTTGAGAACTGATAGGTATTATTTGATTTATTTGATTGATATAGTTTCATCAGTTCCCTGCCCTTATACCAATATATTTGGGGTCGGCGCAACATGTCTTTTTCTTCTATACTTCTCTGTTAGTCGTATCTCGGTAGTCACTGCCTTTCTAGCCATACCATTCAATTGCAGTTTGCGATATATATTTTGTGTTGTTTAGGTCAAGCAGATAGTCGGTAGGCTTTTTTTTTTTTTTTTTGCGGATGGGTGTCAGACTCTTACTGACTAAAACCCACCCGTGTTCCTTCCTTAGCCCTTTATGTTCCGGGCCAGCGGTAACCCTTTCGGACAATCCCGCTGACCCGGCAGGCTTCGGCCCTATGGGGCCCCTCCTCGATGCTGACATCTCTTTGAGGCGCGCGTGGAACACGTACGCGCCGTCCGGCACGGGCCTGGTCCTAATCGGACCGTGAGCTACCCATAGTCGGTAGGCTTACTCGAACCATAGTCTTTGTGGCTAAACAGTGTGATAATTTAAACGAGGGACATACTTCAAAAATCACTAAACATATTTAAAACATGTTTTGTCTCTGTGAATTTCAAATGATTGACAAAAAATAAAAGCGTTAAACGATAGTGATTTATGGTGTAAGCGGGCCGAAGAGAGGGTAGTACTAAACCAACTAACGTCGTCGTCTCAAATATAAAGTCCAAAAAACTATATTATTATCCTCTAACGTCCGAAGGTGTCCCATCTAAACGCAACCCTAGTATCTAGTTGATATATCGGCAAACATCGCCTAATACAATTACTTAGAGCTTTTACAGTTCAAACCTCTTTGATATGAGAGGTCAAGCAGATTATTGATTAACTAGCGATCGCCCGCGGCCGGGCCCGTTTACGGTAAACCAACGTACGGAGTATAATGTCTTGACATTTAGTTTGAATTTATTGAGACGGAATTTTAGGGTTATAACGGAGCGGACAAAGTCAATTTAAGTTTTCGCTGCTTGTCTTTCAAACATTCAATGACAACTTTTACTTAAAATGATTTAAAAAAAAAAAAAAAAAAAGTGTGATTAATAATCCCAGCTGAAGCTAGTTCAGCAGTTCTTCCAGTGGGCCTAGACAAAGTGACATTCAATTAGCGATAACGATGATGGGAACCTCAAAAATTTATTGGATGGACATGCTACCAAAAAGCTAATGTCAATCCTGTAGAAAGTAGTTATAGGACGAAACGCTTTGAAAGCGATTGTCACTTGTCTAAGTCGTCAGATGCACCTTCTTTCACACTTCATTGTGTCACTTCAAGGTATTCTTTCACTATAGAGCTTCATTCAACGTTCAATTCGATTTCGAAAATTAAAAGCCTGATTCGAAATAAAAATATTTTTACTCGTATCTTGATATATTTTAACCGATAGGTACTGCTATTTTTCTACAAACCAATAAACATAAAACACGGTACGAAATCTTGAATTCATCCATTAAAGTATACATCCATCTTTCGATACACTGCCTACAAGGCTATCTTGTCTTCTTCGGCGATTTCTGCAAAGGAAGCTTTTTATAAAGTCATTATAATTTTTAAAAACCCTCAACTACTTTACTTTATGCGTACAAAATAAGTCACTATTCAATTTTTTTTTAAATTTTATCTTTTAACGCAGCACATATAACAAATTTTCTCCTTCGGACAATGTCTAGCTAATGTCATTGCGAAATTACAGGGAGGTGGTGGATGAGACTAACTCAGAATCGAAACACACGTGCCGTAATGAAGAGGAGGCCTATGTCCAGACGTCTACACAGGTAGACTTATAGACACATTGAATAGGGCAAGCGATAGAGATGAAACTATCTAAATGAAAGATCTAGTGTACATCAAAAATGTCTAGGGATCAAGGCATTAAAAAAATATTGCCCTTATAAAAATTTCTTTTTAGATTGATTAAATAACATGTTTCTATAAGTGTACATCGACGAAGGAAAACATCGTGAGGAAACCGGCATGTCCTAGAACCAAAAATTCTGGGCCACGTGGTGGATTACGGCCCCCTCCCTCTCGAAGAGAGGAGGCCTTTGTCCCAGCAGTGGGAACATTATAGGCTGATTAAGATGACATCGACGAAGTACTCCCTGATTTTGCAATATTAAAGACTTCGCGATTTTTGCTTATGATTTTTCACCGTAGTTAGTCCTGACATTACAATGTAAAACTAATCGTTTTTAAAGGCTTTTATTGCGTAAAATAAACAATTAGTAGGTAGTCCGTATTTCCGCCGCTAACGCGTCTAACACCATCAAGATCTCGAAATATGAAACTAAATATAAAAATTTTCTAAGCGACATGTCTGTCATATTTTTGTTACTGTAATACTTACTGTAATATTTTTTATCCAACATCTTTCTATACAGCACTCGTTGAAAAGATTACCGGGGTGTAACATTTACGACATTTTTTTTCCTTTTATTTTTCAATACATTCAATTACACTAACTAATTATACAAGCACACTTGTCTAAAAACTTTTGAAGGTTTATGTGACAAAGTGGAGGAAGCAAGCTCGCTCACAACACGCGACATCACATCTTAAGTTTTTTAAAATATTTAAAAACCTATGATGTGATGTCACCAGTAATATAATATTTTTTTAAGGTAGGTTTACATTTTTGATATATATAAAAATCATATTCTTTTTGGTAGGTTTCAACCTTTATTTGTACAGGAAAAGGGGCTTAAGTTATACTGATCATGTGATCGTAAGTTAATGTGAGAAGGTGTGGATGCGTTAGATTCCACAGCCTTCCACAATCTGAACTTCTAGTAAACTTCAGGCAAAGATATTTTCGATCAATTTTTTAATTAGAAGTAGGCAGAAAAATGTACTATGGATGTTTTGTAAGAAAAAAAAAAGAATAAAGTCGGAATATTCCATTTAGAAAAAGAAGATGAGCCTATAGAAGTTTATGATGGCAAAGATCAAAACTTTTTCAATGCTAAAGGATGATCATGTAAACTAGATGACGTAAGGAATGAAGAATTTGATGCAAATATTAATTTTATTTCTGATTATTGGACACAATAAGTTAGAAAAAGTTCCGATAATAGATATCAGACCATCCAGAAACTTAATTGATACGTGAAATTCGACTTTATAAGTGCATTGCACCTGTGATTTTTCTAATCCAATTTATCATCCTTTTTTTAAAGATCAAGAAATCAATCCAATGATACCTACACTCAAATCATTTTATGGCGTAAGTATTTATTGATTGTAACTCATTTGGAAAATCAAAATTGGAATCCGTGAAATTTTTAATTGCGTTTAATGCTTTTTGTTACTCTTTACTTCGATGTACGTAATGTTTATCCAGATTCATTTTCGGAATCTATTCGAAATGCGGTAAAGCCATTACATCAACGGCCTGGCTATATCCCATTCAAATCCAGTTGTTTTCGAGTTCAAATGGGCCACTAAGGTGATGCGTCCGATTCGCCGGCACTGCTCGATAATGCATTGTCCAGTTACGCGAACACCCCCGAAAATACAGCATGCGAAAAAAGCCATCCTCGCCACCTCCCGCCAGCATTAATGTCCCCCCACCTCGCACTAAGCTTCTTTTTTTAATACATAACTTTTTTTCAAGATGCATTTTTACATGTTTCGGCCTAAAACTTTACACACCCAGAAGTGAGAGCCGATGGAAACGGGAACGCCTATCGCCGCTCGGATGTCTCGCTCGCGCGCGCGGCCCGAGCCCGCCGGACGATAGTGGCGCGAGCGAAACGGACACATCCGTGCCCACTGCTGCGTCTTTAACTAAGATTAAGGCTCTATTCCGCTTTTCCGAACGCAGATTCTTAGTTCAAACGCATGTAACGTCAACGGTTCGACACCAAGACCTGATTCTCGGTGCACTACTCCACACTACATTAGCGGAAACAATTAAATTGTATTTAATGAAACGCAGCCACTGAAATAAGGCGAAAGCTATACGTCTCACTCTAGCGTCCAGTGCAAAGGCATTCGCGCCACGACAATTGAGTTGAGTTGAATTGAATTGAGTCGGTTAAACCGTAAAAATGGTCGGGCGGGTATAGCCGCGCGAGAGAGAGACGAACGAAAGGCGTGTTGGCCGAGACCGCTGCCTTCTTCTCCTCGACTTACGCCGAGTCGCGACTAGTGAACGTCAGCGTACTGACGTGGACGGCCGTATCTGCGTTTGTTCGTGTCCCGTTTGACAGTTGAAAAAAAAAACGTTTCGCGCGTCTTTCTGTCATTTTGATTTGAAACTTTCGAGTGCGTTCGGATATTGGACTGAGTGTTGTTGTAGGGTTAAGAAGGATTTTATTTAAAGGAAACTGGTAACGTGTTTGGAGTGTAATAATTAACTATCGGCTTGAACTAGCCGCTGAGACGCTATAAAGTGATGAATCAGCGAGCGCCGGCTAATTAACAACGTCACTGCTACGAAAACAAATCTAAAGCTCTAACAACTACAATTTAGCTTCTGGGATATTGTAAGTGTTAAGTTTTGTATTGTTAAACAATGTATTTTCTTTCTTTTTGTATTTTCTTGTAGTACAAATAAGTTTTGTTTTGATAGTTTTACCTACTTATATTTTTTTTTTTACAAAATTGATACTTTTAGAATAGTTTTTTTTCATTATTTAAAATATTTAACGAAGCCGTTTTTAATGAACGATAGATTTTTTTTAATTAATCGTAGGTAACATAAAATAATATTAAGTAAGCCGCGTGTAGTCGATTTTAAGTCCATCATGAAGTTTAAGAAGGAAATAGTATGAATGTGGGACAGAGAGCGAGATAAAAAAAGAAATTGAATACCTTGATAAAAAGTTTATCACACGTATCGGGAAAATGACGGAATGGTTATATTTTTGACGTGCCAAAGAGGAAAAGTTACGCGGGGCGGGGCGAACGAAGCCAACAAACAGCTGATTGGTTCGAATACATGTGTCGCGTTTTTCTGTAGGTATTTTTTTTACTTTTTTTCTTTTCTTTGGGCAACTTTTTTTGTAGGCTGTATTGATTTTCCGTTTAAAGTGCATCATCATGCGTGTATCTGGACAAGTACTCAATATCTTTTTGTAGACAAAGTAATAGTTTGTTGAATAAATTATTTTGGACATAAAATTTCTTGAATATTCATTTCGACAGCTCCACACCTACTATGAAAAGTAATTTGATCGTGACGATAAAAACAGGTGCATTATCATAAGACCATGAATTTATTGCTATATCATTCATTTTCTCATTATTATGATATTAAGTGGGCCATAATTCGTTACATCATTTTGTTATCATTATCACCCATTTAATTTTTGATAAAATCACCATTATAATTAGGTACCATTAGTTATTCTGTGATTATACTCAAAATGTAACACCTAATTTGTGTTTTAGAATATTTTAAATTAATTAATGTTCTAAGCTTAACATGTTCCTATTATAAAAAATATTATTCAGTAAAACTGTTAATTGAATGCAAATGAAATAGATAATTTTCCCTCATGAATGAAGCACACACACACATCATTAATTTTGTTAAAATAATTACACTCTTTGAACCAAATTACCTACTATCTAACCTATCTACCTAATAAAGTTTAATTGAAACTTCAACACATTATTTTAAAATTCATAAATTACCTTTTCAATAATAATTATTGTTTATAATACATATACAAGTGTACCTATAAAAACAACTCGCGCCAAGTTCGAAAAACTTAAGGCTGTTTAAAATCTAAAAAAAATATTCACACAAGAAAAATATTAAGAAGGGATACTGGGGATAGAAAAATAAATTACACATGATTAAAATTAATCGAACTGATCATTAATAAAGATCGTATTACCACTGCCGTGGATGATAATGATAATAAAAAACAAGAGAAAATACACAAATAATAGACTAACGCATTACGTGATATAATAAAAATATGATTATAAAGATTGATTGCACGATAACTTTTTCTAGACAACGTTCAAACATGCGCTTGCGCAGACACAATGTTAGTTTTTTCTGTTCAAATTTTTTCCTCCTCTTTTTCCATAAAAATTAAGTGTGTGCTAACTCTTTGAAATTGTCAATTATCTTTGTATATTAAACGTTAAGTACTTTTCGATACGTAGGTATTCTGAATAAAAAATATTGAAGTACCTACCGTACTTGTTAAACATTTCTTCGGAGATTTTTTACCGTACCGTGTTTTTTAATTTAATTTTCTGATTTAGTTCCTTTTTTTCTAAACTCTGGTTTTCTTATATTATCTTTATTAAAAAGGACCTTTGTACTGACAAAGTCAGAAATATTCCAACTGAAATTGATTTAAGGAAAGGAAAAAGAAGAATTTAAAAAAGAACCGTACAAAATAAAAAACTTAACTTAAAAGTTTAAGATGAAGAAAATTAATCCTAAATGTAGTCATATTAAGAAGATCAAACGTGGATAGAAAAAAAAAAACTTTTTTATAAAAACTTTACCAAAGAATATTTTTTATTTCCCTTCATAACACATAATAATACAGAAACAAAAATAAAGAAAGAAAAAGGAAACCAAGAAAGAAATCTGGTATATTTAATATTTTACAAATAAAAGTTAAAAATAGAACAAAAAATCTAATGAAAATATAAAGTAAAGATAGTAGATGCGCTGCCAAATATCATTGACATTTCGGCGCTTAACCACACGAGTGTCAATCATGAGCCCCTCTGCGATGTCACAAACTAAACTATTCGTCAGTTGTATTTAGACGTGATCGCATCATTTTATTCCTTTGAATTCTTAGTCCATTGTACCTAATTAGAGTACATCACGTGACTCATTTGTATCCCAACTTCGTTGCTATGAATCAGTCATTTTAATTGTACACGCGGTCATTAAAATTCTGTAGCTTTGATTAATATTTAGATTGTTCAATTGTGTCAGCTACTACAATCGACCACGATTTGTATATAGGGTACGTAAATATATTTTTTAACATTAAAACGTTGGAAATGGAAACATCTCACCATTTTACGACAAACAGAACACCGTCTCTGACATCAACTTTTATAACCGTTCAAACAATTACATCTGATCTCGGTGTCCCCTCGCGAGCCGGCCAGCACGCTGAGAGAGACAGAGACAACCATAAACTACTCAGCTACGCCCATCAATGTCTAATTGCTTTTATTATTTTAAGGCATCGTAATCATTATGGCCGCAATAAAAATTGTAATTACTTCTCATTAGTTCAATTAAGAATTTTCTAGACACGGTTTAGTTGATATGTTGATTGCAAAATGGTTTAGTCTAGTGATGCATTGTGTTGAGAAAGCGGCTCTTTTATTACTATTACGTTATTATTAATTCCCTTGTCTGTGGGTGAAATCTGATGTCGATAATCAATAAATTTTATGAGTGTTAGACACGGCTCGTATCAATCAATATTAATGATCATTCCGAAATTTGGAACTAATCGACGTATTTTAATTTTTAATGTCCATAAGTTCTAATATTTCCGAATAGGTACTTTAACGGCTACAATTCGAGTTCGAAAACGGTTTTGTTTTAACCGACAAAACGGTTTCGAACAAATTCAAAATATACGTGCAATTAATTTTTCAAATTACACGTCAATAAAAGATATCGTCTACAAAAATAATAGACTCCATAAAACTGAGTTGATCCTACATAAAGAGAACGCGCGCTAAGAAATAAAACCGCGAAGTGAAGGCGAAGTGCTTTCAACAAAAAAAGGACCGCGTAACGCATGCACGCGAGGAAAAACTTCGCCAAAAAGTTTTCATGCACGTGGCTAACACGTGGTCTTGGGTGAAAAACCGCGCAGCCCCGCGCGTTCCTTGCACCACCCCCCACCCCCTTGCCGGCACGGGGGGACCCGCCTGAGGAGTCCTTTCTAAACGTTCTAGGCGGGAAGATGCGGCTGACGGGATATACCCAAGTTTACTACACCGACTTGACTTTTTCCGTTGTTTTCTTTAGTTTATTTAACATGCTATTTCTATAGAGTTTCTTATTGTACAGTTGCGGCGGCAGTCCCCAGGACGGCGGCAAGCTGTTTTACCCCTACTTGAAGACGTCTTCCCTACAAAGGGACTTCCTATTTGCCAGTGGCTCCGGTACGTAGCTTGTAGTTAGGCACAGTTTATTTGTAGATCACGATAGACTTGATGAACACTAAGTGGACTTTGTCGAAGCCATTAAGATTGAACTACTCTTTGGAGTAACAAACATTTAGAAGTTAATTTAAGAAGGATTTTCTTTAACTTTTAAATTGTGTACAGTTGATTTCACGAACTACCTATGTTATCAATAATGGATTTATAAAAATTGTTTCGATGAAATAAGCAACTCATTATCTTATCGAAAATTCGAACGTTTAAAAAAAGAACGCATGCACTGGCCAATAAAACAACATTTCACAGACACTGAACAAAACGAAAACTTATTTTAAACATAATAATTATGGTGAAAGTTATATTCATTCAGCTTAATTATAAAAACCAACTTGCATACGGTTGAAGTAATTAAAATTGTCAATGCATAAATTATGTGAAGCGCGTAATAACAGCTTTGGTACGCATCTGTAAACTATTTTATCTTAAGTACGATCTCCGAAACGACGTGTGTAGCATTAAGGGCCAGTAAAAACTATTAACAATTCACTACAAATGTTTGTTTAAGTAAAGTTAATTCTTTTGAAGTATTATCCATCTTATTTATCGATACTAAGTCGATAGCGTGGATCAACTGAATTAGTTTGTACGCGGAGTGATGGCCCCGTTTGACATATGGAATCGTTTAAATTTGATCGATTTAACGATGCGAGCTGTTTGTCAAAATCAATTATGGGATTAGTAGGGTCCACACCACTTTTTGATGGGCGCATAAAAAAGGGAAAATGTTTTTTGAGCTATTTTCAAAACTCAATTAGTTAGTACCTAAACATAAAGAAAAAAAAAATGCACACAAAATCAATCTCACACAAATTAGCCAAAAAGGGCTTTCCTTCACAGTAATTTCATGTGACTTGCCGTCTGCCTTCAAAGCAAGAGTGAACAGGCATGGGCACGCTCATTCCATCATAGACCTCATCCATCGCTTTCCAGAAGACATGATCAAGGTCTATAGCAGGCTATTCCAGCAATAAAAAAAAACTTCTACGACAATCACTCTTAACATCACTGTATATTTTGAAGGAATGTAGATAGGTACCCCATTCTTGATTAAACCTCTCAAGAATAGGAAACCCATAACACAGTCTTATTTATACCTTAGCATTATTTTCGTAACATAACACTATCTTCCATTGATAACTCAAGCTTTACTCTCCAATACGTCGTAAGTTACTCAAAAACCGCCATAAATATTCTTAACCGAAACTAGAGCAATACAATAACACATTCACATCAAAATTGAGTTATCATTACTCCGGTTTTGCGTCGGCTGAGCTCACCAACACACTCATCGACATAGTTTTATAGCAACTGAGGCGCCCGAATTACATCGCAAACAAGCCCGATTAGATCGACTCCAAGAGCTGCCCATAAATTTAACCCTAAAACAACCGCTCTGTTTAGTTTGGAAGCACCCATCCCAGTAATTATACAATAATTCATACTTTAATAAATACTAATAAATCGTTCCCTCACTCCGCCGGCTCGCAGTATTATCGACCATTATTACACGATGTAATTACAACCAATAAATTACCAAATAATACATCAATCAGATGTGTTATAATTTTCTTATTATTACATTATTTTTTTACTTTTTTATTGGACAACGGGCAATTTTATTAAAATTATAATGCAGCGGCCGGCTCCAAATTGGGGTAGCTGGAGGCTAAGATTCGGTTTAATTATATATGTAATGTTTAATGATATATTCTTATAATAAGCTACCTGAAGCTTGGTGGGCATAAATCAAATATTTCATTAAAATTCGGAGAGCTTACAACCCTTCATTTGGTAGTTATAAGTCTGGGTATACGATTGTTCGCGAAATCCTCTAAGTGTAGGTGAGTGCCTAATTTTGTGTGGAAATAGCATTTTTGTAGTGACGTTGATGAATGGGATCCGTTTAATCCGTTCTTTAATGTATATTAGTATCGAGTTAATGTTAGGTAGTGTCGAAGTCATCAGTATCGACTTTAGAGCTTTGATTTTTAAGAAGGATCGTTTAGATTTAATTACGTAGTAGATTTTTAATCTTATTAGTCTTGATAACTGATGTGGTGACTATGTGTAAGTATAGCTTTAATAAAGGCTGTTTTTTTATTTTTAGAAATATGTGGAAAAAATGTGTACACATATTTAACCGACTTCAAAAAAAGGAGGAGGTTCTCAATTCATTTAGAAATTAGGTCAGAAAAAATTGTCATTCAACTAAGAAGTAGGTTAACCGTTTCATAAAATAATATGAATATAGTATAGTTTCCTGTAACATTTACAGTTATTGTGCTTCCTTATAAATACTCGTAGACGAGTTCCTGTTGAAAAAATACATGAATTGTATCAGCTGCTTATAATCGTGTAAATTAACAGGAAAATGAGTAACAATTATAATTGTTTACCTTGTTCAACAAAAATCCAATGCGTTGTATGCCTACCTACAGGAAAATGAGCGTATGGAGGCGATCAAGGGATTCCGTCAAGTGGAATGGCGGGAACCATTATATCGTACAGTTCGCGAATCAAAGCCACGTGGTTTCTATTGTAAAAACAGGCTTTGTTAAACATTTTTTTAAAATAAATAAGTATTATGTTCATATTAAGATACTTACTAGCACCTATAAAATGTCAGAAATTAGTTTCTGTCAAGTTAGACTAATTAGTCTCGTCCAGACTAAAATTTGCAACTGTTTTCGCACCCACTTATGGATTCATTCCTGTTCACCATTATCATAGGGATTTAATTAGCTCTAATAAAGCATGTAGCTTTTTATTACTAAGGCATCAGATTTATAAACAATTATGTGACTTCACAACATCCTGAAATACCCTGAAAGATAAAGTAGACTCACATCAAGAAAAATAACAATCGAACCATTGCGAAAAAAGGCTAAACCAATTTCGCGCAAAAAACTAAACTGGACTATAGGCCGACCGCTTAACTGAGACGTTGCCTGAGGGAGCAGTGCGGTGCGGGAGGGGGTGTGGTGACGTGATGCGAGAGCTCAGTGATTCGTCAACTTCTGACAACTATCACCCCTCCCGCATCGCGCAACTACCTCAGGCAACGTTAGTTAAGCGATCGGCTTACAATTAGTTCTATTTGTAGAAATTTATATAACTTACTGGCTTTCATAACTGATAAAATTACCGAATACATTAAAAGACTCAATGAAGAATATATGGTACAAATTGCACTATGTATGCCGGAAAAAAGAGGCAGAAGCCAGCCGCCATGGACCTGGTGGTCAAATATAAAAAGAGACCTCAAGAGAGCCCAATTGCCTGAACTGACAACCCAAGACAGAATAATTTGGGGCAGAAAAGTGAGGAGACCCGACCCCAAATAACCGTAATCAGATTTTTCTTGCAAGTATATTATTTTACAACATCCTGAAATTCCCTGAAAGATAAAAGAGACACAATCTTCTTCACACAAAAAAAAATTACACCACCCACTTACACACATCCAGACAAGTCTAAACCAATTTCGCGTTAAAACTAAACTGAACTAATTAGTTCTATTTATAGAAATTTATATCACTTAGTACTTGTCAGCTAAACAATAGTGGATGTACAATTAAATACTGCATGATTCATGTCATTGTTCTAAAATTAGGACCAAAGTAATTGTTACTTGTTTTAGAGTTCCAAAATCCGTTGATTACTTAGTTGAATGCGACCATATGGCTGGTGATTATTGTGGATTCGTGAATGAGCTCTGTTAGATGTATTTTTACTACAATGTCATAGTATATACTGTGGTCAGATAGGCAGTCGCTCCATGTAAAATACTAGTATTCAGCTGTAACCGATTTGACTGGGAGCTGACCCCAACATAGTTGGAAAAAGGCGAGGCAGATTGATTGATCATAGTATATACTTCAATGAAGGACCGTAAATTCCGGATATCTTCAATGTTTTTTTTTGTTAGCAAAAGGAACTTTCGCAGTTTCAAGTCCACTAAAATATAGCGAATATTTTAGTGGACTTGAAACTGCGAAAATTTAAAACACTGATTTAAATCAGTGCAGTATTGCCATATATACCACTGTCATCATGCTTTAGAAAAGGAGTGGTGAGCACAGTTTGTAAAGCATTAGACAAATATAGGATATTCCTGTTCATCTATTACTCTTATTCGTTGAGTCACCTTTAGAGACGCCTTTCAGGAAGACAATATATTGCTCTGCAATTTCTATACTACACCCTTACAATACCAAACCGTTTAAAACCGTTTGAATAGTTTTGACTCAACGCACTAAAAACAATTGGAACGTTGACATGTGGCTGTCCTTATCAATCCCATATAAACTACAAAAGCTTACTAAAGAAAACGAAAAGAATAAAATCTACCATTGCAAGTAGCAGCGATGGCCCAATGATAACGGCCGCGACTTACGAGTTGTAGGCCGTAGGTTCGAACCCAGACAGGCGCTTTACTTTGTCTAAATTATTTCATCACCACTGCTCTCAAAACAGGCGACGGTGGCGATGATGTCCTAGAATCAAAAATCCGAAGACATGTGACATCTACCAACACGCACTGGGCCCGCGTGGTCGATTACGGCTCTCTCACAGAGAGGGGGCCTGTGTTCGATGAATGGATGAATTATGCTACCATTGCATTACAGAAAAGAAATGCAATAAAAGAAATTGATTCCGACTATTTCATTAAAGGTACTTACTAATTTCATTCCTTGGAAAGAAGATACAGTGTTAAAAATATTAATGCTAAACAATCCCTAAAGGATTTCTACTGCACAGAAACATAACATTATTCGAAAACTAAACATTATCAGGTGTTAACCCTAAAGCATAAGACTACTGTATTATCATCATTATTAAAACTATAGCAATAAATAAAGAGGCGATAATGAAAACCCGGGCATTTATCACCTGCAACACATCTGGACAAATAATTGTAAGAAATGCGTGTGCGTCATTATTGTTAATAAGCGTAGAACTAAAGGGTTTGTTTCACTAGTGACCCAAATTCTTATCTGACTTTTATTGTTCTTGTTAAATTTATAATAATTTTTTAGTTTTTTTGGGAAGATGAAAGATTCCTATATCTATTTTCTACGTTAAAAAATGATTGTTTGAATGCACAGTTGAATGTGTTAACCAACAATTTGACAGCTTTGTGAGCTTTTTCATTTTTTGAAATTACAGATAAACCTTTCTGGAGCTAACAAGTTCTACGAAACCAGTTAAAAATGTAAAGCTAAGCAAGCAAGATGGCCAATTGTAAGACACTAGAGACTCTCTGATAAAAATCACAGTTCCAAGGTTAGAAGGCAGGACTATGTTCCTTAATAAATCCATGACATTTTTTCATATAACTACCATGAGTTTTGACGACAGACCTAGGTTGGCCGAAGCAAGGAAAATCTGTTCAGGTGGAGATTCATAGACGACTCCACCTTGGAGTGTATATGTGGTGCTGTTCCACTAATGATGGGACACTTAATATCATGTCCTGCGTGTCCTGTCAGCTGCACGTTACAGGAACTGGTGGACTCTGGTGATGGGTCCAAACAAGTAGCCGAATTCTGGGCCAAGTCCATTTAGATTGCTATCGATACGCTAAGAAGAAGAAGAGGAGTTTCGAAAAAAAATCTTTGAATAGAAATTATTGTCCCATATATTCGAGTGTCCAAAATTCCGTACTGTACCTGCACTAGCGGAAAAAAAACTGCTACTGGCCACATTAACTGGGCCCAACTCATCTAACATAATAATGTACAAACATTTACCATCGACACAAGCTTATTTACCCATGTAAATACCCGGTACATTTTGAATAGCTTCAAGATTAAGACTACAAATGTACTACAGTGGGTAGGTATACATTATGTTCTAAATGCCAGCTCTGCAGTGAACCAACACGAAACAGTTTGCACTGTAATTGACATTGTCTCTAAAAGACAGTCCAGAAATAGAATCAGTCTTGTGTTTTACTCGATAACTTCAAAATTCTTCAACGTCAACGTCTAATTTATCCAGTTCCTATTTCGATAAACGAATCGTTTCATCTACCAATGGTATCTTAACCTTTTGTTAAATTAAACCCTTGAATATACTTGCGAGCCTATTTCGCTACTGTATTTGCTACTGTTGTAGGAAGATATAATCTAAGATTCAGAACTGTGCGGTCTAAGCAGATTGTCTTATATATATTCTTTCGCAATATTTTGGGGGTCCAAAAACCACAAGCATAATCTCAAATAACAGTCATAGAATCTTTTAAAATTTTGTTTTGATAAAAAGTTTCTTTAGTGATAAATAGAACATCTAGGTACCTATATAGCACTATGACTACATAATGCTATATGAGTACCACGATATTTCAATTGCGCTCTTAAACTATATACAAACTGTTGATTTGCATCCTAGTCAAATTCAAGGACGTAATTATGCTAATGATTCTCGACCCAAATCAACAATAAAATGGGTAGGTTTTATTTTTTCTTATTTACGGAAATCCGTAAGTGTGAACCAGCCGTATTTAAACGCGGCCCGTCTGTTACTAGCCCTATAACCGCGCTTTCACACACAAACAAACGCCTTTTACTTTACTAAGTACTAAAATGTATTTTATGACAACCTCCTGAAATTTGACGAGGATGCAAATCAACACCTTGTAGATCTAAGTTAAATGCAACGGCAACAAAAAGTCTATAATAAAAAAATATGTTCATTTCTATCATCCTGTATGCTATATTGTCACGTTCGACTTCATTATTTTTCATCAAAACAATATTTATCGCATCGCACTATTCAACAAACAAGCTTCCCATTCCAACAAGTTAGTATCACATCCAAAGATTGGCTCCATTTCCAGGAATAACGCATCATTTGTTTGCTTCGAACCTCCGAGACCGTTCCTCCTCCATCCTTTTTCGCTTTGTCCTCATTCACTCTTCCCTCCGGTATTCTTTCAACACGTCCCAACCATTGAGATTTGCTCTTTCTTATTTTCACAAATATTTTCATGGCTTTTAAATTTTTCGTCGGTCCTGGAATCTGGATGAAACTTTGTTTTGGTAGTGTCTATTTGCTTTTTGAAAACGATCGAATTTGTTTCCTTTAGTAGCTACAATTGACTATTTACTAAATGTGTATTGTAGTCACTAACGATGCGGTTTTGGTAGCGTTCATTGTCCTGATTCAATTTAAGTTTAAGCAGAATATTGGTATAAATAAAATAACCTTTTTAATATTTTATTTTTACCTAAGTAGAATATTACTCATTAACCATATCCAAGTATTCGACAGAAAGAATAATTAGGAATATCCCACCACAAGTGCTTACGAACTCAAGTAAAAAAAAATAATGAACAAATCCAAATCAGTAATTAAATTAGTTCGGTACTTCCTAACCGCATCGTCCTTGATAAGCCCATATAGCCAATTGAAAACATTTTCGAGTGTATGTTAGATTCGCGGCATACATAGAGGGATGTCGCTACTTATAATGATTGTTTAAACCGTCTCCCGTCGAATCGTTAGTATAATAACCTTGTTTAAATCAAGTGTCTTCTTCCGAGGAGGGGAATAGAAGCGGAAATATTTTGCATGGAAACAAAGAGGGATATTTGCTATGCAATTGTTTTGTGACCTATTTAGGACTCTTTGCTGCAAGAATGCACAGAGTTTTTTAATCTATTCCCTTTTTCTTCTATGTCGTCTTAGCATGTCGATGTCAATCTAAATGGACTCAGACTAGAATTCGGCTACGTGTTTGGCGCCATCACTAGCGTTGCTAATAAGTGTCCCCATCGTTGGTGGAACAGCAACACTTTTATACTCCAGGGCGGAGTCGTCTATGACTCCGTTCGTCTCTCATTCTTCTTTATCATTCATTTTTCTTAGAAAACCACTGAGGTATACCTCTCTTCTTACTCTCTAAATCTCCTATTATTAAATCTTTACCTAATCGGAGACGTTGGACGTTCAGTTTCATGGTCTATCTATGAAATCATCCAACGTTCTTTAAAGTACAACAGACCCAGTTGCACATCTTCTGCTAGAGGTCTTAAATAATTCGTACACTTGCGAGCGGTCGTACGGAGTAGTCAAGTATTTATTTTATAACCACCTACCTCCAACGGAAAAAATCCTAAATGAGATAATTGTGATTAAACTATTACAAAAAAAATCGTGCTCTGAGTCATTTAGCACTTGTTGCTTTAGGATGAATGTTATAAATTCGACACTGGAAATTCTTGCAGAGAAAGATAAAGACATGGAGAAGAAAAACACATGACATTCCTCACGAATCAAAACAAACACTTGGAATTAAAAATTGATGCATTGGAACAACACATCAGAAACGTTGAGCAAGAAACATTGGCCAATGTACTGGAGATCATTGGTATTCCTGATAATGAGAACGAGAACCTGGACATTCTCTCAACTAAAATAGCTTCGAACCATAACATTGAATAACGCCAAGTTGTAATGGTCAAAAGATTTAAAGGCAGGAATGGTAAAGGAGTTATTCAGGTGATAAATAAGAAAAACGCTTTATGATGGTGATGACGTAACAGATTTCTTCAAATATTGTAAAATCTTGCCAATACACACTAAAATACGAAAGTGGTTATTAATAGAACAATTCACCAACAAAGATCTGCAAATTAAATTATTAAATCATAGCATAGCAACAAGAAAAACTGGGATAGACGAACTACATATTACGCGAAACGAACGCATGCTTATTTAATACATACTCTAATTAATGATGTTCCAACAATAATTCAATCGGAAATAACAACCAGTACTTAATTATAAAAACAAAATATAATTTGATACCTACTCTTTGAAAATACATCATTCTGTTTAAATTTTAAGTAATTAGGCATCGATGATAAACCTAACCCGCGTCGTTTTTGTACATTTCGTTTTTTAAACGCGCCGTTGACGCGCGTTTGTAGCGATACTAGACGCGATGCGCACGCGAGTCAGACGCAGCCCGTAGACCTTCTGTACGATAAAAGCGCGCCGTCAACGCGCGTTTCTAAAACGCGTTTAAAAAACGTGGTGTGCACAGGCCCTTAGCTGTTTTTTACCTCACAATGTTTAATAAACTAGGTTGTGTTATGTGTATTATGATTATTTCGAATGGAGAATAGAACTAAGGATAACCGAGTCTTAAGGGGCGAAAGTTGAAAAAGTGTCCAGCTCTAAGCAGTAAATAACAGTTCAAAAACCTTCCACAATGGCGCTAGCGTAGGCAAAGTGTAAGGTAAGAATGTAGCAGTTGTTGACGGACTGAAGTATGCCGAGTTAGAAAATTAAATATTTTTAGTGACTAGAGTGATAAGTGACAGCCCAGTATACCAAAACCGCAACTATTTACGTAGTCCAAAATACACACATCAAAAGTGTCTAGGGATCAACATATATTTTTGCAATAACTTTTCTCCTGATTGATATTAATTAAAATTTTCTTTAAGGATTCATCAAATAAAGTGTTTTCGTTTGTCACAGTAACGATAAACCAAGTCACCTTTGCATTAATAAAGAAATTTGCCATTTTCCTAATAAAGGGATTTTTGACATTTGAACCACTAACACAAAAGTTCGAAAAAAAGACTGAAATAACAGTTTTCTTTAAAATTTTATTGGGTAACTTAAACAAATAATAATCCGTGTTTCTACCGCGAACACTAACAACACAAGAACATCGGTTTGGCATACTCAAAATGAGTTCATCCAAATCACGCTGTGGAATGGCCGCCCATGTTCGTTGCAACAACAAAAAAAGGTCTTCTTGCGACTGGATACCCTCCATATTCGGCAGAGCTCTTCTCTGTAGCATAACCCATGCATGCTCAATCGGGTTCAAGTCTGGCGACTGAGCAGGCCAGGGCAGGACATTGATGTTAGCTGCGGCGAGAGTCTGTCTTACAACTCTTGCGGTGTGCGGTCGTGCATTATCATGCATTAACTGAAATAAGGGACCGATTTGCACTTGTAGAGGAACGATGACGTCTGATACAATCGTCTCAGCATAAATTTGAGCGTTGAGGTTGCCTCTGATCCAAATCAACTCAGTTCTTCCGCCGATCCAAATACCCGCCCATACCATGATGGTTCCACCACTATAAGGATGGACTTCCTGGCAGGATTTTAATCGCTGTTGGCGTCCAGGGGTTCTCCAGTGTCGTATACGTCTTGTATCCGGTCTCATACCAAAACGAGACTCATCAGAAAAGCACACGAAACGCCATTGTTCTTCTGCCCAATTTCTGTGTTCAAGAGCCCATTGATATCGAATCCTACGATTGTGCATTGCTATAGGTGGTACCCGTAGCGGTCTTCGGGAATGAAGGTTCACTTCATGCAAGCGGTTTCTGACTGTTTGGTCGCTAATTAAGTTCCCTGAAGAGTGATGAAGCCTCACGGCTAACATCATGGCGGTTATTGTTGGAGCTCTTCGAGTTAAGATTTGAATGTATCGGTCTTGTCTCCGTGTGGTGCAGCGATACCGTCCTCCATGGCGCTCAGCCACGGTACCAGTGCTTCGGTAACGTGTCCAAAGTCGACTGATAACACTCTGACTTGTATTCAGAGCTAAAGCCACAGTACGTTGCCGGGAACCAGCTTCTATCATTCCCACGGCTCTGAGCATTTCTTCCCTGCTTAAATGACGTCGCCGCTCCATAATAACGTTGGTTTTAATCAGTAGTAGGGAAACAGTAGCACTAATAATGTCTTCAATGCGTTGTATGTTTTTATAGGGAAAATATTGACAGCTGATTTTCATCTTTTACTCGAATTTGATTCACAGTTCCTGATTCAAATTATGAAATGCACCAAAAAGGATCCATATAAATTTATAAAATCATAAATTTATTACAAAGCCACATCTCAATCTCAAGAAATCCGCATAAAAATGCTTGATCCCTAGACACTTTTGATGTGTGTATTTTTGTAAACATAACTTACTGCTGTGAGAAAACCCTGTTGCTACTGTGGCGCCACCCTAATTTAAAGCAGTTTGACGGACACTTTTCACAACAGAGTCAATTCTCCTTACATCTATTCTCCGTGTTATTACGGATTTCTTCAAGGTGTCCACATCCGGACAGACCTATTGAGGTTTTTGTGATGTTTCTATTTATATTTCGTCTTGTTCCTTAATTCATAATTATCATTCTCCTACCCTTATCCCAATTTATTTGGGGTCGGCGCAACATGTATTTTTCTTCCATACTTCTCTATTAGTCGTCATCTCGGTAGTCACCCCCTTTCTAACCATATCATCATTCACACATTCCATCTATCGTTTCTTTGGTCTAATTAATAAAAAAAAATAAAGAAACACCTCTCGTATAATCGTGTAGTTGAAAGTTCGCGTATCTACTTACAAACAATAGAATGTTCTAAACCCGTCAAGTAGACGACGACGTCCTTAAAAAGTTTAACAAGCATTGTTGTACATTTTCTGCTAGAGGTCTTAAATAACACTTTTGGTACAATCTCCTAGTTGAAAGTTTGCTTACATCCTATAGTAAGTTCTAAACCTGTCAAGTTGTCATCGGGAGCCAATTAGTCTGCGTGGTTTTTCGGTTTGTTCATGCAACATTGTGTACGACAAAATATTGTTGGTTTTTTCTTAAAGATCTCTTTCCATACAATGTATGTATAATGGATATCGAACCGTATTCATTATTTTGAAATTTTTGAATGGCAAAATTGTTATATTTCTTGGATTTCATCATAATTATGCAAACCATTTCCCTTTATTGTAGGTATTGATGTTAAATAAAAAAAAACTTAACATTCGGCATTCATACCGGTAACCTAAGCAAAATGTCTCACACACCAAATGCAGCGAAAACATTCAAAAACCTTCACTACAATTCACCGAATAAGTTTTTTCTGTATCTCCATTTGTGCTCCAAGAACAATAATATTGTTCAAGCACGTTCAAGTCTAACTATGTATTAATGAGGGCTCATTAGTAGTACAAGGAAACAGCTAATCAATCGCTTATCTATCCTAATGTACGACCGCAAAGTTACACAATGTTTTATAACGCTGTTTTCCCAGTGCGTAACTTAATTACGAAAATATTACGCCTCATTAATGAACGGTGCCTTTTTGAGGACAGAAGAGGCGTGAAGTCGAATTGTTTGCAGATTTTTTCAACATTTTATGTTAGTCTGGGTCTTAAATATTACCAGACTTGTGTTCTTATGTATTCATTATTCAGCTGTTATAACACGATCTTTACATTGTTCTCAACACCTCATAAAGTAATTTGATTAGCATCTGTTGCTCTGTTCTGGCTTGGAATACAGTTGTAAAAACGCCACTTTACTTACTGTTGTTATTCTAAAATAAAATACCTAGTAACTCATAATTCTTACTTTTTTTTTCATGATTCAATTTTTTGGCATGGAAATTGAAATAACTATTTAACCTATATTTCGAAACCCTCCATGGAATCCTGTTCCCTTTAAGCGGAATAAAACATTCGTTCAATTCCACAGACTCCTACGCAGAAAAGGCATCAGATACGCACTACTCATACATAAGTATAAAGTTCTCAGAAATATTTGACAAATAGTAACTAATGGAGCGGACAATCGACAGCTTCGTTATAAATTCCGTCATTGAAAAGGTTACCGTGTAAAAAAATCTTCAACAAACAAACTAATTAGTATGGCGCGTTGTAATTACTTGTCGATCTTTGATGTACCTTTTAATTAGCAGTTGTTTACACCACGATAACACAGGGCTAGCGACACTGTCCGAATAATAATGAATACCTCATTTTGTGACGTCACGGTACATTATAAAATAATATAATCGACGGCCATCTTGTGCGGTTTATTTAAAGTGTTAATTTTAAAATCATTAACATAATTACTAAGTTTGTTTTGCTTTTTGTTAGAACTATGAGTTTTATGTCTTTGCCGAAATAAGAAATAATGTTTTAATGGGTTCAATGGTAGCGTTAAAATCTGTTTTAATTTATGGGCGTGTCGCGTCTTAGTTTATGATTAGATAAAGTTGGATATGCGGAGGCGTTTGCGCATTAAAAAGAATAATTAGAGCTAAGTCTGAGCTCATTTTGAATTAATATTTTTCAAGAGTTACGTCTCAATTCAGCCTAGATCTATATCTGTTATTTTTATTGTGGGGAGATTTTAATCATCTGATTTATGGATTTTATGTAATGAAGAAATTATTTTAAGGAAAATAATGTATAATGTCGAGCACTAAGTTTTATTGTTAGAGTTGATGTTGCTTGCAAACAACTTGCATTGTGAAAAGTAAACTTAGTAGTAAAGTAAACTGTAACTTTGTACACCATCATTTCACCCGAAAGTCCGCCACTTCGACCGATTCTTTGCTTCTCGCATCCATCGGATTCACCAGGTCATCGGTCCACCTTGTGGGAGGCCTTCCATCTCTACTTCTTCATGTACGCGGTCGCCACTTCAGAACCTTTCGGCCCCATCGGCCATCTGTTCTGCGAGCAATGTGCCCTGCCCACTGCCACTTAATTTTGACAAGTCTTCGGGCTATGTCGGTTACCTTTGTTCACCTACGAATCTCTTCATTTCTGATTAGATCTCGTAGGGAATCTCCAAGCGTAGCCCTCTCGATTCCCCTTTGAGTAACTTTCAGTCTTCTAATGAGACCCATTGCGAGCGACTATTTGTAGTAATTCATAATCAATTTTAGTGCCTAAACTAAAGTAACCAACCAAACTACTCAAAATTTACCAAGCGGCAGCCTGGTGCAATTACGATACAATTAAATATGTAGGCATCATTATCTATTAACTGGAAATAGATAATTTTTGTTTTTTTTAAAAAACCTTGCCCCACACTAGGAATTACTCCTGTATCTTGGGTGCGTTTACAAACATTTAAATTCACACACACACAAACAGCCAGACCCGGAACAACTACCTGTAGGCAATACAAATATTTGTTCCGTGCGGGAATCGAACCCGCGACACGCAGCGCAGCAGTCAATCGCTTAACCACTGCGCCAACCGTGCGGTCAACAATATAAAAATAAGCCGAGGCAGCTAAGTGACGACCAGCCCCAACTGGCGGCGCCTGTTCACGAACATGACGCATAGATCAGCACCATTCAGAAGTTTTTTCTAGTCGCTAGCATTACTCGCTTCTCGCTAAACGTGGCGGTGGGACTAGTGCCGTACTCTCTAATTAAAGATAAAAAAAAAGGGTTCGTCTCGCGAGCCGTACCCTTGACCGAAAGTTAAAGCTTTGTTGCTTCTCGTCGGTTAAAATCGACAAGCTTGCGTGGGGGAGCGAGCTAGGGTGGCGCTGACGAATCGGTTACAATGAGACTGATATGACCGATAGCCGTACAGTTTCGATGTCGCAGGCGTTTATAATCTTTCGAAGTACAGTCAGCAACAAAAGTCGATTAACATTTCAGTATTTTTAATCTCTGCTGACTGCTGAGACTTAACTTAACTGAGATTAAAAAAACTGAAGTGTTAATCGAGTTTTGTTGCTGACTGTACTAGTATTTCTTTAGATAATGGAAATAGAAACATAATCAATTTAAATCAACCAATTTTATTTATTTTTTTTTATTTTTTTAAACCTTGCCCCACACTAGGAATTTCTCCTGTATTGTGGGTGCGTTTACAAACATTTAAACTCACATACACAAACAGCAAATTAAACCTGAGTTATATGGTGGGATTAAATAATATACTAGCTGACCGGACAGACTTTGCCCTGTTTCCTAGAACTCGATCGCAGCGCCACCTACCGGGTCCAATTGTGAATTTAAACCATCCACCCACTCAAACTGACCAAAAAAAAACATTAAAATCGGTCCAGCCGTGCAGGAGTTCAGTGACATACACACGTACAGAATAATTATCTAAAGAGATATAGGTAGTAATATGCCTGTGGCATACCAAAAGTTGCAATCTAAGAAACGTGTATCGTGTAAAGGTGGCTTTAGGGAAGTATTGCTAATTGATTGATATAAATAGGTACTTGATTTGATTTATTACTTGCCAATATTCTTTTATTTTTCTTCTTGGCAATACAGCCGGTTCCCACTATTCTGCCAGTGTTACGTTGTTGAGACGATAATTTATTTATTTAACATCAAAATAATATATGATCAAAGTGATTGACAGTAGTTCTTGATACCTAGTAATTAAAGACCACATTTTAACAGAAAATTGTACGACATTAATTTTTCCACCTTGTATAAAAAAAAAACCGGGCAAGAGCAAGTCGGACTCGCGCACCGAGGGTTCCGTACCATCCGTTTTTAAATTTTCATCGGTGAGGTCTAAATTCGTTAGAGAATTTTAACACTGTGCACTGCGCTGTAGAATATTGCTGTTTTAGGTCAGCGTTCCGACTCTTAACCCATAGTGGAACTAGTGTAACTTTTGTTGATGATTTCTGAAAAAGAGTGCTATTTAGAAACATTGTTTTATTTTTCCTGTAATCTTTACATAAACTTCTCACTCTCTCTCTCTAACTTTCTCACATAGAATTATTTCAGATTTTTCTCTTTGCAAACTTCGGAGATAAGGAGCGGTATTTTTTTATTTTTTTTTATCAAAAGTTGAAAACTATGCAGCCTAAAACAGAAAAAATGTTTGAGAATGTGCAAACTGCGCTCTTTCATAATTATGATACCCCACTTGCCCTAGTAGCCCCACTTCAAATTTTTCAGAACCCTTATCTGCACTTGTTGCAAAAAAAAAAAATGTCTTTCTTACTTGCAAAATAGTTGGGCAAACGTTATCTAAAACTTTTCCAAAATTCAAGTTGATTTAGTAGTTCTTTAGATATCTAGCTGTGACAGACAGACAGACTGGAGGCTCACCATAAGGGTCCCGTTTTACCATTTTGGTACGGAACCCTAATACATACTCAAGAACTACTGGGAACTTCAGCCAAGTATATCGTTCTTTGGCTAAACAAACAAATACAAACTACAATGGCGTTATTACGATTGCTCGTAAATGTTGAAAATCGCGATGCCAATCGTAAAATGGTATTCCAACTTATAATTTCAACGGAAAGAAAAAAAATAGACGATTCAGAATTAAAATCGCTAATGACTAAGACCATTAAGTTAATCATTTTAATTAGACGTTGGTGTACGCTGGCGTTTCTATATTTTTTCGTGTAAAGGGGAGAGCGGGGTGATGTTGTGGAGTCGACCACTGCGACCGTTTCGCTCGTCGCTTATACAATACCACTTCACTTCATTGTTTCCTAATAAAACTGCTGTTTAGAGCAGCAATGTATTACAGATTAATTTGAGCTTAATTTAAAAAGTACAATGTACGGTAGCCACACTAAAATCTATCAAATGCCATAAATAAAGACACAAACGAGTCTGAAGCGGGTTTGTCATTTATTGGAGTGATAAAATTAGATGTTTTTTTTGTAACCAATTGAAGGGGCTATTTAATTGAATTTATTAACTTTAATATACCTTGTAAAGAGAAGTTCACAAACAAAAAAACATTTAAGAGAAAAATAGAAATTAAACGTATTTTGTCTAAAAGAGGCTACAGATCTGCTTACCTTAAAATAAATAAGAAATTCGCAACTCAATACACTGATTAACGAAAGGCTGGTAGATTTGTAAGTATTACCATTTCACTGAATTAAAAACCCCTTCATTTGGTCCCTGTCTTCGTCAGTCGTGATTTCGTGAAGGATGTGTTCAGGAGCTACGAACGAATATCTTGATCGATGCTCCGATTGTGCCAACGTTTTATTTTCGATCTCGGTACTTTGTGTTACGTACTCGGGTAGGCAATTCCAGTAATTTTAAGAACATTCATATATTCTATTTTAGCCATAATCTGTCAAAAATTTCATAGCGTTTACCTGCATTTTTGACATTTGATTGTCGCCGAGATGAGATTGCGACTAGATTTTGAACGTTTTTAATTACTGGAATCGGCCTGCTGGGCGAATTTCCCCAATGGAACTGAACGCGATCATCCTAAACCGCGTACAAGAAATGTCAGTGTCATTATTGTTGTGGAGTTTTGACATTGACAGCTCTTGGTCGCGTTCAGTTGTATTGGTGAAAAGGAACGATTTGATGAAGACATAACAATTAATTAATTTATTTGTTTTTGAATCTATCCATAAATCTGTTTGAGTACACAAGTCTACGATACTTTTGCCAAACACAAAACATGCAGCGCTCTTCGCCATTAAATAAAGCCCAATCAGTGTCTGATTCAGATATCGTGACTAAAACTTGTGCAGAGGATCGTAATCAGCCAAATGTAACCTTGAGAGACAAGCGTCGTCGACTTTCTGATGATGATTTTGATGAACTCACGGCTTTCAAAATGGAAATGCGAGATCTGTTACAAAGCTTTCAAGATACCCAAAACATAAAGTTCGACTTACTGAACAAACATCTAGAAGAAGTTAAATTGCAAACGTCTTCGATACGTAGCACAAACCAAGAGATTGAAAGAGCCCTCGAGGCCGTGAATGACCAACTGCGGTCCGTGCAATCTAAAATCGATGGGCTGGAAGAACAACGGAACTATCTCACTTCACAAATAGATAGCATCGAACGAAAATGTGATTTCTTTGAAAAATCCCTCAAAAAGACAAGCATCGAATTAAAGTATATTCCACGAATGGATAAAGAAAACAAAGAAAGTCTATTCAAATATGTGACACAGCTCTCCAATTGCCTAAACTTTGTTATGAGTCCTGGCGACGTGCGCGATGTTTATCGCGTTCCTAATAGAAAAGACCCAGCGAAGTCAACTGTTATTGTGGAACTTTCCAACACCTTAATCAAAAGTAATTTTTTGGCATCTGCAAAAAGCTTCAACAAAAACAATGAGCTAAAAGTCAGTCATTTGGGGATACAAAATAACTCTTCGCCACTCTTTGTTTCGGAATCTCTTACCGCCAAAACTAGGCGCCTCCACTTCCTCGCAAGAGACTTTGCAAGGACAGAAAAGTACAAATACTGTTGGACATCCAACGGTAACGTGTATGTAAAGAAGCAGGACGGTTCTGAATATGTTCGTATCAGCGATGAAATGCAACTTATGAAACTAAGACAGTCAAATTGACTAAAATTGCTCAAAATAATAATCTCATGCATGTTAAAACTCTATTGTCCATTCTTCAATGCTTATGTATTATACTACAGTTATTTAATAGAATTTAATAGTGGTGCTAACACTTACAATCTACACGTATACATAATAACACAACTCATACCTACTAATTCAACATATTATAACAACTTCTTTTGCGTGCAAAATAAACCTAAATTACCCTCAAATTGTTCCTCTTACACGGGATATGATCAACTCCATAATAACTTACTGTCCTACGTACTAATTCGTATAGAACCTTACAAAAATCGTGGATTAAGTAATAAAAAGGTCAATAGGCAACCGAACTTGACCTTAATAATGGTGACGATGCGTTCGTGCTGGTACACATCTTTTAATAATGATACATTGTATTTTATATTACTAGTAATTTTTATATCAAAGCGCAATGCTGGATAACACCTCATTTCTTGAGGATATTGACAGCACGCACCTTTCAAATTGTATTGAACTCGACACCCCCGATCTTTGTAAGGAATATCTCGAGGTTGCCCACAGTAAACTTACAATCCTATCTCAGAATATACGCAGTATAAATAAGAATTTCGATTCGTTACTTATATTTCTGCAACGATTAAAATTCAACCCCGATCTTATAATATTGACTGAGTGCTGGATTGATGATTCCTTTAATACTATTGATCTGGAAGGTTACAACTGTAATTATTCGAAAAATTATATTAACAAAAATGACGGCATTGTGGTCTTCTCCAAATCGGAACTTAGTGTTCTTGTAACTGAGCCCCCTTTCAATCATGCCAACTGTCTACAAGTGGATGTTGGTCAGTCATACTCTATTATAGTAATCTATCGATCACCATCATTTTATAACATAAGTAACTTCTTGACTTCCCTGGAAAAGGTCCTGAGTAACTGTTCCAGCCAGCATTGTGCACTAGTTGGTGACATTAACCTCGATATTAAAGAAACATCCACTGATCCTCGTGTTGATGAGTACCTAAACCTTATAGCTCATTGTGGGTATGTTCCCGGTCACACTTTTCCAACGCGTGGTATAAATAGCTTGGATCATTGTATGATTAAATCAAGACTTGCCTCTACAACAATTGTCTGTCATTCCGATATAACAGACCATAGCACAATATTGTGCATCTTGGGTTCTCCCTTTACTAAGGACAAAAAAATTAACACATATACTAAAATTAACTACAAAAATCTACTTGAAGACCTCAAGCAAATTGACTGGTCCGACCTGTATGATACAACTGACATTAATAAAGCCACTAAACTCTTTATCGAAAAATTTAATCTTGTCCTTAATCAGAATAAATGTACACGTAAAGTGAGAAGTGCTGATGTAATTGTTAAGAAATGGATAACTCCAGGTCTCTTAAAGTGCATCAGACGCCGCGATGAATTGCACACTAAAGCCAGAAAAAATCGTAACGATCTCAATTTACAGGAAAAATACAGGTTATACAGAAATTACTGCATAAATATATTACAGCAGCAAAAAGAAAAATATGATCAAAAACTCATAACTGAAAATCAAAATAATATTAAGAAAACATGGGACTCAATTAAAACTATTTGTAACATTAAAAAGGCTGCCAACAAAAATGAAGACTTACTCAAAATTAAACCTGATTCTGTAGAGTCACTGAATGTAGTAAACCACTACTTTAGCTCCATTGGTGACCAGTTGGCAAGTGAGGTACTTAGTAGATTAGGAAAAACAGAAGTTGAACTGGCAAATAGCACAAGCCAATCAGGAAACACCTCACCAGATTCGCTATTTCTGTCACCAACAGATGAAATTGAAATAATTAAACTAATTGGTACACTAAAATCTAGTACAGCTGTTGGACAAGATAGCATTAGCAACGATATGCTGAAACAGACCAAACATGTAATAGCTAGCCCTATAACATACATTTGCAACCTGAGCATATCCTCGGGCGTGGTACCTAATGACCTGAAGATGGCCAACGTCATACCAATATTAAAATCAGGCCACTCATGCGAACCAGCAAACTATAGGCCCATTTCTCTTTTGAGTCCACTGACTAAGGTAATTGAAAAGGTGATTAATGTAAGGTTACTTAAGTTTCTTGAACAAAATAGCTTATTGGCCGGGAATCAGTTCGGATTTCGGGCTGGCAGGTCCACGGAAGATGCCGTTACGCAGCTTGTTGATTCTGCTATTAGCAAAATGGATAAGGGACAAAGATGCGTCGGCGTCTTCCTGGATCTGGCAAAAGCTTTTGACACAGTTTCCCGGCCGATCCTGCTAAAAAAACTCGAGGCTCTCGGGATCAGGGGCCTAGCTCTGGATTGGTTTAGGTCCTATCTAGGAGATCGAAAACAACGCGTCCGTATTGGTGAGCACGTCAGTGAATTTGCGAATGTGGGCTACGGCGTACCGCAGGGTAGTGTTCTAGGCCCTACGTTGTTCCTGATCTACATTAACGACCTATGCTCTCTTGAACTCCATAATGCCAGCGTCTTTACCTTTGCGGATGATACCGCAATACTCTTTCATGCAAAAACCTGGAGTGATGTCGTTTGTGTAGCCCAGGAGGGACTTGGGAGGGTTGCTATCTGGCTGCAAAACAATTTGTTGACCTTAAACGTCGGCAAAACCAAGTCGGTGTGTTTTAGCATTACTGATCGGTCTGCACCTGACGAAGAACTGAAAATAAAGATTCATGTATGTGGTAGTATTAGTAATGAGAGTTGTCTCTGCGCGCAAATTGAACAGGTTTCGTGTATAAAATACCTAGGGATACTAATTGATAAACATCTAACATGGAAAGCGCAAATTGATGCACTCGTGAAGCGTATTAGAAAACTCTCGCACATATTCAAAAAATTAAAGTCTATCACAGAACCAAAACTCATCCGTATTGTTTACTATACCTTGTGCCAGTCCATTTTAAGTTACTGTGTATCAGTCTGGGGAGCAGCAAACAAAACTAACCTGCTTGCGCTGGAACGAGCTCAGCGAGCTATTCTAAAAATAGCCTATCGAAAACCCTGGCGATATTCTACTGATGCCCTGTACTCAGAATGTAGCCTCCTCCGTGTGAGGCAGCTGTTTATTGTTTCGACACTGTTACGCTTCCATAGACATGCTAAAGAACTGGCCCGCCATTCATCCAGAACGTTAAAGTGGGATCGGCCAAGAGTACATTCTTCTTTTGCACGCAGATCTTTTGCATTTCTTGGGTCATATCTCTACTCTAAATTCTATTCCCATAATAGATCTATACTCTCCTTAACGTACAACAGCTGTAAGAATGCAATATTCAAATGGCTGCACCCCAAAAATTATGACCAAACGGAAGACCTTTTGCACATACAATCATAACATAAGACATAAAAAAAAAAAAAAAAAAAAAAAAAAATATTGCGCGCTTTTGCACCACATACAACCGCTCACACATCACATACACTCCACACATAACACACACACACCACACTACAAACACACTCACACCCTGCCAAAGCACTTATATCACCGTCTTTCTACCACATAATAATTTTAGTTAGTTAGTTTTTCTTTTTTCTTTTGAATTATTCTATCAATTTTTTTATTTTTTTTTTCTATGTAACACTGTAGTACTACTCAGGTTCTGAATAACATTGTACCTTGTATTTTTTTTTTTCTATTGTTTGATTTTTCTTAGAATTAATTACGTCACTTAGGTACAAAAATTAAATTGTTTGCCTTACTTGGGAAGAGACTGGACCCCACGACACAGGGAATCCTAGTGTGGGGTCCAGGGCATTTGTAAAAACCTAGCACCTAAGGCTCCATGTAAACTGCAACTAGCTTTGTTTTTATATTGTACCGTGTTATTTTTCTGAACTGAATAAAGTTTTTATTATTTATTATTATTACTTAACAAAACGTTAGTAAGCGATTTTGTACTGAAAACAAAAAAAAAGCAGCCTTAAAAAAGGATTTCTTATAGTTTTGTCAGATTTTGGTGCAGAATATTAAATATGTCAATGAAACAGTTAACAAAATTTTTTATATTAAAACAAATTCATGCCAACGACAAAAAAATTTGCTCAATCTTTAAAAAAAGCTCCACAAAATATGCCACCTCCAATGCTTCTCAGCTGAACGCGTCGAAAAGATCCAGACGGACATCTGAATAGCGTCTCATTATCTTTAATTATATACTGATTCTTCGGCAGAAGGGTGCCCGCTTTACTTATTGCTGCGTTCCCAATTATAAACTGCTATATATTTAGTTTTATACTTAAATGTATTATGGATTCGTAATCAAGACCTTTAATTTTCTGTTTTGACTGCATCTTTCTTTATAGCCAATGTTCTGTGATCTTTAAGTTATTAAATGAGGTTCGCAATATCGTCATCAGTGTCGGGTTTAAGTGCGAAAAGATATTAGTTAAGTCCGTATATTTTATTAAGATAAGTACTGTAAAAAAGGGGCTTATGGCTAAGTAATAACAGCCACACGGCCGATGCTTGCCGCGGTTGGTCGGTGGATGGGTGACCATCTTTACATACCGAGAGTCTCCGTGCCTCGGAAAGCACGTTAAGCCGTTGGTCCTGGCTGTCATTCGTGGATTTTTGACAGTCGTTACGGGTCGTCAGAAGCCCGAAAGTCTGACAACCAATCTTACCAAGGGGTATCGTATTTTCGGGGTTTCATAACTGGGTTGTTTAGGTCAGATATGTAGGTAGTCGCTCAATGTAAAATACTGGTATTTAGCTGCATCCGGTTAGACTGGAAGCCGACCCCAACATAGTTGGACGCGGTATGGACATTCCATAGTTTTATAGAAGTTTCGAAGTGTTTATGTGATTTCGGATACATGTATAGCTTTTGAAATATTATTTATATTAAGTCATAGCTCGACGAGAACTCTAATTGCGTAACCCACTATCAATAACAATCACTTTGAAGGATACCTATTGCTAATCCATTGCTTCATATGTTCGAAATATTGTGTCTGCTCAACAACGTAAATAACGCAATGAATGTTGTTGAACTGTCAACTGTTAGCGTGTTACCCAATTACCCCGCTGTTATCAACAACCAACCAGTAGCTGAATGACAAGGCAGTTTTTATGAACCCTTTTTTTATTATCTGTCTGCTTTACGGGATTATAGTCTTACGAGTCAAAGTATGTAAGTTGATTTTTTGTTTTGCTGCGAGTTTGTAGAGGGTCAAAATCATAACGAATGAATGAATGAATGAATTGCACCGATCTCAGCGTGGTTAAACCAGACTCAATTAATCGAATGAACCCCAAGATTTGCACTAGCTCCTGTAGCCTCATGTTCATGGTGCTACAGCGACCATTAATCATAACAGAAGGAAATCTCAACCAACACTTTTCAAGTAAAGTAAATACGAGTAACCAGTGTAATAATAATCTGCCTCTGTGAAAGGCAGTGGATCACGCGGGCCCAGTGCGGGTTCGTAGATGTCACATGTTTTAGAATTTTTGGTTCTAGGACATGCCGATTTCCTCACGATGTTTTCATTCACCGTTTTGAAAAAACAGACATACTGAGGTGATGGTGGTTCAGTTCAGTGGTGATGAAATAATTTACACAAAGTGCCTTCGTTGTTACCACTGGGCTACCACTGCTCTCTTATCAAGTCATCATCATCATCATTTCTGCCGAAAGACGTCCACTGCTGGACATTGGCCTCCCCCAAGCACCTCCACTTCGACCGGTTCTGTGCTTCTCGCATCCAACGGGTTCCTGCGGCCTTCACAAGGTCGTCGGTCCACCTTGTGGGAGGCCTTCCTACGCTACGTCTTCCGGTATGCGGTCGCCACTCCAGAACCTTTCGGCTCCATCGGCCATCTCTTCTGCGAGCAATGTGCCTGGCCATTGCCACTTAAGTTTGGCAATTCTTCGGGCTATGTCGGTTACCTTGGTTCTCCTGCGGATCTCCTCATTTCTGATTTGATCTTATCGAGTATCACCCTTAAAATATTAATAGAATACTTAAAACTGTTGCCATAAACATGAAAATGCGCATTAACTATCATTTTCATTAAAAAAAAGCCCCGATATAAATAGAGATTCTTTTCAACGGCACTTATTAGAGGGTGAAAAGGGGATGCCAAGGTAAAAAGTGTAATTATGTTGATTATTTAGGCCTTAATGCGCCGACTATCCCGCACCTCCCCAAGCCGTCATTAATCGCCCCCCTCCCCCCTTTCCTTACAGCCTTTATTATTTCGTTTCAATTATTTTTGTGATTATCTTTTTATGGCGGGCGCGCATTAAAACTCGAAAAAATAACAGTGGATATTAAATGTAATTAGAATCGAAATTACGAGATGTCACCCAGTGGTGTTTGTGTTTTTAATATTATTAGGGTTCTGTGCGTTTTAAGCTGCGTTTGTCGTTTTACGGCGTGTTTTAGCTGTCGTCTTGCTTTTTGTTATTTGTCGGGAGTGAGGCGATCTTGCGAATTGACTTTTGTGTCGCTTTCAGTAGTAAGTGAGAGCATTTAGTGTTTTTTAACTTTTACACCTTGGTTGTTTTTTTTTTTGGGAATGAGAGATATTTTATTAACCCATAAAGGATACTGTAGCGAATTGTTTTTAAAATGAAATTATTTCTCAATCATGTTCATGGCAGTATCGATATCTGTAGTCACAGGTTTCCAGTATGTAGAGTGATGTCCGCGTGTCTTTTAGAAATGACAACCGTATCGATGAACAACTTGTATAAGTACGGTAATTTTTTTTTATAGAAAATTCAGGAATTTGAACGGCTTGGAATAATTTTTTTGTAGTGAAAAAAATATTGTATTTTGAAACATTTCAGACTAGACTTCTAGTAAATGTAATTTGTTGAAAATAGATCTGAAGTGCTATAAATAATCTAAATTATTAAAAAAAAATATAGGTATGTACATACAAAATAAAATAAAACTTGATTCAGAAGATCAAACTTTTATGTATTTCTATAATAATGATATAAAATAAATAATAAAAATAGTAATAATACAAATAGTCATATATTTATTAAACAATTAGGCATGAAAATTAGTACTTACATAATTCTAAGACTTAATACTACTATGAAATTAATACTCTCAATAGTGAACTTCTAGCTGCACCCTGCGGTTTCACCTACGATAAAATGTCAGATTCTATGTCCTAATCCAGGCCATGGTCCTAATCTACCCATGTCCCAAATTTCATCCAAATTTGTTCAGCCGTTTTAGTATGAAAGCGTATACTCAAACATACAAAAAATCAAATCTTTTCTCTTTATAATATTTGTTTAGATAACCGTTATACCAACAGCAACAAAAATTATAATACGCCCAACTTTAAACACGTTTTTTCTACCATCGACAAAAATAAAATATATCCTCAATAAAAACATCAAACATCTACTATACAATCATCATCTGCCTAGCCTTTTCCCAACTACATATGTTGGGGCCGGCTTCCAGTCTAACCGGATGCAGCTGAATACCAGTATTTCACATTTAGCGACTGCCTATCTGACCTCCACAACCCAGTTACTGGGTAATACGATACCCCTTGGTAAGACTGGTTGTCAGACTTTCGGGCTTCTGACTCCCCGTAACGACTGTCAAAGATCCACGAATGACAGCCGGGACCAACGGCTTAACGTGCTTTCAGAGCCACGGAGACTCTAGGTATGTAAAGATAGTCGCCCATCCACAGACCAACCGCGGCAAGCATAGCTTAACCCGATCGATCGACCTGTGCGGCAGTTATTATTTAGCCACGGGCCCCTCCGCTAACATCTACTATACAAATGTACCTAAAGCATTAATTTCTATGGTAACGGAAATATAAAAACACGTATACTTAATACTAAGTTAGACGCGTGACTATTAACAATAGAACTTGGATTTGCCAACCCTTTGATTCGAAGTCACTAATGAATAGAAGTCACAAACAATGTAGAAACGACTTTAACACCCGAAACATAGAGTTCAGAATAAATTTAATATAGAAGTTAATGCATATTATTATTAAGAACATTTATGGATGAGCAATTTTTATGATTGTATGTACTTCTATTGTGCAGTAGGTGCGTATTGCACAGATGTTAAACTTATTGTTTAGTTAATCGTTAAAATCTTTGGTCGCTACTAAAGGCACGACTCTTAGTTCATAAGTTATATGGTTATTTTATTTAAATGACAAACGGTGGCACTGAAAACATACTATGCCGACGCCATTTATGCATATTATCTATGAATTGAATCGAGTTTCGTGTCTGTGACCGCGTTGTTCTTCTAAATTTCGTAATAGGTTTTGATGTAGTTTTCATCATCATTTAGATAAATATTATGGTTATTTTATTTAAATGACAAACGGTGGCACTGAAAACATACTATGCCGACGCCATTTATGCATATTATGAATTGAATCGATTTTTGTGTCTGTGACTGCGTTATTCTTCTAAATTTCGTAATAGGTTTTGATGCGGTTTTCATCATCATTTAGATAATTTATGACCGGAAGATATTTAGGAATAATATCTACATTAGTATTAAACTTACATATAAGCCTAATACCTAAGTTATTATAACAATTTTCGTGATATCTACGGTCAAAAGATAAAAAAGATGTTTATAATACCTAAAGATCGTTTCACAGATTTTTGTAATAACTAATGAACGAAATACATAAAGGAGAATTCACTTATGGTTAATTCAGCTACAATTAATAAACCTAATTTTGATTGAACTAATGGGCGATTCACCTACTAATCGGTTTTTGAACAAAAACCTAGGTTTTTGATCAGAAACCTGATTTTGTCTGTTTTCGTGCTTATGACCCAGAAGAAGACGGTCGACGTCAGGGGCACCCCGAGGTACGATTTTGTTAGGTTCCTTTAAACCCTGCAGACAGAAATAGGAGCCCCGCGCAGCAGGGCTCCGTCGGCCATAAAACGAGCGCGCAGTAACTCCCAGTATAAGTACTGGGAGTTACATACATACATAATCAGCCTACAACGTTCCCAATGCGAGGACACAGGCCTGCTCTCGGTGAGAGGGAATGGGCAGTAATCCACCATGCGGGCTCAGTGAGGGTTGGTCAAATACTGATCTACTGGGACTTACCTCATCATTATCTGTTTAGCCTTTTCCCAACTATGTTGGGGTCGGATTCCAGTCTAACCGGATCCACTGGGACTTACCTCATCATCATCATCATCATTTCAGTCGAAAGACGTCCACTGCTGGATAAAGGCCTCCCCCAAGCACCTCCACTTCGACCGGTTCTGCGCTTCTCGCATCCAACGGGTTCCTGCGACCTTCACAAAGTCGTCGGACCACCTTGTGGGAGGCCTTCCAACGCTACGTTTTCCGGCACTCACCACTCCAGAACCTTTCGGCCCCATCGGCCATCTGTTCTGCGAGCAATGTGCCCTGCCCACTGCCATTTAAGTTTGGCAATTCTTCGGGCTATGTCGGTTACTTTGGTTCTCCTGGGACTTACCTGATGTCATAATTTTCTGCAGCATTCTTACTTTTACTGCCCAACCTTAAGTCCTTAAAACTGCTCTCTACTCAACCTTTAATTAAATGCCATACGCATATTATCTGTCAATCCAACAGCAAGCCAAAAACAAACAATTTAAAATTGACATTTCATATAAAACTGAAATAATTATCCACATTTTACAAACGTGTGGTCAGCGGCGATCACGCGGGATTGGCAGGGCACGCCGCCGGTAGGGTGACCATACATCGCGGTCGATAACTTCGGGACATGTCGTTGTGTGGAAACAGTTGAATATCGCGAGCGTCTGTATGCTTTACGGATATGAGCGATGAAATGTTCTGAATGAAGGTAATTTTATAGGAAAATGTAGCGTTTTAACTTTTAACAATGAGTGCAAAAACAACTTACATTGCAGTAGTTGGAATTAGATGTCTAACTTTTTTATAACATTTCTGTCAGAATATTTTAATACAAAAATAATACAGATCTAATATCCGAAAATGCGAAAAGAAATCATGTTTGCTTACTTGCTTGAAAACTTTTAAAGTATACTTACTTAATTAAATGACGATCCTTACATTTAAATAAATAGCAATCCATGTGCTGAAAACCAGCTAAAACCACCCAAAAACCTAAGAAAACCACAAACAAACTGGTCAAAACATGAAAAATAAACACCAAATTGCAATTTTCAGTAAGCCAAAATCATGGCTGCCACGCATGCGAAATTGAAAGTGCTCGGCCCGAAAACGCAGTGGACATTCATTGATGTATCTCTTCATCTATTATTATATTTACGAATGCGTTTATGCCTGGCCTCAGTGAAAGCGAAACCGTTTTCAATTGTTATCCCTCTCACCGCTTAATTGACCGATATTTGTAAAAGCCAGCGGTTAATTTGCGTTTTCAACGATACGCGATGAGCTTGCGCGTTGCAATGTTTTTGCGCGTGGGACAGTTTTGGGATATCCTGGATTCTATGCGTTCATATACAATGTGGCTCTTAGCAAACCTTAGTGTTCTAACCACGGTACTTCATGGAATGTTTTTGCGCAGTGGGATAGTTTTGAGATATCTTGGATTCTATGCTTTGATATAAAATGTAGCTCCTATCTGTGCAGAGGGTTCTAAACACGTTATTTCACAGAATGCTTTTGCGCGGCACACCTTAGAATGAATATGGCTACTATGGAAGCGAATATAGAATCCTAGATATGTTATTCTCAGTTCTTTTTCATAGCAGTATAGCTAATGTGTAGATTACTTTAATTCTAAGTTAGCAAATACTTTGAATTTCGTCAATTAAAGCTGAAAGCTGTGACCAAATGGTGGTCAAGGATAAGCCAAAGAAACCAGGGCCTTCCAAAAGCGCGTTGGGTTGACGATATCGTCAAAGACGCGGGAAACATCTGGATAGGGATGCACGGAACCGGGAAGTATGGCAGAAGAAAGGGGAGACCCATACCCAGCAGTGCAATAAAGAAAAAAAGAAAAAAGCCTCGGTGGACCCAAAATAGGGCACCTAACTAATAATTACGTCGCCCTCAGTACAACGTTAACTCTATATCCGTATACAGCATCCGTTTGATCTTGGCTCTATTAGAGTAAAAAGGACGTCAAAGCTGTAAGTAATTGGTCAATGAAAGTAGTGACTAAAAACATGTTTTTACATAGACCATTTTTAATTTTTAAAGCACCGATAAGTTTCTTATACATTATTACATTATTCCTTTTCAAATTATAGACATCCAAACGAGCTATGTCAGAAAAGTTTCGTAAAATGAAACATGGATAAAATAAAATATAGTTATTATTTACTAGCAGCGCCCCGCGGTTTTACCAGCATAAGTGTCAATCCTTTGGGAATATCGGGATAAAAACTATCCTATGTCCTTCCTCGGGATGCAATCTATCACTCTGCCAAATTTTATCGAAATCCAATCAGTGGTTTAGGCGTGAAAAGGTAACATACAGACAGAGTTACTTTCGAATTTATAATATTAGTATAGTATGGATAACAAATCTCAATTCCGTTAGACATTTAACTACTAGACACACACGGGTGGTACAGTATCATCTTCTATACGCAATTGAATAGCCACGTCTACCTACAAAACCAACGAATCAATTAAACCAACCCACATCTAAACCATTAAACAACTAAAACCCGTCCACAAAACAACTAACATCATTGTCACCGCAGCTCAAACTTTTTACAGCTCATCCCTAATCTCGTTTGCATTCTAAACAGGAAGCTTTATTATGACAAAACACATAATCTCACAAGTGTAATAAACAGAACATTTCAGCGGAGTATAGAAGATTATTCCATTGTGCTTTGTGCTCGAATACTTTGATTGTCCATGACGAGAGTGCATTAACACCTCTTTTTCCTAGAACTTTGGTCAATCAAGCTGTTGGTTATGTTGCAGTGTGGTCTGGAAAAAGACCACCCGTGGTTATAGTATAGACAAATAAATGACGTATTTGACAAGGGATTGAATTAGTTTGACAAAAATCATTGGAATATTAGCAGTAACAATGTGTTAAAAATAATTGGGGTGAAAAAGCACGACGCACGACTGATATCGGTAGCATCCTAGATAAAAAGTACTGAAGGTCTAACCGAGAGGAATGTAATTGATGGCCCGAATTTAGCAGTAAACTCAGAGCATATAATGCCTTGTTGAATCTTTCTTTGGTGATACCAAAACACTTGCAGCTACTCCTGATGCATTCACCTTATTATCCCCACAAAATAGTGTTTAATTGCCATATTTATCACACTTAGTAATCACAGGGCACCTGAAAAAAACAACTACTACCCCTGTAGCAACTTCAACCTGTTTTGTGATTTGTATTTCCTTTTGGTTTTTAAGTTTGACTTAATGTCTATTGAAACATATGTTTCTAATATCTACTATTTCAAATTAAACAAATATCAACTTTATTTTTTTAGTAATCAGAGTGACTAGCACTATTGAAAAAATTATTAAATTTTTGAAGTTATAGCGTAAACTGAACTTTTGTTTGTAGGATTTAAAGTTATTTTGCCATAAACTCGTATTTGTTTACATTTTTGGCAATTATTTCGCGAATGCAGATTATGTCATTAGTTGTCAAGTAAAAGTAGACGAAATACATTTTATTGTCTTTACATTTCCATACCATATTAAATTTCCTACTCATCTTCCACATCCCTAAAATAATTTATGTAGTCTACCGTTTCGGGAGCAAGAAGATTCTGACTATAATCTGGCAGAAAATCACGAATCATAATTTTCAAATACGAACAACTAACTTCAAACCAAAAGGCTAGTTTAAGTACAACTTTAACACTCCTCAGCGGCTGCCACCGTGCTTAATAACAATACCATCATGAATTTACGCGCTTTGCCGTCTCTAAATAACACATTAGAGGGAATTTTACGCGTTCACTGCATTTCCTTGACCATTACGATTGTTCTTGTGATGTGTTCGCAATAAAACCCCTGTTTCTATGCCGCTATTAATATTTAGTTCAAAGGAGTTGTCGACGCTTCATTTTATACTATTATTGTAACTAGGCGATTAAGTTATGATTTTTTGTCTGTTTTTCGTTAGTTTGTTGAACTGTTGTCTTGTTTGGAATTTTCTTTTGTCTAGAACTCTTCTACGTTAAATTTTTCTTCGTTAATAATACGTTTATCATAAACATTGTCAAGACTAATCAATACATTACCTACTCTACCTCAAAAACCATCCACAGTTGTCCTCTATTCTAATGTAAATCGCATATATATATTTTGTTGCTTGAGACATTCTGGATTTTCGATAGCACGTTTTGTAATTTTAATTTGACTTTGGTTCAAACTCAAACTCAAAGCATTTATTTCAATTAAACCAATTACAGGCACTTTTGAACTGTCAAGGGGTCGGTCAGTCAGAAAGATGAAGCTAGTTGCCCATTCCAAAACGTATGTACCTATGGAGAAGAACGGGCAAGAAACTCCATGGACACTCTTTTAAGTCAAAATAATATGGTTACAAAGTCTTGTTTACATCATTCATGTTAAAAATTATGCATGTGAGAACGATGCAAAACGTTAAAAGCGTCCGTAATGAAAAGACGAAAAAAAAACAATTTAAATATTAAATTAAATTAAAATTAGCCATGGCAGCAAAGTGATGAGCAGTTTCTGGCCAAGAATCCGATCCATCATTTTTCATGACAGCAACACTTAAGTTGTAGGAACCCAACCATATTGGTGATATCTACCAAAACACAACTTTGAACAACAAAACACAACAGTTGTATTTCAACGAGCAGTATGAATGTCGATGAAGTAAAAGGAGCATACAAAAATCTTCGTTTTGTATTTTCTTCCCATTCCCTGGGGAAAAAAAATGTGTGTACTGTATATTTAGTATTTTTATTATTTTCCTAGTAAACTGGGCTAAAAGGAAGCTGCTACATTCCATGTTTTTGTTTCATTCCCAGATCGACATGGATATAACGGGGTCTTAGAGTCGAAATATAACATGTACAATTGTGCATATCCTTCAAAAGATACCTGGATGCTTACAGCTCTGTTTACCCACTTCAATCAAAACCGTGAGTATACTTCTATAGTTCCATGCATATGTCCATGTTGATCTGAAGCCTGAAAGTAAGAATTAGGTAGTTGCGCACCTTTTTCGGTGAGATATTTAAGTTTTTATTATAAAAAAAAAGTTATACGGATATATATCACACATCTTTAAGCGACCCTAAAAATATCATCGTTAATGATAATTATATTTATTTGTCGTGTGGGTTAATTTAGTATGTTAATATTAAGGTTGATTTTATTTCACATTTTGTCAAAATTACAAAATTTAACCCCAGAAACACTCCCGCAAGTAAAAACATAAATAAAAATATTCAGCGACACATCTTCCCGCGCAAAATGTATAAATGCAACTGTGGGAATCACTCCCCCACAAGCCATGAACGTCGAAATGATCGGTATGTCGATGTGAAAAGTTAAATAACCCGACAAATAAACGATTAAACTGATTCCATTTCAATGAAAGAGGTTCATCATAAAGAGGATTTCGTGTTGATATTTCATATAGAATTGACAGATGATAGTTGGTGGTATGAGAGTTGAATGGCTGGTTACTGGTTACATGTTAATAAATTACTGGATTCCTACTCTAACTAAAATACTTACATAGTTATAATCTATATGAAATCAATCAGACTATTAATTTGACAAAAATAAATAAAATTCCAACCCTCAGTTACAAAGCCGGAGAGTCGGAATATAAATAAAATAGGTTTGCATTATTGTAAAATTTCGAATCGTCAAAACTAGGTTTTGTAGCCTTCACTCGTAACTCAATGGTATAGAATAATGCTTAATTCTGTTAGTTTTAGGCTTGTAAATCATTAATATTCTAATTAAAAAAACCCTAAAATATAATAATTCAAATTTATATTAAGAGCAAAGCAAAATCTTTTACATTTTTCACTCTTGAAATTCTCAATTTTGAACTCACCCCCAATTCTACTATCAATTCCTTTCTTCAAAAATCTCCACTCGTGTATAATAAGATGCAATACAAAATTACACAAAACCTCCCATACCCGGAGGTGTGTACTCACGAAGGGCCCTCGTCCCTCTCAACGTGACAATGGCACTCCAGCATCATTCCTCCCGCGTGAGCACCGATCACTTATTATTTCCTTATTATTATTGTGTTGGCTTCACGCTATTGTTTGACATTTTACATTTTGTCTTGTTAGAATTTGTTGTGTCTTTGAGGTTTTGAAGACTTGGGTAAAATTGTATGACTTTTCCCAAAAGTATTCCATGTCATACTATCTGCCTATAAAATCTCTATGAACATTCCGGAAACAGCTTAGAATCACTGAAATCATGGTGAAAACAACCGGCGTGTTCTAGAACCAAAAATTCGAAGTTGTGACATCTATCAAACCGCATTGGGACCGCGTGTTGGATTACGGCCCACTCCTACTCACCGCGAGGACGCCTATGTCCCAGCAATAGGAACATTATATTCTGATTATGATACTTATTGATTAACTAATATTAGTATTTTAACCAATATATTCTATGAAAATGCGAAAATGTTAGAAATTAACAAACTCTCCCCATTGGGTTACTAATCACAATGTCAGGATCAATTGGCTACTAACAACAGAATAGAGAATAATTGACATTTTGCATTAGTATTTCGTTTATTGAAGCTGGCAGGTGTGATCAATTGATTGAACTCCTAACAGAACAAAACGTTGATGACTTTAAACCTACGATAGGATTTTGTTAACAAGTTTTAACTTAGATTTGGTTATATTATGTAGTAAACATAAAAACTGGAGTATATGTTGCAATTTAAAGTTACGATACTGTTGTCAAGAAGCTGCTGCTGTCAACTAACTTATTAATTTCTATAAGTGACATTTGAATTTAAATGTGTACGAAAAGAATATTTTCGTGAATATTTTGTGCATTTAATTTGAGGTTTGGGAATTGGGATCTGTTGCAGAAACCTCAAATTCTCAATTGCGCAATTGAATGATAGAAATGATCCTGAATGTTCTATGTTATACCATTGTGCGTGTATTGAAATCTTGTTTCAATTTTACATTAGAAAATGCTAATAAAAATTAAATAATTCAATGAATGTAGATATATTGTAAAAATATATAATGGTGTTGGCATATCTATAAGATAAAAACCCCTAAATAAAACAAATTAAAAAAAATAATAATAATGCTAATGCAGGTTAACGTATAATTGGCGACTATGTAAATCCGGGATTTGTATACAGAAGCTGTTGGTGTACCTTTATAAATAAATAAATAAAGAGTGCACAGAAATAGGTTTCCTTTTTATAGGTTTTGTGTGCAGTTCTATTGGTCTGATTCTCGGTAACTTGTCACCACAGGCAATTCGATTGTTCCAATGCAACAGAAAGGGATGGAATTTTCGATTTTGTTAGCCGTATTACTTTTCAGGAGCGTTTTTATGCCTTCAAAAATGTTGGTTTCAGGAAATTCTATCTCTATTATTTTGGTTTGAATTCGAAAACTCTTGGAAATTGTTATTAATCGAACTCGTAGTGATTGTAGTCTTATAAAGTTTTTCTACATTTGGGTAGTTTGACTTACGTCTCGTTCCTATAAAATATATAATATCCTGGAACTAATTTAATTAATACATAATTATAAACTATTTGATGAGAAAGTTCAATAACAATAGTACTACAGTCGCTACGGGGAAACCTACCGATCCTACTTTGTTATTCTGATTGCTTTGTGTTAGTCCATCTTCGAAGAGGACCATAGTTGTTTATTGAACAGAAGTTTATAATATTATGTCCGTATATGGACTTACTATTTGGGTCACTTTAATCTAGCTAGAATGTGTAACTCTCTATACTTGTCTGGGCTATGACTTATTGAAAAATGGTGCCGAGACTCGTCCCTTCCAAATATACAATGAAATACGTCAACAAAAAGTATAATTTATAATTTCTACCTCACTTAAAAACAGGTATAAAAAGTTACCTGTTCCTATGTTTGAATATTTCAGAGTGGGTAAAACAAAATCCAATTTCGCATATTCATACCGAAAAAAAAATCATAAGTGACTTTCCGAATAAACCCTCGTTAGAATTAGAAATCAACCGTCACTGGCCGAAAAAAAAAAACAATAATTATAAAGCGCGCGTAATTCTAATTCCGAATTCAAATTAAAGCCGCTTAATGCGCGGGAGCGACCCCGTTAAAAAAAAAGAGTTGACGAGTGCTCGGAGGGTGGTAATTTTTCATTAATTTAAGTTCACCATTCCCTGTTTTGTTTGCTTTTAATCGCATTTCTAATTAATCCCGTCGAGAATAACGTGACAACTGTCGACTATGGCCGCCATTTTTTCGAGCCGAGTATAGCAGATGTCGGCCGATTTCCATTTGTTTCTGAGATTAATGATTCGGTACGATTGTGAATTTTTCCGGTCGGCTTTTGTTGTTTTAGAAGCAATTTGTCCGCTTACTTTTGTAGAGAGGCAGTCGTTAAAGCCTCCACAAATGATATTGGAACGGAATAAAAAAAGTCGCGACAAAAAGGGTTTCATGTATTCGATTTCAGTTGCATGTCAACGGAATTCTGGTTGATGAAAACGAATTATTATTAACAGGATTCTAAAACTAATCAAATCCTATTGCATTGGAAAATATTCAAAACTAATACGAATCCAAAATTATTTCAGAGCTCAATAAGAATTACCTTGGTAGATACCGTAAGCGTAGCATAATTAGCCTATAATGTTCCCACTGCTGGGACACAGGCTTCCTTTCTGTGAGTAGGAGTGGGCCGGTGGATTACGGCCCACTCCCCTCCTCCTTAGGCCTCCTTTTTCCTTTTAGATATTGTGACATCTACCAACCTTTAGGTTGGTAGATGTCACAATATCCCCGCATATTTGGTTCTAGGACATGCCAGAATATTTCCCTTAAATTCCCTTACCGTTTTGAGTGCAGTGGTAATAAAATAATTTACGCTAAGTAAAGCGCCTGTCAGGGTTCGAACCTACGACCCACAAGTCGCGGCCGTTACCACTGGGCCAACACTGCTCTACTGATAGATAGACGAGGCACTAACTTCACACACACACTTCACAACACATCCGAAGCGGGTATTTTTTTATCGTCATAAAAACAAAACACGCGCGGTGTCGCTTACGGTAACAGTGGCGCGAGTTCAATGGTTTTTTCCCATCTCAAAAATGCCCAACCCGCCTAAATAAGTTTTCACTTCAAGAAGCTAGAAATTATAAAAATGGTAATCCAATGCAAGTAAATTAAATTAAATTTATTTTTAAAGAATAGCAAAGCAAAGAGTACAATAGTAGATCGCAAGCTAATGCATCGGAAACGTAGTCAAGTGTCTGTTCGGAATCGCTTTCAGTAGAGCATAGTAACTGTATATTGCTCAGATGTTTATTAAGCAGGGCAATATTACGATTGAATATTTTTTAAATTGTGCCGATGGACACGAAAGTTACAATATGTTTGACGAATGGATTAATTCTAATGTTTGAAGGATGATTTTAAAGTAGAATGGTATTTTGGCCACATCAATTTCTAAAAACATAATGTGCGGCGATTCGATGGTGCAACTAAAGATATCGTTTTCATATCTCTATTACCTACTTGTCCTGTGTTTATTATCATTTTATCCTACAAAAGACTAATAATATCAACGCCTATCAATATGCCTCGTAAAAACCACAAAGCCTAACACAAGCCCAAAAGCCTAGTGAAAAGCTTTCTTAACAATCTCCTAAGTTATTCTAACATTACATTTTTCTACATGGACATCTTTTTATAAATTACGCGTTTTCAATTAACATCTTAGATCTTACCTCATAAAAACAACAAAACCTAACAGAAACCCCGAAGCGCAGTAAGAAGTATTTAAACAATCACAAGTTATATATTTATGCCAGTTGAGTTGAGTTTCCACCCTAACCACATGCGACACCGACGACCCATCAAAATAAAAACAACACAATATTGAACAATATCCTTCATAATATTGCAAAAATAGTTTCATTTCCACGAGTCATTTTGTCCCTACGGAACAAGCCATACTCAATAATTCAAGAATTCGCACGCAGCCTATAACACGTATAAATGACACCTCGATTTAAAAATCTACCATCCGTGACCAACCGTAACTAGTGGTAGGTTGTGCAAAGTCATCTCCACTTAAATGTGTTGCAAAGAGTTACTTACTTACTCGTCTGACTTGAAGTATTAACGTGTATTTGTGAGTATATGTTAAATTATGCATGTGTGTTTAAATATATATAGGTACTTTTGTTACTGGTTGCATTTATAAGTGTATGAATCTTCTGTTCTTGTCTTTTGGTTCTTCATCATTCATCTTCATTCTCCTTTATTAGGGGTCGGCGCAATATGTCTTTTCTCTATTAGTCGTCATCCCGGAAGTCACACTTCTCTAACCATATCATCATTCACATGTCTATTGATTCTTATCCTTTGAAATTTTGTCATGGTGGAAGTTTTTGGTAGCTTATTTTGGACAAAGTTTCAGGGTTTACTCTCAAGGGGCAAAGTTCTGAAACCTCTTTAATATATCTACACTATACTGTCAAGCTTATTGGCGTATCTCTAAATTAACTTCTATTCTTCAATAGACATCACATAGTTCATTGTGGTGATGCAGTACTATAGTACTTATAAAATCTCTATTCACCTTTTATATGCAGCGCTAACTGCGCTAAGGTAAGGAACCCAAGTCAATTAATCCAAAATTTAAAAAAAATACCAACATTCTCAACTTTAGAATACAAAATAGCAGAACAGTGCAAAAGACAAAAGATTTTGAAGTATAACCTAAATCCAATAAGTATGACGATTACTAATAAGACAAGAAAACTGACCAATATTCCAAGAATACGATAGCAGTCAATATACTAGTCTTGTCTCTTGTACAAGCCTTAAAATCCTTAAATTAATGAAGAACAAACACGAATATTGCAAATCGCCTTAATAACAGCACAGTAAGTAAAGCTAGCTTTTATAGTGTAAATGTCTGGTGCCTATAAATCTATCAAGGAGGGTGTTTCAGTTTTAGAAGCAATTAACGACAGTATAGATATTTATCTTAAGTATAGCCAAAATAAACTAAGAATGAAGCTGTATATATTCCTCCCATGCAGAAAAATCAACTCTCAGAGTACCAACGGCACGAAAAGAAGAAGAAAAACGAAGCCATTTGAAACAATACGAAAGCAGTTGTTCTGCCACTCTTGCTTTTTGAACAAAAGTATGCTTGCAAGCCTAAATCTTAGCGTGTCGATAGCAATCTAAATGGACTTGGCCCAGAATTCGGTTACTTGTTTGGCGCCATCACCAGCGTCCATCAGTTCCTGTATCGTGCAGCTGATAGGACCCGCAGGACACGATATCAGCACCACATTTACACTTCAAAGCGGAGTCGTCTATGAATCTCTACCTGAAAAAGTTTTCCTTGCTTCAGCCAACCTGTTTAAAGACTTCCAGATGAAGAACAAACACGGAGGTCACAAATCGCCTTAATATCAGCACAGTTAGTAAAGCTAGCCTTTATAGTGTAGTGCTATAAGTGTCTGCTGCCTGTAAATTTTCGCAGAGGCGATCTGTGGCCGGTCTTTGTGCTATTAATTTGTAATGTCCCCCTCTGCCTGCCTAGATGCATAGCTCGGGTATACGTGAGAGCGTATGGGGGGATAAGTCGACAGCTTCGGGTTAAGGTTTTGAGTGCGTACGGTTGCTTGTTGCGAAGTTAAGTTTCGGTGATGAAATGGTGAGGTTTTGTCGGGATTTGTGTTTTTGTGTGTAGATGGTTGATTTTGAGTTACGCTGTGTGTTGTGTGAGGATTTCCGTTTAGAGAGGGTTAAGTATGAAAAATGTTAGGTTAAGTTATTTCTGGGGCTGATGTTGGTCCTCGTATCCTTGACAAAAGTTACATTTGTGTACACAAAAAATCCTAGAAAAGATTTTCTGATTAATGTTTGTTGGTTTTCAAGATGACGCAGATTACCAAAAGTAGTAAAAATGTTTTTAAACACTCAACTTCAACATGTTTGAATAACATATACCAAACTCATAACAAAGATCAGCATATCGTTCCCCAAACGCCTACCGATGATACGCAACATATTCGAAATCTTCAGACATGTCGTCGTTTTAGTACCTCGTGTTGAGCCTTTGCCGATCTTCAATGGGGGCCCGCGTTTCCGATAGGATTAAGCCAGACTTACTGCTCGGTCAGGAACACGGCGCGACGCAGTAACCCACCCCTCCCCGTACACCCGCGCCACACACCCTACAGCCTAACCTCACCCCCTCCCTCGCCCGCCGCATTAGGAGCAATCATATTCGACGGCTGCTAGGTTTTGGCATCGGTCTGTGTTGCTTAGCCTCGGCCAGCTATTTGTAGAACAATGATTGGTCTTGTCTTAGTTTGTACTGTCGTTTAGGCCCATTTTCGTATACATCAACAAAAAATTTGCTGCAACTTCTAATTTGATATTGTTTAATTGTTTAATTGATAGTCAAAGTAAATTCATCAAACAACAATGGATGTTTAATTACTTAGTACGAGGAAATTATAATAGAATCTCGCTCCAAATTCTTCGAAGCGGTCAACTATCCGAAAATCCAGGAATTCTTGGATCTTGTTAAATCACTTCTTAATCTAACAGTGGACTCTGTGGTACCCTAAGCCTAGGCGTGGCTTGTCAACCTTAGACTAGTGCCCAAAGCCTCGCTTTGTGCGTAAGTTTATTACTTACGTTCAAAGGTTTCTTGTGTGCCATGCGGCCGTACGTAAAGACCACCCTTTCACTGCCCGCGTAAGAGGCGACTGAGGGAATAGCTACGGCAAAAGGATGGGATACTGCATCGTGATTATGTGAACGTCACCTAGACGTCCCTCGATGTACAGCCTCTTTGGCTTGAATATATTCTCCTGTTCAAATACTGCAGCTTTGAAATTCCAAAATAGATTCCTCTCCTTTACTTTATTTATATTTAGCGTCAACACCCTAATTTACAACAATATAAGCAATTATATTTAAGTATTGGAAGTCGATGATTTGACTACTATAACCGAAAATTTTTGGTCTAAACTAACTAATGATAAAAATCTAAGATCAAAACACTGTCTAAGACCCAAAACTTTTACACTTTAAACAACTTTTTAAGTCCAAATAAATCACAGAATGAACCGTCCTCGTACCTACGTCCACTCTCACAGACAGTCACGGTATGTATAAGTAGTTTCGATATAGTTACACCTGCACCAGTGACCGACAAGCTAACTAAATACTAGCCATGCGTTCGACAGGCCAGGGATGTCAACATTTTTGTATCTTTATTCTATTCCTGGTTTGCGAATGGATGAATGGATTCTGGATTGATATGATACAATACCGTGAATGAGTTCTGACAATGGATTAGATAAGATATTCTTGTAAATGAAATTGTTGGATCTGTCACTTTTAGTCAATATTTACTTTCAAAAGCTATATAACTCGCGACTTCTACTGTAATTTTACTTTTACTTACTTCTACTACTTACTTTTACTTTTTTTTACCGTAATTCTACTTTTGTATTGTTTTCTGCTGATTTAAAGTACTTCACGACATCGTGCATCATCATCATAATTTCAGTCTGAAGACGGTCACTGCTGGTTATAACATTGTAGGGTTCCCCCAAAACTTTTAACTCTTTGCAAGAGTTACACGACATTTTAAGTTCTGTTTTAAGTTCTAACTATCTAAGTCATGGCCATGTGGGCAGTAATCATGTTGTGTTTTCTTGGTGATAATTGTTCGACATACCAAAATTTAAGAAGATATTGATAAAACTAGAATAGAATACTCTTTATTATGTACTGAACACCATATAAATTACAGACATAAATATAGAAACTGTACAGAGGGTGACACAATGGGCGGTCTTATCGCTAAAAGTGAACTTTAAAAGACAACCTTTGGAACGATTAAAAAGGGGAAGGACAGACAATAAAAATAAAAAAAATAAAATCGAAAACGAATCAAATTTCGAATTTCGAAATTAATTACGAAATCATCCCATACGGCTACTTTGTTCACAAGTCTTGCTTGCCCATCTCTAGTTGAATGAGAATCAAAGATAAAATAGAGAAGAGAGTAGAGATAAAGATACAAATTATTGCCCAGCTTAATCAGTATTACACATTCGATTTCTATTATTCGTTACTCAGAATCTATAGTTTACTGCTGCAATGATATTTGCTCAAAGTTCCCTAATGCATTTCCAAGTATTGGAGCTTCTGCTGGCTAATACGGCATATGAACTTCCATAAACATTTACTTGGATCATTCCAGGTATTATAGCCGCTTCTGGTAATTTATTATTATTATTAGTATTATAGCCCTTTCATACAACAGTCAAAAATTAAAAAAAAAAATAGGTTGGTAGACAATTTCCTTAACAATTAATTTGACTTTACATTAGGTTAGGTTTCTGGTAATTAGTGGATTGCTGCTAAAACTTGAAAATATAGTTTCATTGCATTTTATTTCGGATTTAAGATCCGCGGCCGCACAGTCGAATGCCTTTATTTTACTTACATAGTCATATTTAAGAAAATTCGCACGACTAAAGAATGTCCGTTAATGAATATGCCAAGAATAATGATTATAGTACTTATTTACAATTCTAATTTTCTTAGTAGACCCAATAAAAAGGATTTATCAACCGGTATCGGTACATTAGTTACCCACCTCTAAGGCCGCTTGTACATAATCGGTACTATGTTACTGCTCACGGTATTATACCCATAAGATGCAGGATCAACATATCTTGTGTTAGGAATTTAGTCCTGTTTAGGTTTACTAGCAGTAAACAAGTAGAAAATGTTAAGTAAACACAGCTAAAGATAATTCAAGTTTATGAATTAATTTAACACAGTTAGAACAAGACTTTTTGATCAAACAACATCACGCTGAGCTGTCGAAGCTTGACAGTTCGAAACGTCATTAATTCAAAAGTAGAACAGGATCAGGGAACGTTTTGAAACTGGCACAAAATAAAACTAGATTTGAATCAAGAACAAGTAAAGTATCGTTCTGGAATTCGGTCCTAAAAATCAACATTTTAACTCCTAAAAACCAGCAAACAGTTTAAAAATAGAACGCGCTAACCCTAAAGCAACAAACAATCCGTTCTTCCCAGCACCATAATAATCCGTCCTTCAATTGACTCGCGATTCCAAACAGCTGATACACTTTTTCTTCTTCCTACCTAGCAACACATTCTAAACACTACCTTGTTGCCCGACTCGTAAAGCCGATATTCGTGTAAGCACATGGAATTCGAGCGAAAGAGGGAACAAAGGAGACGGGACCACGTGTCTTGACCTATTTGTGTCGTGCGATTGGTGTAGGTCGTGTTTACTATGTCTGGAGAGAATTTTTAGAAGGTTAGCAGCTCTTTATGGTTAGAAAAGTCGATGATGTTTTTTTTTTTTTTGATTTGAAGTGGTTTTGTGAAATGGAATAGCGTTTTGGGGTTGACGTGATTAGAGAAATAGTTGGTGGAATTTTTTATCAAAAATGTGTGATGTTAAAGATGGTTTTGGCTGAATTTCCGTTGATTAGGAACTCGGATGATGAAGTTTCATATTGGAAATAGAATAAAAAGATTTCTAAGTAGTTATTGGTAACATGCAATATGTCGGGATGCAAACTTGATTAACTACTTAAATACAGGTTGCTCCAAAAAAGACGTATTTTTTCTAAGTCTAAGTTGTACACACAAACTTTGTATGATTTGAATCATATTCATAGCCATGGTACCTAATTTTATTTCAGTTCAATTTTTTTTGTTTTTATGTAAACAAAAATAATGATTATTCCCCATATTTTGTCCACAGACGAGTCGGGATGCGAGGCTGATATGCTGGAGGGCGCGGAGGTGGGACGGCACTCGCCGCCCCGGCCGCAGCAAGAGCCCATCAACCTCAAGAATGAGGTGAGTCCTCTTTATAACACGTGCTTTATGTAGAATATAAGATTAAGACAAAGTGGAGGGAGTTCTCTAAAGAAACTTGATAAAGATGTTTTGTATTATAACTTGAAAAATGTACAACGTAGAATTGAGCTTTTCTCTTACGACGTACTTTAAGTAAAGGAAACATGTTAAAACGCAGTAAGTAAGAACCCATCATTCTCAAGAATGAGGTGAGTCCTCTCTACAGCACGTGCTTTATGTAGAACATAAGATTAAGACAAAGTAAAGGTAAACTTGCCATTTAGGAAAAGATGGATAGGCTTTATTTAGGAGGATATAATAGAAACGAGATTAATTTATACGAGCCCTTCAACTTCAAGAATGAGGCGAGTCCTCTTTACAACACGTGCTTTTTTTAGGACATAAGTTTAAGACACAGTTGAGAGAGTACTTTATTACAAGTTAACAAAAGAAGATGTTTTTTTAAATCGAAACAGTAGGAAGTAAAACATTGAGGTTTTTTTTGTTATTATCGAAGGATAGCCTAGGTTACTGAAGTGTCATATTGATGTAGGGTCCTACTATAGTGACGTATTTATGAGGTGAGTCCTCTTCTTAACACGTGTTTTATGTAGGACTTTTATGACAAATTGGGGTTCTTTCTTGCATTACTTTTACGTTTAGGATTACCATGAAATGAGTTACAGCATTGATGACTATTCTATTTACTAGGTACTGTGTGTAAGGTTTAGGTCGATATTGGCGCCGATTCTGTTGGTCACAAACTAAACTAAATTTAAGTTCATGCATCTTTTTCTTTCTATTTCATTAAGAAAAGGACAGAAGATAAATATTAGTTTAATCCTGTCAAATTAGTCAGCGCCTGACGTAAATTGACGTATTTTTAATAGCCATTTTTTTAATCTCGTCTAAATTGTCTATGGAGTATCTTAATTTGACAGGACTAAACTAATATTTATCTTCTGTCCTTTTCATAATGAAATAGAAAGAAAAAGATGCATGAACCTAAATTTAGTTTAGTTTGTGAACAACAGAATCGGCGCCATTGGTTACTAAAGTGACGTTAATTGACATGAACCCACCCAATCAACATTAAGAATGCGGTGAATTTTGGAGAGTCTTGATAGAGGCCACCTTTTACTACGTGCTTCTTAGAGCATAGTAATTTAGACTCTTTTGTTGACTGTACCTACTTTATTTTAGAAGTGATCTTCTAAAATAAAGTAGGTACAGTCAACAAAAGTGATAAATATACAGGATCGTCGGATATAGTTGCAGTTTAGTAAGAAACCGATGGAGGTTGTCGACTGAAATTTAATTTGATAAATGAGCTGTTTGTTCTCTATTATTAAAATAAAATTTTATTCGAAAACATCCATCGGTTTGTTAATAAACTTCAACTATATCCGACAACCCTGCATACTTATCTCTTTTGTTGACTGACACGAAATGCAGTCACTTCGGAATAAAGTAAAAAATATATTATGTAAAAATAAAAATGCTCTTAGTAGCAGCCCTATCACTGGGTTAATAGTGGCTAGGTGGGGCGAATTGGTAACGCGGTACAAATATTTTGCCTCTTTTCGAGTGATATGAATTGGGATTTGTTTGGTAAATGTAGTGTTACGTTTTCTAATCAAGTAAATGTTTACAAGCAAACTGTTGAAGCAACTGTTGCTTTAGCCCGAATTAAAGGAAAATCCATGTCCAAATCCAAAATGTCCCGCTAATTTATTTTCATTCCGACAGCTCCAAGTTCCACTCTGGACTCTAAAAAACAAAGCTGTCAGGCTCACCACTGCTACTTAACTAACACGTGGCCTTTAAATTGAAAACGCGGACAAAGTTGAGTGCGAATAAACGCGCTCGATCCTCAAGTGGCCGCTCGGCTCACCAAAAAGACGACGACATCCCCTGGCTCAAAAGGTCCTCGCAAAGACTAAACATTCGGTGCTTCGTTAGTGCCTCGCGAAAAAATCGCTATGCGATTCGACGCCGACCAATCTGCTCCGCACTGCCGCAACCTACTTGCCTCAGAATCTATAGTATCGATTAGTGAGCGCTTTTTTACCCACACGCACTCACACACCGCCGCGGCGGGGCCAGCCTTTTTAACAATCTTTTTTTCGTCCACCCCTCTCTCCCCCAAAACCGCCATGTCCATTGCGCGGATGCAAAGACCACCCCTCTCGCCCCACCCCTCATATAGCAGCATTGAAAATGGAATTTCCATGAGTGATGGAGTGTCAAACGGGAAGTGAAAAAACGGAGAAAAAGTACATTATGTTAATTATTGAACGCGTGCTCCGTCCGAGTTTAAATTGAATGTCATGTCGTACGCGTCCGTCGCGTCGTCGTGTCGTGGAAACGCACGCTTTTACTCTCCTATTCCGTTTCGCGTGTACGGTATAATTTTTAATTTTTACTCCCTGTTCGTGCTAAATTAATAATCGCACATGTCGAAATTCGGACAAGCCGTATATTTTGTACGTAGCGAATTTTGATACTAAACACGATTGGTAACTTTTGTTTGGCCCGTACACGTGGACTTAGCTGAACCACATTATTGGCTTTTGATCAAAATTGTGCTCTATTAACATGATTGTAAAGCTGTTAATGCTAGTTCGGTGGTCGGGCTAAACGCCGGTAGCTAGAATGACTTTTATTTTCATTCACTAAGTACGGAAAGACAGTGTGTACGCTAGTAATCTTTTCTACTAACTTTGTCGATTCTTTGGTTATTGTTTACTTCGCAAGGATTCTTCGAACTTTGGAATGATGAATATGTAGTAGCACTACGTCTTAAAGAGGATTTGTTAATTTCTTCGATCTTATTACCCTCTATTTTGTTGGCGCTTAGCTAAACATAGATGAATGACGTCAGATCTCAACGTTACTCAGTACAATTTTGTGGGTTTAAGTTTACTGTCCTAGTCTCGTCACAATGAGCTCGAACTGCATTAAAACTAATGTGTGTTATGAAACAATAACACTCAGAAAGCTTGCTCTGTTTAACTTTTAATGAAATCTACTATCTAAGCGAGCATTGCACAAAAAGACCGGACAGCGCACTTATTCACCGGACAACACGAACTATCCGGACAGTCGCATTGCTAATGGAAAATCCCGAAAAAATATTGGCGGTGAAAAAAATAGTTTAAAAAAATCGTCGAGCACATTTGAATGAAAATTGGGTGGTGAAGGGGTGGCGCGCGCGGCCGCCGATCGCCTATTATTATTATTATTACTTGCATTATATCTGCATTTTTTTCACGCACACAGACGCGGCCGCGCACGCCATTTTTATTTTTTTCTTCCTTTTTTCTTTTTTCGGGAAATCGACGGGGGCGCGGCGCCCCCACACATGGGCCGAGCTCGGAGCCCGTGCTCACCAGAATCGAACTATGCGATGTCTACAAGTGGACGAACATTTAAATTGGCTCTCATCAAATATTGACTGCGTGTAGTTTTTTCACTAACCATTCGGCTTTTTGTGAGGTACGCTCGCGGCCACGTCGGTTGCTGTTCAATTTGTATCTACTTCCTTTGAGCAGATACGGGAGTGCACATAAGTTGTTTTTTAGCTTCAATTAAAAATGTTCAAGTGCATCAATCCAGCATAATCAGTTTTTTGAAATCGTCGATATTTATGAAGCTTGCATGATTTGCTTACGCATGATGTTATTTTATACCGCTGCTTCAAATATTCATATACCAATAGGACCAAAACATACTTTCACAGCACTGGAATTATGACGACAGAATCTCCTGACACATTCTAAAGCGAACACTTACAAAATATCCCAAATGTCCCAGTGCCAGTAGAAAAAAGAACGACTGCATATTTAACACAACTAACACTGGGTCGACGTAATTAATCATTCGTATGATTTGATGGCACACACGAATATTCCATGTCGCTTCTATCAAAATGTTTTAATAAAATCGCAACAGGTTTGGGAGTGCTTGTTAAGAAAACATCAAGTGTTTGAATTTGGACCTTAGGTCCGTTTACTCGATCAGTTTAGTTATTTACACTCTCAACTTGATTTGGCGACCTCACTTTATTTTAGAACTCGTTCAAACTCAAGACCTCTTTCTTATCTTCATTAAAGACTGACCTATTTTCTTCAACATGTACCTAAAGGTCAAGAAAGTATCATGACCATTTACTTCAACGATTTTTAACTGTATCTTTAAACTTTATAACTATAATCTTTAAACTACTAAGGATCTATTTTCATTGTCTCCATTCTTAAGTTTACTCGACTTATTGCAAGGTCCGCGTCACACAAAAAACGGTCCTTCGTTCCGTGGGGCGCTTGATCGTTCCTTTTCAAACCATTTTACGTTGACCTCTCGCCGCCGCCGTCTGACCTCACTATTTGAGCCGGAAACTTGTCGATACGATTGAGTATAAACATGACATTACTCTCAATTATCTACTGTTGGACTACTTACGCTTAGTCTTTATAAAATTGTCATCCTTATGGCTAAGACTTTAGCAAAAAGGTTGTGTCTTCCTAAATCTTAGTGCGATCTAAGTCTAAAAACTTAGTCATCTTAAGTAACGTACTTAAAGACTAAGCTTGAGAAAGCTCATCAATACTTATTAAAAATTATAGGTAATAAGACACAAAATAATGCATGTTCCACGTAGAACAACGGACGGCAGTGCAGTCAAGCAAATTTATTATCATTAAAAAATGCAAAAAATCATAATTAAAGGGGTGGCTGTGGGGTGCATCCCATTTTTTATTTTAATTGGCTTGTAAATTACAAAAGTTATAGTGAAAACGTTGAGACCGTTTTTTCGGTATCATTATGCGGTTTTAAATTTTGTCGCTTACCCAAGGTAAAATGTATTACTATGGAAATAAGTTGCGCCTGATTAAATAAGTTATGAGGGTGTTCTGAGTTCGGGAAGTCCTCGTTTGTGTAACGGTTTCTTATTTGTTTGGGTTAGCTTATCTGTTTTATTGACTCTTGTGGCTTGTGTGTGACTTACCTGCTGTTTTGTGTGTCAAATCGTTGTTGGCAATATTATGAAAATGTTCTTACATTGGAAAAATACATAGGGCTACTAGAATTGGGCATTATTTAATAGACTATCATTATTGCAATCATACTTACCGATAAACATAAATCACAGAATTTGAAAATACAATATCCAGGTTTTTCGCATCCTTTCTACTTCAGGTGGCCAGTATTTATGATTAAGATTACCACCTACGGGAACATTCCCGAAACGTGTGAAAATACAAAGTGAAAAACATTTTTCATTGCGTTCTTCGATGCCTTTCTCCCTCATCTTGCATCTGTAACTCGTTTTTTCCAACGTCGTCGCGTCGTTAAGGGGAGGTGAAAACAAAAGAAATTTTCAAAAAGGAACAGAACGCATATTCAAATGATTTCTAATAAAACGGTCGTGTCATAATTATGAAAAGGTTGAAAATAAGGTGCTAGCTATAAATACTGAAAAAAACTGGCCAAGTGCGAGTCGGACTCGCACACGAAGGGTTCCGTACCATAAGGCAAAAACGCCGAAAAAAACACGTTTGTTGTATGGGAGCCCTCCTTAAATATTTATTTTATTTTGTTTTTAGTATTTGTTGTTATAGCGGCAACAGAAATACATCATCTGTGAATTTCAACTGTCTAGCTACCGCGGTTCTTGAGAGACAGCCTGGTGACAGACAGACGGACGGACAGCGAAGTCTTAGTAATAGGGTTCCGTTTTTACCCTTTGGGTACGGAACTCTAAAAATGCACTCATGATAAGTGTTAGAAAAACAAAGAAGTGGATTCTTTTCATTAAAATCAAAATCGATCTAAGTGAAAATAAAGAATCGCTTTGAAAACAAAATCGGCTATGGGATAAAAAACTGTCAAAGTTCCTACTTACAACATTGCTTCATTAGTTATAATTATGTTTAGCCAATTTAATCATTGAAGTTTGTATTAGCACATATTAAGTATATGTAACAAAGTGCAAACTCATCTTTCCAAAATTATGAGTAGGTGTCTACCTTTCAACTCCTTACTGATTAAGACATCTGTATGCAATTGAAATGCTTCTTCTTTAGACCATAAGCTCAACAAACAACATTAGATTATGCAGCACTTCTCACGTCGTAAAATAATATCCTACGCATAAACCCATCGGATTCTCACCAAATGGTTATCCAGAAACTTTGCAAAAGATCCCGCCATCCAGCAGAAATGAAACAAAGCGTTAAAACAAAAGGTATAAAGTCCAAAATTGCATCAAAATTAATATTGACAGCGGTAAACACGGTGTAGCGCCTCCGAAGCTAGGGTTGCTACAAATATAAATCTCGGCGTCGCAGCCGCGGCCAGGGCTACCACGGACGACGGACGTGATTGATCAAAGTCGTTTGTCAGGCTCGCGTCGCGACCGTTGGTAGCCCAGTGTGCAATTAGCACATGATTCTGGGCGTCTAATGCACGAATTTCGTTTTAATTATGGAATGCTGTTGCTATGGCATCTGTTCGTTCTATTATTTGAACGTTAAATGCTATTCGATTGTGGTTTTAACGTAAATTCATTGGATGAACTGACTTGAATTACATAATGACATTTTTAAGACGCTATTTTGATTAGAGAGCTTTGTCCTTAAGAATATATATGTACCTAGAATGTATTTATTCGTATTTATGTCGGTTTAATTAGCGCTGAGCCAAGTAACTTTAGACTTCTTAATTACTTTTCTATTAAATAAATATTATTACCTATTAAGTATATTTAGGTATTACTAAAGAGAAAAAATATTAATAAGTATAAATATCTATACCGTAGTAGGTACTAGTAGATATTATTATAATAATATGCTCGCTCTTCATCCTGGTCCTTGTAAAATATATCTCAATTTTGTTTAAAAATTACTTTTAAAATTTTGCCGAGTCTGAGGAAAATCATGGAAATTTTCGTTAACTGCTTCAAAATAATTTATCGTTAATTATTAATTTGTATGCCTATTGAAGTGAGTAACAATAAAATGTTTAATAAGCTGTATAAATACGTTATTACGTACATAAAGCAGTTAAAACGTGGTCTTTTAAACTGCAATCGATTTATTTTTTATGACTATTTACTCTGTGCTTACACATATTGATAAATCAATCAATCAATTTTCAATCATCGTTTCCTTCATCCAACTATTCTGGAATCTTTTCTGAACTCACCTAAAGGACTGAATATTCGTTCATCTTACCTAAACGACGATGTGATGTAGAGTTTATTAACTTATTACCATAACAAAACACTTTGAACTTTAAAATAATGATGTTTCTTAGCTCTCTATTTGTCAATTATAAAATTGATTGGATAATGATGACACTGAAAACGTAAAGATGACAGAAAAAAGCTTAAATAAAAACGAAAAAAAATACAAAATGGCAAAAAGAAAAGGTGATGAGTGATGTGAAATGATGTTCTATATAATATGTTATTAGTGAATAAGTCGTTGGAGCACCAACATTTATTTTATAAATAAATAAAATAAATATTCCCATTGGTACTCAACTACTTAGTCCTTTTGTCCGCAACTTGAACTTAAAAGACTTTCCCCACTAAGTAGTGAAGTATTTTTTGTAGGTTCCTGAGGCTATCATTTAACTTTACCAGAAGTATCGATTTCCCGTGTTCTCCGACCACCAGGAGATGATTGTGTCGATATAATTATGACAATTTGCCACCTACCTAAGAAACTCCCCGCGAAAAGCCCACCTTGACTTGGCTTACCAATTAGTTCGCGCAGGAATAGCCAAGCCACTGCGCTGTGAGACCTGGGTGCTAAAGCCCGATACACACATTATAACATTACAAAAATACCAAAGAGCAAAGATAATTTACACAACTTTTACGATCTTAATAACAGAAATCCAATTAAGTAAGTATGAATATTCAAAACAGTTTACGACAGCCGCGAATCGATCAAATAATAGCACAATAGTATTAAGTGTTTATGTTATTTCTTACGCCTATGAGATCTGATGCAAAGTGCGCGTAGATATGCACGCGGACGTGCGCCCTCTCGCTTAATAATGCGCGAAGAAAAAATATACGCAATAAACATTTAAAAAGGGAGATGTCCCAACATTACTGACGAATTAAAATGCGAAATCACGTACATTACAACCAGTTTTGATACTTTTTTTTTCAATACACTTATAAATTCGAACAGCGGAACGAGTGGAGTGTCTCGATTGTATAATTTTTTTTTATTTTTATTTGTAATTGTTTTTTGATCATGTTTGCTGGAGTAACTGTTGAGGATATCGCGTTCTGTATCATCGGTTTTTTAATTAAATTTGCTATAACGGCGTGTTAGTGAGTTGAATTAAATTATGAAGTAACATTTCGGAATCGTTTATTTGAAATCGCGTGCGATGATTTTTATTATTGAACATGTTTAATGTTTAGGAGTCTCTATTGCCTTTTGTCCCGTAATGTCGGCGGTCCGCATTAAAATTAATGGAAACACTGCTTAATGGTCGGTTCTAATCCTGTATTTATTTACAATTTTCATTTTTATTGAATGTTACTGATAAAAGGGATAGCGTTGCTTTTAATTCGTCCTATGTATTTTATCTTATTGAACATATTTTTAAAGTTCCCAGACATTAAAACTGACTAACCAAGTTACAACGTATTCACGCCTAATTGCATTTGCATTGGAAAATCTAAAACCTCTACGAACTAAAACAGGTAACTCGTTAAAAATCGAACGATATCTGTCAAAACAATTCCAAACACCACAACCATTCTATTACGTACACAAAAGAGACAAATTACAAAGTCTATTAAACAAAAATAAAAGTGTTGCAATCATCAATTTATTCAGCTATAGGACATCTCCCATCGCAACTCAGAGGCTGGTCAGAAACAATACACTTCACCTATCGCATCCAACAAAGAACCTATTAACAATATGAGTAATGCACAACTTAGATCGAGTGGCTATCTGATATATGAAACCAAGGCAACAGACGGGCGGTTAGCAACGACGCGACGACACAAACGCTCGAAATCCGTTGAAAATTATCCTTTGTTGTGGGGTCAGAGGATCGGAGTGGGGTGGATAAAGAATCTAGGATTGCACACTCATAAAAAATTAAAGCAAAATAAAACTAATCTCCGATTTACTTAATTGAAACCGTGAATCATAAACGTTCGTTAACAAAAATTTCTGACAGCCGATTACTAATTAATAATTGTGTTTGAGTATTTAATTCGATTATTATTTAAATAAAACGACTGTGAAATTGTTTTAGAACCAGAAATTGTGCGAAATATTTTAATTATTATTTATCGGTTTCTTTATTAATAAAAAGTTAACTTCAAATTCAACGTTATGGTGAAAATGTTTAAATACGTTTAATAAGATCGTTAGAAAAAACCTAAAACTTAATCACTTCCTCGCTCAATTAACAATTCCAGTATAGCACCACTTATGATTATGATGCCTTGAGTATCTTGAGTAGACTAGATATTTTTTTAAATATCAGCGTTTAAAAAGCAGCGTTTTGCCCGCTCGTCTGCTACCACCCTCTCTCCACCCATCCTCTGAAAATGGAGCGACCGATAAAAAAGGTAACGAATTATAAAAAAGCGGAGGCGCACAATCGCGAGCGCGGACGTGTGGGCGGTGGGCGAAATGAAATGAAATAATGAAAAAAATGGGCAAAAAGCAGTACAAACATGCATTGTCCTCGCCACCACCCCCCCCTTAATGAGTGGGTGCGGGGAAGCGGCCTCCCCTGTACGCGCAACGTGTGTCTGAAGTGGCTGATTATCACCTGATTCCATCTGCGTCAATTGTTGGACCGCTAAATAGGTCGCGGCGGTACCTACAGATTACAGACAAGGACTTGTGTACCAACATCTCGATCAGACCTATATACGGATCAGGTTTGCTTAGCCAACGAAGTTTTTATGAAGGTCTTGGCTTGGTTGCAACTTTTCATGCACAAACTTCTTTTTGCAACAATGCTGTCTTTTGAAATTATTTGGACACAGCTTCTGTGGCGGTTTTTAAGTGGAAATCTTATTCTTAATCCTTGCTCCTAAGATATGCTGTTGGTAATATACGTAAGTACGAAATTGTAAACCTTTATAAAGTTCCAAATATTGACCTGAATACTTTTGTTCTTCTTTTTATTATGAATTTTTCCGCTTCTGCTTCTGAGAAAGACTTATAAAGTCCATAAAACAAAGCACAAGCGCAGTGTAATCACGTGACGGTCGTCTGTAACTTATTAATGCACCACCCAAAGTTTTCTTTTCACCCGATTGGTCTCACACGAAAAAATCCCAATTTTCGAACATATTAACCATCAAAAACAGCGTCCGAAATTAATTTGTTTATGCGAAACAAAGGTGGGTGCCGGGCGCATGCACCCGCGTCACCCACTCCCCGAAAAAAAAGGAAAAAATAGGAAAAATGGGGGGAAAACGGGGTTCCCACACCCCTCCCGCGGCGCGATCGGCATCAGACTTCTTTTTTTAATCGCGTCGCATTCAGCATGGTCGTTTTTGGTAAGCACACACTGCGCATTGCCTATTTTCCAATTTAGATTGCTTTGTATTACCGGTTGAGCGATGCGCAATAGTTTTTGAGGCTCGTGACACGTGAGTGCAGGAAATTAAATTTCTGTGTAAAATAAAAACAAAAGGGAACGGGTTTGAGGGTACGTGAGCTTTAACTCGCTAGCGACGAATGGTCTTGGTAAGAAAAACTTTTGCTTCTTCTCCAATCCATTTTCGCCTTTTCATTTTACCTGCGTTGACCTATTTGAACGTGAATTTCACAAGTTCGAACTCCATTTGTTCTCATCCTTACTTTAATCTTCTTTTACTAAGCAAAGCATATCATCATCTACCTAGCCATTTCCCAACTATGTTGGGGTCGGCTTCCAGTCTAACCAGATGCAGCTGAATACCAGTATTTTACTTGGAGCGACTGCCTATCTAACCTCCACAACCCAGTTACTGGGTAATAAGATTCTTAGCGTAAGCTCAGCCTATAATGTTCCCACTGCTGGGACACAGGCCTCCTCTTGGTGAGAGGGAGTGGGCCGTAATCCACCTCGAGGGCCCAGTGCGGGCACATGTCTTCGAATTTTTGTTTTTAGGACATGCCGGTTTCCTTACGATTATTTTACTTACTTCCACAAAAATAATTATGTCTAAGGAGTCTCTAAGCACGACCCTGTCCTAATGCCTTTAAGAATACCAAGTTTTTAATGAATCTTACTTCCTGCGCTTGTTACTTGTCCGTTTTAGCTTTCATTATAAGTTATGTATGTCACATTTCTTTAAAAAGGTCTGGGGGCTTACCATCACCTCTTAAAGCAGGGCAGAAGTTGAACTGCACTACTTTTTTGTACGAAGTGCAGCTGCAGTAGTGCAGTTCAACTTCTGCCCTGCTTTAAGCGGTAATGGTAAGCCCCCAGGTATGTAATTTTTTCTCTTCAATAAGAAATTGTTTAGAAAAACTTAGCAAAAACGAAAATATTGATAAACGAATATGTTTTCTTTCACAATAGGATGAAAGAAATCATTATATAAATAAAGTGTAAAATAATACTTATTAATATATAAATAGGTATTTCATGATCCAAAGATGAAGTCTGACATAAGAGCGTTTACGCCGTACGGCGTTTCATAAAACTTTCAAGCCCTTGTTTTTCGAAATAAATGAACCGATTTTAATTAAGCTTCATACGCATAAGCAGGGTACAAAGGTCTAAACAGTTAGTAAAGAACATTTTCGAAATGTCTTATTTAAAAAAGATAACTGGAAATCTTAAAATCGGTCTAATTTCGGTGTAACACTATTTTTCGAAAATATTTTTAACCAACTTTTTAGACCTTTTTTTTTTGCATATGCGTGTATGTATATGATGAAGTTTCATTAATTTCGAAAAACAAGGTCTTGAAAGTTTGTATGAAATGCCGTATGTCGTAAACGCTGTAATATAGAGAGTTCGAAGGTTCGTTTTAGTCCCATCTTCCTTGCAGCTTAATCTTGGACCATAGATGAACCGTGTTTTAAACAAGACCGTCTAAGACCAAATCCAACAAGTTTATACTAAAAAATAACACGAACTTCTTACTTCAAACTAACAAGTTTACCTACTAATTAAACAAACAACTACTAGCAAAATTTAATTGCAAAAAGCCTTTAATTGCCCGTCTCTTACCCTGTTCCAGTTAAACTCCGCCAAAAGATTTCAAAACTATCATTCACGGATCAATTATAACACTATTAAAATTAAATATAATTAACGACTTACCAGCTTGTAGACCGATAACTCAGTATCAAAATTCCTTGATAATTAGCGCGCCGAAGCAATAAATATTGCCAAGACGATTATTAAGCGTCGGGTACTAATCACAAGAAGTTTATAGTGACACCCTGTAGACTAGAGACGTTGCTCAAATTATAGAGGGGGTTTTAATTGTGGTGTAAAAATGCGTTATGGGTTGAAAATGGTGACGGTTGCATGCAAATGTTGTCCCTGTGAAGAAGAAACTAAAGAATTTGTAAGTGGCATTATAAAGTGTCTTGTCATTTTTTCTAAGGGAAATCTCGCTGTATGTACTCAATGAAAGCAGAACATTTCCAACTGCACAGAAACTTAGCTTTGTAGCAAAAGATGAAACAAATCAAAATAAAATTCGCAACGTTTTGAATTTAGACTTACTAATATTGCAATAGCTTTTCAATAGAATAAACTGTGTCAGCGATTTTAACAAACTGCTAACTGATATGGCAAACGCCATAATGTATCACACCGAAATCTTACTTGAAGTCTTTTATGAAGTCAAACCAAGGGATAAATGAGTCATAAAATATATTTTTCTAAAGAAAAAGATCAGTGATAATAAAGCATCAAATTATTCTTAGATGCTTAAAGATCTCCAACCAAATAATGATCTAAACTAAGAGTCTACAACAAAGAACCCAATACCCTTAAAAAGTTCTAAGTCCAAAGCTATCCCCGTGGAACTTACTACGCCTCAAGCAACGCCAGTTTTCTGCACCCTTCCATATAATTAAAATACACTACTTTGTGTAATTAGAGAGCACAAAGAAATCGTTTCTGTAGATAATATCACTAAGAACAAAGTAGCATGAAGTTATTAATGATATGAAAGTGCCCTATAAGTGTGGGCTATTGAAATTATTAGGACGTGTAAGATTGGAGATACGACAGTTTGGAATTGAGATATTTTGACTTAATTACGTAAAACCGTAAATAAAGAGAACATGTAAACAACATGGAAAGTAAAAATTAACAAATCATGGTTGTTTCTATTCTACTATTAGTGTATAATATCTATTCTTTAGTTGCAATGATCAAAGTACTTCTTAACATTTAACACAACTAATTATTTACACTAGATACTAAATTAACTGACTAACTAACTATACAAAAAAAAACAGTGGCACTCCGGGAGTGCCGACAGAAGTGAAAACAAAACACAAACAGAATACTTTGCCATCACTCACTGACATATCGGATATACATTAAAACCGTACATCCCGAGGACATCCGAACACATCCGAAAAGGGTATTTTTTAAATGGTCTTATAAACAAAACACACATCTCAAGAAATGCCCAACGCGCCTAAAGAAGTTTTCACTTCAAAAAGTTAAGTACCAAAAGCACAAAAATTTCTAAACCGTTTTAAAAACCATTTGTGATTCATCTGCAACAGAAGACCTACATAAGATCTAAAAACTCATCATCATCTGCCTAACCTTTTCCCAACTATGTTAGGGGTCGGCTTCCAGTCTAACTGGATGCAGCTGAATACCAGTATTTTACATGGAGCGACTGCCTAAGATCTTCTTCTTCTTTAGTTCTTTGACAAGATCTCAAAACTATTGGTTAAAAGTCATCACTTGTCTTGCTTATTTTAGTTTCTTCAAATAACGTTCTTTTGCAAATCTATTATGTCTTTTAGTAACTAAACGAGTAGTCACGCAATTCGCAACTAAGATACTCTTATCACCTAATCCCCTACTGATAGTCTAACTCCAAAGCGTTGCACACTTCTCTTTGTGTCCCTAGCTACGGGCAATCCTTTTGAAAAGCGTCTCTAAATCGTCACACCAATGTGACCAAGGCCTGCTTAGGTGATGATGCAGGGAGAATAACGAAACATCCCGGAAATGTCTGCTACTAAACACGGACAAGCAGTGCGCTCAAATGGGACGAGTGACGAATTCTTTAGATCGAGAATTATTTTCATCATTCTTGCATTTTTCGCGAATGCCTCTACATTGTACTTCGTGTAAATACTCAAAAAGGGTGACTGGATGCTCCAACTTTTTAAAAAAAATAAAGTGAAATTGCAAAAAATGTGAAATTAAATGATTTTTTCTATTCTATAAATATTATCAGAATCACTTTTACAGGTCATAATAATAATAAAAAATCAAAAATAAACTAGACGAAGACGACATTCTCTATCTGACTAACCCTGACATTAAATGGCAAAACAAGGGCCAAAGCGTGTGTGGTTAGCAAAACAAAAGAGCCACACAAAGTAGGAAAGATTTCTGAGCCGACCCACAAAATAATCCTGCTTTTTCGTCACCCATGTGGAAGTAACCGAATATCGAATGAAGGATTGCCACGTTTAATAACTCCTTATGAGCTTTCATCCCGCGCGGGCTGGCTAAGTAGCATTCCTAGTGGTTTTTCGTGATTATTTTATTAAATTTAAACCAAAGTAGGTTAGTTTGTATGCAATTTTTATACAGTTATTTTGGTATTTACTCATAAAAATGACGAAATAAAAATAATAATATTGTAAATTATTTTATAATTACTTAAATACGATGAAATATTTTTATTTATGAGTAAAAGTAAAAAATAATGTTATACACCAACGAAGTGTTTGGGTGTACAAAAATAGTAGGTACTTTGGTTTTTTAATTAAAAAAAATAAATATACGCGTCGACTTGAGAACCTCCTCCGTTTTTTCGTCGCGGTCGGTTAAAAATAATCGCGAAAAACTACTAGAAATGCGACGTTACCAGTCCACGTGCGCGCAATTTGACAACGAAGACGGAATCAAAAGAGATCTGGGTGGAAATGTTTTATCAATCTAAATGTTGACAGAACCGCTAGATATAAGTGTGGCTACAGATGCAACGATTTTCAAAATCTGTTCGCAAATTCCCTATCGACCTGCATGAAACATTCTTAAAGGGCCGGATGGGTAAGTGTACGTTTACGAGGGATATAAATGTGTATCATTAATCAACGTAATTAGATCATTGCCGGGATCGTGTTGCCTCCGACCGTCCCCGACCAGCCCCGAAGCCGCCCGAGAAACTATCTTACGGAGTTCTTTTTTCAAATTAATCGAGTTCGGGTGCTTATCTTTTGATTATGAGGATAATGAAGTTGAATTTTAAATGTCGAATGAGATATTAATGTATTATTTCATTTAGAGGTGACTTTTTACACGGTGATGTTATCTAATAACATGATAACATTACCGTGCTTCTTATTTTAAAGTTGGCAGGTTCTACCTAGTCTTGATTCAGTGCGCGGGTTTCACCAGGTTGAACTGAATAACACCTATAATTTGAAACTAAGTGTTTAGCTTATAGGTAGTTTCTATGACACCTTAACGTATTTGTCTATTATGGCTTCTTGTTCCCCGGACCCACCCCGTCGCATCGCATCGCCTGCCCGCGCCATTACTTCGTTTTCGCTTAGCGTTCTTTCTGACTTTTTTTCGTTTTGATCGGCTCCTAAGGGCCCTAGCGTGATATTAAATAGCCTATAGCCTTCCTCGAGAATAGGGCTATTAAACGCAAAACGATTTTTTCAAATCCAACTGGCAGTTCCGGAGATTAGCGCGTTCAAACAAAAATACTCTTCAGCTTTATTATTAAGAATATGGATACGTAATAATATATGCGTTATTTAATTCAATCGTTATATCGTCATTATTTAGAAGAAAAATAAGAACATTGGCTGAAACCCGAACACAAAAAGCTACTATCTACATTCTACAATCGTTTAATAATTTTCTTGCTAGTGTTTAATGAAGCAATTATAATACAGAAGCTATAGAAAAACCTTGTGCAGGTTTTTACGACTAAGAACAAGACGTACTGTGTGAAAATGATACTGTATTGTTTATTCAATCAGTTACAGCCGTTACTATAAAAAATAAAAGAAATAAACTAGCCTTAACCACTAAGCAGAATTAGTACCACTTTTGCATTTTTCCGAAGAGTTATTGTGCATACACACGAACGTCCTAAGTGTCCTGTGCGCCAGTTCTTGTCTTACGTCGGGCTTCGAAAAGCTTCCATGCCTTAAACGACCTCATCATCATCAAAAACAGCCACAACAGTCCACTGCTGGACATAGGCCTCTCCAATCGCATGCCAGTCATCTCGATTCTCGGTAACTTTCATCTATCTGCTACCAGCCACCCTACGACAATCGTCGCTCCACCTAACCTGAGAGCGTCCTACCTTACCTTTACCGATTCGTGGTCTCCACCCATGCACACTTTCACCCCAACGGTCATCGGTTTTACGGCTAATATTCCCGGACACAAGTGGGAAGATGTAACTCCAAACTGGTAAAGTGGACGGAACGGCGGTGTGGTGTGGATGTGGAGCTATTTTGCAAACTATGCTCCACCTCCTATACTGCCCTCAGTGTCCCAAAACACGCAGTCAAAGTGACCTCTGCGTTGCCACCGACGACGCCGTGGAAGTGACGAAGTTTTGGGACAACAAGATCTCAAATACAGTCTTGCCAGCGACACGAAGAAGAATAGCTGGTAATATACCAAGGGTGCTGCAAAGTGTCAAAAGTATCGTCGAAATGTGTCTTGGAACAGCAGTCAAAGTTCTTCTAACAGACAGCTATGCTGCTGAGGAGTTTGTTGCGCCACTTCTTCTTCCCAGCTAAAACACTAGGAAGCGGTGAAGGGCGGGTGTTTAGAGGTCTTAAGTAATTTTGACGTTCAAAAAGCGCTGATGGTCAGCCCAGTTTAAATAAATGACTTTTGATTTCGATTTTGACTAAAAGAGCCTCCAAGTGGTTGAAGTCACATTTTCATTATGCCATGGTTTTCAATACGACTGTTCCATAACGTAGCTTATTCAAGCTTTCTCAACAACAATATCAATAAATGAATTATTGTTCTACTCGAGTGAATGCAAGTAAAAGCTAGATAGATACATAATTACATTCAGAACAGCATTAGAACTGCTTTACTATCCGCATCTTACGTAATTATGTCTGTTCTTAATACAAGTATTTCACACTACGTGTATATTACTTTAGTTCAATATCTTATTAAATACACAGTCAATTCCTCCTTCAATTATAACTTCGACATGAAAAAACAGCGAGAAATGAAGCTATAATTTTTTCATCATCGACATTTTCGGAAATATTTATCGAGTAAATCACATCACTAAAGCACTAACTTATCTGCATAAGTAAATTTTCAATCGAATAATTAACTCAAAACGCTTTTTCCGCGTTCCAAAGTAATTTTATCCGATCTAAAACCGCCACATAATTGGAACACCTATGATTTATTATCAGTTAATTTTATGATAATCAGACTATGAATAATCTGCGCGGGAGCCGTATTCTGTTACCGTTTTAGTTGCTCTTTAATCGAGTCACGTTTATCGATGATTCTATGTTGCTTGTCATTCGTGTTTTGTACTATTATAGATCAGTCAATTGTTTGTCGATAAGAAATGTCGCTCGTCACTAATTTTCTTGTCATGACAATAATTATTATGAGTTTGATAACGTCTAAAGATACAACAGTGTTTACATGTTAGAATTTTTAATATAATTTATTTCAATCTTCTATTACATCTTCTATTTTACATAAATTTTACATACATGAATAAAATAGTAACGAAGAATTTTTTTCTGTTTGTCTGGATGTTTGTTCCTGATTGACGCAAAAACGGCTGAACGGATTAGGATGAAATTTGGCACACAAATAGTTTATAACCTGAATTAACACATAAAGTACTTATAATCCCTGTAGTACGTTCCCGTGGGATATTTTTCGACATCAACGCAAAGCCGCGGGTAGAAACTAGTAATGAATGTTATTGACACACCGACTTTACGTGTCTATTTAAAAAGTATTTTTAGATTTCTAATCCAACCTGACATTTTAATTTGCATTAAGTATTACTAACTATTATAGTATTGTTTTTCACAATAGTTAATGATGTCAATGAATGCACCAAAGCACCTTAGGGTTAGGAGAAATTCAAGGTTTTAACAACCTGTCTTTCTAACTGTCGAAGGGAAAGTGTCATAAATATTATCATTATAAACTCGTAACTATCATTATGTACCATCATGCATAAAACCAGTGAATAAAAAGATAATCACAAAAGGCTGCATTATTATTTTATTTATTACTGTCACGTCAAAATATCGATTGTCAATTGTCCCATCACTTTTTGTGTTGTAAAATGCTTTACAGCATAATTTTATTAATAAACAAAAGGCTGTTTCATTGTCTCGGCTGCCTCCCTGGGTTTTATTCCTACGTCGGGCAAAGTGGTATTGTTTTTTTCCATTAGGAATTTCTCAATAGCAGCCCGGAGTCTGAATTTGTGCCCGGTTGATGGCAATAGGCTCGCTCTCATTACATAGGACTTAAACCCAACCAGCCTGGTGCCTGGCGGTGTTAACCATCGCTAGGGCTGTCTCGCATAGGGTCTTAGCATTACGCTAAGCGATGGCCGTTTTCCGTGGATGTGACGCATATTTACCCCCAACTTGTTATTATTATTATTGTTGTTGTTATTGTTGTGTTGTGTTGTTGTTGTTATTTTTTGTATTATTTCTCTGCGTCATGTTTACCGCAAATAAAAGTATTTCCTTTCTTCTTTCTTTCTTTCTTTCTAAACATATCGTCGAAATGTGGGTCTACTATAGATACACCTCTGCCCAACTCTTCGGGGATTAAACGCGTGATTTTATGATGATACTAGCTGCGCCCCGCGGTTTCACCCGCATAAGTTTCGATCCCGTGAGAATATCGGGATAAAAAGTAGCCTATATGTTAATCCGGGATGTCAGCTACCTCCATACGAAATTTAATCAAAATTGGTCCAGCCGTTTGAGCGTGAAGAAGTAACAAACATATAAACACACACACACACCCCCACACACACCCCCCACAAACTTTCACCTTTATAATATTAGTGTGATGAATATCTTAGACATTAGAAATATTAATAAACACCACGCAGATACTAGTGATGTTCTACCACATCCGGGAATCGTAATGCAAACCGGATTTGGAGTCTCTTTACCTGAATAGTATCTGCCGTATCTGGTCCAGTGCTCCTATTAATATTTGAATAATCTCATCACTATTAAGAGCGAATTGAACTAACTGACTGACTGACCACCCAAATCGGCAATTTTGATTAGTAACTTCACCTTTATTCTTCAGTTAAATAAGTAAGGTTGGCTGGGTCTGAAGTAATCGAGACTACTCTTAGCTGGTGATCTGGGCATGTTTTAATGTTTACAACTTTTTAACCTCAATATGACCATCGGAGTAATTGCGTAACACACTAACAGTAGCACTGGCTTTCATATTGACAGTTCAACAACATTCATTGCGTTTTTAACATCGTTGAGCAGACACATTTTTCGAACATATGAAGCAATGGATTAGCAATATCCTTCAAAATGATTGTGATTGATAGTGTGTTACGCAATTAGGGTGCTGATAATATTTCATACAATGTAATTACAAGTTCAAATAAATTAATTCAAGCAATATATAATTGTTATCAAAATAATATCTTCAGTAATATTGTTTAGGATACGATCTGAGAGTAGCGGAGCGGAAGCTATAACTTATTGAACTCACAAAGCAGCTCACACGGTGTTTATCTTAATTACATACTGATCATAGTTTTATATATCGCATGCAGTGACATCATAATTAGAGAGCTCCGATGTGAGTAGGCTATAATAAATTTTATTTATTTTGTTACTTTAATCATTTTTTTTTTAGGTTAGGCCGGATTTAAATAAAAGGCCTTTGCCCATGACACGTTTCTTTAACAGAAAACAAATCGCTTGTAGTTTTTTTAACGATGACTGGTTTTATTTTTCATAATATTTATCATCATTAGAAAACAGTAAAATGAAAGTAGATACTATGATGAGCTTTCGATATTTAGATTTTTACGAAACTTTTTTCCCGCTGAAACCTATGAAAAAATACTTTAAAGAATGCATCGGTCTGCGTTTCTTTAGCAGCGCATTTATACTTGCTGTATGAAAGCTAACGAGAAACTTTTTTTTAATCTCTAATTCACGTTAAATACTAAAATATCTGCTGGTAACACGTCAGTACATAATACTACCTCAGGGCATCGGATTGTGATAAGTCGCCATTACACCAGACTCAACCGTCATTTGTTTGAAAGAAGAACGCTGCTTTAAGAATGACTACAGTCGTTGAGTTTAAAATTGGAAAAGGATTTTTAAAGGAAATCATTGACATGTTTTCGGCGATAATTTTCCTCTCCGACTCAACTGTCATTTGTTTGTAAGAAGAAAACTGCTTCTTTTTCTATAGGACTAGAGTCGACGACTTAAAAAATAGAGCAAGTTTTTTAAAGAAAATCGTCGATATGTCTTTGGCGATGTTTTTCCCCCATTACTTTTTTTAAATGACAGCTTTTGTGCTTGTTTATAGTGTGACTAGCAGCGTCCCGCGGTTTCACCCGCATAAGTGTCGATCCCGTGGGAATATCGGGATAAAAAATTATCCTATTTCCTTCCCCGGGATGCAATCTATCTCTTTGCCAAATTTTATCAAAATCCGTTCAGTAGTTTAGGCGTGAATAGGTAACATACAGACAGACAGAGTTACTTTCGAATTTATAATATTACTATGGATATGATCTTAGGATGTCGCTTATTTTTTGATTGAAAAGTCCTCATTTTCAGCACTATTTCCTAACAAAAAGCTGGTTTTCAATTCACGTCGAATACTAAAATATCAGCTGGTAACACGTCAGTACATAATACTACCTCGGGGCAGCGTGTATCGGGAGCGGATTGTAATAAGTCGCCATAATTTATGTTACATGCAATTAAAGTAAGATTGTTGCCTGGTCCGGCGGCGGTAGCCCAGGAGTCGGACTTTTGTTTTTGATTGCTATTATTTAGTTTAATGTAGTATCGATGTTTTAATGATCTAGATTGAGGTGAGTGTTCGGTTTTTTTGCTGAAACTTTAAAATGAGTAATTTTCGACATTAAAAGGTACTTTTGCATTGAAAAGTAACTTTGAATGGTCTACAAAAAAAATATATTTGGACTTTTGCGCTGTGATGATTTTTTATGTAAACATGTCTATGACAAAAACAACAAGTGACTTGTTTTAGAAAGTCTAATTGCGTCACTATCAATACATTTAATTTAATATCAATAAAAATGTATAAACAAACTTTTAGTTTTAGACTATCAATATCTAATTCAATTTGTTTAACGCAGATTATAATACGCCATGATCACACCGAATAAATCCTTAACAACATCTAAGAAGCTAAAGAAACCCATTTAAAAAACCAACTGAACCCGTAAAAAAAAAAATACAACATCAACGTTAACTGTCTTTGTAAACCCGCTATAAATCCACTGTTCTACGCTTCGCGCTCCCGGCCTATAATTGCGGTTCTGTTACTAGGTTTCCTGTCACTAAATGAGATTAAATGCACCACAGAATGTTTCTCAATAGCATAAGAACATTTAATGAAGCCAGCTCGTTTTACGACCGCATTAAGGACTAAATACATTTGTACTGGATACTGCGCAATGCACCGGTATAGATGACTTGGACTTTATTGCTGAACAAATCTTTACGCACCTGTTTATCCTTGAGGAATTATAAGAGAAAGAAAGAAAGAAGGATAATTAAAAAAAAAAGAAACAACACTATAATCACACTAATATTATAAAGGCGAAAGTTTGTGAGTGTGTGTGTTTATATGTTTGTTCCTTCTTCACGCTCAAACGGCTGGACCAATTTTGATAAAATTTTGTATGGAGGTAGCTGACACCTTGGATTAACATATAGGCTACTTTTATCCCGATATTCCCACGGGATCGACTTTTACGCGGGTGATACCGCGTGGCGCAGCTCGTTGTGAAATAATCCCAAAATGCTGAGCTGAGCATTCTCTCTTCGAGTAGCATAGGTAATCATAATCAGCTCCCACTGCTGGGACACAGGCCTCCTCTCGGTGCTGCACCACGCGGCCCCAGTGCGGGTCACACGTCTTCGAATTTTTGGTTCTAGGATATGCCGGTTTCCTCACGATGTTTCCTTCACCGTTTTGAGTAGGCAGCGGGACTATGGGCATTATATATCTTTGAAATAGGACTGTGTTTTGCTTAAACATACTAGTACATATTAGTTCTGTAACGAATTGCAAGGCAACGGAAGCCTACAGCAAATGCAGGCGGAAGCACTGCCAAGTTTGTCGTAGACCACAGCTCGATACATGCTTCTGACTTTCTGACTCTTTGTCATCAAAAACACTCTCTTGTCTTAAGTTAGACTTGAGTACAATTTTATATGTTACTAAATAGCACTACTGTAACTTTACATTATATTATACTAGCTGCGCTCCGCGGTTTCACCCGGGTAAGTGTCGATCCCGTGGAAGTATCGGGATAAAAAGTATCTCATGTCCTTTACTGGGACTCAAAATATCTTTATACCAAATTTCATTTAAATCGGTTCAGCGGTTTAGGCGTGAAGAGGTAACAGACAGACACACTTTCGCATTTATAATAAGTACTAGCTGCGCCCCGCGGTTTCACCCGCGTAAGTGTCGATCCCGTGGGAATATCGGGATTAAAACTATCCTATGTCCTTCCCCGGGATGCAATCTATCTCTCTGCCAAATTTTATCGAAATCCGTTCAGTGGCTTAGGCGTGAAAATGTAACATACAACAGACAGAGTTACTTTCGAATTTATAATATTATTAGCATGGATTATTTTGGATTAGTATGGTTATGGATATTACTGGACGTTCAAAAACAATATCTTCTTCGTCTTTCAAAACAGCCATTTCGTACAAATCTAAACACTCCTTAATCCATATCAATATGATTATTATATGTAATGATTTTATTTATCGTACCAATTACTTCCTTGTTATGCAAATGTACATAAATGTCGGTGGGTAGTTGCATAAAATAATAAAGGTACTACAAATATGGTTTAATTACTAGTATGTTAAACTTATCTTCATCGGTTTGTTAGGTAATGGATACAGGATTGTTAAGTACCTATATTAATTACTAAATTAGTTTTGCAAAAATCTATTTACAGAGAACCATCATGGAGGAGAATTCTGTAAAAATCTCACCGTGAAAACTTAAGTGAAGTGTGCTTTCACTTGATGCTAGGGTTTGATAATATTGACAGCTCACTTTAAGCTCACTTCACCTAAGTTTTCACGATGAGAATTTTTACAGAATAGACCTGTGACCTGTGCGAGTCTCATCCAGGTCTTCCCCGCGATCTTCTCAAATGAATATTGGTTCTGAAATATTAAGTCCTAATCCTAACTTGTCTGTGTGGTGCCGGACTTAAAGAATAGCACCATCCCTTACTTCCCGTGGGTGTCGTAAAAGGCGACTAAGGGTCGTACGGAAAATTCTCTATGCATCCCACCACCATACCATACTGCGATCGCCAACCCGCCTGCCAAGCGTGGCGATTATGGCAAACCCCCCCCCCCCTTTTGGGGGAGGCCTATGTCCAGCAGTGGACGTCTTTCGGCTGAAATGAATCCTAACTACAAATTACCATCAAAATCGTACAGTAATAATCTAATTTCTTACTTCACTTTCTATTTGAGTACGGAGTACGGCAATGTATCTAAGTAAATAAGATAAATGCACGCTAAAACAGAACCAATTTAGTGTCCCTAATTACATGCAAATATATCCAAATAAAATTATCACACAACGCTATTGCATGATATTAGCAATTTAATCTAATTATGCCAAAGCTAAAATGTAAGCTCATGAAACAACAATCAGGTTTTGTTTCTGTCCTGCTCACTCTTAAACGGTGTTAATGAGTGCGAAAGAGAAGGGAGACGTGTTGTTGGATGTGTGCTTGCGCAGAAAACTGCTTACATAAATTGTTTAAGGCGTAAAACACAGCTACTGTATCGCGCGACACGCGATATGACGCGCGATTTTCCACTCGTCTTTATTTACACACATGTTTGTAGTGTGTCTACAAATGCTTGTGATTTGCTGCCTTACTTTTGTCCATAACTTTAACAGTTTCTACACGCAACTTGCAAGGTTGCATTCATAAATACATTACTTAAATAGGTTTTGAAAATTTTCTAAAAAGCTAAAATTTTTAATATTACGAAAATGAAAAAGGTTCGGTTTTCCTGCTTTATTTTATGTCCAGCATTGATGTTACATTTAGGAGTATCTACCGAAATTACAAAAACAGAAGAAAAAATAAAAAATTACGACAAAGAGAAGCTTGCAATAGTTTGCTTTCAAATCAATGTTCATATATTGCAGAGTCTAGGTGTGCATCATCAAACCTCACGAAAGACATCCGATACAACTTTCAACAGCGATCCTCAACACTTTAATAGTAATAAGTAATCTGTACAAGATTAGCGTCTTGTCGCGCGTATATCTGGCCGCGACAACCGGTAGCGCGAGCTGTGCCTACGCAGCCGCGCGCCTCTACCGCGCCGTGCCGCGCTCGAGTCGATCGCCGATTCTAATCAATATGCTAAGTGGCGATACGGCATCGCGTGCGACCGCGAAATACTCGCTCTTTGTTTAATTAACTACCCGATTAATGTTACATTACGCGGATATCTCATTGCTACAGTTATAAACTAGTCCCTTTTTCTGTAAGGATATCGTAAAAATGTAGATTGAGATTATTTATAAGATCTCTAGGGAGCTGTGAACTTGTTTGTTGACTTTTGAAATTGATTTACTTGATATGGATATCGATTTTGTTGTGATGAGTTAAGATAGTGTCTGATCCGTAACTGCACATGCAAATTAAAATAAATAAATACGAAGTACTTTTCGCGTCATACTTTTAGCTTTTTCTAGATGTAATCAATTTTGAACCAATTCAGGAGCGAGATAAATACCTAATTATTTTCTAGAAATGTGACTATATAAACATGCTCATTTATAATTAAACAATCGCACAAGCAGGCGCAAACACCATTCTTAAACCCAAACAACAAATATAAATCACAATTAAAAGTAAAAACAAATGAATATTTTACTTCATTAGCCACTCAAGATTAATGCTTAAAGAAAATAAAATGGTGCAATCAAGGATCCAAAATTTCAGTTTATTCTTTTTGACTGGCCAATATCAGAGAAGAACACTTATGAATGCAATTTTATTAATTAATTTCGAGATGCATTTATCTTCTTCGCATGATGCAAGCTTTTAATAAGGCCGAGCCTCCATTATAGGGATTGCGTTTGAGGGAAGTTGGGGTGATTCGGACAACGGGCTGAGTGGGCGATAATTCATCGCGCGGGAAATTAGGAGCGCTCTGTTTTTTTTGCAACACCTTTTCGTTGGCGGGCGCTGTGTTTGTCCGCGCGAGGTTTTAATTTTAGATTTTATGCGAATTAGCTTATGTTTGTGTTCGTGTTATTAGATTTATTGGTTCATATCGAATTGATTTTGCGTAGATAGATAAATGGTGCATACCTATCATATTTTTAGGTTAAAGTAACAAAAATACCTAACTACGTTTTTACTAGTTTAACAACCACTTAAATGTAACACTAAATTTCGAATTGAACATTATTATCGATTCTATATCCTAATAATGCTCACTTGACAACGTTTTTCACTTAAAAATGGTAGTACTTCGTTGACTAATGATAATCTTACCTAATAATAATGTTTGAAAACCGCAAAAATTATTAGAAATTTACTAAAATACTCAAACATCCCTGAAGAAACTAATTAACACAAACGGATTGAGTTCTAAATATAATATTGCCATAACAATAAACAGGCTCATCGATTTACACAATATTAGTATTTTAAAGCCGGTCCACACGGCCCGAGCCTCCCCTAATTTGAATAATAATCTCGCCATCAATCTGTTTGGTTTGCCTTGCTCCTTGATTATTAAAACAAGACCTCATTTAGATTATGCGTTCAACATTAAGTTAATTTTGTATCTTGTTTATTTCTAGTACCTACTGTATACAAATACTTCGCAAATAAAACTAGACAACTGTCAATCGGCCATTAATATTTTTCGGCGGTGTTCTTTCTACTTAAACATTACGGCGCTAGCCATTCGTAGGACACCGTATAACGCTCAGTTTGGAAAAACATTGAGTGTAGGTTTTGTCAAATGTTCAAAAAAAGGACTAATTCAAAAATCTATATATATAAAATGATAAACTGACTGATTGTTGATATATCAACGCACAGTCTAAACCGCTGCTCCTAGAGACATGAAATTTGGAGGGTGTGTTCTTTGTGAAGAGTAGGTATCCACTAAGAAAGGGTTTTTCGAAATTCCACCCCTAAGAGGGTGAAATTTCACGCGGACGAAGTCGCGGGCAGAAGCTAGTATTTTATATGGTATCATTATAATAAAACAATCGTAAAACAGAGCTCAAAAAAATATTTCGTTGTATAATTCTCAAAATGTTGAGCCTAAACTATCATATTTTATGTATGATGATAATAAAGGGAACTAAAGAAATACCTAAAAATTTTTTTTTAATGTTTTTTTTTTTCCTTGTCCCACTGCTGGGGAAAGGCCTCCCCCAAGTCCTTCCAGGAATTCTTTTTCCGCGCCACCTCAAACCAGCCCTCGCGGTACGCGTCAAGGTCATCTCGCCATCGCTTTCTGGGTCGACCTCGGCGGCGCCGTCCATCTTCAGGCACCCATTGTGTAGAAACTTTTGCCTAGCGGTCATCCTGCATGCGGCTGATGCATTGATATATTATAATTATCAATGGGCTGATGTGACCCGCCTAATCACACTTTTTAGGGTTCCGTTGCAAAATAGCAAAAAACGGAACCCTTATGGATTCGTCATGTCTGTCTGTCTGTCTGGCTGTTTGTCTGTCTGTCTGTCTGTCCGTCCGTATGTCACAGCCACTTTTTTCCGAAACTATAACAGCTACACTGTTGAAACTTGGTAAGTAGATGTATTCTGTGAACCGCATTAAGATTTTCACAAAAAAAATAGAAAAAAAAACAATAAATTATGGGGATTCCCCATACTTACAACTGAAACTCAACAATTTTTTTTTCATCAGACCCATACGTGTGGGGTATCTATGGATAGGTCTTCAAAAATGATATTGAGGTTTCTAATATATTTTTTTTCTAAACTGAATAGTTTGCGCGAGAGACACTTCCAAAGTGGTAAAATGTGTGTGTGTCCCCCTGTAACTTCTAAAATAAGAGAACGATAAAACTAAAAAAAAAATATATGATGTACATTATCATGTAAACTTCCACCGAAAATTGGTTTGAACGAGATCTAGTAAGTAGCTCGCCGGTGAAAATTTAAAACATATGATGGTACGGAACCCTCGCCTCGGTGCGCGAGTCCGACTCTCTCTTGCCCGGTTTTTTTTTAAATTTACTTAAATCTGTAAAATTACTTAATTACTACCTACTTACTATTCTTGGATTTGTATACTTAATGTCTGTAAGGATAAAAACCGTTTGGCAATCATTATTTGCAGTAATTACAGCTAGTTGAAGAATGAACGATATTTTAGTGCTGCCAGGTGCAGACAATTACTTGCCAGGATATTAGGAGTGCTAGCCTAGTATTTGTCTACAACTTTATACTAACAAACATACTGGTTTCGATTCAGTTAGACAGTACCAAAATACGAAAAAACCTTATCAGTAAGTTCTGTCTCCCATAGGGTCGTAGCATTATGCTGAGCGATAGCCGTTTTGCGTTGATGTGACGCATATTTTCCCCCAAAATGTTTGTTTTTATGTTTCTCTGCGTCATGTTTGCCGCAAAAAAAAAAATTTCTTTCTGTATTTTCTTTCTTTAAGTACACTACAGTGACAGAAAGGGCAAATTGGACTTACATCAAACCAATCAGTAGAAAAATAGATCTATCAAATTAGCAAGAACTAACATTCCAGCAAAAAACTAAAACAAAAAAAATGCTGAAAATTACGCATTCTTTTAACTCTATCTTTTTATTGCTTTACCTTTTACCAAAAGATAACAATATTCTTCGATTAGTTTACCAAAAAAACTGGCCAAGTGCGAGTAGAACTCACACACGAAGGGTTCTGTACCACCAGGCAAAAACGCCGAAAAAAACACGTTTGTTGAATGGCCCTTAAATGTTTATTTTATTCTGTTTTTTGTATTTGTTGTTATAGCGGCAACAGAAATACATCATCTGTGAAAATTTCAACTGTCTAGCTATCACGGTTCATGAAATACAGCCTGGTGACAGACAGACAGCAGTGGAGTCTTACTAATAGGGTCCCGTTTTTTCCCTTTGGGTTTGAAACCCTAAAAATACTAAAACTTCCACACAGTAGCTTTCTTTTCAACACGCTCCTGTCTCTTATCTGAACATTGTCAATACAATTCTTAATCCTTTATTGCATTCCTTAAATGTTGATAAAACAGTTGGTAGGCTTTAAATTATTGAAACAATTATGGACCCTGTAGGGCACCGCATATTAGGAGCGAGGAGGAAGAGCGCTTACATTTTCAGTGCAAATGTGAATGTTAATAGGTAAATGTAGAAAAAGACATCCCACTAACGCAATTTACTCAATAAACATTGTACCCCTGGAAGAGGTGTCTTGGATTGCCGACTGATTCCAAAAGATATATCGCACCTCCAATAAAATAGGGTTACAACTCGAAAAAGAAATTTTCAAGAAAATTTAAAATTATCATTATTATCTATTATTATCAGCCATTTCTGTCCCACTGCAGGGCAAAAGCCTCCCTTCCCTCCTTCCACTTATTCCTATCCAGTGCTGTCAAACGCCAATCCTTCTGGAAAGAGCTCGTCCCGCCACCTCATTCTGGGCCTGCCGCGCCGTCGTTTACTGCTGTTTGGGACCCATTGTGTGGTAACCCTAGCCCATAACTCAAAATTGAAAAACAGCGAATTTAAAACATATTTTTTTGTAAGCGTTTCAAGTATTAATAATTTTGATCACATTATAATAATAGGGTAAGAATAAAGACTGATCAACAATTCCGTCAGTTTATTTTCGCTTTTCTAAAAGTACAGGTTTTTCGAGTTGTTGCTGTATTTTATCGCAGGTGCGATATCAAATCAAATTACACAGACATTTAAAGTCAATCTAATCACCTTTTACAAAGCAAAAAGGCTTGTAAAAGTACAATACGACCGACGTAACTTGACGGGCCCGAACTTTGCGCAGAAGGCTGCGCAGTAAGATTTTTTAGGAACCAAATGGTGACATGAGGCGAGTGCGAGTGAGAGAACATGCGCGAAAGTTCTTAGTGCCTATGTTCAGGCCCGTCAAGTTACGTCGGTCGTATTTTGTAGTATAATTATGCAGTCTGTCGCCCTCACACAACTGTTATAAGTAACTCCAGGTAGCTGGTTACGATACGAGCGGGAGATAAACTGCCGATAGCTGATTTTACTCTTATGTTCACACGTCCAGATGTTTTGATGTGGTTCTTATGGCTTCTGTAGGTATAGGGGACTGTGAGTTTTAGTGGGTCTGTCTACACTAATATTTAGTGGGTCTGTCTACACTAATATTTAGTGGGTCTGTCTACACTAATATTATAAAGAGGTAAAGTTTGTATGTTTGTATGTAGGGGGTAATCTCTGGAACAACCCGTCGGATTTGAAAAAATCTTTTTGTATTTGATAGCCCAATTCTTGAGAAAGGCTATAGGCTATTTAACATCACGCTATGACCCTTAGGAGCCGAGCAAAAAGAAAAAAAGTCAGCAAGAACTCTAGGCAAAAACGAAGTAATAGCGCGGCGATGAGATGCGACGGGGTGGGCTGAAGCTAGTATCTGATAAAGATGGATCTATAGTGGTGATGGTGTACTATTCATTTGATTTCCTTTATAACTTAAACTAACAAATATTAGTTCCTCTCGACGTTAGTTCACGTCCCGTCTTGCCCCAGGTCTTTTAATTTTACTTCGAACATACACGCTTTTCAGCTTTTTGAGTCATTTAAATAAATTGTATCAAAACGGATTTAAATAATTCCCATGTCTAAAATAAGAAAGAACGGAAAACTTTATTTTTAAATTAAAAAATCTTCTCACAATTTTCAATTCATGCATCATTCAATGTTTCACAGAAACGGAGGAATGAGTCAATTCCATTGAAATAAAAAGTAATTTTCCATTTTTATTATAAACTCAATTTGTTAAAATAAACGCCTAGGTACTAACTAACCCGAAAGTTGTCCAAAGTATATAAAAACGTTAAAAAGGGTTGAAAGATAAAGTCAGCTAGAACTCGGACAATAGAGGCAATCACAAAAAAATTAAACCGTTTCACAGAAGAAAACTTCGTAATTTTGTATTGCAGATTACAATTTTTGAACACTGTGCAATTATTATAATTTAACATTTAAAACTACTTTTACTCGTACAAAGGATATTTTAAGATCCATTCATTAAAAAAAAAAATTGTTTATAATTAAATGCACACACATCTATGAAAACTTTTGAATTCCTGAAAATAATCAACCGTTCTATTCGTATAAATAAGTTTCGATCTGTTAATTTATTTTTACTTACTTCAGTGTTAAAACTTCTTAATAATCAAACAAGTGCGAGTCGGACTCGCACACGAAGGGTTCCGTACCACAAGGCAAAAACGCCGAAAAAAACAGGTTTGTTTTATGGGAGCCCCCCTTAAATATTTATTTTATTTTGTTTTTAGTATTTGTTGTTATAGCGGCAACCGTATCTGTGAAAATTTCAACTGTCTAGCTATCACGGTTCATGAGATACAGCCTGGTGACAGACAGACGGACGGACAGCGAAGTCTTAGCAATAGGGTTCCGTTTTTACCCTTTGGGTACGGAACCCTAAAAATCAAGAGATATTACAGCGATAAGTTCATTTGTATTTTTCTGTTTTTCCTTTTATACTGTTTCCATGATATTTATTTGATATAAAGCTATGCTTTATTCCCTTTACTTGCGTAGCTTCAGAAAGTATTTATTTATTGCATCAAGATGACTTTTATGCAATCACTACATCAATCTTCTACTTGGTACTCAGTTGCAGAAACAGAAGTTAGAGTCGGATTTAATTGAATTTGCTGTCCCTATCACCTATTCAAGATGAATACATAATGTATTCAATATCTATACCACATAAGAAATGTTTATCGTTTACAAGAGGATCTACATATCTGTAAATATTTTAAATTAAACTCGCTTCTCGTGTCTGCCCGTGCAACTGCGTTGTTTAAAAACGCAACGGATTTTGATTAGGTCACTATCATTTAGAGAAATCCTGAAGGTTATGTCAAACTCAAACTCAAAGCATTTATTTCAATTAAACCTTGTACAGGCACTTTTTAATTGTCAAAATTAAATAGTCTGTCAGTTAGTCAGAAAAGTTGAAGCTAGTTGCCCATTCCAATACGTAGATCTCTATGGAGAAGAACGGGCAAGAAACTCCATATGTGTCATCATCATCTGCCGACTAGCCTTTTCCCAACTATGTTGCGGTCGGCTTCCAGTCTAACCGGATGCAGCTGAATACCAGTATTTTACATGGAGCGACTGCTTATCTGACCTCCACAACGATACCCCTTAGTAAGACTGGTTATCAGATTTTCGGGCTTCTTAACGACTGTCAAAGATACACGAATGACAGCCAGGACCAACGGCTCAATGTGCTTTCCGAGACACGGAGGGGTCTTGCTTGGTATGTAAAGGTGGTCACCCATCTACGGACCAACCGCGGCAAGCGTAGCTTAACCTGATCGATCGAACCGTGCGGCTGTTATTTTTTAGCCACAAGCCCCTCCGGAAGACTATGTGTATAATACATTAATATCAAAAACATAATATAATAAAGAAATCTGGATGTTTCATGAAGATGTAAACACCGTGCGAAGAAAGGGCGCAAGTTATTCATAAATATAAATAAAACATCGGCCTCATTACTGAAAAATCTGAAGTTTTCCCATGAAAAGCTGAGAGATTGTTTCTTTTTCGTATATCTACGTTTATTTTTCTTATTGAATATCGACAATCCTCTATTGAAATGTGATAGTTTAATATGCGACTAAATACTGAGTGTAATGGAATACGTGCCTATGGTTACTGACTCGAATAAAGAAGCCATTTAATAAAGGCATATTGTATTTAATCGAACATTAAATAATTTCCTTTTTTGCTCCTAAAAATATTATTGAGCACTTTCATAACACCTCTTTTTGTGAACCTCAAATATTTCCTATTTTGGAGTCCTAAATAATACTAAATAGCCAAGTAACGCCGACAAACTTAGATGTAGCGCTCGCCGGTCGCTGCCGCGGCACCGTTCGCTTCGCTCGCTTGGCTCGCGCGCTTTTGGTCACAGTTCTAACCTTACCTAACCCATTCGGTCGCGGAGCCCTAGCTTAGTTAGATACTGCGACCAATTCGGCTTACGCGTAGTTGGTATTAACTTATCTATCCTATACCCTAATCAAGTAGGTAGCTAGTTCAGTAATTAGTTGTTTGTCATCGTGGATTCCCGCTTTGTATAGCCTAATTTAACTTGACTAAAAACAGGAAGCATTTGAGGCTAGATAGACAAAAACAAGGAGGTGAGGAGGCCGTATTTGCGGTTGGATACAGCGGTTTTTCAATTGTGTTTCGTTTAACAATGTTAGGGAAGTTATAGAATAGAATAGAATAGAAATACTCTTTATTATGTACACCAAATAAATTACAGACATAAAAATAGAAACTGTACATAGAATTAAAGTATTGCATAATGATATGAAATAGGCCCTCTGTTGTACAGTCACGAGCAAAAGTATGTATACACTTGGCTTTATTCAAAGGCGATTTTCTCCTTTATTTTTGAATGAAATTTTATATTATTAGGAACATAGTATTTTCGAACCCATAGGTATATGTAAAGTGTCGTATTTCAACGTTGCATTAGTTTATTTCGTGAAAAAATCGCAATTTAAAGTTGCCAAGTGTTGACATATTGGTGCTCGTGACTGTACCTACTCAAACATGCCTCCGAGTACACTTAACACTTCGATTCAAGAACAGTTTGGTAACTTTTTGACCCTAATGTGGAGCTTTTAGTGTACTTACCACATGTGACAGGAACAATTTAAACTAGGCTTTTTGGTGCAAGACGTTAACAATTAAGCACGTTAACAATTAACAATTCCTCTTTGCAAATAAAACGAAGATTATAATTTCAAATATCTTATTAATATAATATCTTATCTTTCTAATCTAAATATTCCTCAAGCTGAAAACATCATCTCAATTTTTATCCCCGATTAACCCAAGTTCACACTTGCGAACCGTACACCATCGAGTATAATATCGAGTATATAAATACTGCTTTCTTCATTCCCGAAGGTATTAACATACTTATTAATTGCTGCCTCCGGGGTACACTGGTAGCTTTATAATATTTCTCCAATGCTTTACGAGTCCGCGACTCCGCCCTATGCGTTGGACTTGCAGACATTAATGCGTTGCCATCGTCGTCAGACAAATGAGTATGCTGATTAAACTCGTGTGCACTATTCTTTATTTTCTTTTACGTTTTTGCTCGTGTATCGGCTACTTATTTTAGCTTCAAGATGGTTGGTGTAATGTTTATAGGTTGTGCTGATAATATCGAGCTTCAATTGTTTTTTTTTTAGGTTTGATTAAGCGTACAGTGGCAGTTGAAGTTCGAATTATTGACGTGCAAGTTTATGTTACAAATGCAATGAGGCTACATAATTATGATTAAATTAAGAAGAGGCTTCTGCCTTGCAGATGCAAACATTACAGGCTGAAATTATATTATTGGATCCTGAAGTACCTACCTCAATTTGCTATCCAAACATTTCCAGCTTCAATAAAACAACAACTCTAATGTATTCCTCTTTTGTTTCCAGGTAAAGTCGCATTCCACATCACCAGTAAGTTAACACATCAAACATTTTCGTACATTATCATAACACAAACAAACTATTTAACGAACGTTAGCACGCACACAGACGCGTCTTCAATCAGGGCAAGTCGCATTTCGAAAGCAAATTATCAACCTAGAAGGGGGCAAGGGGGGGAGGTATAATTAAAATCCGTTGATTAATATGTAAATGTAATAAGATTACCCTCCCCTGAATAATTTAAATGGAAGCCCGGGAGATGAGTTATATACGGCGGACTCTCATTATACCGTACTTGTATCGGCCACTATAATGTATGTTGCGTCCCGTTTGATAAATGCTGTCTGTAGATGCGGGTTTCGCTCGTGTGTCCGCAGCTTAGCTTCTGAGTGCATTGTTTTGAGGTCCACTCGGATGGCAAATGAAGAAAAGTGGAAGGTTTGCTTTTGGTAAACTGGTATCTACAAATGTAGGGTGGAAGTGATACGCATACTGTGATATCATAGACTCTTTTACCTAGTACCTATAGATAAGAATGTCGTGTCGTGTCTTGATAAACTCTTGACTTGATATTTTTAATTAGAATTTTTTTGAAACCATAGTCACCAAACGATTCGTAGTCTTCATAGTATGAACATTTACAGTCGAAATTGTTGATGATGATTTCTTCGACACAAATTAAGGTACTTTTCTTGTAGGTATAGGTAGGTTGGTAAACCAAACCAATACATTCCCAATACCAATAATCTAATAGAACCTGCAGTACATAATCAGTTTACCACCGACCTCGCACCGCCAAAATGGCCATGTTTCCGCCATCTTTATTAAGAACGCATGGCCACCCGCCTCCTGGCGTTGGTCAACAGCCAGCAAGGCGTTAAAGGCATCAGCTACACCACCCACCAGTTGTGATAGACCTCCCCACCCCCGCTGGAACCCAACTGTTTCTAGTCGCAGCGGGGCGGTGAGACGGCGTAGACCGGGCAGCGTACACTGGTCTTAGGTGCTTGGCTCACTTGTCTAATGGCTTTGATTAAACTGCCAGTTTATTTGACGGTACGATGCGTGCGTGCGACCACGTATGAATTTATGTTTAGACGACGACCGAATATGGAATTATGATCGAAGATTTAGGGCCGTGAGGAAGTATCGTGGGCAGTCGTGGGCGATGCTCTGAGTTTTGCGACGTTTTCGTTGACTTAGATCTTTGAAAACCAATTCAATAACCATTCTAAGCATAATGCTTAAATGGAAGGAAAATAACTAAGTTCCATATAGAAATAATTGCAATCAAAGCGCTTGTCTTGGTATTAGTAGCGCGAAGTAAAAAGAGATGAGGAAAGTTGGAACCTCAAAAGAGATACCTTCCTCAGTAACTTTGTTGTAACCCTTTAGCATTTTCTTACGTCGCACTTATGTAGGTAGTACTAGAATTATGAGTTGAGTTTAAATTTTCTTCGTCAGAAATTAGTAATAATTGTTGTGTGTGCATTTTCTATGCGATGGACATTTGAAATATTTACGGAAAAGTAACTTACATATTGTATCAAATATTTTAATCGAAATATAATATTTTTTTCCAAATTAGATTTAATTTCTATAAAGGTTTTTTAGGATTCGATTTTGAGCATTACTTTACAATACTGCCTCCCTGACTGACGAGCATTCGCCAGTAATGTAACATTAGATTCTATTTTGAGCATTTAGTTGATTCCACAATGTCAGACGAAGCGGTCGTTGTGCTGAGCGCGGCAATATTAATTCGACATTGGTATTTACGAAAAAAAAAACAGGAAACGTTCGGTTCTCTTCCCTCACCACTCTCTTCTCTTCTGTAATGCTCAAATCTGTAACATTACAGATTGCGCACTATAATGCTCGGTTCTCCTTCCTCACTGATGAACGTTACATTACAGGCGAATGCTACAAGTAAGGAAGCACTTTTAAACTAAACGGTACCTGGAAAACAAAATATTTTGCCTGTTCATGTGGTCCTGTTGTGTTTGAAACGCTAAAGACTACTTTTAAATATCTTTTGCTTCTGCCATCAACAGGCCTAATTCTACTATCTAAAGAGCCTAAGAATCAGCTTCGAGCAGTGTTTGAATTGAAAGAAGAAGATTATAGTCTTATTAACTATTATCAAGGCAAGTATATTCTGATTGTAGAAAAAACATTTTGGGAATTGGCTTTATTTGCAAATTTACCAACGTCTATCCTACTAATACATTGCTTGTGACAACAAATTCTAACATTGTTTTTCAAAAATAATAATAATTAAGGATGTAAATATTTTTTTTTTACTGTTGGCCAAAATCCTCCCCACATCAGAAGGCCAATTCTCGTAATTAAAAACGTTCAAAATCTAGTCTCAAACTCATCTCAGCGACAAATCGATGTCAAAAATGTATGAAAATTAGTGGTATTTTTGACAGATTGCAACTTTGACTGCGAACCTTCTTAAAAATACATATAATTATGTTGCATGAACCAATGGCCAGGATTTTTCATCCAGCAAATTTGAATTCCGTGTCATATTGAAATGTAAAAGCAATTCTAGCCTATCCTAATCTACCTCAAACTTTTAGAAATACTTACCTAAGCAATGTAGCTATTGTTGCCAATTCAGAGAGAGTAGAGGTTGTAGAGCTCAGGTTCATAGACCTCCAGTAGAACAACAAATTATATCAATAATCCTGTCTATGGCCGGCTAAACGTACTGGCTTAGGCATTTAGGTTACAAACCTGAACACTGAGTTCAAAGGTCTGCATGATATTGACTGCAGATAATTAAAAGTTTCATGGGAAATTATCCTTTAGTCGAATTTTTCATCAGTTTCATCGACTTTGCAATTAAGAAGGTATAGTTTTGGTTTTAAGCAAGATTCAAAACTACATTTTATCGTTTTTGTTAAAAATTGCATATTCGTAAAAATGAAAAATGGTGCTTACAGAGCTCGATATCTTCATGTGCTTCTATAAGTTTTCAGTAGTCATTCATTCAGCAAATAAAAGTGACAATTATTTGTCCTTACGAGCAAAAATCATGCAGCATCTACTTCAATTTCCACAAAATCAATCGCACATTCGCATCAACTCTTTGTTCAAACCCAACACAAAAACCTCACAATCTTCCAAGAAACATCGCACAACAAAATACAAAGCCATTATTATTGGTAGCCGACGCACGTCAACCAGTGTTCAACCGAGCCTTGCCTGGCCTCTCAATAATTAGGATAGTGCATCTCCGTTTACCGAATGAGAATAAACCCTACCCTTTGTGCTTGTGTGAAGACCCCCTGTGCCTATGTGTGTGCATGCATCTTGATTCTCCGTATTTATGTGTGCTGGCTGTGGGGGCATGTCGTCCTCGCATGCCACTCTACGATAGTAATGTCGTATATTTCGGTCGTGCGTACACTGGCCGTCTTATTATGTTTTAGCTGAATGGACAACGGAGTGACTTAAACATGAATTAGTTTTGTCAGTTTGGAACATAATGTGGGATGTTTAGACTTTCGACGATGTTCATATACTTCTGAGTTACACTGAAAAAGTTGTGAGCGACGGTTCTCGTCGGCCAATCAGAAAAGTACAACGAAATGCCAATAATATTAAAAACCGAATTCTAAATTCGTTTTAATTTTTGCCGGTCGAACATTTTGTAATCAGAAATCCTTTAGAGACTTCAATTTTTATTGAAATTGGCGTCTCGTTAATTAAAACCAAATCGAATTAATTACAGAGTGAAAATTATTCCACCCCTTTCCAGCGACCTTAAAAACGTAAGACACAGACCAGTAGGGTGAATGTACACAAAATCGGTACATACATATTGTTGGAAACACCGCATGCCATAAACTAATATTCGCTCGGACACTACTTGGAGTTATTGGACAATGTAAATGAACGCTATCTCCTATAATGCCTGCCTTATTTCCCCCTCAGCCAGGCCAGTGCCCGCAGCGACCCCTCCCGGGGGTGGCCCCCCACCCCGGCCGATGTCTCATCAGTAAGGATTGAACCCTTTAATGTATTCACCGTAACTTCGGGATGAGTCTTGTATTAGTGTTATAATGAGACGTGGCCCTAAGGAATTATGGCTATACTTGTGGATCTCTGGGGTCGGGATTAACCCCAACCTAGTTTCAATTTCTATATATGAGAGGTTTCGTGGGAAGGGGTCGATAATATCATATCTCAATGTTTTAAATCTGATAGCCGCATTGTTTTGATTTTAGTACAGACCTTTTTGGTTAACTATCTTACTTTTATGGTTATGTTTATTGAACTGATCTTAGCACTTGAAAGTAAGAAAAATGCAAGTCCTATACATTGCCTTGTTACCTTGGGCACTAAAATTACTTTTCTAACAGTTCAAATTATATTAAGAAACAAATCTTGAAGCACTTTAAAGAGTGCTCTCTGTTAAAAACTTCTTTGATTAGACTCCATTAAAGGAGTTAGAGTTCAAAATTGTGCTTTAATCATTCGCCAATAACCGAAACGGTTTCGTTAAAAATGTTATTTACTGAAGCTCCTTGAGTCGCCAACAGATCGATAATGCTGCCAATTAGCCGGTACCAATTTTCCAATAAAACTTCAAACTGTTTTCCATTCCATTATCTCTCACCACCCTTTATTGCTGGCGAAGTTAAGCTACGACTCCTCTTTCCACTCGGCTCCGAAATTATTACAATAATAATATTATTATATTAATAATTGTATTGATAAGGAGACGCTCGTAATAAGGGTAAACCGTCCCCTTTCTGCCAGCCATCCTCAATAGGAGAATTTATGTAACTAATGAAATAAGCGAAGTGGCGCGCCCCGCACCCCGCGACCCGCCCCAACCCGCTCCCATCCACCCTTCATTATCGGAAAGTTTGAAATATAATTTGAAATTATGCTCAATGTTATATTGAAGATAAGAGAAACACAAATTCCTTTAATTGGACTTGTTAAAGTGAGTCAAATTAAGTTAACACCGAGTTGATGGTATTACTTTTGAAGTTGGAAATTATGACGGACTGTCCGTAGGTTCTGCGGAATTCATGGGGTGATTAGCGGTGGAAAGAACAGTTATCGGTTCCTCGACCCGCGTGTTTTATTTAACGGCCCGCCGTTTATGGGAACTTATTGCATTGTATTATTAACTTCTAACCACGTTAAGTAGAGCGGAGAGGTACCGAGTCGTGTGTACTGAATCAGTACAATAGATTTTGGTGCAATCAATTTTAATTAATGAATTGCAATTATCGTTGATTATTCAACAAGTTTTTTTTAATCAATCTTATGAAATCACAAGCTTGCCTTCGAAGCAAGTTAAAATTTTCTCGAAATCCAAACAATATCAAAAACAAAATTAATTATTAATCATATTTGTAAGTTCATCCTTCAGGGCCGCACGTTAGGTCAACTATTGATTTTGGCGTACGCCCCGCACAGGCTCGCAACTTGAGACCATCACAATTAGTCCCCGGTCTCAATCTAATTATATTTCTGATTGGGCTGGTGGCGACGCATTGCTTCATGTGGTGATTTACATACACCATGTGCCTCTGTAACTACCTCTGACTGAGACGTAACAAGACACCATTGCCTTGGAGATGTTGGAATTAAATGATTTAGATTTATGCTGTCCGAATTACGGTTTTAATTGGATGATTTAGTAATGACATAAAAATTAGAATTGAATTACAAGATTTGTTCTGGCGAAATTATGCTCTATAAATGTGCCTTCTTTAGAAAATCTTCTTCTTTTCAAAGTTTTTTTTTTAATTTTTTGTCGTTTTTGTCCTGTTTTTATTATGACTATATTATTATTATCTTAAACCAAAGAAAAAACAAGATTAACAAACAAATTTTCCAAATTGATACATTCCTACATAATCAATCAAACTGTACGATATAAGAAAAATTAATTAGATGCAGATCGAGATCTAATTATTCGGATTCGGCTCGAGCTGGCACAGCACTATTCTGATTGTCGACAAGCGATTTCGGAAATTACTAAGGCGTCGACGCCGCCCCGCTCATTCCGACCGCCCTGTTCCTTGCGTTTCGGTTAGACGGTCAGTCACTGGTACCGTCACCCTATAAATTTTCATGGAGTTCGCAATAATGTTTTATGGTGTATGTATCATTGTTACAATGATATGTTTTGACGTATTGGTAATGTGGATTTATATTGATAGAGTGTTTCCATTGTTGTTTTAAAATATCCAGAAAATATTTTTTTGTCTTGATGTCACATTTTCCAAACAGATTTACTTACCTTTATCTTGTCAGTTTTTATTGGCACAATATTTTATAATAACTGTATTTAAATTTAATAAAATCCATGTACATCCAGTACCTCCTTCATCACAGAAAAATACATAAATCCATCTCCCACAGACATCAAAATTCACCAAATAAGGTAACTAACCTAATAGTCGGCAACGACTCCACGATGCTAACGTTTCTAGAACATGGTATATAATATCGACCAAAAATCCCCGCTTGGCATTAGCATAACAATTAAATTAATCAACCCACTCCACATTAAGATACGGAGCTAGTATTGTACTCGACTGAGTGTATTCTTGCACTCATACTATCTTCATATGAGGAAAGTCGGTATATGTAAATGTACCTATGAATTTGTTTTTAAGTTGTACCCATGAATCTGGATCTGGCACATGAAAACTTTTGAGTTTTTCGGCATTAAAATCGGTCTAAATAACAATGGCGCCGATTCTGTTGTTCACAAACTAAACTAAATTTAAGTTCAGGCATCTTTGTCTTTCTATTTCATTAAGACAAGGACAGAAGATAAATATAAGTTTAATCCTGTCAAATTAGTCAGCGCCTGGCGTAAATTGACGTATTTTTAGTAGCCAATTTTTTTAAAACTTGTCTATGGAGTATCTTAATTTGACAGGACTAAACTAATAGATATTTATGTTCTGTCCTTTTCTTAATGAAATAGAAAGAAAAAGATGCATGAACTTAAATTTAGTTTAGTATACAGAGATACAAATACTGTTCTTATTTTTATTTTCATCACACTAATATTGTAAAGGCGAAAGTTTGTGAGTGTGTGTGTGTTTATATGTTTGTTACTTCTTCACGCTCAAACGGCTGGACCAATTTTGATAAAATTTTGTATAGAGGTAGCTGACAACCTGGATTAACATATAGGCTACTTTTTATCCCAATATTCCCACGGGATCGACATCTACGCGGATAAAACCGCGTGGCGCAGCAGTAGTAGGTATCATAATAATATTCTGTCCTGTGATTCTTACACAAGATTCAATAAAGCATATTGTTTGTAATCTTAGATTATGCAAGAATAGATTAAATTAATGTTTGCAGACCAAGGATGTATGCTTATGTGTGCTAGATTTATTTCATGGGCGAATGATATTGTATGATAAATACTGCCATAGTCTGGTGGAATTGATTTAATTACTTCTATAATTATAATTAAGGTTTCTAGATTAAATCAAGTTTGTGTTTTGTTTTTACTGCGTAGGTTTTATGTTATTTCTCTTCTCGAAATTTAGATTTGTAGACCAATAGTTTTTTTTAAAGATTTATGTAGGTACTGCTTTATTTTTTTCTCTTTCACATTTTAAAGCTAGTACCGATACATACGTAAGGAGAAAAAGTAAACATTTCTCCCTTCTTAACTCGTTCTCATCAATAGCCTCGTTCACAAAATTAATTCATTCGCTGCGCATACATTCAGTACAAAGTATAGACGGCCAATAAACGCGGCGTGCCACCCGCCGCCCGGCGCGTTTCCTCGCGTCTCGCACGGCTCCCCGAAGACCGGCCCACCCCCACCCTGGCTGTACATCATCTCATTTGAATTTCTAACTAGGAAACCTCCATGCAATTATTGGATTAATGTAAATTACGCAGTCTACAGCTCTACGGTGCACTATCAGGGACAGGGTTTAATTAGAATCCGGTTAAGTCTAATAATTCTATACTGTTTCGCAAAGTCGCTCTTATGTTCACTAAAGAATGGTTGAATTTAGAAAAGTTCGGCCACGACGGCAATTAGAATAATTATTTTCGCAAGTAGACGACATTTGGGTCTGTCACCCTACATTACAGGGAAACTAGTCAATTTCAATGTGGAAATAATGTTAATTTATTTCTGTTTACTTGTTGTGGTTAGAAGGATTTGGAATACGGGAAACTTTATGTCAATGGCAGCTTATGATTATTCATTCAGTACCATTGCCCTACCAAAGAGATGGCCTGACTTTCATTTTATCGATGCGATGCGATGCCACTGACAAAGCAACAAAACTAACATCCATTTTGAATATCAACCCCTTTGACTCCCGTGAACTGGGCGATCTGTCTTACAAACCGCAGACTATTGCCCTCAACAAAACGCTACACATTTTTCTCCCAAACACCCAAACATTCAAAGACGGGTTCACCCAATTCCTAAACCCTCTGCGAACACTCGAATATATAACCTCAAAACATTTCCGCCGTGACCTCGAAAATGCACGTAGGTGAAAGCCCTCGGGAGTTTCACGTAGGGGAACAAAAAAACCCCTAACCCCCGCGTAAGGAGCGAGGGGGGCGACCCGCCCGTGAATGAACGAAGGAGGATTGCGTCCTTGGAGCAAAAAAGTCACGTGACCCCGTTCAACAGGTGGCGCCGTGAGTGTGTCCTTGCGCGCGGATTAGAAAAAAAAAAGTTGCGTTCGAATTCTTTGACGTTTCTTTTTTTTAAGAAGCCGGGCTTTTTGGCCTGTGGTTTTGAAGAGTCAGTTTTGTTTGTGAATGAGGCTATATGGTTTTGAGACCGGTCTACTTTTACATTGGCGAACAAGGTATAGAATAAAATGAAGGTAAGAATTATTGGTAAGAATTTGAGTAAAGAATAAATTGAAAATTAGATTTATAGAGAGACAAAAATAAGCCCTTTAAATAGAAACTGTCTCTTGTACATGATTCGTTGACTTAAGGTCATTCCTCTTGGTTTGTTTGGTATATAGCTTCATCGCGACCAATATTAGTTTGCCCTACGGATATTTGTTCTGAGACTGGCTCTCCTACTTTCATTTACATCACGTGATGACACCCATATAGAAAATAGACATAGGTACCTACTTAGATAAATCATTATTATTACCCATACAAAAGCTTTATTTTGTTTGAAACAGTTAAAGTACTTACTACAACCATAATGCAATACTTATAAACACCAAAAAGAAAATCTTTACTCTCAGTGATGCTCAAAGACCAAAAAGCATTCTATACAATGTAAAACATGATGGTTAAAAGAAACCCAGAGATTCACTAAATATTTTCCAGGCTAAATGAAACGTTTACAAAGCTAACGCTCAAAAAATACATCTAAAATATCCTCATAGCCATTGCAACGTGCCTGATCAAACAAAATTCCCATCCACTCGGCTATTTACCTTCAAAAATAACGCGTAAAATAACAGAACAATAAGTATGGACTATCGTGAACACTTTCAGAACAGACCAGTAAAACAAAGCAAAGTTCTGTGCAGCTAAAAAGTTTACTTCGAAACAAGTAGTAGGTGGCTCGGCTCCTTTATGAATGGCGGGCTCCCTCGGCCCCGCTTAACACAAATGTCACGGCGCCCCGACGAGCCGGAAAACTCTCTTTTCTTCCTGAATTACCGCACAAACGATACACGCTAAAACACTCCTTGCAACCCAAAGAATAGAACGCAAATCCCTTCACAAGTCCCGGGAAAATTTAAGGAATTTTCTACTTAACACAGTCGTTTGATTTTGAGACGTGTTTCAGTTAAACAAGGCTGGTTTTTCAATGGTGTAGTCGGGGTTGAAGGCATGAAATCTTGCGTCTCCCGCGGCAAATTGTTTCCTCGCTCCGCGTGTTTGTATTTTATTATACATTTTTATTTCTCGATAACATTAGCTTAACCGACTTTTCATTGCTCGCCTAGGGCTGTCTCGCGTTTTGTGTTGATGTCTTTTTATGGTTGCCACTGAATGTTTCAACTGAACTTTTTCTTGTTGCGTGTTTGGCTTACAGCTTACATTTTAAATGAGCTGTTGTAAGTAAATTAAAGTGACTTTGAACATGATATTCCTTGATAATGTTGTGTTTTTTTATGATATTTACCATATTTACTAATAATTGCTGGTATACAGCTGCTTCAGTATTTTATTGAAAGTTAATTTAGGGACTTACGTTTAGCTAGTTGGATGCTTGTTGAGTTTCTCTTCAAGGCTTAACAAGTTAGTGAGAAATAAATCTTTATCTTACCTTAATTATTAATCTCTCAAGCGACGATGGAGGACACAACTTACGTCCGCATCTCACCTATTAGATTTTAAATGTTTTCTGTGTAAAATTTCAAGGTAAAGATGGCAGTCGCTCCATGTATGATACTGGTATTTAATTGCATTTGGTTAGACTGGAAGCCGATCCCAACATGGTTAAGAAAAAGCTAGGCAAATGATGACTCAGAGATGTAGATCAGATGCTGTTGTCTTTTCATAAGTAAAAAAAACTTTTCGTATGTCTAAGGAAAATACATTATGATGAGAAAACATCTGAAAAGTCACTTTTCGCAATCATTTACAGTCAGTTTAAACAAAATCAAATCAACCAAATCCTTTTCATAGACCCTAATCAAGTGCAAAGAGCGCGTCACAGCCCTAAGAAAAGTTGAGGCGAGGTAGGAATGTCAAAAACGTCGGGGCGCGAACAAATATGTGCTTTGCCGACGGGCCGGCTGCCTGCACCGCGGCTTAAACGGAGCTTAACCGACGTTTACAAAGGCTCGCAGATTTTGTGTTAGTTTTACTTTTTGTTTAACATTTTTATGCGTTTTATGAGTGTTTTAGATGAATGGTTGGAGCTGAATCTTGGTTTCGGCCTTGTTTTTAACGGTTATGGGCTAAGTTCAATGATTTTGACAGGTTATGTGATTTATTTTTGTTTCATGATTACAAGATCAAGTGCTTAGGATCCTGTTCTTGATCACAAAAGTAGATTTTTTGTTGCATTTGAAACTACACCAACAAATATCTCGCTCGGTCCAAACATTTCACCATTAAGGAATATTCACAATATTTTTTTTTCAAAAACACCCTGATCATATAACAGATCCTTCCTAACCCCGATACACGAACGCTAAGCCCGACTGCCCGAGTTACGATACCATGGTTAACCGATCATGCCACCGGGCCGCTCGGCGAGACCCCTCAACGGCATCCTTTGCATTTCCCTCCGCACTTTACCGGATTTTTTTCCGTTTTATTTACTTGGGCGCGAACGTTAGACGCCTCGGGCGCCACTTACTACACTTGCCTTTATCCGGACGTCGGCGTCGGTTGTGGCCCGATGTTTCGGATGCTACGAAGTTTTGGACAAATTATGTGATTTGTAGCAGGACTGAAACTTTGTGAATTCTTTGCTCATGTGTGCGAAGTTATTGTTTCATTCTTTCGAGCTCGGATGTTTTGTTTGCGTGAAAAGACTGCTTCTTAGGATGTTCGTTTGTATCTGGATGTTGACTTTGGTCACAGGATGGCGTTTAGGAAACTCCAGATATTTGGCCAAATTCTGTCATTTGGAGCGCAAAAAAATTCTGGTGCAATGGATCCTTATCGGGGTTTTTATCAGGTTGTAATGTTTATGCTTATCCAGAGAATATTCTATTTGTGTTGCGATTTATCGAATACAACGAAGTTTCTGAATAAAAATCGGATTTGTATGATAGAAATTTAAAATAAAAAATCTATACAAACAATGTTGCTTTTGCAGATATATCTAACGTGTTATTTTCTTGTTTATCTAGATGTTATGCTGGTTGTGGAATTCAAAGGTTCCGACATCAAATCACCTGATTTGTTTTTAGACTGATGTCGTGCTTTTTTACTTCTGTTATAACTTTAATGTCTGGTTAACTCTTATGAATAGTTTCCTTTTAACATTGTCGGGGTTCTTAATGCTTTTGTCTTCATTGATGATTGTTGAACCATTAGCCTTAATTATACCGAGATTTGAACAGATTATGAGAATCAAATGCTTCAAAGTCTTTATTTGCAAACATTTGCAATCGCAATAACAATTGATGTTATTGATATTGAACATTCTTTGAATGAATACTTTGATTACGAAATTCAAAGTTGCAATGTGCAATCACCAATTCAGTTAAATGAACAGATTAAAATACATTTTGCTGAATTCTAGTATGTACCCAAACTGATTTTTCTTCTTTTATTCGTCTTTTATTCTCACTGTATTCTTTGTCAGAGTTCTGCATTATCTACCTATATTTAACGCTTGTCTGAAAAACTACACATTGCACTGAAATACTTTTGGTTTTGAAGTTTTTTGGAACTTCAGATACTACCTTATCATTTGTTTGTATGTATCTTGTTTTTATTTCAGTAATGTGGTTTCTTTGACAACTAAACCATGTGACTTATCATTTAATTTACTTATGAAAGTTTAATTTTACTTTAAATAAATTGGTGACAGTGGTAATATTAAATTACTCAACTGTTAATTTACAATTAGGGCGATATTAATACAGTATAGTAATGAATTGTATTATTAACTCCATGAATATGATATTATAATGGATTATCATGATATTAATCCCACAAGTGACTAATAGGCAATGTAGATAATTATGATTATTTCTCACACAGTTTGCAGTTACTTATGCACCTCGGGGCGTGATAATGACGTATTAGTAATTAACTACATTCTTAATGAATTATCTGCCGGGGACAGACGGATTGGTACTTTTGTGTGAATTTGATGAGTAGCAGGGTGGCAGGAACCTGTTACCATGAATTTAGTAAATTATTCTAGAGTGGAAAGTTTTCTTCGGTTATAAAAAAAAAAAGAAAAGGAATATCTACGCGGTCAAAATGTAGGTATTAACATTTTTTTTTAATAACCCATGAGAAATTGCAACGCTGGTTCAGTATCTTGTACTGAATTCGTGGTAACAGGTAGCACGTCGATGTCCCTTTCACCCTATATAGGGAATTCATAACGTATCTAAATAGCGGCAAATGAACGAAAAACATCTTCCTTCAGTGTAGGACACTAGGAAAAGCTTCACTAAAATTATACTGCAAAACAACATCAAAGATTTTGTACTGATTTAATTAAAAACTATCTTACTTCTAAAGTCATCCCTCCACATCTACACTATCAACACTGATCTCACGTAAACAAAAAAAAAAACAACAACACAAAGAGAAATCACAAATAAAACAATAGTTCAATCACAAGAGGCTGCAACGTAGGTTATCAGCCATTGTTATTAAGCCTTGCATGTCTCTAGCCTCTAGTCCAGTTTCTCATCCAAAATCGATAGCTACCCCCCAGGGGTGCACCCCCGGTTGTTATATCTAGAGACGGCCGCTCCTAATTCGTACTCCGTACGTACGTCGATCTTTCTCGTGTGTACTGTGGCAGGTGGAGTTTTGTTCCTACGTCCTATGCTTGCCTGGTACCTTGCGGTTTTGACGAGGAGTTTGATATGCATGTTTTGTTAAAAAAATTAACTTGTGTTGCTATCAAACTAATTTACTATCTAATTAAAGATTTTGTATTGAAATAATCTATATCTTTCTCCTTACTTACGTATCGAATATTGAAAATTACAACGTCTCTCTGTCTGTCTGTCCGTTTATCCAATGATGTGTATCTACATGTTTTATTTATTTATAGATATGATGTTTTCTGGCTACATTATACAACAATTTAGTTTATATTTTGACAAAACTTCTATTCTTCTCAATGTACTTGAAGTTTGATTGCATTATAATTTAGTTTATATATTGCTATCATGCCTGCCTGACAAGGACCACCAACGGTTTTTAGTTAACTTTGTAATTTGTAAATAATTACTTAGTCGTCTAGTCTAGACACAGAAACATGTTTTCTCTTCATTAGCAACCTACCTCTTATTTTGACTTCAATAACTCGATCCTTGGCTGAATGTACCACTTGGTGTCTACGGATTAAGGAAATGTCGAAAATATCCTAAATTTTTACTAAAGACGCTGTGTGTGATAGCGTTTTTATCCACATCCAGTTAAAATATGTGGTTGCCTTAAATATGCAAGTGACTAATGTCAATCAAAATCAGCTGTTTAACAGAACTGTACCAAACCCCATTTCTGGGGTGGGTAAGTTTCGTTTTTACTTTAACCCTTGTAACAGTTGAAATACAATGCATTTTTGTTAACTTTTAACATGGTAACGGTTTTAAGGAAATAAATAAGCGGGAGTATAATTTTTTGAAGATTGTGTTTGTATAGCGATTTTGATAAATAAAACTTTTATAAAAGGATTTTGTTAAATTACAATAATAAGTACCTAATTATTTATAGTTTATAGAAATAAAGTGTTGTGATTTATACCTACTTCATATAAAAATAAATACTTACGTTATTAATTTAGCTCCTACGAACATTAATTTTGGGTTAGACACTTTTTTATGACGTCAATGTATCATTATAATTATTACAAAGGCATGTTCTCCACAGCTTTATTATACTAAGCCGATTATTATAAGCTTTATAATTAACGATTATTAATCAATCAAAATTAATTATTCTGTCGTAACAAACTGCCTATAATGATATAAAGCCGAAGTGCGTCTAAAAAATTGATAATCCGTTGAAATTTAAAATCCCTTGTCCCGTAGCAACGGTTTGGCGAACGGCTACCGTCATTATCTAGCCGGGTAGCATTCTGAACTACATCGACCTCAAAAACTTATTACAATCCGCCCTACCCAGCTCATTATCTCTGGCCCATAGTCTCAATCGATACTACCTAACTACAAACACATACAAACTATTAACACACACAAACACAAAGTAAATGAAAGTCTACGCGTACCCGTAACCGGCGCGTCAACTTAAAACTTAATTATAATTAATTAATTCCAATTGGACGTTATCTCTTTCTAACACACTATATCTTGAATACATCCATCTCTGTCTGTCGCAAAGGCGAGGGTAGACGCGGTATTGTGTTTTCGAAGACCTTTTATCACGAGGCATTTCACGAAGTAGAGTAGTCGTTAGTTCGATTCCAATACGATTTTATTAGTCCTCAGTTTTTAATTGGCATCCTATTTTAATTATTTTTTTAAGTCTGCTACTTATTGGAGGTTGATTTTCATTAATATTTCGATGGGATGATTGAGAGCGGCCACTTAACAAAAGAGGGAATGAGTTAGTGGAAATGCTCTCATTAAAATTATGAAGTGATATAATTGCAGACGCGGGTGGTGTATGAAAGAAGTGTTTATGAAAAGTTGTTACAAAAGAGGGTTGGTTCTTATAATACGGGTTAAGTTGTTTGCGTAACTGTTTAGCAAAGTAAATTAAAAGTTGCACAATAAGTTTATCAGAAAAAATACAACGTAACTTGTTCTCCTCTAAAAAGGGACCCTCTCATTTGTATTATTATTCCAATAGAAAAAGCTAGGAAATAATACTTTGATAAAATATCTGATTTTACTACCATAAATTGCATAGAATTTCGTTCTCGGATATAAATCCCGAATCCCGATCCTTACATCATACATGAGATAATCAGTTTTAAGAATCAATTTTATGAATATCAAAGATCTTCTATTCATTTTCCTTGACATTATAATATAGGTCAAAAAACTACTTGGAAACGAAGCAAAACAACAACATAGATCTCACAAAAGGGGTATAAAAGCATTAAATCAAAACAAAATGGCCGTAGCGCCCTGAATGGCGTATAATTTAATTGTAATCATCACTACATCGGCCTGTGACGAGTATCAACGAGATGCGACTAGAAGGGACCACCCTCAACCCCTTCACGACGACTTCATCCCCCCCAAGAAGGGGTTTTAACACCCCCCTCATTACCATATTTCATTTACTCAACGAAATTATGCTAATTACTTATATTGCTTTGTGTAAAAAGGAAATTTATAAGGATTAAACTTACACCCCCCTCCGCCTCGAACCGGTTGGATCCAGACATAACTAGTTTGGGCGAGTTCGGCGGATGAATTATTTAGAAGATGATTCTTCGAATTAAAAAATCGGGCGGTCCGAAGGGCTCCCGAATTCGCGTTCGCTTGATTATAATCGTACGCAATTAAAATTCAAATTGGAGAATTTTTAATTTTGTTATTGATGACCCTCTTTCGCGGATGGATTGAATTGTGCGTTGTTGAAAACTTTTTTGAGCGAAGTTGAAAGCTATGCTTTATCGAGAGAAAATTGCTTGTTTATTTTATTTTCGTATTTAATACATGCTTAGTGAACGAGGTTTTAAAATTATCAGTAGATTCACTAATAGTGATTAATTAAACTTGGATATTATTTTGATCATGAAGTTTAACGGATCAGATAACCTTGCATTCCTTCATGAAAGATTCAGAAAAATAATTTGTGAATATTACCTACACAATACCTACTAACTTACCACCAATTGTAAGCAGTTTCCAATGAGATGTCATTGTCCCTTTACTTTGCCCTAAGGCCTCAGCATCTTAAGAAAAATTCAACTTCAAAATACAGAGTGACACAAAAAAACTGACTTTAAATTCACTCATTCATCAATATACAGGTACCGTTAGCACATCAAACACGCGAATGTGCAACTTACGAATTGAATTATAGTAATGAAATAGTCCGTTGCTTTGGGCTAGCGGGCGCCTCTGGCCGGTAGTTTCACAACTTATCCCGGCTAAGGCGAGTCCTTATTTAAATGTAAATTAGGTTCATTTCACGAAATTAATGTCGTGAACACCCCACCCCCGGCGAGCGGTGACCATCCTTCGCACACTTCTCAGTACAAGTCCTGTTAAACTTATTAAGTTTTATCATTGTGTCATGTTTAATGACTGTTTATGATCGCCGTTTTAATTTCTTCGTGTTTCTGTTCGTGATACTTTGTATTTAATATTTTTCATGGTGATTTGTACGTCGAAGTTTGATTAAGGTGCTCTCAAAAGGGGTTTTAATTTATTTTAATGTGTCTCATGCAGTGAATTGGATCGATTAATATTCGCGTATAACAGTAACTAAGTATTAGTTACTTGCAGTTTTAAGATAGTGAAGCGCTCCTGGATATAACCTCAACTTTTTTACTGAAACATGTTATGGCAGGTTTTCCACTAAGTTTTCTATTTTGGTATTGCTCTATCTATTCTGAAATGTACCAAAATACAGTCATGACTTCTTGTAACTACATTACTACACGAAAAGACCCACTAGGGCGGGCAATTAAAAACAAGCTCATGGCCAGCTAGGTCCGCTAAAGTACTTAGGTACTATTTCTCTAGGTAGGTAAGCTACTCACTTCGGCATGTGACATCATGTACTTTTTCCGGACCTATGTCGCTTATACTTTAAAACAGTTTTTTTCCATAAAGATCTACGTTTTCAAATGGCAACTAGCTTCAACTTTCTAACTGACCGGCTCTTTGTCAATTCAAAAGTGCCTTCAACGTTCTGACCAACTGACCGACTCTTTGTCAATTCAAAAGTCAAGCACTTTTGAATTGACAAAGAGTCGGTCAGTTAGACAAAGAGTCGGTCAGTCAGTTAAATGGTAGGTATAGGGCTGATTTTTCAATCGACCGATATTTTTTATTCATGGAATAAAATTGACGTCTGACAGTTTTTGTACGGAAGAACTGTCAAAAATTCAAAATTATTCCTTTCTACTACATTTTCTGTTTTTACCCGTGAGAACCTGTAATTGGCTTTATGTCTCATAAACGATTGTTATGCTTCTGTTATAGCTGTTGGTTCTCCTATAAATAAATAAATAAATAAATAAATAAATAAAGTTATTAGCCCTTAATTGAAAGAAATGCTTTGAGTTTGACATATTTTTAGTAAGATTTTTTCACACGTCTTTTTTCATTTAACACCCTTCAATCACACACTCAATCCCAACTATTTTCCCACCACTTCTAATTTCCATTCCGTTCAAAAACTATGATCACAGTCACACTACTCCGAGGGAGTAATGGCTGCTCTATGATTATATGGACAGACGAGTCATTACTCCTGTGTAAGTGTTGTTGCGAATTGCTAATGTTGTGCCTTCACAGTTTTACACACACAAATTAATCGTTACTTTAACTTCAATTACTGTTTTGGGGCTCTCATCTAATGGCTACATTATGAACGTGTGTGTTGCGAAGTTTAGGGAATTATATTGAATGTTCTTGTGTGATTATGTGAGTGGGCTGAGGAGTAGTATAGTAAAGAAGTTCTGTCATAAAAGTTGTTGAACTCAGATGGAAACTGAAAGAGATATATCGAAGAAAAGCATACGCTGCGTCAATCCCAAGTACATCGGGATACGAGCGCAAGGAATGTAAGAATATTTATGATTGTACTCCTTTAAAGAACATAGACAGTAGTGTATGGACTCGTGACGTTAAATAATTACAGCCGCACGGGTGATCGAAGGGTAAGCTACGCTTGCCGAGGCCGGTCCGTGGATGGGTGACCATCCATTAGATATCGAGCCTCGGAAAGCACGTTAATCATTGGTCCCGGCTGCCATTTGTAGATCTTTGACAGTCGTTACGGGTAGTGAGAAGCCCGAAAGTCTGGGGACTAGTCTTACTAAGGGGTATCGTATTACACAGTAATTGGGTTGTGCTGGTCAGATAGGCAGTCGCTCCATGTAAAATAGCTACGCAGGTGATGGGTCAGTGATGTAGATCAGATACTGTTGTCTTCTCCCTAGGGATAAATACTCCTCGGGAGAAGCTGCTGGGGTACGTGACCTTCCAAAAACTATTGAACCAAATAATAGACTAACAAAGGACTAACTATATGTATTCAGCCAAACATGTAACAATCATCTAATTAAGCATAGGTACGAGCAGCAGTAAACGTTGAGTCAAGCAAAGAATTAAAGGCCTGGTTACTGTTTCATAATACTAGCTTCTGCCCGCGACTTCGTCCGCGTGAAATTTCTTGCTCCCCCGACCTGCCCCATCGCATCGCATCGCCCTATTACTTCGGTTTCGCTTAGCGTTCTTTCTTACTTTTATTATTTTTGCTCGGCTCTTAAAAGTCCTAGCGTGATGTTAAATAGCCTAAAGCCTTCCTCAAGAATTGGGCTATCAATGCATGCAAGAATTTTTCAAATCCTACTGGTAGTTCCAGAGATTAGCGCGTTCAAACAAACAAACAAACTCTTCAGCTAAGTCTTTAACTATTTATTAATAGTATATATATAGATATATAGTAACTGTTTAACCTGCAACCCACTCAAACGTAATACTAAATCCTCTGAAGCAAAGTTCCAGCAGATTTATTTAGCGTCTCATTTAACTTTTTGCGTATAGAACAGAGGTGTTTACGTTGAGAAGCCGCGACCCTCAGTGGAAGCCGACACAAATAGAAGAGGTTTAACTTTTTGCATTGCCGACATTCCGTACGAAGTCGGTGCCTGTGAGTAGGTAGATGGGTACAGAAGGTCAGCTTCATAGCGACGAGGAAAACGCAGGCACACTGTAAAATGGATCACGTAGATCAGTGAGCAATGGCTGCCCAATGTTATCGGCCCCGACTTACGAGTTGAAGGTCGTGAGTTTGAACCCAGCCAGGCGGTTTACTTTGTACCTATAATTAATTTAATCACCACTCCTCTCAAAAACGGTGAAGGAAAACCTCGAGGGAAACCAGCATGTCCTAGAACCAAAAAAATTAAGACATGTGACATGTACCAACCCGCACTGGACCCGCGTGGTGGATTACAGCCCACTCCCTCTCGATGAGAGGAGCCCTGTGTCCCAGTAGTGGGAACATTATACATAACAGTTTGAGTATAGGGCTATTCACCAACTAATTCAGCGACCGTTTTCCTTTCTAATTATGTACTTTTTAGATGTCTAACTTACTGAATGCGATTACACGTGTATAACTGAGCCATTTAGAGCTGATTTTACAATGGTCAGATAATTTTATCTAGGGAATATCTTTTATCTGGGCTCTTCTCCGTAAAAAAATACTAATCGTAACCGTGCACCTAGCTTCTGACGTTTCGTAAGTAATGTAGGTTTATGTATATTTAAATATGTCAAACTGTCAGAAAATAAGAAATAGTCAGATAGCTTTTATTCTATGGATAAAAGTTATTTGACTATTGATAAAATCTGTCCTTAAAACTCCCCAAGTGTAATAAGTCCATCCCCTAAAGTTTGAGATCACCATTTGTATGCATCTACGTGTTTGTGCGCCCGCTTTCGCTCGTTGTATTGCCCCGACCACAGATATAGATATATCTAAATAACGCAAGAGCAACTACTTCGCGTGCCCAGCTTACGTACAAAAATCGTAAGCCACCACATTCGCGCTCAGTCCTGAGTACAGTGGCCTAAGTGTGAGTTTTTCCGACTCACGTTCAATCGAACGTGAGTCGAAAAAACTGAGCGAGCGCGTTAGAATTTTGTAGGGGAAATTAGGTTTCTCCTAGTGACCACCAGGTGGCGCTATAATTTTTTTCCTTATAAAATTCTATAACTTATAGCTCTATTACCTAATAAAACTCAGAAATTTGGGACAAAGAAGCTGCTTATTGTCGTATATGACAGATTGCTGTGAAGCAGAAAGAACAAAAAAAAATAAAAAAATAAAATTCTAACGCGCTAAGCGTGAGCGCTGGCGCCAGGCCCCGGGGTTGGGGCGAGACGGTTGCCACACGCGGCGGCGGCGTCTTTGAATTGCTTTTCCCATCACTAAATAGTGCTTGTGACGTCATAGTAGGTAGTCAAAAAATGGCACGCTCAGTTTTCACGCAGATCGTGATACTTGCGTTATCTAGCTCTATCGATATGTGTGGCCTCGACCTTCTGTATTATCTACTTATTCTGTGTCGGTGTTTTGAGCACTTTCGCACTCATTGCACTGTGATCAGTCTGTAGTCACAAGGGGATGGAGTGTTGAGTTCACTGTCACATTTGAACGGTCATTTTCATTATTCAGGAGTAAGTAGGTTTAGAAGTGAATTGATTTTGTTTTATTGGGTTATCTTTGTGCTCGATCGTGTCTTTTTGACTGAAGCACACATACATACATAAACACACGCCTTCTTCCTATAGGGAACGTCACCCGCCACTGAAATGTTTAAACAAAATAGGAAGACGGTAAGTTTGATCTAAAGGAATAACTCATGTATCTGAATGCATCGCTGTATGAAGTGTCCTCTGTAATAAATCTTCAGACATGCCCACCAGTTCTTCTAAACACATTGTTGATCGCAATACGCATCACCAACAATATTTTTATCAGATATTTCTGCAGACTACAAAAGTTCTCAGAGTATGAAAAGTGAAAAATAAATAAAAACTGTAGAAATTGTTATTACCGGGTAATAAATTAATCGCTTCAATGAATTCATAATAATATGAGGATGAGCCCTCATCCGGCTTTTTAACAAACACTACGGAATATTAATTAAAACACCTGCATTCTCTTAATAATATTATTATCTCGTAGTACTTTCTCCGAACTTGTTCAGTGAAATCTGCAAATGAGGTGTTTCGGTAAGCAGTTAGAAGTTTGTTTACACTTTAATGGTTAGTGTGAGGACGTAATAGGAAATAACTTTGTTCTGATAAATATAGGTACTGGGTGGCGGGACATTGATGCACATTTTGACCACGTAGGTAGGAAACAGCAGATTTTTTTTTGATAACCGACGAAAAATTTCAACGCAGGTGGTTCCAGAATCATGTACTTAATCCATGATAACAGGTTGTGCCTTGCCACCATGTATATAATGTAACAATCGAATGATGTTAATGTAATCTTGACTCTTAAGTAAGGAAAGCATGAAGCAAGTTCTAAATGGGTACACCTACCAAGTCGGTACATCTAATTTAACATGGACATGAACATCGCCATTTTAATATAGGGTAAATTAAAATACACTTCAATCAACTCACAAAGTAACTTCCGCAAAAAAAACTTAAATACAACAGCAAAGAAAACAGAAGACAATCTACAATCACAATCCAACATTACAAGGTAAAATAAAACAAAACACAAACTAGCACATTAATCGTGATATTACGATCGCGATCAGTTCGCGACGCGATATGAAAGGGTTAGGCTACCCCTGTGGCACATAATTACACCCACACACACACTTACACCCACAACACTACGATAAAACAACGCAACTACTTAGCATTTTCAAATTAAATACACTAATCACTTGTATAAACGCAGTGTGTACGGATAGGCTCGAAGGATCGATACTTTGTGTGTGTGAGTTAGTGATTATAATGAAGGGTAGAAGGGTGATATTAAGTGGCTCTATTCGTGTACCCCTCGCCGCTACTTGCTGTGTAGTCATGCTTTCGCCACTTTATACTTTGGTGGTGATAATTTTGAATTTTTAATGCTGTTTCTAGCTTGGCTATGGGTTTTTGTGTGGTTATTTCTATCGTCCATCATTGTAATTAAATGACAACAAAGAATATGTAAGATGTTTTGACCATGAAATATTCCGAGAATATAGTTTGAAATAGGGTCCCGTACTCCCGTCTCGTCAGTGTCGACATCATCAGTACCTAGACTTGTGTAGAACAAATATTATTCATACCTAATCGTAGCATATTTGGAATTGGAGCAACCAAACCAGAGCTCAATGTTCGCTAATATAAATACCTACATAATAGAACAATGACTCGTAAAAGCTCTTAGGAGCTCTAAAATATACAATTATTTTTCTAAAAATTTTAACCAACATTTCGCAAGCAACACTCAAAAACCCAACCGTAACACACTCGTATGTGTTCAACATAATGAACATCGATAATTTCGTACCGTCGAGCCCACTCGAAATTCAAAAAAAAAAGTCCTCCTACCCACCGATCGATTAATTAGCGTTATTACATGTACAACCATCCATCTGTCGTAATTAGCCGATCCCTTTCCCAGCGCAAAAATAATGACGCACCCCTAAAACACTTTCTTTTTTTTCATCATTTTTTAATCCAATTTGCTGAGGATTATGTACGTAATTATATTTTTCCAATTGCCCCGTTCGCTGGTGGAAATTCGTTCGCTTGATTGCGAAACGAAAAATCCGATGTTGATTAGGCTTTTTAAGCTGTGATTGTGTGGGTGTTAATGTGTGTGTTTGTGTGTGTGTCGTATGTGGAGTTACGTCACCATTTTATTCGTAAGCTTGAGGTAAATCCTTTGGGTTGAGGTACTTCCCGACTCATTATAAGTAAATGACTTCATAATAAGGAAATAGAGTTTATTTGTTTTGAAGAATACCTAACTGTCACTCAAATTCAAACAGTTGGTTAGTCATTAATCCATTGCCCAACTTCTGTATAAGAGCTAAAAATACTTATCTGAAACATGTCAATTTAACTAAGTCTCCTGAGTCATATTTAGACAGGATTTATTCTTTCTTCGTTCGTCCTGAAGTTTTGTCCCAGTCCTCCATAGCAGAGAGATTAAAAGTGAAGGTCTTCATAGAATGAGTCCACCAACCTTCTTTGTTTACATCTTAAAGGAAAAGTGTCTGCAAAGCTTACGTCAGAACTAAACAATTTCACCCCACGTGTGATAAAAATAGGTAATTATCCAACAATTCTAAGAAATTGTGACTAATGTTGTCATCTAGGTGACACAAGTGTTCATGTAACCGCAAGATTTATTTTTATACCTAATTAATTGTTTAAAGTATAGAATATTAACAGTTATAGTACTGACAATGTAAGAATAAATGCAAATATTATTAGTAATTACCTAATATACATAAAATATTAATTAAATAGCTACTTAAATAAATCAACATAACCCGCTTACTGCAACACATCTTTAAAAAAGTTACACGTGTTTTGTGTGAGCTCGTGATTGACTGAAACATATTTCATTTAAATATCTGTTATTCTGGTGGATCAAATTTAGAGACAAGATCGTAAATAAATAGTTTTTAAAGGAACTAGATCGTCGTTGCGACTTTAAGATCTCTTATGTGTAAACATCAATTTTATGAGAAAATCGATAAAAACCGTCCGAACTGAAAAAAATATAATGAAACCAACTACAACAAAAATATAGGTATCAGCCACATGATTTTCGTGCTTTTAACTTTGCCACTGTTAGTTGGAATGAAAAGTATTTTGTTGTAAAAAAAAACAAAACAATTTTAGTTGACACATAGCACCAACTTTTAATTAGCAAGCACATTGGAGATCTTGAATTTCGTAAATAAATTACGATTTAAACGTCGTATAGACATGAGAGTTGCATTCGATAGAGCTTCAAAATGTAGAATCGGCTAGCGTAAAAAAGTGATTTTGCCAAAAGTGACAATTAAGAGGTCTTAAAGTCGCAACGACGAGATACTGAATGAACTAAGTGTTATATTGTGCCTACAATAAACTATGCAAACACTCACACGTCCCCTTCTATACATTTAACCTGAGTACAGCAAAAAATAAAGACTGTTTTCCACGTGCTCACACCCACCCTCTCACCGCAGCTCGGTCTAGCCTAAGCTTTACCCCATAGAAGCCAATTTGCGGTAACTTTATTTGCACAATAACACACCGCTCTATTTTCTTCGCACCAATATAAACAGAAAACAGTTATTTCAAAGAACTTAATCGGTTTACCCTTAGAGCAAACATTTATGCACCAGTTTAATCGTTACTTAAACATTAATATGCAACTTAGTAGCTTGCCGATACAAATTCTTAATAAGCGAACATTCTTGGGTATAACCTGGCAAAATTGAGCCGTATTGATTAGTCCAGTAGTTGTACGGAGGCAGGGGGCATCTTAAACGGGTCGGGTTGGCCAGTTAATAGCAAGTTATTGTCATTAACGCCCCGGCAAGGAGCAATGGCTGGCACCTCCGAATTAATGGTAGTTTCCACTGTCCGAGGCGCAGAATAAATAATTAAGTTAGCAGCCGATTGTGGAGATACCTACTGTTTTAATTTGTTGATAGTTTTTTGAGTTGATTACTGGACAAATGTAATTCGAATTCAAAGTCCAAGTGATACCTTTTATCTGTCTGGCTTTTTTGTTTTTTATTAATGAATTAGAACATTCGTTAGAAGTACAAGTCGAAATTGTCATTGAAGTCCCTGTAGGCTTGCAATCGATTTAATCTTCGATCGTCTTTTCTTTTGATTAGTTTTAATTAAGTACCTACATCATAAGCTAAGCTAAGATCTTAGTTTTTTTTTAATCTTCTTTTGTCTAAAAGAAGATTTAAAAAAATACTAAGATCTTGTAAGTTCGTCACCCCTTCATCACCCTTTTCCGTCACGTTATTCCCGTGCGATATTGGAGCCGCACTATTATAGGACCCGCTCTGTCGTGGCGATCTCGCCCGCATACTTAGGACCATTAAGCATCCGACTAATGAGAGCCACTGCCCGTCTACACTCACACTTAATAAGGTGTGTCTGTATTGTTTGATGTCCCGATAGTCGTGTTAACTAAATAGTTTTGCGAAAGTGTGAAATTTTACGGCCATAGTGAGGGTGCGGTATCGATTCGTTTTCGGAAGTTTATCGATAGTGTAAACAGTAGATTGTTTTGACAAATCAGCCCATTACAATCTTTATCTACCCCAATAATTCAAGTTTCAATCTTACTTAACCCCTCTTATCCCTGACTTTAGAGTAATGCCCTCATTGGTTATCTTCAGAGTACTTTATCTCACCACGAAGATATCGAAATTGCTTTAATTCTCAAGATAAATCATAGTTAGGTAACCTTTGCAATTAGGAAAGACGCACTAAATGACAATAGAAGTGTAATCTTTAACATTTGTCATTCAAAGTTCGCGTGACCCATCACACGTCTGCCGTCTGACGCCAATTACTCATACCCATTGCGCTATCACTACTGCTTTGACAGTTCTCTTTAATACAATTGCAGCGAGGTAATGTTACAATTTAGTTTGTCGCGTTTGCGTGTATGCGAAAATAACGTAAGGATAACATTAGTGATGTTACCTTCCTGATAATAGTTTCAGGTAGGTGATATCACTAAGGGGCCCGTGGCTAAATAAAAACAGCCGCACAAGTTTTCTGTGTAATATTTTGAGGTAAAGATGGCAGTCGCTCCATGTAAAAAATTGGTATTCAGCTGCATCCGGTTAAACTGGAAGCCGACCCCAACATAGTTGGGAAAAAGCTAGGCAGATGATGATGACCTACCTGATGATAGTTTGCTATCTCGATTACCTACCTCATAATAAAAATATCAGCCTGTAACTGCCCACTGCAAGGTCTGCCTCTTCTTCTTGTCATCATTCTCATACCCTTATCCCAATTAATTTGGTTTCGGCGCAACATATCTTTTTCTTCCATACTTCTCTATTAGTCGTCATCTCGGTAGTCGCCCTCGTTCTAGCCATATCCACGTTCTTCTACGGACGTGAAGAAGTACCTAAGCATCACTCTAGGTCACTGCATATATCGATAACTTCTCAGAACTTATCGATATACGCACTGACCTACAGTTCATAAGGTACGATTTTTGATTATCGAAGTTCGTCACAAGGTTGACCATCACTCTTAGACAGAACCTCTGGGCTACCAAGACATATTGTTTGAATAAAGATAAGATGTGTTTTTTTTAAATCTTACTAATAAAGCCTATTAAAACGCAATTAACGATCACAATCGCCCACAGAACGTACAGACGAAAAAATATCACAAAAATAATACACTGCATTTTTACACACACATTCTCACACACACAAACAGTCTCCTTGAAATACTGCGTTAGTGTGGTACCCTAATTGCTTTTGTCATTAATAGTCGCGAATACTTCTTACTTGTGTATCGTACAATTAGTTATAATGATGTATAATTAGCTGGTTGTGTCGGTCTTTGTGGGTGTTTATGTGTGTATGTGAGTGAGGGTGTGTGTGTGTCTCTTTAAATGCTCGCGCGGGAATGTTGCCTACTTACGTTTGCGGGTTCGTCTGTAAGCTTTAATATAGTTACGTAATGTGGTGTAATATGCGGAATAAAGGTATTTGTTTCTATTTGTAGATGTGTTGGTATTTAATTATTTGGAGAGGGACCCATTTGGTATTTAGACTAGTATGATGTTGGATGATTTAAAACAACCCAGTTACTGGGTATCGTATTACCCAGTAACTGGGTTATGGAGGTCAGATAGGCAGTCGCTCCATGTAAAATACTGGTATTCAGCTGCATCCGGTTAGACTGGAAGCCGACCCCAACATAGTTGGGAAAAGGCTAGGCAGATGATGATGATGATGTTGCATGATTTATGGAGCTTCAGGCAGAAAAGTATTGTATCAAAAAGTTGCAATTATGCGTGTATTTAATTATTTTGTAAGAAAAAGTAAATATGTAGGTACCTAACTTTGACATTAATTTTTCCCTAGTTTTCCATTAAAAAAAATAGCAGGATCAATAGAATTCTTATTATCAAATCATTAAAATTACAACCCCATAACTGACCTCCTTACACATACTAAACCCTGTTACTTCGTTACGAAAATAAACTCGAACTACAAAACAACACACAAGTCTGCCTACCCTTTTCCTGCCTTCCAGTCTAACGAAATGCAGCTGAATACCAGTATTTTATATGGAGCGACTATCTGACCTCCACAACCCAGTTACTGGGTAACCCCTTGGTAAGACTGGTTGCTAGACTTGGGCTTCTGACTACTTGTAACGACTGTCAAAGATCTACGAATGCCAAACGGAACACTAACGTGCTTTCCGAGCCACGAAAGGGTCTCGATGGTCACCCATCCACATACCAACTACGACAAGCGTAGCTTAACCTTTCGATCGACCCGTGTGGCTGTTAGCCACGAGCCCCTCGAAACAACACAAGTTTTGGAAACAAAACAAGTCCGGTACACACCATTAATGCTTAAAGGCGCAAAGGCCATTGCACACTGAACGCGTCGCGAACAATGCGGCGATTAAATATGCAGTACCTCGGCGCGATCATAATCGAAACGTAATTAGCTGATAATGCATGCGTCGCGATCGAACACAAAACTTAGATATAGTGTCCTATAGGTTACAATGGAAGGTCGTGGTAATATTTATTGGGTAGGTCCTGCTACTATGCTGGACTAGATAATTATGCATACACACATCACGATAAATGTAAAACTGATTTACATCCGTCACCTCACACACCAGGTCCAGTTGAAAACCAGCGTCAGGCACTAGTTGTCTGGCATTTTTGCTGAACTGGGCCTTTTTGGCGCAGCCGTGAGACACACATTCCTGCTAATTTCATATATCGGAATTTGCACTTTTTTTTTTTTTTTTTAATATCTTTTTTTGTTTTTAACTGATGTATGTACGATTACGTAACTGTCTAACTATTTGGTGTATTGTGTGTCTTTTAGTCTGTGCTAAATAAATGTATTTTCTTTCTTTCTTTCTTTTCTTTCTTTCTATGTATTATAGGAGGTGTAAGAGTATGTGGAACGTGAATTAAACAACAGGCTCCAGTAACGACTGCCATATTTAATTATTGAATCCACTACCGCCACCAACATTATCAATGTACCCACTTATGAATATCATCACAGGAGGTATGAGGGACAGGGTGTAAAGTTCACTGATCCTCCATAGAAAAGGGAGGATCCTCCGACCAGACGGGTATCGTGTCTGGCGGGCAACTGCCCAATGATTCATGTCGGGCCGTTGTATCTATGCTAGTTGCGCGGTAAACTCTGCTTGTGAGATGCAGGATTTTGCGTGACGTCAGTATGATGCGTTGTTCGCATGTGGCGTTGTAGATACCGCTACAATACCATAGCGAGGCAAAGGCATCTTATTTTATACAAAATAGAAATGAACTGTCTAGTGGTCGCAAGCGCTGGTTCTGAGCATGAGGTCCTAGGTTCGATTCCCGGGTCGGGCAAAGTGTTATTGGGTTTTCCATCTGGAATTTCTCAAAAGCAGCCCGAAGTCTGGATTTGTGTCGGGGTGGTAGCAATATGCTCGCCCCCTATTACATGGGACTTAAACATAACAGGCGAAATTTTAAAAGTCTCTTTGTATTTTGCTAGGTCGCACCCTTCTTGCAATGGAATGACATTTTAATATTGATTGGGGTCCGTACACCCGTTAATAGCACATGAAATAAAAATTGGCAACGAATTAGTATTTGATTCGACTTTCACGTAACTATTATTTGATATGTGTTATGAATTTGTCATTGAAAATTGTAAATACATATATGTTTTTTTTTTTTTATAAGTTTTAAAATTATATTTCGTTTAGAATAAAACAGGGTAGCTAAGTTTATGAGTGTAAATTCTAAATCTCTCCAACATGTAATTTAAGATTTATCAAATGACACAACTCCATGTCCTTAAAAAAACTGGCCAAGTGCGAGTCGGACTCGTACACGAAGGGTTCCGTACCACAAGGCAAAAACGCCGAAAAAAACACGTTTGTTGTATGGGAGCCCCCCTTAAATATTTATTTTATTTTGTTTTTAGTATTTGTTTTTATAGCGCCAACAGAAATACATAATTTGTAAAAATTTCAACTGTCTAGCTACCGCGGTTCTTGAGATACAGCCTGGTGACAGACAGACAGACGGACGGACGGACGGACGGACGGACAGCGAAGTCTTAGTAATAGGGTTCCGTTTTTATCCTTTGGGTACGGAACCCTAAAAAAATCCAGTTGCTACATACATACAATTATTTACACCTTAGAGTCAATGAATCATTCAACTCACGCAGCCCACTGCTGGAATGGGCCTCTCCCAGACTACGACACAACACCCTTCTCCGCCTTCCGCATCCAGTTTGTCCCAACCACCTTTCTAAAGGTCGTCGGTCCATCTAGCTGCCATTCTTACAGGCAGTGACAGCATGACATTAAAAGGCAAAATAGTTAAGAAATACACCCACACATTGGATTGCATAGGTAAGCATAATAATCAGCCTATAGGTAATGTTCCCACTGCTGGGACACAGGCCTCTTTAGGCCATGGACACGAAGTCAGCGATTGCGGTTCCAAAGCCGCCCCGGTTTCAAAGCCAGCGGGCAGATTGCGCGGCGCTAGAACGTCGTATTAGTAGAAATTTGTGTCTTTTTTCGCGAACGAAATGTTTAAACAGCGACGACATCTTTTTGATACAACATTTTGAAACGTCAATCTTTAAAAAGCAAAAAAAAAATGCACAACAATACGTCAATGCAGACACGCAGGCAGGCACCGCTAGACAAATGCGCACCGCTCGTACGCCGCTCCCCGCGCCGCGCCGCCGCCTGCTGACTTCGTGTCCGCAGCCTAAGGTAAGAGAGAGTGGGCCATACCATAATCCACCACGCGGGCCCAGTGCGGGTGTCCCATGTCTTCGAATTTTTGGTTCTAGAATATTACCTACATTTCCATTTATAATACAATAATTAAGTCTAGCACTAATAAATCTTTCCTATCATCGTTTTCCCAATAGGTTCAACTTTCCCAATCCATTAGTTTCCCCACGATATTTCCTAATAGCTAATTACCTGACTATTGCAGCCAATATTAGTTTCGAATAACTAAGTATGTCTCGGACTTAGCGTAGGCAGCAGTAATTATGACTCAATTTAGATTGAATACTATCTTAATACCTTCGTATAGAAATTTGGCTCTTTATTTTCAATTTTGTTCTTATTTATCCATGATTTCCGCGTTTCTTATTTGTCGTAATACTATTCCTGACCTGTTATTGTGGAATTTATATATTTTATTACTCGTAAAATCTTTTTCTATTTACTACAATTAATTTTCACCCAGTTTTACGAGTATTTATTTACCACAGCAAAATATTGAAAACATTTTTTAAAACATCCTGTATAATGTCACCTTTGTTATTTCTCGACTTCAAAACGGGTGTACGTAATCGTCACCTCGTTAATCCCCATAAAACATTTGCATATTGCTATAAGTCACTCTCTTGAGACACAGACACGCATCTCATTACTATTATTGATGGATTTCTTAGTAAATCATTATAATACACGTATTTACTGGAAATAACCTCGACAATTTAATCACATCTTAACCGCATAAATGTTGGGACAAGTTTATTTTGTTGCGAAAATGATTGTGATAATGAATTTTATACCGTATGGTTTTATTTTTCTAAGATAGTTTGTTGTAATTAGCAGTATTCAGATCCATTATACGAGAAATAAAAAAAACACACTGTATATAAATAACCGGTTCTACTTTCATTATTCTAAACGATTGGATGAAAGAGAAATAAATAACAACTACTCGTCTACTTGACAGAATATGTCAAACTTATATTATGTTGTTTAAGAAAACATGTCTGTTTCAACTCCTGCGCACAAATTTTTTTTAAATAGAAAGTGAATGCCTCGATAATTATTATCGCAGAACTGAACCGTTTCATTATTTTTAATTGAGTTAAGATACGAACTTTGGATTAAGTCATAATTGTAGAGAAAAAAAAAAATGGTTGCCTGTAAAGTCGGTTTTACGGGCGAAGATTTTACGTGACAACGTCTTTTTCTCGGTAGAATATTTATTCCGGTGACTCATCGTAACGTTACCGAGCGTTACACTTTTTCATAAGTGACTCCCAGCCGCAACCTAATTTAAGACGTTGTCACGTCAACAAATATAATGTTATGTACCTTTTAACTACCCTATGTACTTACCGCAAGTCATAAATGTCAACACTTGAAAAGGGTTGAAGGCTCTATTTAGTGCCGATGTTGATACCCTATTAATACGTTATCGCCTTAGGAGTTGAGAATTTTTTAAAGAAATATCTATAATACATATAATATAAAATAGTAAAGAAGGCAAAACTGAACATTGAATATTGAAAAAAAAAAAACTGCCCAAGTGCGAGTCGGACTCGCCCACAAAAGATTCCGTACCACAAGGCAAACACACCAAAAAACTTTTGTGCTACCCTCAATTATTTATTTTGTTTTTAGTACTCATTTGTTGTTATAGCGGCAACAGAAATACATAATTTGTGAAATTTTCAACTGTCTAGCTATCGCAGTTCTTGAGATACAGCCTGATGACAGACAGACGGACGGACAGACAGCGAAGTCTTAGTAATAGGGTCCCGTTTTTACCCTTTGGGTACGGAACCCTAAAAAGTAATTGCTACGAAAATATAGTTTTCAGAAATGTTGTCCGTTAGTCTGGATGTATGTTCCGGATTGGCGCCGAAAGTCTGACAACCACTCTTGCCAAAGCGTAACGTGTTACCCAGTAACTGGGTTGTGGAGGTCAGATAGGCAGTCGCTCCAGGTAAAATACTGGTATTCAGCTGTATCCTGTATCCAACATAGTTGGGAAAAGGCTAGGCAGCTGATGTGTCTTACCAAGACAGCTACCATACCCATTGCTAAATTTCATGTGTCTCAGTTTAACACCACAATATGAACGTTCTCCAAACCAGGTTACCGAAAACAAACTACCAAGACGCCAGACTGCGTAAGACATTAACCAGTAATTGAAACCTTTAAACAAATTATACAGGTAACATGTATAAGTTACCGTGTATAAACGCATTATACAATCAGGTACGCATTCAAGCGATTATCATAACTTAACCCAGATTAGTATTCAAACACCTACCGCACGTTTGCAAGGAAAACATAATTATCAATAATTATTGAAATTATACAACGTTGTAATTTATATTTAATTATATAAAATAGTTCCGTCTATATAAAGTATGTGCAGTGGAAGTCCTTGCCGTAATTTTCCCGATAGCTGTTAATTGTTACGAAACTACGCTTCAAATCATTAGTGAATAGGTTAGTTCTTGGCTAAGTTGCACCATTGTCAACTGTATCATTACCTACTTAACATCAGCGGTGCCATTCTGTAAAAAGATCACCGTGATAACTTAGGTGAAGTGAGCTTAAAGTGAGCTGTCATTCCACCAGATGCCAGTGATTGACACTATTGACAGTTCACTTTGAGCTCACTTCACCTAAGTTTTCACGGTTAAATTTTTACAGAATAGCATTACTGGTTAGCTAATACTACGACTAGAATCCTACTTCCTAGTAATATTACAAACGCGAAAGGGATGGATGTTTGTTAGTTTTTCACGCAAAAACTACTGAACGGATTTGGATGAAATTTGGCACACATAGTTTACAACCATGATTAACACTTAGGATACTTTTTATCTTGATATTCCCACGGGACCGAGACTTATGCGGATGAAACCGCGGGGCGCAGCTAGTCTAACGGGAGCAGAGAAAAGATTGTTCAAACTCAACCCTTGTGGGGGTCAAACGGGGTTGAAGACATTGAAGTTCGCTCGCAAACGAAGTCATTAGCAATAACCAGTAATCAATAATTATTGAAATTAAACAACATTGTAATGTATAATAAATTATAATCAACATTCTGTTATTCGAAATCAATATGTAATTTATTTAATACCCGACCTTGGGTCGACTATTAATTATATTTAACAATTCACGATTATGGCATTCAAATTGCAAATTATGTGTTTTTTTTAAACGTTCTGCAATTATACGTCTAATTATGGAAGTGTGCTAATTAGTTATATAATTAGTATGTGGGAAGTTGTTTGTAATTAAACTTTTTGAATCTCGACACATAGATGTTTATAAGATGCAATTATCGTTAATGATTTGTAAAAATGTAAAAAATAATTTCTGTCTTCATTTGGTAATGAAATTATTCGCATGCACTTGGAATCCTTTGAGAAGGTTTTGGGCGAAACGACCCATAAAATCATGACATCATGAAGCTAGGAAGAGTATTTACAACTCCATCTTTCGTTTGGTTCTATTTAAACGATCCTCACAACGAGCTGTGATGGTGCCACTTGCCATACTTGCCATACAATTTTTCGTCCTTGTGTGTATTAATATATCGATGTAGGTATCTTAAAATTCCATAATTTATTTAATAGATAGGTAGGTACGTCATCCGTCAAATAGTGTGTTATTGTGACATTTTAAATATATTAAAGTAATCAAATCTTTCAACTTTAAAACATAATTTAATTAGCGCCAATGATTTGATTAATCCGATTCTGTATATTTTTATTACAAATTAGGAAAATGTTAATTATTAAATTATGATAAAACTTTTGAACTATGTGAACACCTAACGAAAATCATTGAATGTCCTGCGTTATAAGTAGGTACAGTCACTAAAAAGAGATAAGTAACCAGGGTCGTCGGATATAGTTGAACTTTAGTGAGAAACCGATGGATGTTTTGAAATAAATTTAATTTGATAAATGAACCGTTTGTTTTCTATTAATTTCATTCGAAAACATCCATCGGTTTCTTACTAAACTTCAACTATATCCGACGACCCTTATTTCCTTTGGTGACCGTACTTATAATTGTTTTTGGTAAATAATAATTAAATTCTAGGTAGCTCTTACAGGATACCTTCACCTAGTATTTTATCTATCAAATTCTTTAGTCTCCCAAAAAACTACAAACTAAAAAAAAGTAATTTAAAAAAATTAAACCGTCTTCAAAAAGAAATTAACTCAAAATTATGAAATAACTTTAATTTCGGAAGTCGGTGTCTTGGGATCTGTATTTTAGTTATAGTTTTTTGCCACCGACTTCCGAAATTAAGTAAAGTTATTTCATAATTTTGCGTTAATTTCTTTTTGAAGTCGGTTTAATTTTTTTAAATTACTTTTTATTTCGTAATTTTTAGTTGTTGCACTAGAATTTGACCAAGGATTTGAGATGTTTTCCCTTTGACAAGACACCCGTAGCTCGTATCAATAAGCCAGGCCTTCACACTTACACGTATTAGTCCATATCTTGAAAATTACTGAATCGATTTTGATGAAACTTGCACTGTTCCCTAAGTTGAAGTAAATGTAAGCCAATATAAAAAAATGGTCACGATCCGATTAATAGTTGCGGAGAAATGCGTGGACAAACATACATAGATTGCCTAATGCCCTAATAGATTGTCATAATGTGAATATAATGCAATTCCAATAATATTACATACATACGTGTCGAATTTTGAAGTCGGTAAAAAAAGAAATGGGCAACACCTTCTCACAAAAGATTCGCAAATCACATGACATAAGAGTATCAATACATCAAACCTACTTATCAACAATTATACCATATCCAGCCACCATTTAAAACTCCGCGATCACATTCTATAACACCAGCGTGTTTGTGCGTATAATGTTTAACACGCATTTTAATTATGCTTATTAACAATTAAAGGCAATACGCGAATGTAGGTCAAGTCGGTTAAAAGGAATAAATCAAGCACCCGGCATGATCTCATGCATCACCATGGAGATTTTATGTGTACCTTACAAAGTTGATAATAAGGTTGATTTTTGTTTATTCATGGTTCAAGTTAGGTTAGCGTAAGATTTAAGGCCACTGGTATCATTACATTTTATATTTGAGATCATTAAATCAGTACATTGTGAGAATACGTGATTGATATAAGTAGGCGTTATTGATATCCTTATGTGGATTTGCTTAGTTAACAGACTATTAGATCGATAGACGTTTGTAAGTGGAGATGTGAGCTAGATTTTAATGAGGGTCTGTCTACGAGCTTTACTGAGAAATGGATCAAAATGGAACGAAAGGATTATGCCGTAACACTATCGTTGCAAATAAACGGAGGACCTCGGCAGTTCGTCGAACTCTATGTGAAACATGACGTTGTACAGCGTGTTACAAGATCCAATATGACATTGTACAGGTTATATTAAAATAAATATAACACTATCCTGTGTAGTGTCATATCTATTATGTGTGCTTGGCAAAAAGATCAAATATTATTTTAATTGGTATATAAACTCATAAACCTGAATAACTTCCAGTACTTATCAAGGCAACAAAAAAATGAGTAAGCTACAGAACAGATAACTACTAAGGATAGTTTCGGCTCTGTAAATTAGTTTAAAACCTCTGACGCGAAAAAAGCTTTTTTGGGCGCGAAACTTTGCTTGCGATGCAAGTCAGTAATAGTGTTTTATAACTACGTGAGTAAGTAAGTAGGTTCAGCAACGAATAGGTAGTATTATCATCAGTTTTTCGAATTAAAATCTATCAAATTAGACACCTACTAAAGTATTAATAGAACATAAAAATACATAATTAAACATTTGATATAAATAACTTCAAATTAAAATAAATACGTAAAACTACCTTAGTGCCCTCTTTTACATGGGACTTAAACATAACTGTCGAAATGTGGGTGTACCTACTTAAGGCGGAACTAGTCGCGAGCTCGAACTTCCTGGTGGTTATGGCCAAAAAGTACGCTGTCTAACCTAGCTTTGTATCCGACAGAGATAGTATAAGTGATGAGCAGTTAGACGCTAGTCTATACGTATGCACGTCTAGTTCTCACGCACAGAAACACTGTTCCGAACTGAAAGTTCATGCGTTGCAGCGTCATGTTCGTGAACGGGCGCCATCGGTTGAGACTGGTCATCTCTTAACTGCCAAGGCTTATTTTTAATCTTATGTCTTGAATTGTTTCTTCATTTCTGTCTTTTTTACATTGTTCTCACATATAGAAGCAACAAGAATAATGTACCCAGGATTTTGTAATATCTTGATTTAAAAGAGTGTCCATGGAGTTTCTTGCCCGTTCTTCTCCATAGAGATCTACGCTTTGGAATGGGAAACTAGCTTCAACTTTCTGACTAACTGACAGACTATTTAATTTTGACAATTCAAAAGTGCCTGTACAAGGTTTAATTGAAATAAATGATTTGAGTTTGAGTTTGAAAGGCGCGTAAAAAAAATCTAAAAGTGCTTTATAAAATCCAGTTTTATGAAAAAACCATTGCATAAATCAATTACAAATAAAGTTTATTGAACTTTTCGACAACTAAGCTTTGTCAGAACTTTGTTTTGAAGATTTTACAGTTCTTTTATTACTTATTTACACCCAAAGTTACGTTAAAAATAGCAAGAAAAACAAATCTTTGTTGGCTCTATAACTTTTTAATGGCTTCTTGTTCTGTTTCCGTACAGACAAAATTAATAATAAGCCAAAACGATTTCATGTTTAGCTTTGGATGCACAATGTCAAACAGTGGAGTAATACTCTCCCGAAATTTGTATGGAAAAAATATCGACTAGTGGCACCTTAAGGCACACTTCTGTGCAATCCTTCAGGGATACAATAAGGCGTGATATTAGGATATGTTGGAATGAACTTATTGCAACACATAATGCAAGGATATGATTTATAATAGGTTTAATTTTCATTAGCTTATTATAATTTATGGAAATATTTTACACCTGGTAAAAACCCTTGACGTGTTAACAATTAAATTGAATGGAAACGTGACTAATTTTATAAATGTAATGTTCTTACGGAACAAAAGGTATAAGTGGGTATAATTAGGTTCACTTCAAATAAAACAGATTTATTTTAGGTAAGGTAAATGACAATAATATTGCAACTGTTTTTTAGGACATATCAGTTGATAAACGACTTTAAAACTAAGCAAAGTGTTTTTGGATTTTTCCGTAAGGAATTTATCAGTAGTAGCTCGTAGTCTGGATTTGATTACCTACTTACTGTTTACGGACATTTACACTCATTTTTTAGGCTCGCCGCTATTACAATGACTAAATGTGGGTATAAGTACAGACGCCAGCACATCAAGCTACTACAATCTGTCAAATTTAACTTTAATACTGAAGCATAAGGTTCAAAGTTGATTGGGAAAATTTGACAGTTTCAGGTAGCTTGATGTGCTGGCGATGGCGTCTGTACTATCACTTCTGCATAGGTTACTCTTCGGGGGTTACAGGCGTGTTTTTATGTTGTTGTGTGATAATGATAAGACTTCAAAATAAACGAACTAATGATTTCAAAAGTAAGTAATATATATGTCAATGAAACGAACACTAAATTGTTACTTGCTGTTGTTGACGATAATTATCGTCAAAGTCGCGGGAATCACCTGGATCAGAGGCGCACGGACCCCTGGGAGAAGAAAGGGGAGGCCTATACCCAGCAGTGGGTGATTCCGGGCTGAAATGATGATGATGAAATTCTTATCATCGCGCAAAACATACCACAGACTAAAAACTATCACACATTTGAGTAGAAAGTTCCAAATACTTAAACTACACTGTGGCATACCGGATTGCTAAACGAAATAAGATCTTATATAATTAATAGTTCCGATCAATAAATTTTCCATAATAAATCCATAACCGGAGCCCGGACATGTGCAATTTATGCTATGTTAATACTAGAATACCGCTTACTAGCCTGAATTATTTATTAAGTACCTAAGGCCGAAGGACCGCGCTGTCGGTTTTGCGACGAAATTATTGATAGCCTCATCTATTCTCTTCAAGTTTCGTACAACTGTTGGATGTCCTAATAATACCTTCGCATAGATATATTGAGAGCAGTGGGGGCCCATCGGTATCGGCTGTGACTTACGAGTTGTAGTTGATGTAGATTTAACCCAGACAGGCGCTTTACTTCGTGTTATATATAATATATTTCATCAGCATTGTGAGGAAACCGGCATGTCCTAGAACCAGAAATTCAAAGACATGTGACATCTACCAACCTCCATTGGGTCCGCGTCGTGGCCCGAGAGAGGTGGCCGCTGTCCCAGCTGTGGAAAGATTCAATTCTGAATCTAAGCTATCCAGGGACCTACTCGAACACACACAATTTTTTAATCAAAATCGGCCCAGACGACGCCTTACTTTAAAAAGTTTGATACAGACTTGCTTGACACATTGCAGAACTTTAAAACAGGTATTGTGTTAGGAAATAACTTGTGACATGTTTTATTGTTCAATCCGCATTGATTAATGTAACTCTGTCAGAAATTAAATAAGTATATTAACTGGATTATCTGCGCTATAGCTTTTGGCCAAAACATGATAACAAAAATGGAGAAACAAGTAATTAGCCTGTTTTATACTCCCGCTATGTTTAATCACAATCACTTTGCTAAAGGTCAAAATATGCAAATCGTACTTAATTTCTTAAGTTGATAATTTAATAGCACTTAAGCGTGTATTTTGAATATTTTCTAAACAATTAATTCGTCTACATCGGCCCTAATTAGAGTGATAGTCAATAAAAATAAAAACTGTTCCATAAGTAATTATAGCATGTACAAACTACGGGACGAAAAATTGTAAACAAACAAAATAATATGACACCCACACGAAATATTATGCGGTGATTATATGGCGCTAAACTACAATCATCGTTTCAATAGAAAAAATACAAAGTCAGTACCTAACTACTGCCTAACTAACCTACTTTTCATAACAATTCGTAATTATAAAGCACACGATAAGTTTTTAATAAACGTTTTGAAAAAAAAAAATCTTTAATTGGTGAAATCGACTAAAATAACATGTTAACAATCAATTTTAACTAACTATTATGTTGAAAACTAATCGGACGGCTATAAAGAACTCGATAAAATTACAAAAGAAATCTATAAAATGATTAAAATTTCTAATCGTGCCAATTAGGTGAATTTATGGTTTCACTTATAACAACCGCGTTTTATATTAAAAATAAAACAATATTAACACAATTATCACTGTATTCATGCGTAGATGTAGATATTTTAAATGTTATACACTTTAACTATTTTTGAGCAAATAAATCCAACTAGTAGCTTAACTTTCAGCAACATTTAAAGTATTTAAAAACAAAACCTTTTTAAAAGTAAATTAAATGAACGGGACAAAACTTATTTAAATCAGTCGTTAGATTAAACAAATAATAAATAATAATAAAAATCTGTTCCAAACATAGAGTTAAAAATGAGTGTTCCGTCGTGCGGTCCAAAAGCAAGTGAGCCCGGCGCGTCGCGTGAGTCGGCGCGAGCCGGTCTCCTCCCTACCACGAGCAGCGGTGGTCCGACGTTGACTTCAAGGCTAGCTAGGCGGTGCTTGTGGTTCCGGTCGCCAATAACAGATGGCGCTCGCTCCACGAAGTTGCCAACACGGCCATTCTGCAAGGCGCATGTCCCAGGCGCCCCACGAGTCTAGGTAAAACACTGAAACAAAATAAATATCAGAACTAGTTTTCAAAATCTGCAAGTATGAACCACAAGCCATAATACGCTTTGAACCATCAGCAAGCGCCTACTCTATTACTGCTAGGTCAACCGTACTCAAAGGGACTATGCCACACTTAAGAGGTTTTCCTAGAGTTTACCACTTGGAATCACCTGCATCTAAAGAGCTTGTCGCTACACTTAAATGTACCAAGTTGTTTTCCAAGCTTTATTCACATTTGCTGGTGTTTCTATCCTAGCGAGGATTGTGGTACAAGTGTTTTATCTAGTCTCGCAAGTGTAAAAAAAAATATATATATAAGCAATACTATATGTGAGACTGTAGCCACTTTATTTTACTTACAATTTACAACAAAATTATAAAGCAGTATATTTATTAATTATTTACTGCAGCCAGGAATGTGCAATACATACCTTTAAAACTACGAGTTGCCAACACGGACCTTAATGCATCTCCTTTATACCTCCTCCAATTTCCAGTCATCGATTTGAATCCAATACTTCATATTTTCAGCAGCTGCCACGCCATTGTACGGTTTACTGCTTCTTTCAGAACCTCTTAAATCTGTTACCTCATATCTGTCATTACCCAGAACTTTTTTTACTCGGAACGGTCCTTTAAAGGAGGGCAGGAGTTTTCTGCTACGACCATCGTTACTCTGACTCTGTATTCTGATCAATACTAAATCTCCTTTTTGGTAAATCTTAGCTTTTGACCGAGTCTTATCAAACCTTTGTTTTTGAGATATTGCACTGGCTTTAATATTTTTATCTACCTTTGCTCGCAACTCCGTTACGTCCACTAGCGATTCATCATCAAGCTCTGGCTCTACATTGTCATTATCAACGCGCAAACGATAGCCTAATAAAACCTCACTTGGAACGGCATTAATAGTTCTATGGATTGTACTATTTAACCCTTGCTGTACTATTTTAACATATTGATCCCACCTATCTTCAGTAGTATCTGCCCCAATAGTTTTCAATGATTCTAGTATTGTTTTATTAAATCTCTCTACCTGTCCATTTGAGCGAGGCATACCCGTTGCCACAATATGCGCGCGAATATTTTTGCCCTTACAGTATTCCTTGTACATGTTGGAAGTAAAGCATGACCCTGAATCGGAAATAATTCGTTTTGGATTACCGAAAGTTTTAGTTATATTATCTAATTCGTTTATAAGATCGGATGTTTTTGTAGACTTTACTGCGCAGATAAACACAAATTTAGTGAATGCATCTACTAAGACTAGTAAGTATTTATTTCCGTTTCGTGTTTCCACGAACGGACCTAAGTGGTCCGCGTGCAAAGTATGAAAAGGTTGAGCGTATTTTGGCAACGGGTATAACTCTCCTTCCTTAGCACCCCCCTTATTTTTATAATAAATACAATTCAAACAATTTTTTATGTATTTTTTTATTATGTGACGCATACGAGAAAACCAATATTTGTGCCCTATTCTCTCAACTGTTTTATCGACAGAAAAATGGCCTACGTCATCATGGTTGTATCTTATTATTTGCCAAATACAGCTCTTTGGTACGACCCATCGTCGCCCTAGGACTGTTCTTCGGTACACTTTTCCGCCTAACAGTTCATACGTGTCAAAAATGACTTTATTTTCGTCTATTTCACCAGATTCTAAAACAGTTTTAATTTTCACAATGTCAGGATCTTGCATCTGTACAGAAAGTAACCAGTCTCCTTCGGTTATTGATAATATTATTTCCCTTTCCGACCTCTCACCTGAGGGAATGGGATTTCGACTCAAGGCGTCCACATGTTGCATACGTGTACCTTCTCTATGCCTTATTTCGTACATGAACTCTTGAGTCGAAAGAACCCATCGTGCGATCCGGGGAATAATATTCTTTTTAGTCAACGCATACCTTACCGCGTTACAATCTGTGATAACTGTGAAAGGTGAACCAATTAAATAAAGACGAAATTTTTGGAGTGAACTTACGATTGCTAGAAGTTCCAACTCAAATGAATGGTATTTCTTTTCGTCCTCAGTTGTCTGACGGCTATAGTAATACACAGGTTTTTCACCCTCATCAGCAACTTGGACAAGAATACCCGCAACGCCATCTCGACTAGCATCCGTATACAAAACAGTTTCTTTATTTGGATCAAAAATAGATAGTACACTATTTGATGTTAGTTTTGCTTTTAAAATTTGAAACGCTTGGTCATGCACGGAACCCCATGACCAAGAAGCGTCCTTTTTTAATAATTTTGTAAGAGGGGCAGAAATTATAGCGCAATTTTTAATAAATTTGCGAAAATAGTTAATTAGCCCCAGAAACTGTCGCAACTGATGCACAGTTTTCGGTACGGGAAATTTCTTAACGGCTTCCACTTTGGCTTCATTTGGCATTACACAATTTTGTTTTATTCTATATCCGAGAAACTCTATTTCAGTTTTAAGGAAATGACATTTTTTTAAATTTAAAGTTAAACCATTATTTTTAAATATTTGTAAAATGTTTTCCAAGAGCTTTAAATTTTCGTCAATAGTTTGTGTGATTAGATAAACGTCATCTAAATACACAATGACGTTCTCAAACCTTAAATTACCTAACACTTTATTCATCATCTGTTGGAAACAAGATGGTGCATTAGCTAAACCAAATGGGAGCCGTAGAAATTCATAGTGGCCATCTTCGGTAATGAATGCCGTTTTCTCTATGGACTGTGAGCTCATAATAATTTGGTAATAACCACTTTTTAGATCAAGACTTGTGAAATATTTGTAACCCTGCAGTCTATCTATAAGATCTTCGATTCGGGGCATTGGGTACTTGTCCTTTACTGTTATTTTATTCAATGCGCGGTAATCAATGCAGAGTCTTTTCTCGCCGTTCTTTTTGTTCACCAGCAGAGCGGGACTCGCGTAAGGGGAATTACTTTCTTGAATTATTTTATTATCCACTAATTCCTGCACCATATCTCGAATAATCTTTCTATCTGTATGAGAGGCTCGAAAAGGTCTGCACTGCACCGGTCTGGGGTCTGTCAGTGTAATAACCATCTCGTGGTTATTCACTTTCCCTAACTCTTTTATGTCTGATGCGACACACTGTTTATATTGTCTAAATAAATAAATCAGTTCATTTAAGTGAGTGTCAGTATCGATTTTAGTCTCATGTATAGCGTCACAAAATTCACTAAGTGATTGCGCATAGTCAAACTTGAATGAATTACCTACACGTGAATATATCAAATCATTTCGCTCCGTTATGTTACGGCCAATAAGTATATCACAACCTACTAAGTCATCAATAACGTAAAAGTTCACACCAGTTAAAGACACGCAATCAATTTTTATATCTAATGTAACTTTTCGAGTGACCGGTTTTGAATTATGACTAGAAAAACCTTGTAGCAAAACTGGGGAGGGTAGTGCACTAGTTTGAAGCGAGTATTTATCCACCACCGATTCGGAAATCAGGGAACAACTGCTTCCCGTATCAATAAATGCTTCGTGGACAAAGTGATCAATTTTAACCGTTTTTACAAATTTATTTCGCGGGTCTGGGGTAAGGATCAATTTTGTTTCCTCAGTTTCCGGTTTAATTAATCCTGTACTTTTCTTACTACGGCACACAGCCTCAACATGGCCCTTTTTTTTACAAAAATTACATTTAATGAGATCACACTGATTCCTTTTATGATTTCCACCGCAAGTGTAACATTTAATAGGTTTCTGAATATATGTTGAACTGGTTTGATTACTTTCATGCGCACTACTAGAATTCGCGTTATTATTTGAAGAGGTAACGTTCGTAGACGGTCGGCTAGAATTATTAGTTTGATCTACTGTTTTATGTTGGATTTCACGTGTACTACCCGAACTGATTTGTTTTGAATTTTTGCCTTTGTAGGTACGACCATGAAGGTAACTAGCTAAATCATGGCAAGATTTAAAATTACTCGCCTCAATAGATGCTCCTATATTGCTATCGCCTATGCTCCCGACAATTATAGATATAATATCTTGCTCAGTAAAGTTTAAAGATAATCGGTCAACTTTACATTTAATATCAAAATAAAATTCGTATAGAGATTGGTTTTCTACCGGTTTTTTATTAATAATTTCTTTTAATAACTCAAACATATTACGGCGTACTTGAAAACTATTAGCCAGACGCCGATTCCAATCACTCCATTTCCATGTAGGCCACTGACTATCAGTACGCAACAACGAGTCATACCAGACCTTGCCAGAGCCTTTCAACTTATTAAGAGCTTGATAACGTATCGTTTCGTCGGTCCAATCAAACGTTGCCGCATAGGATTGTATAATATTAAGCCATGCATTTATATCATCATTTAAGGGGTCAAACTCCGGTATTATATTGTTTAAGGTACTCACAGATTTGGTATCTTTATGACGTGATACCTTTGACTTCCTTCTGGGCGGAGGAGACGGCGTTCTGGAGCTTGTACTCGTCGTGCTACTGCTACTTGACGACGATTGTGCTCGCTTGCGATAGCGCCTGCGTTTGCCCATGACGCGTGGTTTCCACTTCTGATATTAAAAATAAAACAATATTAACACAATTATCACTGTATTCATGCGTAGATGTAGATATTTTAAATGTTATACACTTTAACTATTTTTGAGCAAATAAATCCAACTAGTAGCTTAACTTTCAGCAACATTTAAAGTATTTAAAAACAAAACCTTTTTAAAAGTAAATTAAATGAACGGGACAAAACTTATTTAAATCAGTCGTTAGATTAAACAAATAATAAATAATAATAAAAATCTGTTCCAAACATAGAGTTAAAAATGAGTGTTCCGTCGTGCGGTCCAAAAGCAAGTGAGCCCGGCGCGTCGCGTGAGTCGGCGCGAGCCGGTCTCCTCCCTACCACGAGCAGCGGTGGTCCGACGTTGACTTCAAGGCTAGCTAGGCGGTGCTTGTGGTTCCGGTCGCCAATAACAGATGGCGCTCGCTCCACGAAGTTGCCAACATTTACGGGTTAGGAAGTTTATAGAAGCCGTCTCAGAGTGCGTGAGGAAATACTCTTTTTATACTTATTTTTACAATGTAACGCTATTGAGCTATTATTCTCTCGATAAACGTGGAAGAAGCTGCCTCGCTGACAAGACGCGGCCCGATAAGTGCTCAATGAACGTTTAAAAACAATAACGATTGAATCTAATAGCGCGTTATTTTCCACGTGAGAGGTTCTATTTCTGTTATTTTCTCATGAGTGTGGTTGCAGTTTGCACTGTTATTAGTGCAAAAACTGAAGCAGAATTAAAATGCTCTCTATTCCATGTCAATCCATTAATTTAGAATGTTGAGAATTTACATTCGATACGCCTACGTCTTCATTATTTTTAGAACCACAGTTAAGAAAGATTCTAATAAAACAGGGCCCTAATCAGAGCGGATTATTTTCTAATAATAATTACTTGTCACAAAAGCCATCCAAGATGGCGGTTTGGAAAAATAAATTCGAATTTGGACTGGTAATTCTATGCGATTCGAATTTAGAATTAAACGCGCGCGACGCGACGGCGCGCACATAAGTGCCCCTACACACGTACCCACACAAAGCACCGCACACACCCCAATGCTCATAATTTGCTGACAAGAAAACAAAAAAGGAAAAAAAAACTCAGCACCCGTTCTAATTAGGTCGTCGAGTGAGAACAGGGCGTTCGTCAGCACAATAATAATTAACACTGGCTGTAATGAAGCGTACCATAAAAACTAATTGGAGACCCTACGATCGTTGTGTCGCGAGGGTGAGACAGAACTTCTCTACGATTTCGATAGGTTCGACTTTTGTTGGTTCCGCTGTATTCATTCGTGAAACGAAAATTAAATCATAATCAAGCCAGCGATACTTTATTATCTACATCATACCTATAAAGTACTTTTAATCAACTTGAATCAAATCAATTAATCAACGGGGTTGGCGACGCAGTAATTTTAATTAGAATCTTCTTAATGTATTTATTATGCATAAATTATTCCCCGCTAATGGTTACATGCGCTCAATTATTCAAAACAGTGAGTAAGTAATAAAAGTGTAGATGTCAACAAAGAATGATGGGAACACAATAATTACCAGCAATAACAATTCCAATTTTTAAAAGCAAGCTGTATTCAAAAACATTACATTAGCTTAGTCACGATGAAAAAAAAACTAAACATCAAAACGTAATCGATCAAAGCTAGCTAATGCAGTAAACGTTCAGCCAGCGAGTATTTTAAATCGAAAAGCTGACGCGAACTGCCGTCTATCAGCTAGTTGAAAAGGGAAATCAGTCAATAATGCACTAATTTCCCCTCCTTAATAGCGCAGTCCGGCCCTCTACTCAGACACTATTACTACACAGCAAGTTAGTGTTTAATGTTTATAACTTCGTACACACTAGGAACATTTTCATGTAAAGACTTTAAACTTTTACGAGTTTCTAGGCTCGTTACGGATTCTTATTTGATGGTACTTTCGTAATTATTTTAAGTGATAATTGCTGTAAAATTGGCACTTAGGTTTTAGTTTTTTAATGAGAAAAATAGGAGTTTGTTTCATTGCAACTTATAATTTGTTGGCGTTGTTATGTAAAATAATAATTAATATTTATAAGTAAATAGCACCATATCTCAGAGAGTCTCGTCTTTTATTAGGAATGAATTAACCATAATTACCGTAGTTAAACCAGTATATAAGTGTATGGCTATCCATTTTTCTACAAGCAAGAGCCTTAGGTACTGTAATGTTTCTCTTTGTCTTACGAGTCATATTTTTTATTTGTGAATGACACATCAATTTTATCACAACATCAAAAACATGATCCCCCTTATTTACTTATAATCTTTGCTTAAACTTGATTAGTGTTTGCGTCTGCGTTACCTACTTACCATATATTTTTTTTTACATTTAAACGTCTTTAAACTTTAAGCAAAAGTTTAAAGACGTTTAAATGTCAGCAAAAAATATAAATAAAGGCGTATAAAGCAAAAAATTAAATAATGTAATAATTAAATAATCCAGTAGCTTCGTCCGTCCACTTAACAGTACATCACTAATTGGACTTAAAACATTACTGTTCCTCAAAGTGAAGCCTAACAATTAAGTCGAGCCAAAGACAATTAAATGACCAACAATTGTTAGCAGACTTTAAGTACTTATGTGCAATAGTTACCTCGACTACAAGTCAAACATACATGCCATTTTCATTTGACATGTCTGTACAAATAGCACATTATTGAACGAGCTGTCAAAACGTCTTACGTTATGCGATAGGCTATAATTACAGCTTTATGATAAAGACTTAGTTAATAGCAGGAATAGGGTAGAAAGTTGAATAGGAAATTTGCTAAATGGTACTGCTGTTTTGAATCGAGAGTTGTGCTTGTCTTTTGCATAAGTAATTGAGGTTTTATGCGATAGAATCGTAATATAAATTATATTTATGAGAGATTTGTCTTGATATTCCTGCTGTAACTATATAAAAATTGGTTGTGGGTTCAAATCCGGGCAAGTACCAATCTAACTTTTTTATGTACTTTCTGAGTTTATTACTGACATCTGTGAAGGAAAAACATCGTGAGGAAACCTGGACTTTTAAGGGGCTTACATGACCTAAAGCGCGGTCACTGTCGGACTTCATAGAAAAGAAAGAGAAGCGCGATGACACAACGTTGGTAATTTATTGCAAAATATGAAGCAATTATTTAATTACAAAAAATCTATTTTTTGGACTAAAAAACTAAATCACTAGTATTTTAGTATATTGCTTGTAGAACAATCTGACAAAAAAACAAAATGATTATAAGGATATGAGCAGGGTTTTTATTGTAAAAAGGAAGTTTTTACAGCCACAGGTATCTTCATGACTTTTTTCTATCGTATCAAATTAGTTGTATTATGTTTTCAACACACTATTTATCTAGCATATATCCTGAAGAATATCATATATTTTTCTTTTGTTTACTGTACTCGATCATATACTTTTATTGTTTCTAAAACTTGCGTTTTTTGTGTTTATGTCCTGTAAGCCCCTTAATATAAGCCTGAAAGCCCGTCTTGAGCAAGCGTGGTGATCAATGCTCGTGCCTTCTCTGTATGAGAGGAAGCTTTTGCCCAGCAGTGGGACAGTAATACGCTTATTAAAAACATTAACATTTTTCATCAACACGATTTTTGTGGATTCGTGGAAAGTCACCTTAAGTTTTATTTTTGAAGTGAAAAGTTCTTTAGACGCGTTGGGCGTTTTTTGAGATGGGAAAAAACCATTGAACTCGCGCCACTGTTACCGTAAGCGACACCGCGCGTGTTTTGTTTATAATAAAGACGATTAAAAAAATACCCGCTTCGGATGTGTTCGGCTGTCCTCGGGATGTACTCGGTTTTAATGTATATCCGATATGTCAGTGAGTGATGGCAAAGTATTCTGTTCCTGTTTTGTTTTCACTTCTGTCGGCACTCCCGGAGTGCCACTGTTTTTTTTATTGACAGTTTCCGCTATCTTTGGAAATTATATTAAAATTTAACTTTTTTTACCAGTAGGTAACAACACAGCCACGTCAATTATGCCTTACTTTAAAATTTTACTTATCACATAGTAATCGCAGCGTATTAGGCGCCTTACACACCGCCGACTAATATCCACGTAAGTGGAAGGCCCAATTATTTCCCCATTAGAACTTTTACTGGAAAGAAATTGCCTATTTGGATTATTAAAAAGTATGGTTTGGTAACGATATTTGAGTTTTGTGGCGGTTTCGTTAGTTCCTATTTTTAGTCATATTTTCAATAAAATCATATCGCATATAGATTGCTTACCATACGATACTGAAGCCCTTTCATAAACAGAGGTACCCATCGTACAGAGGAATTGATAAGGTATCTACTGCTTCATCGGTCTAGTGGTCGTATGTGCTACTGGATTTATTCCGGTCTGGGGGCCTAAAAAGGCCACTTTGGCAGAATCATAAAAGGATAACATTATGAACTTGAAATCGCGTTTAAGTTCGCATAATTCGGCAAAATGTTCGGAACAGCTGATTTATTTCGCGATTGCAGTTTTTATCCCATAATAAAAGTTGTTCGTAATGATGAGTACAATATCCCATTTCGGTTAGTCGCATGTTTTCAATTTCAACGTGTATAAAATTCAAAGTCCTGACTGACTGATATATCAACGCACAGCCTAAACAGCTGGTCCTAGAGACATGAAATTTGGAGGATGTATTCTTTGTGAAGAGTTCACTAAGAAAGGGTTTTTCGGAAATTCCACCCCTAAGAGGGTGAATTGGGGGAGGGTGAAATTTCATCGGATGAAGTCGCGGGCAGAAGCTATCCCCAAAAAGAAATTTCTTCAAGGCGACGAGATTCCCAGTTCCATTACCAACATATCACGTCACAAACAAAACGAAAAACATATAGAAAGAAATGTAAGCATCAATTAAAGCCACAGTTCACAATTAAAATAATGGTTGTCACACCTATAGACAATTAGTTCGTAGGAAATAAAATTCTATGTTTCGGTCGCAGTACACTGTGCTTAATTAGAGCTAATCAAAAAAACTTAATATACCATAATGGCACGTAATAGCTGTTTTAACGCGGTCTCCTGATACGTTGATAATTATAATGTATGCTAATTATATGAGGTTTGTTGTGTCATGCTAGTTTCTTTTGCGGACATTGTTACGAAATTTTAAGTAATTAACTAATTACACACCATTTTATTTTTCATTTACCTTCTGACAATTACTGAAACTATTTCTTTTATGAAAATTCTGGGGACAATTTGGTGGAAAATGTCACGTTTAATGACAATTTCGTTTTCTAAACTAAGGAGAAAAGATTGGATTTTTTGTGTGTTTGTTTGATAAGCTTTCACTCTAAAATGGCTGTACGGATGTGGATGAAATTTGCCACATGGGTAGAACATGACCTAGATTGGGACATAAGATATTTTTTATCCGGATATTCCCATGGGATCATGACGTAAGCGGGTGAAACCGTGGGGTGCAGCTAGTATTTGATACAATAATTTCGGTAACTCTTTGTGCCATTCGATTTCTTGCATAGTGTCGATTTAACTACGATAGGTACTTTTTCCCATGGTATTCTGGCCCACGCATTCGGTCAATTTTTCCACTACTGTTCCTACTGTTCCTACTCCGTGTAATGTGGGCCGCGGACCAGAAGCCAGTTGCCCCCTAAGCCTTTGACCTATCTGTATCCAGGGTGTAAAAAATGGGAAGAATTTCAGACTAAGGAGTTTGTCCATGTTCATGCACGGATGAGGTCGACCTAAGGGAAAAGTGGGCATACTAAGTAAAGTCCTATAACAGCCAGTTTTCTCTAAGATCGACCTTATTGAACATTGCATAAGAACTTTTTTAATTAGGCCTTTATATACAAAAATCTAAAAAAACTACTTATACTTACTATAAATTACTAATTTTCCTCCATTGTTTACGTTCTCAACGAAAAATAAATAAGAAAACGACTGTATAATTTACCGCACATTGTTAAAAATTTAAAATAACTACGCGATAATGGCCCTGAGTGTGACGTAGTTCGTGTATACAGCGGTGGCACTTACGACGTTTTGCCACGAATGACGTGGAGTGAAGTAAAAGAATCGTTGTTGTTGCCAAGTTTCCTCGTGTTTAAGTAGGGATTCTATTCTCGACACCTTTGCTTCTAAACTTTATTTTCCCTGTTCCAATTTTGAGGGACTTTACTTTTTTGTTTTTTTCTCTCGGAATTCATACACTTTAGTTTAAATATACCAATTATGAAACTTTGTAGTAACTTAGATGAAGTCACTTTTTCTACATTATTAAAACTATTGCTTGGAACTGCTTCGTTGGTCGAATGGTCACAAGTGCTACTGGTGAGTACGAGGTCCTGGGTTCGACTCCCAGGTCGGCCATTGTTTTGGTTTTTCTATCAATAGTAGCCCGGAGTCTGAAATTGTGTCCGATTGATGGCAAAAGGCTCATCCCCTATTACATGGGAGTTAAACATGACTGATGAAATGTAGGTGTAGTATACACCCCTGCGTAAGGCAGCCTCCACCAGAGATGAGCGAGGGATGCGTTGCGAGGGATGTGTGTAAACTAACCAATACCAACGCTAACTTAGTTCAAGCTACAAAAATGAAGCGATATTATTGGTTGGTTTCACACACATCCCTCGCTACGCTGGTGGAAAGGCAGCCTAATCCTTTGGAGATTGCAGGCGTGATGATCCATCATCATTTCAGCCGAAAGAAGTCTACTGCTGGACATAGGCCTCCCCCAAGCACCTCCACTTCGACCGGTTCTGTGCTTCTCGCATCCAACGGGTCCCTGCGGCCTTCACAAGGTCATCAGATCACCTTGTGGGAGGCCTTCCAACGCTACGTCTTCCGGTACGCGGTCGCCACTCCAGAACCTTTCTTCTTCATCGGCCATCTATTCTGCGAGCAATGTGCTCTGCCCACTGCCACTTAAGTTTGGCAATTCTTCGGGCTTTGTCGGTTACCTTGGTTCTCCTGCGGATCTCCTCAATTCTGATTCGATCACGCATAGCCCTCTCCATTGCCCTTTGGGTGACTTTTAGCCCATTGTGAGCGACTACGTTTCAGTGCCATAATTATTTCATCACTGGCAACACGCACTGGTCAAAGACTTTCGTCTTGAGGCACTGCGGTATGTGGGACGAGAATGATCCATACTAATATTATAACTGCGAAAGTGTGTCTGTCTATCTGTCTGTTACCTCGTCACGCTTAAACTACTGAACCGATATAATTTGGTATATAGATTTGAGTCCCGGCAAAGGACATAGGATAGGTTTATCCCGATATTCCCACGGGATCGAAACTTATGCGGGTGAAACCGCGGGGCGCGGCTAGTATATGTTATAAAACTATTGTTAATTTCTAACGACGTGCCTCAAAATGAAACAATAAAATAAACATAATTAGTACGAACACTAGCACAAATTAGTTTACACTGCAATTGACGCGATCGGCAAACAACAATCGATTTAAGTCGACTAAAAAAAGAGATGATGCACTTAATTATATCGCTGTCCCTCTCTTCCACTGAACATCAAAGTTCATTGCACACCCTCTGAACTTAAAAAAAGAGTTTAATTTGCTTACCAACGACTTGCTATATCGTATAACTAGACTGGCAATTACGGCTAATGATAATAGCCTTTATTACTTATGTAGTTATCTATATCTATTATGTTAGGTTGGCGTATTGTGAACATTACCGACTACTTGCGTCTATACATTTGTGTAGTTCAGTTTTGCCGGTCGTCTTTTGTTTGAACGAAGGCCAATTCCCGTACTTAAAAAGTTCAAAATCTAGTCGCAACCTCATTTCAACGACAATAAATGTCACAAATGTAGGGAAATTAGAGATATTTTTTACCGGAGTTACCGACATAGCTTGCAGAGTAAGCAAACTGAAGTGGCAGTGGGCTGGCCATATCTGTCAAAGGACCGATGGCCGGTGGAGCAGACGAGTCCTGGAGTGGAGACCGCGAATCGGCAAACGTAGTGTGGGACCCACCAGCTAGATGGACGGACAACCTAAAGAAGGTGGCTGGGTAGACTGGATGCGGAAGGTGAGGACAGGGTTCTGTGGCACAGTCTGGGAGAGGCCTATGTCCAGCAGTGGACTGCGATAGGCTGAGTTGATTGAGAGGTATTTTTGAAAGATTGAGACTGAGATCAGACTGTGAATGTTCTTAAAATTACGAGAATTGCCCCTCTTAACGCACGTTATAGTCTGCAGACTTGGCCGAAAATTTGACAAAATGTTACGCTTTTTTAGGTCTAGCTCTCATTCGCCAAGTGACCAAAGGCGAAAGGAACTTCGTTCCAACGGTGTCCCACGAAATCTCTTGACTGTTTTTTTGTGTCAAGCGTTTGCAAAAAAGTTGCATGTGGACAATGCAATGACGTAGGTCGTAAGTTGTCTAATTAGGATTTTTTAAATTGTTTTATTTTACACAAATTTTATTTTTAATGGAGACAAAAAATATTCAGGTCAACATTAATTTGTCATTGTAACAAATAGAGATTTTAACTATTCATAGAGCTAAATAACTATATAAATACAAAAATTAAATGACGTTTGTTAGTCTCACTAAAACTCGAGAACGGCTGGACCGATCTGGCTAATTTTGGTTTTGAAATATTTTTTAAGTCCAAGGAAGGTTTTAAAGGTGAAGAAAATATCGTATGAAGAAGTTATAAGGAAAATATTAAAGGCAACAATTTTATTATCCCATACAAACAGTTCGTACCTGTCAAACAGTGCGTTCAGAAATTAAATAATATTCAATTGTTTGGTCTGTCCTTTACTCTTTTATTTTATTTCTATTTTAGTTTATTATCAAGGCAATTTTTTTTTATGTAGCTTGATATATCTTTCTTAGTTTAGTCACAAAATAAATTTCTGAACGCACTATAAATATTTGACAACAACAACAATGTCATTTCTTTCCTTTGCGACTTTGTGAAAGTAGTGCCATTTACCATTTTTTGTAGTTTAGTGTTTTAACAATGCCAAGGAGAAGTCGGCCTGACTTAGGTCGCAGAAGTCAATCAAATGTGCGATCACGTTATTTAATTCTGAGGCGGAACGAAGTTCACCGGGTCAGCTTGTAAAGTAATATTAATGATAAAACATGTACTAACTACTAACTGAAAATATTAGTTCAGTAGGTACATAGTGGATAGAGAGGGGCCCGTGGCTAAATAAAAACAGCCGCACAGGTCGATCGATCAGGTTAAGCTACGCTTGCCGCGGTTGGTCTGTGGATGGGTGACCATCTTTACATACCGTGACCCCTCCGTGCCTCGGAAAGCACGATAAGCCGTTGGTCCCGGCTGTCATTCGTGGATCTTTGACAGTCGTTACGGGTAGTCAGAAGCCCGAAAGGCTGACAACCAGTCTTACCAAGGGGTATCGTATGACCCAGTAACTGGGTTGTGGAGGTCAGATAGGCAGTCACTCCATGTAAAATACTGGTATTCAGCTGCATCCGGTTAGACTAGAAGCCGACCTCAACAAAGTTAGGAAAAGGCTAGGCTGATGATGACATAGTGGATAGACTAGACAGCAAAAAACCGTAAGTACATAACAGATCATTAAGACTTACGCTCTTTGTGAAACGTGTCGGTTTGGTCGCAGTATGAGACATTAAAGTCAATACGCGGACATACCCAGAGTAACAAATTAGCGCGGGTGGCAAAGGGGGTTCAACATTCGACGCTATTTACCATACGTGGGCCTACTATTTTCATGGTTTTTTTCGTCGAGTTTTTACGCCATTTTCCGTGGCCCCACCGGGCGACCGGCCCACGAGCGAGCCTTCTTTTTTTAAATCAGTAAATTGCATATTTGAAAAACTACTGCACAGTGCGCAGTCGGCGGGTTGTCGACTGAACAGGTGTACTTAGTGAGTTTCGGCTGTTGACTCTTTACTTCGATGTGGATGTCGATTCGGTTTAATCGATGCGCGTCTATCGATAATCGAATCGTATTTACTTGGTTTTCAATAATGTACAAATTTCGAAAAAAGTTAAAAAGTGGAAATCATGTTGCAACTAAATGAATATAAAAAACCGTAATTTTGTACAGTCAACAGCAAAAGTAGATGATCAAAATCAGAAATTCAATAGGAGTCAAAACTGATCACGACTATATTATATACTATATGGCAGCTGTACTAGTAGTAAATGTTTGGTATAATTTACAATCACATACTTTTGAATCACTTCGACGCCACACAGTTCTAACGCGAACTCCGTTCATTAGTATTGAATTTCTGATTTTGATCATCTACTTTTGCTGTTGACTGTACATTACCAATGCAAATAACACAAAAATGATGTGCAAGTCTTATGATTATTCAAAGCATTCAATGATTTCTAAAACGCACTATAATTTCTTTTGTCTTAACATTACAAAAGCATAATAATTACGAACGCACTAATTGCGTCGTCGATCAAAATTTTAAATAGAACATAACAATGGTAGATTGAAAAATTTAAATTTAGACGATTATGTCTGAACAATCGAGTGTGAGTTGAATCGAGTCGAGTGCCCACGCGCCGCGCAGTGGGGGTTGGGTTGATTCAATATCGGTGTCCCTGTGACGTCACTTAAGTGTCGTAAACCTGAGGGTTACCGAGTATTGTGTGAAAAAAATAAACAGTGGGTAGGTACCTATTCTCATTTAATAATTCGTGTTACTTATTCATAAAATAGGCATCAACGGATTTTTCTTTCTAGCAATTTCAACGGCCTGAAAAGAAAATGGAATTGTGTAATTCTTTAAAACAGAAAATAACTCGTGTGCAAGTCTTTTCTTCCTTTTGATGTTTTACTTTTTATACTTTTTGTTTATGCTTTTTCTACCTTTTGGTTTTTACTTCTGATTGACAGATGATACTTTTGTTCTACTACAAGAACCAGCGCATTATTATTTCAGTAGTTAATAACTCATAAGTAATTATTTATTTCAGTAGTTTACTCATAAGTATTTCTTTTGAAAATAAAAAGTTGTGTAAATTAATATCGCTCACTTATCACTACGCCGCCATTACTCCAAAAATATGGAAATGACAACGTACAGACGCCAGCACATCAAGCTACTACAATCTGTCAAATTTCTTTGATAGATTTTCAACTTTATCGCTAAAGCATAAGGTTCAAAGTTGATTGGAAAAATTTGACAGTTTCGGGTAGGTTGATGTGCTGGCGTCTGTACAAACCCCGCCCAAAAATAAAAAATAACAATTGAATCCATCATATAAACTTTATTACACAAACCGGATACGGTGATAGCCACAAATATATCAATGTATGTAGATAACATCAACTAAACTAATCGTCTTTGTTATTAACAACGCTTAACTCCATTAAGTTCCCAAGTACAGACGCCAGCACATCAAGCTACTACAATCTGTCAAACTTCTTTAATAGATTTTCAACTTTATCGCAATAGCATTAAGGTTCAAAGTTGATTGGGATAATTTGACAGTTTCGGGTTGGTTGCTGAAAATCAGCGCTGTGCTGTGGGTCCCCCCTAGCACAGCATTATGCTGAGTGGAAGCTTTCTTGTCACAATCACGACATGTAGCTGCCGACTGCTTCTGCCTTGAATAACACATTATTAATCTCAATCTGAACAATTTTGATGGTTATTTCTAATCCATTGCTCCATATGTTCGAAAAATTTATCTTCTCAACAACGTAAATATCGCAATGAATGTTGTTGAACTGTCAAAATGAAAGCTACTGATAGTACTCTGCTGTTCTGTGCTCGTAGACCTGTTGTTTTTTTTTTCTTTATCATTCGTCTTAACTTATTTTTTTTGTATGCAGTTTATTCTGTCACAAACAAACCTATTATTATTTATATGTTTCTAAAACTAAACGAAAATTCAAAAACGACGTAAGTACAAACAAAAATGCAAAAAGTACCTATGTAGGTACCAGACAGAAACATTTCGATCGTTGATCACATCTGTAATCCTGTTACAGAGCGATAAATGAAACGTAATTGAAAGGAAATTACGCAATAAATGGAAGGTTATTATTGAATTTAATGTTAAATTAATCGTGAGCCCCCCTTCTAACCATCTGTCGTGTGCACCCCCCACTGAACAACCGTTTTATATTTTCGAGATGTACTCTCGATGTTACAATGAATTTGATTATTTTGTTATCGAGTGCTTTTATGTATTAATTGTACTGTTTCAAGAGTTCCGCAAGATTGAGCCGGTTTAAGTAGCTTCCCTGGACCTTTTATGGGGTTAGCCCCGATTGTTGTAAGCCAGATTAGGCGTTTAAAGGGTAGTAAACTGCCTCATTATGCCTCTATCTCTAGGTAGAGGCATAATGAGGAAATTACTCTTGAGCTAAAAAGTTTAACATTGAGGCAAACTAACTATTGAAACCTAAGTGGTAAAATATTTCGAAGTAATATAAGTAGTCCAAACAAGAAAGAATGTAGAATAATAATTATGTACAATCAACATCTGCCTAGCCTTTTCCCAACTATGTTATGGTCAGCTTCCAGTCTAACCAGATGCAGCTGAATATCAGTATTTTACATGGAGCGACTGCCTATCTGACCTACACAACTCAGTTACTGGGTAGGTAATACGATAGCCCTTGGTAAGACTGGTTGTCAGACTTTCGGACTTCTGACTACCCGTAACGACTGTCAAAGATCCACGAATGACAGCCGGGACCAACGACTTTCCGAGGCACGGAGGGGTCTCGGTATGTAAAGATGCCCATTCACAGACCAACCGCGGCGATCGATCGACCTGTGCGGCTGTTATTATTTAGCCACGGCCCCCAATAATATGTACAATAATCTCTAAAAATTTAAAAACCTAATTATTACAAACGTCTGAAAAGAGTAATTTTAAAAAAAATTACCGACTTCAAAAAGAAATTAACTGAAAATTATGAAATAACTTTAATTTCGGAAGTCGGTGGCAAAAAAAAATTAAACTAAAATACAGATCCCAAGACACCGACTTCCGAAATTAAAGTTATTTCATAATTTTGAGTTAATTTCTTTTTGAAGTCGGTTAAATTTTTTTTAAATTACTTTTTAGTTTTAGTTTTTTTTGCGACCGACTTCCGAAAGTAAAGTTATTTCATAATTTTGAGTTAATTTCTTTTTAAAGTCGGTTAAATTTTTTAAAATTACTTTTTGTTTGGTAATTTTTAGTTGTTGCACTAGAATTTGACCAAGGTTTTGAGATGTTTTCCCTTTGACACCAATAAGCCAGGCCGTCACACTTTCCACGTCTTAGTCCATATCTTGAAAATTACTGAATCGATTTTGATGAAACTTGCACTGTTCCCTAAGTTGAAGTAAATGTAAGTCAATAAAAAAGAATGGTCACGACCCGATTAATAGTTTACGGAGATATGCGTGGACAAACATACATACATACATACATACGTCTATAAAATTTTGTATATTTGTTTGGAAGCCCTAATAGATTGTCATATGTGAATATAATGCAATTCCAATAATATTACATACATACGTGTCGAATTGATAACCTCCTTTTTTTTGAAGTCGGTAAAAAGTAACCGAGAGGTCGCAAAACATTTGACGTAACAATCACAGGAACAATGTCGGGCGTCGAGTCGAGCGCAGTGTTCGACACCAGTCCGCGTGTATTAATAATTCATTTATCATTTTGAAGTAATATAAGTAGTCCAAACAAGACAGAATGTAGATTATTATGTACAATAAATAATCTCTAAAAAGTTAAAAACCTAATTAATACAAATGTCTAAAAGCAACCGAGAGGTCGCAAAGCATTTGACGTAACAATCACAGGAACAATGTCGGGCGTCGAGTCGAGCGCAGTGTTCGACACCGGTCCGCGTGTATTGGGCAGTCCGCGACACCCGAGAACGTGTCTGCATAATACATCGCTGTACGCTGTTGCTGTACGTTGGACTTTAATTATATATCTGCTACAATTTCGCCTTTTTTTCGAGTATTTTTCACATTTCGCCTCCCCATACACCCCTGTTCACCCACTGCCGAACGACCGCGGAAAAAACGCCTCGCGCATGTGTGTGTGACAGTGTATTGTTGCACTACAAACGACGCCCCGCGCCGCACGACGCAAGAAAATACAGAGCCGACTCAATAAACAAAACAATTAACATCTCCCAAGTAATGAATAGAAAAATTGTCGTAATAAAAATACACTTTTAATGCAATTAAGCTTGTAGAACACGGGCAGGAGAGGCCGATAAGCCGCGCTCAACTTTTCCTGTAACAGGCTGTTATTTCACGATTTAAAATCGGTTCTCAACCCGTTAATGACGCGAGGTACAAGTGCAGATCGGCGGCTCCGTTCGGCCGCGGACCAATCTATTTAATAACCCCCGTCGGTGACACCCCACCCGGCGGCCATCGCCAATTTTCGCCCCCCTCGGCCCCCTCTGGCCCCCTAGCACCCGCCCTGAAAAAAATCCGGAGCGTTTTAAAATTAATGAGTAAAAATCTACACACACACCCGAGCGGACAATGCGACGCGTGTGTGCGCGAACGCCCGATAATGACCCGCGTTTTGCCGCCCAAATGAGGACGCCATACAATCACATTTTTCTTCCGTCGATCAGAGGGCCGCGGACCACATTTCCACGTTTGCGCACATCCACTACCCTAGAGGCGACTAGAAAACCGTTAGCGCGCCCGGTGGCCGTTTCAGACGGAATCCGTGATCGCCTAGCCTTTTCCATTAGGACCAACTATCCGAGAAAAAAATGGAGTACAAATTGAAATTTCGCTGGTTCGGGCGCTAATTCAGAGCGAAACGGCGTCGCGACGCGAAACGAACGCAGTTAGATAACATTTGTAGAGGCGAGGGGGGACGGGTGTCACCCCTACGCAACGCCGTTTTTATTTTGGCCGGCCCTTGCCCCCTTACCCCCTTCGTTCGTCCAACTTCATCTGAATAATTACTGATTTTTTCCGTGTACCGCTGATTATTCCGAATGTTACTTGTTGATGATAATTTTTTTTTTCAACTTTTTTCATTAGTCAGCGCCCGGTGGAGTTTTGATTGTGCCTTTAAGGTTTTTGTATTCAATTTATTCACAATGTTTATGTGTTCCAATACAAAATGTATGAAATAAATTGTATTTGTGTATTCTGTTTCAATTTAAAACAACTGCTGTTTAGACTTTTAGAGCTTTCAGCTGAAAAACCCAATATTACATTGGTTTTCTTCACGTACACATAAATGTTAACTGTACAGTAACTATTCATAGAACAGACATCTAGGTATTCCGAAAGCGTGCTCCGATTCGATTCAAAATAAACAACAACAACTGTATCAAACTACACATACCTACCTACTCTCGACAAAGCCCCTATGGTATACGCGACTGCACGCGTAGTAAACGAAACAAAAAAGCTTATCCAACTACATTTATTTATCAAAATAGAAATTCCCAAAAGCCATCACTAATCAATACAAAAACTAATAAAACATCTCTAGGGAATTCCTTTGACTAAGAAATCATAAAGAGCTAATTAAGTACCTATCTACTTAAAAAAATATCAATAAGTCCAAATGTCCAGTAATCATATCAAAATGTCTCAAAATGAAAAGTTAGATCACAAATCAAACGCTAACGAATAAAATAAACTCAGATCGAGCTAACTGAAAGCGAATTTGCACGAGACACGTGCTGAAGCTCTAAAGAAACAAGATTAAAAAAACTAATCGAAAACTTTAATTATCATGCTTATTCGACAAGTGACAAGTCGGACGATGCCGATCGCTTTGGCAAGGATTTCGGTGGGACCACCCAACGCCCCGCGGGGCCGCATTTTTTCCACCCACCACCGAAGGGGTTGATTTTTTAAACTGATGACGCGCTTTCATTCCGCGCTGTGCAACTTGGCCGCGCGGCTGTATGTGTTACCGGCCGTTGATAAATAAATTTAAAAAAAGAAAAACGTGAGCGCTTTGTCGATAGTGCGCGGCGTTTCTTTTTCGCGGGCGTTATCTATGCTCTATTTTCCGTTCTAAATACAACTTTTATATAGTAAAGAAAAAGTTTTTCGCGCGTTCGGTTACCCGTATGTGGATGGAACATTTTTTAAATAGACCGGTCGTCACATATTTTGATCGGGCGTTTGAAGTTTATCAAAGTTTTCGTAAAGTTCGCGTTTACGCTGTTTCTGAGACTATTTGGTGAATTTTCATTTAGTTTTTGGTAAAGGAATGTTAGTTTTGTAGGGACAGTGATAGTGAAATTATCAGGCCTGGAGAGAATGACATTGTCCTTCGTGAGTAATAGAAAATAGTAATATGTATTTGATTTTATAAAAAGTACTTAATTAATTTTCATATTCGTAAAAATGTCTTGTATATTTTAATTCTGAAAAAAAAAAACAATTTATAAATAAAATATGGCTTAAAATAAAGAATGCTGTAAAGCATAATCTAAACCATGATTTAATTGCCTTTACCAGTTTTACAACAGCTTTTTAATAAAACCGTGTTGCAATTTTAAAACATTTCACATAATTAACTTTCAAGTGGTCGAAGGACCCCATAATTATTTTTCTAACATATTTTTTAGCTGGAAACGTGTAAATATTTATAATACCGTCGCAGTAAGTGTACCTAACACTACCAACCGGCCATAATTATTACAAATTAAAGAATTGTTAATTATTATTATTCAAGGCGTTTCCTTACAGTTATATTTTAATAGTAGTTAATAATTAAAAGTCAAGTAGCCTGACCTTATTCTGTACTTATAATAATTGCAATATAAATAGTTTATGACTTTACAAGCTGCACAATGGTTTATATGAGAATCGAATAAAAGATGGCTTCCTTAATTAAAATATTAATAGCAGTGCATGAACGTATTTATTTTGAGGCAATAAATTTTTATTAATGTTCTGGTTTTTTTACGTTATTTTGTACTTAGTCCTTTTTCGTTGTTAAATTTCCTGTAAGTAACTTACTTTATACTTATTCGGTTGCGATATATTGAAACTTAAAGTAAATCATCTCAACGTTGATTTTTATAAGAATACCACCGTGAGACGAGAGATCTCTCATTCACACCGCGGAAAAAACTCATCGTCAATTAATTCTTAAATAATAAGAATTAATTGTACTATAACAGTCAGAAGTCGACTAGCAATCTCACAAAACTATGGCATAAGAATATTAGTTGTACTTATGACCTTCTTCTATAAGAACGTTTGACAACACTACACATTGGCAACTTGTTGGCCGCTTATGATTGTTATTACAAATTTCAATAAGCTAAGTGAGCGTTACGGTGGCCAAAGTAGTTAGCATTGTGCCTCGCATGGCGAACGTTCGGGTTCGAGTCTCACATCAAACATGAAAAATATTTTTTAAGTATTACAATCATGTGAATAAAAATGCCGAGTTGCTAACAAATATTTTAAATATTCCACAACTAAACGAATATTCTTTCGTTTTACAATTATAATCTTAGCGTCGTTATTAAAATATGAGGGTAGATTTGAAACAAAGTGATAAGTTCACTTTGTAAATCTACCCTCATATTTTAACTACTTTACTAGTTTACCTAAATTATTCCACTATTCGCTATTGTTGGTTGGTGAACATAGTTACGAGCGTTTGTGTTATCTTGTTGTTGCTATTTTAGTATTCTTCTCAATTCAATATGCAGGCTAATATTAGTATTGAAGCCAAGGCAAATATTGTGGCCCTATAATAACATAAATAAGTGTAAAGGATTTCTTTTGTATAAAAAATATTACAATGTTACCATATCAAAATTTGTTTCATTTATTATCATATTATAATAATAAATTACCTTTATTGTAATATCTATTTGTTCAAAGTAATTTACTAAAATAAATTACTAAAACATACAAATAATAATAATTATATAAAACATTAAAAAAAAACTGGCCCAACTAGGATTCGAACCTACACCTAACCCGTTCACATTAGCGAGTGCAGCCTCGTTACCGATCTAGCTAATGTTAACTTATATTCACTCGTTGAAATTTTGCATTACTATGAAAAAAATAATCAGACTACGATAAAGAAACAAGTTACTGATATTGTCATCCTTGTCTAGCATTGACCACATCTATGACTACTCGTAGCGCGAATGCGCGATGCTACAGGACATGTTAGTTTGTTAGCGTTGGAACATCACTCACACGGATAAAAATGCGTATGTGTGTATAGGCGCCGCAGCCCGTATAGCGCAGGCGATAATGATCATTGCGGTGTAAGTGGACTTCTGGCCGTGACTGTACCTATTATTTTTTCTTAAAATAATCTTTTAATCGTTACTTTTATTATACAGTTATATGACATTGCTTTTCTTTAATGCCTAGGAAAACGGGATCTAAAAAAAAAATTGCAGAATGCAACTTTCAAAGTTTCAACGTCTTCTTTTGTGCGAGCTTTCCGATAAATATTAGTTCACCTACCGAAGTTCTTAAAAACGGTCATCGAAAGTTCACCTACTTAATTACTGAAATAATAAACGATGCTATCCCGTAACCACTCGCCAATAATAAAGAAACACAGAATATTAAAAACAAACTAAAACAAATGAATGATATACTATACTAAATGAATCTTGAGGAAATCTAGACTTAACTACTTTCAGTGTTAACCATGGTGGCCAACGACTGTTTCTTCTCTGTAACCTCTTTTCAAGAACCACAATGACGGCTGTCAAAAAGCAGGCTAGTATCACAATAAATTAAAAGTTTTTAATTTGTGTAGCGCAAATACACAAAAATACTAACTTTAAGTCAAAATGTCTTACTAAAGTCGCCGATAATTGGAACTAAGCTTGATGAACCATAAATGGCGATACGCTCACCCTTAATTACGTTCAGACCTAACCCCGGCCATAGAGAAACGGAGGGAGAATAATAACCCTCCGTCCTAGGCAGTACCCTGACTACGGTGCATTGCGATATGGCGCGGGTGCACTAATCAAAAACGCGGGATAAGTACGCGTCCACAACTCGTGCACACTTCGGTTGTTTAGTTTAGCGTAAAATAGTTACTGCGAAACATCATCAAACACTTTAATACGGTACCCTTCTATCTTTGAAAAAAAAAACGAATAAGGAACTGCTTCTTAAGTCTAAACTGACAGGAACGGAACTCAATCTGTGCCATATTTTTGGCATTTACCAAATTCGAGTCTTAACTTAGTGCGCGAAACGTTGTAACTTTTTATTTGCAGTTGATATATATATTCGTAACATCATCATCTATTTCTTTCAATTCCCATACATATTTTCAAGTTTTCTTAATCTTGCTGTAGATCAGCGTTTCTAAATAGGAAAATAAGACATTGATTTTAAACGATGACATGGCGATACAATATAATATACCAAAAGCTTTTGTTACAAACGTGTTTTTCTGTTAGACTTACTAAAATTTATGTCTCTTCCAAAGCTTCAACATCTAACCTTCCACTTCTTTCCCAGGCGGAGTCAGACCGGGAGAGCGGCGCGAGCTCGCCGGAGGGGGGGGCGACGCGGGCGCAGCTAGCCGAGCCGCGCACCCCCTCGCCCCGTGCGCGCACCCCGCACCAGCAGCCACATCTGAATGGCTCCAGTGAGTTCGTACTACATTCTTTTGTTATCTTCATAGTGATAGTTATGGTGATGTTCTGTTGGCGCATTTTTAGTGGTTATTGGAGATTTCAGCAGTAGGACCTAGTCAGTGCAGTCATCTGTCTATTTTTAGTAAGCTTTAACTGAGCTTTATTCTCCAATCTGAAAATGTACTTACACGAGCCATTTTGCTTATTAAAACAGTGTAGCTGCATAAAAGGAAACTATTAGGACCAAGTGAGTCACATTTTCCAAGATTTTCTTTATGAGAAAATCTGTTTTCAAATCTTAGTATTTGAATTCTGTGATGCTTTACCAATCAGAAGTTAGGAAAAGTCGTAGAAGAAAATGACCAAAATATTCAACGTTCTTTCGACATTGAACAAAAAAGTTTCATGAAAAATGTCGTTCAACATTCCTAAAAATGACATTACCACCCAAAAGATTTTAAACCAAACTCAACCTAATCTAAATCGTAGAATTCAATATCAAAATTACCATCACGATTCTCTATAACTTCTTGTCTATTTTAATATCATTTACAACGACATCCATAATTATATTATTGTGACCACACGTTGTTCAATTAATCTAAACGTGGAAGAGTCTAAACTCGATAACATTTTAAACAGCTATTAGCGTCTTTACGAAATTCATTGAGATAACATGGAGCAATACAAAGTAATGACGTCATTATATTTTATGTTTCAGCTTTATTGTTATGTCTATGATGTATTTGTTCTGTGATATAAGATTTTGTTTCTATGGGAAAGAAACGATTGCGACTTTTATATAAACGATGGCACAATCTGAAATATTTGGTATTTCATCATATTTTTGATTAAAGGAAGCAATAAGTCTTCAGAGATGCTTTTCAACTAAATAATAATTTACAAATTTAAAAGAATTTAGACCAGTCTCGAAAAAATCTGTATACAATGGTCCCGAAGTGTTCTCCTGTCCTTAGCTAGTTGCAAGTGATGGAATCACCAAAAACCTTATTCTAAATTTGAATTATTATTGCAACATGGAAGCATGAAGTGACCAGTAATGAAGATTACCTGCACTTGCTGTCTAATGAAGGAGGATTCACTTCGACATACCTGTAGACCAACCTTTATGCCTTATCTTCATATAATCATTGTACTTTCCTTGTCCACAGTGGCGTCAATGTTCCAAAACCTGCAGAACCTGGCGAACATGCAGCAGAACATGCCGCCGATGTCGCAACAGCTACAGCAACAGATGTCGCAACAAATGTCGCAACTTGCCGCTAATCTTCAAGGCTTGTCCTCTATGCCTTCCAATCCTGTCATCAATTCGCCTTTGAATTTGAGCGTTAGTGCACCTGGTAAGAAAACAGATATTTTTATCTTTTTTCAACTCTACATCATATTTCTCACCTTTGATTTCTATTACTCTATACTTTTAAAAAGTAAAAAATATTGTTCTACGTTAGGGATAACATACAACATAATAGAAACGTAAAGAATGAAAAAACTTATAGCTTCTATTAGGTGGTTTGGCTTCATAAGTCATTCATAGCACCTAAGACTATGAACGAAGTAGCAGTTTACTGTTAATAATGACTAATTATAAAATAATTCTAAATTACATCTAAATTTATTTAGTATAGGCCCCAATATACTTCCTTTGGGGAACGCCGCGAGCTATTCATGACTCAAGTGATTTTGTTAGTCATCATTTTACTTTTACGAATAAGGATAGCCTTGGAAAGATTCTCTTAATTCCTTAAACATTTCAACATAATTATTTGTTCTGTAAAATCTTATCTTTAGGCAATTTGTGCATACAAATGTTTCTCTATCAACAAAATGCCCTGAGGTGATAGGTTACTTGTAGCAGTGGTCTATCGCTTAAAGGCATTGTAATAACCAGCTTCCGTTCCTTATAGGTACTTGTGTCGTTACGAAAGTAAAGAAAATAACAAGAATTACATAAAAAGTTCTTAGTTATTGATATTATAGGTAGGTACTCTTAAAATAAGTCCAATTATTTAGTTGTGGTGGACATGACCTTCGGCTTTAGAGTCTACATGTATTGCCCTTGTTTTATGCATAGTTGACTATCTCTCCGTTTCGTCGTCCAACAAAAATCTCCAAGTCTATGAAAGTTTTCACTAAAGTGGTCACTTTTTGCCACTTTATGCAATTTAGATTTGATCTTAATTCACATTTATTGCACCTGATATTTGCATAGGTTACCACCTAACATCAGGTTGACCATCTGTCCGTTTCGTCACTTACCTTATTCATCAAAAGCTCCAAATCCACGAAAGTTTCCAGTAAAGTGCTTTAGTCGGCCACTTTATGCAAAACAGATTTGACCTTACTTCACAATCATGTATTGTACTTGAGAGATGGAATAGACAAAATGACAGATGGAATAGACAAAATGACAGATTTCTATCCGTTATTTTGTCTTTTCTTCCGTCGACAAAACCCGTTTCTATGGTGGTCATGCTACGCGTGCTGGTTGAACAGATGGTCATGGTGGTTACGGAACGGACAGATGTTTGTTCCGTAACTTACATACTCCAACCAACAAAAAACGTACACCTATGTGATTTTCCATTAGTTGGTCAGTTTTTGCCACTTTATGCAAAGTAGATTTTGATTTAGCATTATCATCGCATCAAAATAAAACAAATATTCAAAACGCGCTTTAACTCCGTTGACACCGCAATATGCCTGTGTTAATGCAGGAAGAAATTAATACAGAAAATATTTTTCTATTTAAGCTAATATTATGCAATTGAAAGTGTCACCTCCGCGACTCGATTAACATTTTTCAGAGCATTAGCATTTCAAAACGTCTGTTATTCTTCAACGGAGGGTATGCCACTAATTAGACTGAGTTAGACAGATTGGGATAATCAGAAATACACGGTTCGCGCATTAAAACTCTTAACTTCGAAATCACGTGAGCCGTAATTAGGTGATTACCGAATCCAATCGATTTAATGAATTCAAGATAGCGGCTTCACTCGCCCGCCCATTAAAGCTATGCCGTAATGGACGAAAAAACCTATTTAAATAATGAGTATAATTACATATTTTTTTCACGAACGCACGGATATTACGACTGTTGCGGTATCATTAAGAGTTTTATTGTCTTAATAGAGCTAATTATACATTTTTTTCGGTTCTTAATTGATGCGCCGTAGGAAAGAACATTTATTACAAAATGTGAAATGTCATGGTTTAAATGAATACGTTATGTTAATGTCGAGCTTAACGGGTTTGTAAGGCATGCAGATAATATTTTAGATTTTCTTTAGAATCGTTTTGTTCGCAGTGAATTAGTTTTGGTCCGTTGCGTATGGGTTTTGTGTAATTTTCTATCGTTACTTTATGTTCGGTAAAGTGCAGTGTGGGGCGGTCGTGGCCGGTTATAATTACGATATAATTGTATCGTTTAATGTCATAATTATTATAAGTAGAAAGTCGCCGCCGGTCGATCCGCGCAATGCACGATCGTTTCATCACTGACTGGCACCATGACAGATGTTCTAACGTAACGTTTAGTCATCAATAATCACATATTTTATTTACCAAGTCTAATTTTTATTATGAGTTGATAAAAACATATTTTTACGAGTTTTACATGTTTATCGATTTAGTATGAATTGGCGTAGGTATATTAAGGTGCTTACAAAAACTACGCGTCAAATTATCAACGCGCATTAACTTGGTCTTTTTTCTAGGATTATGTAGTAAAAATATGCATTAATATTAATATTTCACGATCATAATACGTGACTAAAGCTTGCAAAATGATACGGACATCATTTTGTTAAATACGTGTAGGTAACCACATTATAATAGAAAAAAAACCCAATACGTTTACAAAATAATGGCGTTTGTCGAATGTTAACGAAATTCAATCAAATATGGCTGCTCAATATAATGATCATGGCAAAAAAACTGTTTTTCACATTTCTACACCCCTTTATTCATAAACGTTGCTCAAAGTTAAGTAATGATTAGCATCTGCTTAACCGTACCTACGTTATTGACGTTTAAACGTCTCTTAATTTTAATTAAAGTTTATTTATAAACCCTTTATTCATTAAAAGCGCCAAATGGTGATCAAAATGAAAACATCAATAATAAAAAATAAAAACGATTAAAAAAATAATGACGCTCCAAATGCCCAAAGGAGTGCGCCTACTCACACTTATAATACTGTACCTACCACAAGCTATAATTTCAATAACTAGATCTGCTAATAAGGAAACATTTGTATGCACAAACTAAGCCAGATACAATTCCACTCATCTGAGAAAATCAAAATGTATTTGACTCAAATACTTAGGTACCTACCTCATTATTTCGACCCCTTCCTTAATATTCTCCAAATCATGTCCAACGGAAAGGCTTCCTGTACATGACTCCGGAGCTCCATAAACAAAACACTGATAAACAACAGAGCAAACCTTACCAAAACAATCGTAAAAAGATTTACTCTCTAAGTCCGTTAACGAAGCTACGGGTTCCTCAGAAAGTAGTAGGTCCGTCAAATCATGTGTCAAATTCAATTTTTCGGACGGACAAAGACACATCGTGAGTAGGGACAGACGCCGCCTAAAGCTTTAATCAACCTAAAAAGGACCAATCCTTGTAGTAGGTATGCACCCAGACCCATTTTGAGTACATACTTTGAAATCGCCTCCTAATGTAATTCTTTATCCCCCAAAGGTATGGGATCACCCAACCCGGTGGCCAACAACAATATGCTGCCACCCGCGATGCCGTCCCCCATGCCGCAACTTATTCTTGCCTCTGGTCAACTGGTGCAAGGCATACAGGGAGCTCAGCTGCTCATACCGACTTCACAGGGTAAGGAGCATGTTCAGTATGAACTACTGTAAAGCTGTTTGTACTACAAATCACTAACTGCGTTTAGCGCTAAACGTTCTTAAATCGTCGTTCTGTTTCTGTCAATCGTCTAAAGATGAAAGAGAGAATGATTTTTTAAACATGTTTAGCGTTAAACGCATTAGGTTATTGATTTGTGGTGCAAGTGGGCCATAATGTAGTGACAAATTTCGAGACAAATGATAATTATGTGGTGATATATTTTGTGACAAATGATAATTAAGAGGTGACATATTTTAAAACAAAATGATAATTAAGAGGTGACATATTTTAAGACAAATGTTAAATAAAGGGATATATTTTGAGACAAATAACATTATATGGTGACATGTCTTGAGACGATGTTTTCGACTGGTTGACGTCGATCGACCTCAGTCTAGTTGTACCTTAAAATATTGTATAAGTAAAGGCTTAGCTAAACTAGGTTTGAACACTAGTTCAAACTGCATCTAATCTCATTTGCCCTACGTTTCATTTAAAACACGTTTAATGACATGTTTAAATCTCTAAACTTAAACAAAAAAAAGGCATAGTCAGACTTGTTTTGTAGTAAGTACAAATAAACAGTTAATGGCTTCGTTTAGATTTTGTTAGTCTTCGTCGTTATTTTCTAAGCATTAGGTTGCATTGCAAAAACTTAACAGCTTCAGAATACTTCAACTATGTGTTTTCTCTACACAGGCATAGCAACACAGACTATCCTCACAATACCAGTCAACCACGTGAACTCCAATGACCAGATGGTGAACCTAGCCCTAAACAACGGCCAAGTCGTGTCCACGTCTCTCGCCAACCTCCAAGCCATGGCCCAACCGCACCAGCTGCTCAACTCCAACCAACAACAGACAGCCAACATTCGGCCAAACATGCTGAACCCAACATTGTCAAACGCGCTCCTAAACCCAGGGCTGCCAAACTTTTTGTCGAACGGCGCGGCCAATGCCCAAGAATTGCTCCAAGCGTTGCAGCAGCAGCCTCAAGCGAATCACAACCTTCTGCAGACGGTACAGCAGAACAATATGAACAATATGCCTCAGCAGATGCAAGGCAGGCGGTCCTCATCTCCTCGCCCTGACAGGCATTATAAGGAGAGAGAAAACTTCGCTGAAAGATTTGGGGGTGGATCGAGAGAAAGGAATGAAAGGGAAAATTCTGGAGCTTCAGCCATGAATAGCATCAACAGGTGAGTTTTGTTCTAGTTACCTATTTAGCTATTAGCTGTATGGGCCGGGAAAATGCGTTCGTTTACGACTGTGTAATTAGGACGCAAACACGTGTATGTTTCAGTGGTGCTTCACTAGTTTTAAATACCGGCAGTGTACTTACTTAGCTATATTCGAATTAAGAACTTGAAATAATTTTCAAATTATGGAACAACAAACTGAATGTCATCTATATATATAAAAGAAGAAACTGACTGACTGAATGAATGACTGACTGACTGACTGACATATCAACGTACAGCCGAAACTACTGGGTCTAGGAATGTGAAATTTTGCACACGGCTTCCTTTTATAATGTAGGGGAGCACTAAGAAGGGGTTTTTGGAAATTCAACCTTTAAGGGGGTGAAAAGGGGGGATTTCGTTTGTATGAAAAATCTTATTCCTTAAGTTTATAAACTTGAAACTTGGCACGAATACTTATCTAAGTAAATTATTAAGTTTGGCATTTTTTGTTTTTCTTAACTGCCCCCTAAAGGGGGATTGGGGGGTGTCAAAGTTTGTATGGAAGAATTTTAACGGGCTATCCGATTAACTCGAAACTCGGTATTTATACTTAAGACCAAAAATAGAGAATAACGTGTATCAGGGTTTTTCGAAAATGTACCCCTAACGGGGTGAAAAGGGGTAGTTAATTTTACAGGGGAGGATTTTACTGCGTGACTTGATTTACTCGAAAATTGGTATAAATAATCTTTGAGTCAAGTAATGAACACATCACAAACTATTTTTCGAAATTCCACCCCTGTGGGGGTGAAAAGCGGGGATACAGTTTATATGAAAAATCTTATTCATTTGGTTAATAAACTTGAAACTTGGCACGAATACTTATCTAAGTAAATTACGAAGTTTGGCATTTTTTGTTTTTCTAAACAACCCCCTAAAAGGGGATTGGGTGGTGTTAAAATTTGTATGGAAGAATTTTAACGGGCGGTCCTATTAACTCGAAACTCGGTATTTATACTTAAGACCAAAAATAAAAAATAACATGTATCAGGGTTTTTTGAAAATGTACCCCTAACGGGGTGAAAAGGTGTAGGTAGTTAATTTTACAGGGGAGGATTTTCTTCGTGGATTTTCTTTGGTATCAATAAATCTTCGAGTCAAATAATAAACACATCCTAAATTTTTCGAAATTCCACCCCTGAGTGGAGGGGGAAATGCGAGGATACAGTTTGTATGAAAATCTTATTCATTTGCTTAATGAATTTAAAACTAAAGGGAGATTGGGGGTGTAAAATTTTGTATGGACGAATTTTAACGAGCGCGTCCAGAGTCCAAAATAAATAATAAAATATTTCAAAGTTTTTAGAAAATCTACCCCTAACAGGGTGAAGAGGGATAGTAAATTTCATAGGGGATTATTTTATTACGTGGTTTGATTGGAAAATTGGTATAAATAATCTTTATGTCAAACTATAGTAACATCCCAGACGAATTTTCAAAACCCTTTAGGGATAAAAAGAGGGGATACAGTTTATACGAAAAGTCTTATTCATTTGGTTAATAAACTTGAAACTTGGCAATATTTGGCTCAGTAATAATAAATAATGTCACTTTTAGTTTAAAAAAATACACTCACAGAGGATTTAGGGGGTGACAAAGTTAATAGGTTAGAAAAATATGTAACCCGCTGTCGGATTAACTCTAAACTCGGTAAAAAAGTAGGTATGTGTTTTAGGGTTTTTCAAAACTCGACTCCTACCAAGGTGGAAAAGGGTAATAAAGTTTAAGGGATGGATTGCTGGGAAATATAGTAGGAAATGCTGTATCCACTAGCAGGAATAGCGCCACCAGTGGTTCGCAGAGCACTGGCTCCAGCGAAAGAGCCAAAATGGTCTCCGACACATGACCCTTTGCACGACAACATCCTTGTGCCACAAAGGCTGAAAAGCCGAAAAAGTTTTTTAAAGTGTGTCGTCCCACTCACTGGTGAACCATGACAAGAAAGACTGAAGCTGTGGCGAGACAGTCCTTCCTTACCCAAACCGTTCGTCCCACCCGCTGAAGACCTCCCACCTGGACATGAGTAACCTTGGGTAACCTGGAAGTCTTTAAACAGACTCCGGACCCAGGTTAGCTGAAGCAAGGAAAACCTGTTCAGGTGGAGATTCATAGACGACTCCGCCTTGGAGTGTAAATGTGGTGCTGTACCACAAACGATGGGACACTTAATATCGTGTCCTGCATGTCCTGTCAGCTGCACGTTATAGGAACTGGTGTACGCTGGTAATGGCGCCAAACAAGTAGCCGAATTTTGGGCCGAGTCTAGATTGCTATCGACACGCTAAGAAGAAGAAGGGGTGGATTTTACTGCTTGCTTCCATTAACTCGAAAATGAGTAGGTATCGGTCTTTGAGTCAAGTTATGGACACGTCATCCCAAACGATTTTTCAAAAATGCACCCTTGTTGGGGTGAAAAGCGAGGATCCTGTTTATTTGAAAAATCTGATTCCTTTGGTCTACAAACTTAAAAATTGGCCCGCATACTTATTAATCTAAATAAATGATAAAGATCATAAACATACATATTCGAAATTTTTAGAGGAAAGTACGAAATACACGCGGACGAAGTCGCGGGCAAAGTGCTAGTATGCATATATTTAACAAAGTTCAACCAAAAACTTATTAGGACCTTTTTGTTACAAATGGTCACTCAACAATCAACTTATGGCTCATTTTTCAATCGAAAGATATTTTTTTATTCGTAGAATAAAATCGACGTCTGACAGATTTTGTATGGACGAACTGTCAAAAATTCAAGATTATTCCTCGGATAAAATTATCTGGCGTTGGAAAAATCAACCCTTAGAATACTATATCACTGATTTAGTGGCGATGGAAAGAGATTAAAGAACACTGCTATTATTATAGTCCTCATTTCTGATTTAAAAGTTTCTAGATCCCGATTCAATTTTTATCGATTATGGGGTTAAATTACAGAAAATTATACCAAGCTTCTGTCGACCGATTTAACGAGCAATTCAACGAATTATCGACAATTATAACAATAATTGATTTTTTAAATCAATTACATCATAATTGTCCAAGTCTAACGTTGTTTGATGTGGATCACCAAGTTAGGCTTGTAATTGCGTTGTTGGATAGCCACCCCTGTGGCGTGAGGATTAAAGTTGATATGGAGTGCAGATAAAGTGTTTTAGCGTGGGTGCACCGACAAGTGTTGTCGTAATTATGTGACAATGAACGTAATTACGTGTGACGCGAGTACGCGGTATCTTGTGTGAGTGAGTGAGTTACTAATCAACGTTTTGTTGTGTTAGTTAGGGGAGTTTTTTCGGCCCTAATTAGTGACGAGTTTTCATTATTTTGATGGATTTGCCAACATAATTGGTTGTAAAGTTTGGAATTTGAAGTTAGGGTCAGAATTCAACAGGGGTTGCTTTTCCAAAATTCGGAATGATCCAAATGACAATTCATTTCCTGGTTGTTGTATAAACTCACACTTTCTTCCCGTGGGGGTAAGCAGAAACTATGGAACGCCACCTGCTACGATCCTTACACATTTTGTCTCGTTCGTACATCTCATACACGCCATACACGCGCGCCGGTTGCGACTACTACGTACCTGACCTTTCTGAAGAACATTACCAACAAGGTCACTACTTATATGTCCCTAGGGTGTCTTCTTTTTGCTTGACTTCTTCAAAAATAATTAATGAGTTAGTTTTTTTAATCTCATCATCATCATTCTCAGCTTACAGCAGTCCACTGCTGGGGACATAGGCCTCTCCATCTCGCATGAAATTTAACTCGATTTTCGGCAACACGCATCCAGCTGCTACCAGACATGAGATCGTCGCTCTACCTAGCCTGAGGGCACCTTACGTTTGCCGATTCCCGGTCTCCACTCAAGAACACGTCTACCCCAACGGTCATCGGTTCTACGGCTAATATGGCCGGCCCTTTGCCACTTCAGCTTGCTTATTCTGTGAGCTATGTCGACAACTTTGGTTCTATGGGTTGGTCTTCATTTTAATATGTCAATATTTTAGAAATCTTTTAATTGTGTTTCCGTATCAATAAGGTAATCTAAGATCTACATAATATTTACCTATCATAAGTTTTTCCTCACCTTATGTGAGGGTATTCCCCATGTCCAACATACGAACTTTCCTTAACCGTTTGCCAAGCGGTGACGAATCGAAATTAAAATAAAACCAATTAATTAGTAGGTAATAATATATATATGGCGCTAATTAAAATAATTGACCTGGCATTTAATAATACACTAATGAAAGACTTAGGTGTAAACTACGCAGAATTTTAATTAATCATACGTAGTTTAAAGCGCTATGCTGAATTTAGACTGTATAAGGGAGAGATTGAAGGAAGTTTATGGGAGATTATCTCGACACCCGCTAAGTATACGTATGTATCTGCCAGATACACGAATCGGTTTTTATTGCATTTTTGGCATCTAAAAACCTTTATTTACCACATACATTTTTATTTTATTTTTTCAATTTAACCCAACCTACTTTTTTCTCAAACGTATACTTGTTTATCTGCATAAGCTGACAAATAAACACAGCGTACATTAAAATTTGCACTTTTCAGTTACTTAGTTGTACTTAGGAGGTGTCGATCTCATACATTCAAACTTACAAACTTCAGCACAATCAGCATAATGTTCCCACTGCTGGGACATAGGTCTCCTCTCTGTGAGAGAGAGTAGGCCATAATCGACCACGCGGGCCCAGTGCGGGTTGGTAGATGTCACATTTCTTCGATTTGGTTCTAAGTCATGCCGGTTGCCTCACAGTGTTGTCCTTCACCGTTTTGAGAGCAGTGGTGATAAAATAATTTACACAAAGTAGTTGGGTTCAAACACCCAAGGTTTTTTCTACTGGGCCACCAGTGCTCTGTAATCTTTACCTCTTTATACTTAACTAGCTTCTGCCCGCGACTTCGTCCGCGTGAAATTTCACCCTCCCCTCATTCACCCTCTTAGGGGTGGAATTTCGAAAAACCCTTTCTTAGTGGATACTTACTCTTCACAAAGAACACACCCTCCAAGTTTCATGTCTCTAGGACCAGCGGTTTGGGCTGTGTGTTGATATATCAACAATCAGTCAGTTTACCATTTTATACATATATATATAATAAAGATACTAGCTTCTGCCCGCGACTTCGTCCGCGTGAAATTTCACCCTCTTAGGGGTGGAATTTCGAAAAACCCTTTCTTAGTGGATACCTACTCTTCACAAAGAACACACCCTCCAAATTTCATGTCTCTAGGAGCAGCGGTTTAGACTGTGCGTTGATATATCAACAATCAGTCAGTTTATCATTTTATATATATATATATTATCATTTTATATATATATAGAATAAAGAATATATAGATTGGTGTACATGTGGCCTTAGTGGGTGTTAAAATGGCATGAGCTTTAAAAACCTAATCCCTCGATCGTGAGGATATCCTAAAACAACATTTATTTACAAACGACATACATTAGTAGCTAATAACCTTAGTAGCGGATCAACTAGATATTTATCTAGATTGCCCGGTCTATTAAGGTCGCATACCTACTTATTGCAATCTTTAGCTCTAACTTGGAGATAATAAGGTATAATAGGAATGTATTTGCTGTATCAAAGTTTGAAGTAGATATGCATAATGTATATTCTGTTCGAAACTAAGCAGGCGCTTTACTTTGATATAATTTCATCACCGCTGCTCTCAAAAACGGTGAAGGAAAACATCGTGAGGAAAGAGGCGCGGCATGTCCTAAAACTAAAATTTCGAAGACATGTGACATCTATATCAACCCGCTCTGGGACAGCGTGGTAGATTACAGCCCACTCCCTCTCGAAGAGGCCTGTGTCCCAGCAGTGGGAACATTATAGGCTGATTATGCTGTAAGTTCAATAGTTGAGCATAGTACGCAATTACAATACCTAGAAAAACTTATTAACTGCATTTAAATACTGCATTTAAGGTTACTCATGCATAATTTTACGTAAAAAAAAATACGAGAATATGCAGTTACTATTTGATTCATATAAATTCCACGAATGGTGTCGTAACTACGTATACTAAACAAAACAAAACACTAAAACGCACACTTTTCTGTGAACATCATTATTTTAATTCCACTGTCATTTAAACTCGATTCACATTTAATTAGTAAGTACGTATATTAATTAATTTGATGACTAATGCCCCACGTGAATCCATCACGCGAATATTATCGTTTTTAACACAAAAAGCTGTAAAAACAGATGCTATCAGCCAGGGGTAATGCCCTTTATTACACGTAATTATGCACCAAGTGCACAATTGATGATATGCTTGGGGAAATACATTTGATAACAAACAATAGTGTATTAAAAGTTTTATTGAATGAATCCTAGAAATAATTTTGTAACTGCCGCCTTTAATCATCGGAAGCAATAATTGTCCAACGGTTGAGGCGTTGATGGAGAAATTGTAGACTGTGGTACAATTGTGGTGACGTTTAATGGTTCCGAACACAAGTCATAATAAGACTGAAATTTATATACAAATAGCTTCCGCCCGCGGCTTCGCCCGCGACGTATGTCGATAAAAACTATCCTATGTCCTTCCCGGGGATGCAATCTATCTCTCTGCCAAATTTTATCGAAATCCGTTCAGTTGTTTAGGCGTGAAAAGGTAACATCCGTTGGTCCCGGCTGTCATTCGTGGATCTTTGACAGTCGTTACGGGTCGTCAGAAGCCCGATAGTCTGACAACCAGTCTTACCAAGGGATATCGTATTACCCAGTAACTGGGTTGTGGACGTTAGATAGGTAGCCGCTCCATACTGGTAGTCAGCTGCATCCGGTTTACTGGAACGACCCCAACAGAGTTGCGAAAAAGCTAGGCAGATGATGCCTGCAACTACATTACTGATACTCTAAATTCTTTAGTTAAAAAAGAACTCGCATCGTATCACTTCTTCTAAATTAGAGCATATAAAAAAAAATTAGCATAGCAACGACAAATCTAAATATTATCTAAGAGAAAGGAACTTTTCATATAATAACAGAAGTAGCCCCGGTAACTGTCCGATATCCTGTCACAAATTTAATTAACTAAATACAAACTGCTATCAATAATTTGATACTTACATTTTAGAGGTAATTATTGTGGGTTACAATGGTATTTAATTAAGGAGATTACAGGACATAAACGCAAAAAACGCAAGTTTTAGAAACAATAAAAGTAGATCGACTACAGTAAACAAAATCAGATAAATATGTGATATACTTCAGAATATATGCTAGGTAGATAATGTGTTGAAAACATAATACAACTAATTTGATACGATAGAAAAAAATCGTGAAGATACCTCTAAAAACTTTCTTTTTACGATAAAAACCATAATAATACCTACATACAATCATTCTGATTTTTGTCAGATTATTCTACAAGCAACATACCAAAATACTGGTGTTTTAATTTTAGTTCAAACAATAGATTTTTTATAATTAAATAATTGCTTCATATTTTGCAATAAATTACCAGGGTTGTGTCATCGCGCTTCTCTTTCTTTTCTATGCAGTCCGACAGTGACCGCGCTTTAGGTCATGTAAGCCCCTTAAGTAATATTATAATAATATGCATTAATTAATTCTTATTCTAAGAACTGTGCACACTTTGGGTTGACCTACTAAAAAATCTAGGGATTAATTTTTAAAAAATGCAAAAAGTTAAGAGACGTTTATACGTCAAAAATGCATGGTTAAACATTCGCTAATCATTACTTAACTTTAAGCATACGGGAACATTCACCCGGCATTAAAAGTATATGTGTTGAAATCCAATTTATAAAGTATTACCTTTACATAAATAATCAGCCTATAATGTTTCCACTGCTGGAACACGGGCCTCCTCTCTGTGAGAGGGAGTGGGCCATAATCCACCACGCGGGCCCAGTGCGGTTTGGTAGATGTGACATGACTTCAAATTTTTGGTTCTAGGACATGCCGGTTTCCTCACGATGCTTTCCTTCACCGTTTTGAGAGCAGTGGTGATGAAATAATTTACACAAAGTGAAGCGCCTGTCTGGGTTCGAACCTAAGACATACAACTCGTAAGTAGGGGCCGTTGCCACTGGGCCACCACTGCTCTACTTGTTAGTTCGTTACATAGAATATACTTAAAAAAATACAAAATTACGAAGAAAACATACGAAGAAAAGCTCGGCCATAGGAATTAGTCCAATTTTAATGCATAATTTGAATAAATAATTCCAGATCATTAGGTACTTCTGTTTCTGTTATTAGCGAGGTAAGTACCCACAGAGACGTAATAAGGAAAACGTAGGAACATCGGACTATTATCTACTTTAATTAGGTATTTAATGTTAATTATATACAGGATGTAATGTAACTCGTTGTTACTGATATAATTACATAAATAATGGCATGTTCACGCACTTTATAAACAATTTTCTGGTGTTGGTAGTGCGGAAAAATAATAAAAAAAATGTTGGTGCATGCGCAAGCGCGACATTGCCCTGCTTAGATTTAATTGTATACATATTAGTACTTGAGACTGGGTGTAGTTGAATTTACATGTCAGGATGAGCGTTAATTAGTTTGCTTTGTAACTTTGTAGGTACTTTCTTAAGGCTGCGGGATAGCTTCGGGCTGCGAATAGTGCTGTAGATGTTAATGATTGTAGTACAAAGAAAACCTAAGTATTAAATTGAACTTAAGAATTGATTCGTGCCTCGGAAAGCACGTTAAGCCATTGGTCCCAGCTGTCATTCGTGGATCTTTGACAGTCGTTACGGGTAGTCAGAAGCCCGAAAGTCTGATAACCAGTCTTACCAAGGGGTCGTCGTCTTATCGTATTACCCAGTAACAGGGTTGTGGAGGTCAGATAGGCAGTAGCTTCATGTAAAATACTGTTATTCAGCTGCATCCGGTTAGACTAGAAGCCGACCCCAACATAGTTGGGAAAAGGCTAACCAGATGATAAATTGATTTTATAATAAGTATAAGGTACTGATGCAAAAAATAAGCATAACCATAATCAGCCCATAATGTGCCCACTGATGGGACACGGGCCTCCTCTCTGTGAGAGGGAGTGGGCCATAATCCACCACGCGGGCCCAGTGCGAGTTGGTGGATGAAAAAAAAAATACTTTAATGGAACTTTTTGTTCGCACAGTTTCAAGTAAATATAAAAAAAAGTAATTGAGTTAAGTCTGTGGCTTAAAATAGCCAAAAAAACTTAAGCACAACACCAAAAAAACTTTACAACGGCTGCGCTGTCGCATAATTCGATAAGATTTATTACAAAAGAAACGGGAAAATCAACAGTTAATAGGGTAAACGGTATAGTTATTGGCCAGTTAAGCTACCTCATGACACTATTTATAATGCACAAAAATATAAAATGGGTAGATTTAAATGAAATATTTTTTTAAATATATAACATTAACGTATTTATTCAATGGTATGGCTTACATACTCTTTTTCCATACACTTTTTTAATAAAATCTACTTCGAGATACAAATATTAAATTATCGGTTATTGGCCACCATAATCACAATAATTGGCCATGTAATCTTACAGTTATTGGCCATAGAAAACAAAATAATAATTAATATTAAAAAAGAAACTTTAACAAAAATCAATAGCCCTCACTAATTAAAAAATGTTCTTATCATCAGAAGGTTCGGAATCATCGTTAATTACGTAACATTTGTGGCATATGAAATTTTTGTACATTATCAAGACTATCAACTGGTTTTCTTGGAAAGCCTTTCCGGGCCATTTTATACAGCCATTGCTTGATGGAATCTTCTACCTTATGAGTCAAATACGGCGTAGGTCCAAACTCAGATTTAGATGTGGGATTTTTAAGTTTAAATTGTAAAGTTGCCCTGGGAATATTATATTTTTTTGCAACTGCTCTCAAAGACATTGTTTTGTTCTGAATGTTTTCTAACGCCTCATCCTAAGGCTTCTTTGGTGTACCGAGGTCTTTTTGGTATGATTATTTTTAATTTAACATGATAGAACAGAAAAATAAGCATGATTGATCTTGTTCAAACTAAAAATAAAAAATATTATAGTTATTGGCCTCCTTTTTTGTATTGAAAATTATTCCAGGCTTCATAGTACTTGGCCTAGGCCAATAACTGTTTACACAGCCCTAAAATTAGTGACAAACGAATATAATGCATAGTATAACAGACGGTAGAGTTTTTTTCACTATAAACGCATTTTGTTTTGGATGAAATGAATATAGTAATTGGCATAGGGGGCCAATAACTGTAATGCTATTTAAATTATTGGTGCAGTAATTGGCCACTACATTTTTTTTAATTTATGTTTTGATTTTGTCGTTTTATACTTCAAATACGCGTACTATGCATATCACTCTATATATTTTACAGATTTTCAATCACTAAACTATGTAAATTAATTTCAAAATATCACATCCTAAAATTTTATGATCTTAACATTTATTAAACAAACTTACTCATTTTTGATACCGGCGCGAAAAAATCACAGATTAAAAAAGAATGAATCCACCTAGCGGTGTTTTATCGAAACATTTTGAGAGTCAACAATTGTGTTGCCATGGTTCATTTTACATTAACCATGTAGTAATGTGGGTTGCTAGTTTTTCAATACTGATGTTGAAATGGCTAATAACTATGTAGGGGCCAATAACTATACCATTCCCCCTAAATGTCTTGATTAAAAACAAGTAGAGCATTCTGGTCTGGCCGGGTCGCACACAAGCTCACAAACACACGCACGCACACACAGATAATGTACAGTAGTTAATATATAATTGCTTTTGCATTGCCGCGCGACGGAACAACCGCTTTGGGTATTTGTCGGTGTCGGTTAATGTTAGATTTTCTTGCGGTTCTTGCAACGTATCCTTTGGGTTACAATTAGGTTGATTTTTTGTTAATTTTTAAAAGTTTAAAGGGTAGGTAGGTATGTGTTGGTATATCGACTAGCAGTCAGATAGTAAGTTTAAAAAAGCTTGTTAAATTCAATGTTAAAGGATAAACTAGCTATGTACGCTATCTCTTACGTTTTATCTAAACTAGTAATAATAAAAGAAAAGAGAAAAGATTTGATTTTTTGTAAGTTTCTTACTTTTTTGTTACGCTTTCACGCTAAAACGGCTGAACGGATTTCGATGAAATTTGGCACATGGATACACCATGACCTGGATTAGGATAAAGAATACTTTTTATTCCGATATTCTCACTGGATCGAGACTTATGTGGGTAAAACTGCGGCGCGCAGCTACTTAGTCCTAAATATTTCTAAAACAAATGCGAAACGTCATGAAAAAAAGTCGGTTAATCAGTTTAAAATATCCTATCATCTTTACTTACTATGCTGCTAAACCAGCCTAATCCACGCTAAAAATAATTTAACATACGACACAGAACTCCAATACACCGAGACTTACAACTATTTACACCAGACATTTCGAAAGTCAGTTTCAGGCAAGCGGAGACATCCAGCTAATACGATATATAATTAGGTGGCGCATTAAGTATTCCACCTATAATTACCGTAGCGCCCGTGACGCGTCTAATCCGGCAAGTAATGGTGATAAATAGATTTATACAGGGATATCGCGATGAATATATATTAGTGTTGTTGTCGACATAGCTCACAGAATAAGCAAGCTGAAGTTGATGACCGTTCGGGTAGACGTGTTCTTGAGTGGAGACCGCCAATCGGCAAACGTGAGGTAGGACGCCCTCAGGCTAGGTGGAGCGACGATCTTCGCAGGATAGCTGGTAGCAGCTGGATGAGACTTGCCTAGAATCGACCTGAATGGCGTATAGTTGAAGAGGCTTAATGTTCAGCAGTGGCCTGGCTGTAGGCTGATGATGATATTGGCGTACTGTTCTTTACTACACTGTGGTCTGTGACTGCGTAAGCAATCGTATCTTGGGTTAGAACTTTTATGGATGTTGGTGCAAAGTGTTGTAATTTTGTTGATTTATTTTTTGTTTTTAATTTAACTGAAATGTGACTGGCTGGTTTGAATTATATAGATTTGTAAAAATCTCACCGTGAAAACTTAGGTGAAGTGAGCTTGTTTTTGTTAGGAATTGACACTATTGACAGCTCACTCCATGCTCACTTCACCTACTACTTTTTACGGTGAGATTTTTACAGAATAGCACCGCTGCGCTGTACCCGTGGGTGGTAACACACTATCAGTAGCAATGGCTTTCATTTTGACAGTTCAACAACATTCATTGCGTGATATACCTTCTTGAGCAAACAAATTTTTCGAAGATATGAAGCAATGGATTAGCAATATCCTTCAAAATGATTCAGTTTGAGATTGATAGTGTGTTACGCAATTACGGTGCTGATATTTTGATATTCAACGTATAACCTTTCATAACTCGGACCACTGATGTCTTTAGACTGTGTACAGGACTAAAGGTACCTATTTTGTATCATTAGGTGCCTATAGACAAGAGTTCTAGCAAAAATATCTTTGGTCGAAACCTATTTCGATTAGCATTTAAACTTAAATGGCATTTATAAACGTTTGTGTTATTAAAATGCCAGAAGTAATGTATTCTTAATTGACCAACTAACAGTGTTACAGCTTAACTAATACTTTAGGGAGATTTAATAAGTAAGTAGGCACCTTCCTTCATGTTCATAAACTAAAACTCAAAGCATTTATTTCAAGTAAACTTTTTACAGGCACTTTTGAAGTACCAAGGAGTCGGTCGGTCAGTTAGGGTCAGTTCACACCGAGACGCGACGCGACGCGCAGTTTTCAAGATAGAAATACAATTATAGACCTTATCTACTACACCAAAAGGTACACGATTCAGTGAGCTACGCCGCGCGGCGGCGGCGCCGCGCTGCGTAGCTCGACGTAGTAGGTAGACACTGAATTGTGTACCTTTTAGTGTAGTAGATAAGGTCTATAATTGGTGTGAACTGACCCTTAGTCAGTAAGTTGGAGCTAGTTGCCCATTCCAAAACGTAGATCTCTATGGAGAAGAACGGGTCAACTCCAAGGACACTCTTTTAAATATTATTTTGTTTATGAAATATACAGGGTGTCCCTGGAAGTATGGATCAAATCGAATAAGGGCAAGGTCATTTGCAAACTTTTTAACCTTGAGAATGTCGGTGATTTTTTTACGGTTTAAAAGTTTTGACCAATTATTGTTTTTTTTTCAATCACTTCAAGTAAATAAATCATAAAAAAAACTATCAAGGTTACAAAAAAAATGTAATTGATAGCCCTGACTGTTTTTTTTTATGATTTTTTTACTTTGAGCACTATGCGAAGTGATTGAAAAAACAAATATTGGTCATACTCATAACTTATGATAACTCACGTCTGTCATTCGTGGATCTTTGACGGTCGTTACGGATAGTCAGGAGCCCGAAAGTCTGACAACCAGTCTTACCAAGGTGTATCGTATTAACTAGTTACTGGGTTGTGGAGGTCAGATAGGCAGTCGCTCCATGTAAATTAATGGTTTTCAGCTGCATCCGGTTAAACTGGAAGCCGACCCCAACATAGTTGGGAAAAGTCTAGGCAGATGATGACTCATAACTTATGAACCGTAAAAAAATTCACCGACATTCAGTGTAAAAAACTTTGGAAATGACCTTGCCCGTGTCCCTATTCGATTTGAACCATACTTCCAGGGACACCCTGTATAACATAACCCGTTTTACGCTTCAGGACTACGTGAATATAACCCAGTTGTTGTAGTGACAACCGCTTACTATTAATGCATTCAATTATTACAATGTACGTTCATAAAAGTATAATTTTAGTATGTCGCGTTATGTTAACCCGTAAAACGCAGCGATTCGACATCACTACAATAATTATATGATTATTACCGTATCTACGTCTATTATTCGTTTGTATGTACGTACTGAGTAGAGTATGTGTGTCTGTGTGTGCGTAGTCAAAGACATTAAGTTAATGCCACCTCATAATTACTGGTTGGAAGCATTAATACTCGCATCCATAATTAAGTTTAATACCTCATTTCTGTGGGCCTACAATCTAGATAAATATTGTCAATCGTTTGACGTCTATTAAAGTTACATTAAAATTGTAGAACATTGTCACTATAGATAGTGGATTTTATATGGAGTTTTATAATGAATCTAGTTCTCAAGGCTGTACCATTTTACATTCATATTAAGTATGTACTTAGAATTACGTTATTAGCGTATTTATCCTTATAAATAAATGTTTTACGACTGAGAGGTAGGTTTTCAACTTATACGTGCACGCTAAATGGCAGTCAGTAACTTTGAGCGCGTGTAATGAATATGCCAAAACGTTCCGCGAAAACTGTTTAAGTGGGCGTGAAAACTGGGATGAAAATCCGCTCAGCAGTGATGATAAACTCGAATGTAAGGACGAAAGTGCTTGGATAGATTGTTTTATATTTTGTTGGACTGAAACAAAAGCAGACTGTTTTAAAGTAAACCTCGTTCTCAGTTCTAGGAACTTTGATTAAATAAAATTGTAGTTACAAAAACATTGAATACAAAGATTTTTTTGATTAGCTGTTCTTGTTTTAAGATAAAATCCTATTTTTTTAAAGTAATTATTAGCAGCGCCCCGTGGTTTCACCCGCGTAAGTTTCGATCCCGTGGGAATATCGGGATAAAAAGTATCCTATGTGTTAATCCAGGAAATGGCCTATCTATGTGTAAATTTTCGTTCAACGGTTTACGCGTGATTGAGTAACGAACATCCAAACATCTTCACCAACTTTCACATTTATAATATTAGTAGGATTCAGGTCAGTTAAATTTCTGTTCGAAATAAAATTTAATAAAGTAAGTAGGTACTTGCTCGATAATTAGAAATTATTGATCTATTAATACCAGTGGCTTAAAATGTCAAGTAATAATTCATCTTTATTTGCGTCTTAATAAATAATAATTAAGAACGCAATAGTGTCGTAGCATGAAGGGTTAATTTTATTGTTATGAAAAGTTCATGTAGTTCGTGTAATGTGACGATAAATAATGAATATTATCAGCTGAGAATAATATTGTTGGTTAATTAATAATATTTGCAACTACTTAAATAAAGCATTCTCAAGTCTACTAAGCAAAGTGGTTACCTGTCTTAACGTGATATACTACGCGCCGTTGAAGATAGGAGAAGATGTGGAGTAGTGTTACTATTCCTAAATTTTTTATGGTGGGGCTAATTACATACTTACCTTTTATGACATTGTGTAGTGTAATTGTTTTTGAATAGATAGTTTCATAAAAAAATGAAATAAAAATTGTTACAGTTGACTTTTACGCAAGTTTCATTTACATGCTTTATCTCCTTTTGATTCGTCAGTAGTAGTAGACTAGTACGTAACAGATTCATTAATAAAACACTACCTGTATAGAAATAAATCAAAGCAAAAAAAAACTATCGTTCCATTGATAGCTTCATTGACATAAACTCTTATGTAATAATTCTGCGAGTCAGATCAATCGTAGAGGGGGCGTTATGAATGAAGAATTTAAACATATTGTGAAATCGGTTACCAATTTGTTCCTCAGACACGTTTACCTCTTACATAAAAAGCTTGGTTGGAACTAACGCTTTTATTAGGTATCTATACTTAAACGGTACTCATGTTTTGACATTTGACATCTATTTGTGACAATGAAAAAGGAAAATGTCATCTTAAATGTTAAGTGAAAGTTTCGTACTTACTATTAATTGAGTTAATATAGTGTTGCGCATTTTTATAATATTGAGAAAGGTCAGGTAGGGACTGCAATCTGTCAATATTTTTTATGTAAAAATATAAAACGTCAAGTTAGAAAAAATTATTTCGTCTTCGACTCCACTAACTCCTGTGCCCTTTTTTCTTTTAGAATTGAGTGCAAACTTTTTATCCGCGTTTTTCTTTAAGTTAACACTACCGATTCACAGCATTAAATATTTATAGAATTGACTTATTTTAAAACGATTAGGTAACGTGTTTTAGTTTTAATTCTTTCAGTGGACTTGACACACCTGTCTATAATTCATTAAGAATGCTTTCTTTATTTTGAAGATGTTGATTGACTTAATTAATCTTAAATGATGAATTCCTGTATGTGCAATGTAAAATAGTCCTAATGTTACAATACATATAATGCATCATTTTTTTTTTCAAAATTCTTACCAATAGGCCGACAACATTGACCGGTTACATTCTGACATTATTTCGGTTTCGGCACCCCTGCACTGTCGTTTTCGCCCCTTATGCCGCGTACACACCAAACATATAGTCAGCCGCTGACTGACTGTCTGTAGTTTTGAGGGTTCCGTAGCCAAATGGCAAAAAACGGAACCCTTATGGATTCGTCATGTCTGTCTGTCTATCCGTCCGTATGTCACAGCCACTTTTTTCCGAAACTATAAGAACTATACTGTTGAAACTTGGTAAGTAGACGTATTCTGTGAACCGTGAATGATTTTCACAAAAAAATAGAAAAAAAAAATCATCAAACCCATATGTGTAGATACCCCACACATATATGGATAGGTCTTCAAAAATGATATTGAGGTTTCTAATATAATTTTTTTCTAAACTGACACTTCCAAAGTGGTAAAATGTGTGTCCCCCCCCCCCCCGTAACTTCTAAAATAGGAATAATAAAACTAAAAAAAATATATGATGTACATTATCATGTAAACCTCCACCGAAAATTGGTTTGAACGAGATCTAGTAAGTAGCTCGCCGGTGAAAATTTAAAAACATGATGGTACGGAACCCTCGGTGCGCGTGTCCGACTCGCTATTGCCCGGTTTTTTGTTTTAGTCGGCAGCCGACTATACGTTTGATGTGAACGCGGCTTTAATCTTTGACGAACACTAACGAAATGTCATTGACGTCAGGTAAGACTGACACTTTAGCACGCACTCGAGAGTTCCAGCAATGGATGTCAATGTCTTACCAACGACGACTGCGACTTTTGTCTGAAAAATGATGAGAGATGATGATTTTTGTTTGGAAAAAGGACATGTTTATCGATTAATCCGTAAAAGAAGTATCATTATAACATTTAAGCCGAAGTATTATTTATTACCGGACCTAAAAAGGACTCCACTCCAACGCAAATGAGTTAAAACACCACTGATGACGTAACTATCATAATTCCTTGTAACCGCATATATTTATACAATAATAATTATCGCCATAAACATGATCGAATCTCGCCAACTACGCAATATAATTATGTCTGACAATACATTCTGACAAGAGTGTTCCATTTTTTTCCTTAAAGACGATTCAAGTGTATTAAAAAGCAATTATTGACCTTAATAAAACATTTCGCATTTTTATAATCGTACCTTTAGGCGGTCGTTATATTACTGGCCATATTCATTTTAAAACAATTCCATTTTTAAATAATTAAAGGGTGGTTTCATTATAGATAAGTAGGAAGAGGACACAGAAAGTGCATTTTTAATTTCTGGTTAATGAAATTTGTTATGCAAGCAAAGGAGATAGGTAGGTAGTGGTAGATGTTTTTCTTGGATTTAATTAAAAATATATTGTAAGAAGTAAAGCTGTGTTTTGTGGTAACAGAACCTAATATTCACTTTTATTATTTGTAACATGACGAAATTATCGTGGACGGATTTCCATACGTTTTTTTATTGTCTATGTGTTATCGTGATGCCCATGACGTGGACGTCACGTTATAATCGTCACATTATAAATTTAAAAAACGCACATCACCTATCTATTTGGAAAAACTAAAATAAGAAAAGTTCTACGTGGACTTTTTAATATTAAGTGCTTAGCTTACTTGTTAGTTATTACCTAACTGCTCTTCATTGACTATCTCGTTAACTGACAAAATACCTATGTAATGAATATTTCAGCACAATGCCAGTACAATAAAGGTACCAATAATAACCTATTAAAACAGAATCATTTGCACCATTTGTTAAGTAAGACCGACCCTTTAACACGCACGATAAAGGTCACATGCGAATGACAAGAAAATAAGTTTGTAATTAAATTTGCAACCGGACGATTATTATTTTTTTAAATAATTATCTCGCAAAGGCGTAGTTTCGTTGTCGGGTACCTCTGATAAATTTGAAGGAACAATTAATGACTTATAAGTTTGTGTGCGTCGGTTACTCATTCACACACATTGTGTGTGTACGAATGAGCTCATGTTCATGTGAACACACATAGATGTCCATGTGTGCGTTATTATCGCTTCACGACATATGCGTGCAGTATTTATTTACCGAAGCATAAAGAGTGCTAGTTTAATTTACATATTAATTGATTACTAAGAAAAGACAAATAAATTAACGTGAGCAATACCCTATGATTAAGCGTCGCCAAAATAGAAGGTTACAACTTTACGGGACTTTTAAAAAGGAATGTCATAACCACTGACAGTCCTGTTTTATTTATAATTGGTTCATTACTTTGTAGGTAAACTTTTATGACCGTAGCCACAAATTGGATTCAATAAAAATATTCCGCAGCTAATAAGTTAGCCCTGGTTATTACTTAGCTCGATGACTTGGCGACAGATAAATTAAACCGAGTCAGCGTAACATCGCATCAAATGCACGTTCACAATAATAAAAGTGCATGAGTGTGTGTGTGTTCGTTGCAACGGATGAGGCCCTAATTAGCCAGCAATTACCGCTAATGCAGGCGCACTTAATGAAGCGCGCACCTCATTTGTAGCCGCCGCACTCGGGTGAGACACTCAAACATCATTGTTACACGATACACGGTAGTTTTACAGAAAAAAAAAAATAGAAGGAAAACTTGGGTTTTTAATGCCAGTTTAGCGGGCTGTTTTGTTTATCTGGGGGCTTATTAAAATATGCAAGTGCTACGTTTGGCCCGCGGCTTCGCTTGCGTTAATTTAGGATTTGACAATCGATTCGTTTTGAAAGACCCGTGGCGCCATCTATTATCATCATTTAACGTTATCGTTGTTTTCTTCGGAAACAGTACTTTTTTTCGGGATGAAAGATACCCTATGTCCGTTTCTGTACACCTGACAACGTATATGCAAAATTTTAGGATGATCGGTTCAGTGGTTTAGGCGTGAAACAAACAAAAAACAAACTTACTTTCGCATTTATAATATTAGTTAGGAAGTTAGGATGGAAGGAAAGCATGTTTGTACACTTGCTCAGCTAGGTTTTGGGGAGTCCCCTTTACAGTCTCCCCAGAGATGTGCCCTAACAGGCGTTGCACAGAGGGGGCTTCGGATTGGTCTTTTAAGAGGTAACTGTGCCTCCTTCCATAATGCAGATGGTGACCGCCGGGGTGGTTTTAGTAAGGTAAAAATCCCACAATCCCTGGTTTTATTCCCAAAGACCAGGCGCCTTTTGAAGGTTTCCCCTCGAGAACAAAAAAAAAAGGTACTTACACGAATGTAGGTACACCTGTATCTTATATGCAGTAAACAATACAAAAGTTCTATAAACAATACAAAAAAGTTTTACAGGAAAATGTAGAAGTAACTATAAGTTTGCTTTAAATACTGCATTATCTTAAACATTATGGAATATGGAGTTTTAAATGTTTTAGGAAAAAATGGCTGTGTTTTTCTTAGTTTTAGCTATCGCATTCTTGCGACACATTCCTAACAATTAGGTACCTACACCTACATAACATACCAACAGTGGCAGCAGTCTTTGTTATAGAACACTCGTGGTACAGACGCCAGCACATCAAGTTACTACAATCTGTCAGATTTCTTTAATAGATTTTCGACTTTATTGCTAAAGAATAAGATTCAAGGTTGATTGGGAAAATCTGACAGTTTCGGGTAGGTTGACCTGCTGGCGTCTGTACAAGGTCAATTTAACACGACGCCTTTTTCTAAAAGGCAATTAAGGATAAATAAAGGTTTTTCCACATATTTCCAACCGGCTTCCCTTATGGAAAATTTCACCCTTTACCTACTTCAATACAAAAACGTTTTCAAGGCAAAGAAAATAAGGAAAATCGTTTGTTAATATTTCCCCCTATTTTTTTGCTCTATTAATCCTAAATCTCTATTCATCTTTTTTAAAACAATACAATAGTTTTAACATGACATGTGACATATTAGTTAGACACGCAATTTCGAATTAAATTCAAGAGATTTTACGCTTATTATTTACTAGTTTTGTCCATCTAAAATATGCCAGTTGAAAACGTCTTAACCGAATTAAAGAACATGAAAAGATCTTTAATTTACGTTCTGAAACGGCTGAACGCATTTGGATGAAATTTGCCACATGGGTAGACCATGGCCTGAATTAGGACATAGAACACTTTTTATATTCCAACGGGATTGACACATACCTATGCGGGTGAAACCGCGTGGCGCAGTTAGTCTTACCTGAATCATAATCGCAGGAAACGACTATATGACCTCTAACTAAATTGTATTGTCGTTCATACTAATTCAATTACTTAATGCCTCCACTATTATATCACACTAATATTATAAAGGCGAAAGCTTATGAGTGTGTGTGTTTATATGTTTGTTACTTCTTCACGCCCAAACGGCTGGACCAATTTTGATAAAATTTTGTATGGAGGTAGCTGACACCCTGGATTAACATATAGGTTACTTTTTATCCCGATATTCACACGGGGTCGACACTTATGCTGGTGAAACCGCGGGGCACAGCTAGTATGACTCATAAAAGGAAAACGACAAACGTAAAGCGTCTAGATGTCTTATCTCGGCGCTGATTGAGAAAAATTGGCCTCCATGGTTTAGTGACAATGAACAAGTGCCGTGTCACTATTTAGTGATAGTCCCTATCTTCCCTAAGTTACGCGTGGGTTCGTTTGGTATACCTACTGGTACTTTTAACGTAATTCTAACACTTCTTAAGTGAGCAGAGGTCGAACAAAAAATCGTAGGAATTTTGTAGATTATTTAGTGATAGTCCCTATTTTCCCCTTTAAGTTACGGATGGGTTCGTTTGGTATACTGGTACTTTTAACTTAATTCTAACACTTAGTGAAGTTTGGAGTGAGCAGAGGTCGAACAAAAATTCGTAAGAATTTTCGTAGATGACTTTTCAATGATTTAAAAAAATGTTTAATCAACTGAGTCCACTGCTACATATAAGTTAGTTATAATAATTGATTTCAAGTTATTTTGCTTTAAGTAGGTACCTAATTTTGCTATGGGACATATTTTACAAAAAACAGTCGAATTTATCACCATTTCCACGAGAGGAGAGTATTAATTACAAATATTACAATGAGAGTATTATATTTAAATTTACAATATAAAATTATGTTTCAAGCTAATTTAGTTTTATCAGAATGAGTAACGTATCAAACATACAATAGTTTAAATTATGTAATTGCAACTGTTTCCTAAGAGTTTCTTCACAACTGCGATTGTAGTAGGTCCCTGAATGGGTCAGAAGATCTGTGTTACTAAGGTCTGAAAACAATAGACTTCTTCTTCACAACTATACTAAGTATAATATAATGTGTACTATCTGCGCGCCGCGGTTTCGTCCGCATAAGTCTCGATCCCGCTGGAATATCGGAATAAAAAGTATCTTATATCCCAATTAGGCCATGGTCTACCCATGTGCCAAATTTCATGCAAATCCGTGCAGCCGTTTTAGCGTGATAGCGTAACAAACAAACATACAAAAAATCAAATATTTTTCTCTTTAGAATATTAGTTTAGATAATTATCTAATTTACTTTTGTAACTTATTGGCTCTTTAGGTTTAGCGTTAGACATTAGAACAATCTCAAAAATGTTCTAAGTAGGTATTATTATGTTCAACGCAATGAGTCATTCGAAACATTACTCACTAAGTACAAGCAAAAAATAAACTACAACAGATATCACAGTTTGAACACGGCAAGATTTCTTTTACATTTAAATGAATCTGAGATAAAATAACCAACATCTAATTGACTTTATCCGACATTTGCCTAAGATTACCTTATAACTTACGGTAAATTGCGGCTTTGTTACGTCGAATGTTAAAATCAGGATGATCACATCACGGCGAACGCTTGTGGCCGGTTCATTGTGATTTCATTCGGAAACACTATAAAATATTCAATAGATAGAGTGGATATTTTGTCAATGAATTAAACTCTCTGTTTTAACCTTTTGTAGCACACAAACTGATCCTAGTTTTAACTTGATTGAAACTACAATCACGACAAACTAAAGCTTATATTCTACTTGACAAAAAATTGTAGTAATCTTGAAACACTCGTATACTTAATACTCTCATCAGTAGCTGCTTTCGATCGATTAAACTTATAACCATAACTTTTAACATAATTTGTAAACACGTACATTATTCCCATGTCATAAGATAATTCGATGCATCGATTGAATCACCCAATTAACATGCATTAACGATATAATGACGTGATAATACCAATGTTACGCAGGCTGGCAGCATCGAACGGCGAGATAACAATCACTACGTCACACAACGCTAACGCCGGACCGGCCAGCAGCGCCGGTAGCGCCGGATCCGGGCCGATTCCGTCACCGCATGCGCCCGTGAAGATGTCACCGGGATCTGTGAAGTCACCATCGCATGACGACAGCGATCTTCTTGCTGATTCGCCAAGTAAGTGTTAATTGATTTATGATAAGCATTATTTTTACAGTGATCTATGAAGAACGTTACATCCAGTACCTATCAAAATGATTACAAAATTATGACGCTCACTCAATTTGGGGTCTGAAATAATAACAGAAAAAGTTGTTAAAAGTACAAACTAGGTAACGCGACGAACCAAATGTAATATAAACGGCAACTAATTACACAACACACGATCTATTATAAAACCAACTTACCATTGTACCGTCACTACAACATTTTGATAAACTCTCATTCGCCATTTCAACACAACAAAAGCAGAACTAAGAGTAACTTAAACGCTATTTTCGACAGAACTACTAACTCAATTCTACTTATCCATAAAAGTTGTACGTTCTAAGCATAGAGGAGCGATCCATTAGCTAGGCGAAGTCTAACAGTGTCCTAGGAGTTATTTTACCTAATACTATAAAGAGTTGTTGTAGACTCTCCGTCCACTGTTTAGAAGTTCCGAGTTCCCGAGTGCGTTCGGTGACAGCCGAGCTAACTTGATTAGCTCAAAGTAGCTGCGTCCATTCGACGTAGGCGAGCCGGCACTCCGCGATCTTATCACGACATTGTAAAGTTAATTTGGTTGCGTTTCTAAAAAAGGTTTGTTTAATTTGATTTTTTACTCGAACAAATCTAATTATATGTTCAAGGGAGCGTTTAAGCATGTTCTCAATAGTGTTTGTTCGGTTAGATGTAAATTATGTAAAGTTTTAAGAAAAAGTATTGAGTTTCTGTGTAATAAAAACGATTAGTATCTCAACTTAAAGCCTTTTAGTTGTACAAGATAATATCGCTTACACATTTTATTCGTACAGCGTATTATCTCTTACAGATATGTTAAGTAATAATATATCGGAATTAAGTGCAATACAAGTGGCAGTTTGTCGGGCCTACTTAGTATCTACTTAGTCCAAACGGAATATCTTTGGATTACTTACAACTTTTATTGAACCAACCGATATGTAGAGACTGGGTGGCCTATTTGAGTACCAGATGGTTAATTAATTAATTGGTATCGAAACCAATTGCATGCCGATTGCCGATAAAAATCGATTCACTTGTTAATACTTGTAATTTAACTCAAAACTGAAGAGGAGAGAGCGTGAAGCAAGAGTGAACCCTTTAATCTTTTAGAATCTTTTTTCTTTTTTTTTTTTTTCTTTTTCTTTCTTTTTATCTTTTTTTTTTATTATTATTGTTAATCTTTTGGGCACGCTCGTTCCATGGTAGACCTCATCCATCGCTTTTTATCAGGCGAGATAGTGGATAAGAGCAGGATTATCCATACTAATAATAAAGCTAAAGAGTTTGTAAGTTTGTTTAAGCGCGCTAATCTCCGGAACTACCAGTCGGATTTGAAAAATTATATTTTCACTAGCAGCGCCCCGCAGTTTCTATGTCAGTTATCTATGTCCCTGGAACTCAAACTATATCTATAACAAATTTCATCTAAATCGGTTCAGCGGTTTAAGCGTGACAAGGTAACATATAGACAGACAGACAGGCAGGCAGACAGACAGAGTTACTTTCGAATGTATAATATTAGTTTGGATTTGATAGTCTTTGTAGTCTTGAGGCTATAGGCTACTTTATATTACGCAAAAAAAAAATCCCGCCCATTGTATGTTTTGTATTAACCGTATTTTTTTTTGTTATGTATTTTCTGGTGTACAATAAAGTATATATAAATAAATAAATAAATAATGTAGGGAATCGCTGATTTTTTTTTCGCGATTTCAGGTTTGTGTCCATAGTAAAAGTTGTTCATAATGACGAGTACAATGACCTCTTAAGAGGTTGTTAATGTTTTACCAATAATCCTGTATAGATCAAACTAAAACTTTTACAAAACAATAGACATATTTGATCCAATAGTATGCCATCCTAACTTACAGTGTATAGACAACGACCTAATTGGGACTAATTCCGCTATCCGCCCAGCAGACTATACCAATTTATTTAAGACAAAGTTATTTTTAGTGGCCCATTTCATTCAGTTTTAGAACGAAACGGCGCGATTTTTATTTGCACCAACTCTCGAGATTGGTAGGGACCTATATTTGACCAAGATAGATCTAAGCTAGACTGGAGTTATTTTGAGCGGCATTTGGCTCTACTTAGTTAAATTCGTGACCTCTTTTGGGCTAATGTTTTGAAGTTAGTCTGTAAATTGTATACTTTTTGTTAGTTTTGTGAGACATTTTGGCTTTGACGGGTTGAAAGGGAGATAGGACAAAAACAGAAATAGGATAGGGTCTTTTCTCTTATTGTTAACTAGCGGCGCGCCCCAGCTTCACACGGGTGAAATAAAAAAAAAAAAAAAATCTTAAAAACCTTGTCCTGGCAATACCGAACATAATCAGCCTATAACGTTCCCACTACGGTATTGCCACTCCCTCTCACTGAGAGGAAGCCTGTCTCCCAGGATTTGTCTTTGTCCGGATACTTAACTGGTCTCCTTAACTCATAGTTAAGTAATTACCAGTTCGATAAATATAGGAAGCATACTAAGGAAATTTCTGATAGGTATCGAAAGGGTAAAAAATAGCTGAAGGAATTCGACAATCAAACCACGCTAACCAAATGGACTATACCAGTCTGCGTCTAATATAAAAGTTTTTTTTTTAATTGAAACTTCTACTTTACACCGTCAATTGAATAAGTATTATAAATAATTATCTCTTTATGGACCTATTTCATATTCCTGTTACGTAATTCCTGAATCGGCCAAAAAAACTCTGTTTTCCAACTTGAATTTTATTCCAATAAAAAAGTATTTAGATATCGATGCAACAGATGGCCAGTGTTTTACTCACCAGAATAAAGCTAATTCTCCACAGCGGACATTTGTTTTAGGCCGTCATTGTCCGCAGGGAACTTTAACTGCAAACGTAAATGTTTAAACTTTGTTATTTGCAATAAAACTAAGCTTTTTCATTTCCAATCTTGTTTAATAATAAAGGTTTTTAGAAGCAAGTTTAAGTAACATTTGAGGATCGAAAGTATTTTTTTTATTTTCATGATTAATTCTAATTAGGTCGCCTCAACCATCATACTTTTTACATAGATTCGAGTTTCTGAATTAAAATTCTTTTAAAATATTACTATGACACATCCTGCGACTGCGAATACCAGACAAATTACTTTAGTACTTTCTCAATTAAAATTTAAACAACATCCCGATACATCTGCTCAGACCCTTATTTTTGTTTTTTTCTTGGGGAACCTTCAAAGGGTGCCCGGTACCTCTCAAAAAACTAATCCGGAGCACATCTGCTCATAACCCACAAGATAAATGAAAAGACCTACGTGTTAGAAAGAAAATATAAAATGATAGAAACATTAGACTGTGAAACCTGGAAAGCTATTAGTTTCAAAACAATAGTTAAAAGATTTTAAAAAAACAGTGGCACTCCGGGAGTGCCGACAGAAGTGAAAACCAAACACAAACAGAATACATTAAAACCGAGTACATCCCGAGGACAGCCGAACACATCCGAAGCGGGAATTTTTTAAATCATTTTATGAACAAAGCACGCGCGGTGTCGCTTACGGTAACAGTGGCGCGAGTTCAATGGTTTTTTCCCATCTCAAAAAATGCCCATCGCGCCTAAAAAAGTTTTCACTTCAAAAAACATTATGGTATTATTAAGACAAATTACTAAGTAGGTAGTAATAAAAAATAATTACAGCAAACATCATCTGATGCCCACGTACCGCGACCTACTCAGTTAATTGTTTCATAATGAGTCCATCGATTCCTTGCCATTTCTGAACAAAGCGAACCATTGCTAACTGTTAATTTGTTAGTACTCGATAACTGAAAGTGTTGTCCGCAAAAAGGATATATTCCGAGGTAAAATTGTTTAACACCTGGCTGGCAAGACAATTTTTTTTTATTTTGACGTTTAAAAAAAGAATGATTGCGCATTACGTCAAAAGCAAACAATCTTGATCTCGCGTTTTTTTTTCTTTGTGGTTGTTGATATAAGTTAACCGTGACTGTTCAAGCCTGTAATTGGAACTTTTTTGTGAGAAAACTTGCCAGTTGTGTAGGCTTGGTTTGTGACTGATTAATAAATGACGAGTGTAGAGACCTATGTTGCTGGAATCACTGTCATTGTCACCCTGAACGTTTGACAGAATGGTTCTGTCTATCCCTTTGAGGATTCCTTTTTGGGTGACAAATTTGGCTTTGCGTGTTCTTACATAGCTACATAGGAAAATTGAAAGAGAACGTTTTCCAGAAATGGATTTATATTATGATGGTTTTAACTACTCAAGATTCGAAGCCAAATACAGCATGAAATGGCCTATTAAAAAAAAACTCTTAAAAGTGGCTATCTAAGTTTATATTCATTATTTAACTAGCTGCGCCTCGCGGTTTCACCTGCGTAAATGTCGATCCCGTGGGAATATCGGGGTAAAAAGTAGTCTATACGTTAATCCAGGATGTCAGCTACCCCCATACAAAATTTAATCAAAATTAGTCCAGTCGTTTGAGCGTGAAGGAGTAACAAACATATAAACACACCCCCATACACACACACACCCCCACTCACAAACTTTCCCCTTTATAATATTAGTGTGATTGGGATTACTCAATTTCATTCGAATTCACTTAGTGTCGTTTATTAGCCAACTTTAATAAAAACTTTCTTTAGTACTTAATAGAAAACTGATGAAGATGGATTACTTAGACAGGGTGTAAATGTCAAATGTCTACGGATAAATTAAGTAAAAGAATGAAACTTAATGAAACTTCATACGCGTATGCAGGGTGTTCTTAAGTAACTTTTTAGACCTTTGTATCCTGCTTATGCGTGTGAAGTTTCATTAAAATCGGTTCATTCATTTCGAAAAACAAGGGCTTGAAAGTTTGTATGAAATGCCGTACGGCGTAAACGCTCTTATGGGTTTGGTACAGACACTCATACTGAACCACTTTCATAATGGATCCAACATCGTAATCGCGAAAAAATAGTCAGCCATCCCATACATTTGGGTTGAGTAGATATTGTGTGTCTTGTATGGGTGACTGATATTTTTTTCAGTTTGATGGTCCATAGCACACCCTCTAATATGGTTCTGCAGTGCGATTCTGTAACCATCTCACCGTAAAAACTTGGTGAAGGGAGCGTGGAGTGAGCTGTCAATAGTGTCAATTCCTAGCAAAAACAAACTCACATCACCTAAGTTTTCACGGTGAGATTTTTACAGAATCGCCCGGCTGATTGGTATACGCTGTATATCTTATCCTACTATAATATTATAAATATGGAAGTTTATGAAGATGTTTGGATGTTTGTTACTCAATCACGCGTAAACCGTTGAACAGATTTGGATGAAAATTAGCACATAGATAGACCATTTCCTGGATTAAAATATAGGATACTTTTTATCCTGATATTCCCACGGGATCGAAACTTACGCGGGTGAAACGGCGGGGCGCTGCTAGTTGTTATATATAGAAAAGGTAGTAAAGAGTATCTAAGTCAGACTTACCGCATTATTGCGTAAGTCTCAAGGTATGACAATACATTTACAGAGGCCAACATAAACCTAAACACGCGAAATTAGGCTCCAAACTTTAAGCGTAAGTACCCATTTAAAACAATAGCCTCGCAAACCGATCTATCGCTTTTAGTCTGTCAGATTTCATAGTTATTTTTATACCACTGTTTGTTTAAGATTACATAATATGACGCCTGTATCCTCCGAAGGGTAATGCAGAAGTATACCTATAGTAAACCCTCGTTTCGCCAGTTATGTTTAAGTCCCATGTAATAGGGGGCGAGCCTACTGCCATCAAAAAACAGCTGTTCTCTACATTTTGACGAGTTAGACGAACATAAATGTAGGGAACAGCTGATTTTTTTTTCGCGATTTCAGGTTTGATCCCATAGTAAAAGTTGTTCATAATGATGAGTAAAATCACGTGTTTAAGTATCGGTCACTAATTACCAGTCACCCTATATAAGACGAAAATAAGTCATCTTGAAATCTCTGCATTTCAAAATAACTTATTGTTACAATACTCCTTAATAACATCAGCTATCTGCCAGTGAAAGTCCCGTCAAATCGGTCCAGCCGTTTCGGAGATTAGCCGGAACAAACAGACAGATAGACAAAAAATTGAAATATTGATTTTTTGTTATAAGTACCTACCGTATATACTTTCATAATTATGCACTATTATAGCTGGGAAGAAGTGGCGCAACAAAATCCCCAACAGCACAGCAGTCTGTTCAGTAAGAAGAACTGGCTCTATACAATAGTATGCAAAGAAAGGCTTTTTTTTTGCGAATGGGATCATCAAATGACCCCTCCCGCTCTGGGTGGAGCGGTAGAGAGTGTCAGACTCTTACTGACTAAAACCCACCCGTGTCACTTCCTTAGCCCTTTATGTTCCGGGCCAGCGGTAACCCTTTCGGACAATCCCGCTGACCCGGCAGGCTTCGGCCCTAAGGGGGCCTCCTCGATGCTGACATCTTGACTTGGCTTGACAGTGTCATGCACACCCTAATACTTGTTATTTGCCAAGCATCAATATAATTACCGAATATTTAAATCGATTCCAAGGGGGCCGTGGCTAAATAATAACAGCCGCAAAGGTCGATCGATCTTTGACAGTCGTTACGGGTAGTCAGAAGCCCGAAAGTCTGACAACCATTTTTACCAAGGGGTATCGTATTACCCAGTAACTGGGTTGTGGAGGTCAGATACGCAGTCGCTCCATGTAAAATACTGGTATTCAGCTGCATCCGGTAAGACTGGAAGCCGAATCTAACATCGTTGGGAAAAGGCTAAGCAGATGATGACTTAAATCGATTCCAAATCGTATCGTACCCACACCGTAATCACTAAAAGCACCAGGAGGTTCGTGCCCGGGCCCCAGTTCTATTGATTACTATTTAATTCGTTGTTAGTGGATACAATTACTAAATTACTCAGTTCCTCTCCACTATGTTCTACACCAAACAGTCTATAGATATAAACCTATTTGATAATGTTAACTCGCGTTCTGTAATCGTCTGTATGTAATGAAATGTTCTACTTTTTCACTAATTTGGTTTCTGGAATAATTTATTTATTTATTTAATACTTCAAGCACGTAAATGTACAGAGGGATTTTCTACCAGTCAACCTTTGGGTGATGCAGAGACAAACAGTGGTAGGTGTAATCAAGAACATTGAGGAATAAATATTTTAAATATAAAGATACGCATAAACCTAGCCTTTATTTCCATAACCAAAAAAAGAAAACATATAAAATTTACACAAGTGGATTATTAAGAAAAATACATTAAAAAATATATAAGCTTATAAAACACAAAATTTTTCTAAAAGGTTATGGACCCTTTTTGGGTACAGGCCTCCTCCAATTTTTTCCAGGTTTCCCTGTTTTTGACTTTAACCATCCAGTCTTTGCCTATGTTTTTATTAAGTTCATCTAAATATCTTATATAATTATACCTAATTACTTATAATAAAGAAAAGAGAAAGAAGAAAGAAACATTGTTTATTCTGCACAAAAAAACGCACATTGCAAATAAAAAAACGACATAAAACATACACACACAACGTAGTCAAAAGCTTCATACTCAAGCTTAAAAAATTAAAGCAATTTTTTTATATATTTTTTTAGCCTAGGTATATTGTATCCCTCTTTTGGGCAAAGACCTACCCTTTTTCCTTCTATACCTCTCTATTTTGTGTGATCTGTAGCCATGTTGGCCCCGCGAAAATGAATAGAACCTCACACCTCCTTCGGCGCGGTCTACCTCAAAGTCGAAGGTGGATATAGGCTAAGAGTTAGCTGGGTTCAAGCTTTTTGACATTGAAACTCTAGCCTACTACATCTTCCAGAATAAAAAAGAACCTTAAATATGTCCCAATAGAACTGAATTTTTGATAAATAAACCCTATGACAATTCTTATACATGATTGTATTACAATCTGATATCAAAACTTTCAATGAACATCGTTAGCTTCCGACTGGGGATGCATCGATGTCTGAATGTGATGACCGCGGGCGGGGGTGACGTCATGACGTCACCGACTCCCCTACTTTCAATTATCCCATAATTTATACACTAATAGCATTAGAATATTAATCTTTTAAGTAATAATATAGGTACTGTTTTACATTAACGGATTCTGATGTTATTATAGAAATAAAACGTGATCTTCTATCTATATTCTTATATTAATTAAATCTATTGCCGTGAGTGAGTCTCGCACAGGGCTCACACTCTCGAAAATGGCTCGACTGATTGTGATGAAACTTTTATAAGTTGTTGTGTTCGCGTCGGACAAGGCTCCTATAAAAAAAATTGCGAAAAATTCTGAACGTACTTTTTTCTATGTGATTTTTGTAATAATTATTATAAATTGAACAGAACAACATCTGTCGGGTCAGTTTAACATAATTTTCTTTTAAATAAATTCAAGGGTCAATTTAGAGTAAGTAGACTGTAGTGCAGTAGCCTCTCCTGATAGATTGGGACAGCTGAGCAGTTCGGTTATGTTATAAACCCGGAAGCAAATACAATTTGTAAGTTATGCCGCCTAAGTGAACTATAAGCTAACACACCACTGTTTAACCTCTAGATTAGAGTTCTGTGTAACTAACTATTGTGAAAAAAACTAACTATTGTGACAAATTAGGGGTAAAAGCCAGCGGGACATTTGCGTAACACATGTCATTATCAATCGGAATCGGTTTCATTTTGACAGTTCAACAACATTCATTGCGTTATTTACGTGTTGAGCGGACAAATTTTTCGAACTTATGATGCAACGGATTAGCAATTTGCTTCAAAATGATTCAGATTCCGATTGATGGTGGACTTCACGTTAGGGTGCTGGACTACGCAGAAAACTGTTCCTGATAACCTATTGACTTATCAGACGAAAATACAAGGAAACATCCTGACCCAGGAACTTGCTGCCAGGCTTACGATCAAATCAAGTCCCACAAGGCACACCGCACTTAAAATAATAAAGGAACCATTCCTAAAAGTACAACGGGTTATTAATTCATAATTAAATATAATTCCTCGTAAATATACTACGTACTAATGACACTAAAATGTACAATACAAAGAGCCTCGACCAAAATAAAGGAAGTTCATGTCGGCTTCAAAGAAACCGACTAACGACCGTGCCAGCCGGCGTACCGAACTAAATTAATTAATTAACTAATTAAAATCCATTACAAATAATTAACGTCGTCGATAAAATTGAACGCAATCGATAACGTAAGCGAAAACAAAGAGTTGGCCCGACTCGGATAGACTCGGTAAATAAGTGAACTTTAAATTAATTGGCATTAGTGGAAAATGTGAGAAAGCTAGGGGCTTTATTACTGACGATTGTCGCAGTAGTAGAAACGGCTGCGATTTACGAATTTGAAGGTCGTAGGTTCGAACCCAAGACGCCACTAAAATCATCATCATCATTTTAGCCGAAAGACGTCCACTGCTGGACATAAGCCTCCCCCAAGCACCTCCACTTCGACCGGTTCTGTGCCACTAAAACGCCTGTCTGGAATCGAACAGTAGTGATGAAAAGATATTTACACAAAGTTTAATTTGTGTATTTTTTTTTTTCATCACTACTGGTCTCAAAACAGTATCTATAGGAAAACAGCGTGAGGAAACCGGCATGTCTTAGAACAAAAAATTCGAAGACATGTGGAATCTACCAACCCGCACTGGGCCCGTGTGGTTGATTGCGGCCCACTCTGTCTCACAGAGAGCAGGCCTGTGTCCCAGTAGGAATATTATAGGCTGATTATGCTATTGTAATATTATTCTCATTCATTGGAAAGCAAGTACCTAGAAGCTTTTATTCTGGCATCAGCCCGGAAATGCCTTTGACTCCCCGATTTATTGCTACTGATGATGTTTTAACGGACTCCGGCTACAAAGTTATCTATTCAGAGGATGGCGCCTCTTGAAACTAAGTAATGTCAACTTTTTAGACAGATCCATATATATGGTTCTAGGTTTGTAGTCTTTTCTGGACCAGAACTTAACGGTCAACTGCCAAATTCAATAGCCTATGGGCCTTATCACACTGGCGATTTGCAAGCGATTCCAAAGCGAGGCGAGTGCGCAGCGAGCTCATCACGAGTTGAGAGAGTGTACAAAATGGTATCGACGGCGTCTCGGGGCGAGCCCGCCGCGCGCTCGCTGCGAACTCGCGGTGAGCTCGCTGCGCACTCGCCTCGTTTTGGCCTCGCTTGCAAATCGCCAGTGTGATAAGGCCCTTATGCTAATAATAGATGCTATGCCTTCTGCTAATAATAGATGCAGTGCCTGATAATAGATGTCACATGTCTTCGAATTTTTGGTTCCAGGACATGTTTCCTTTAAATTCAATGTTGGGCTTAGATTCAGATTTAATTTTACATTAATGTCATCCCTGTATTTCTGTTTTTTGTGGACTAAGTTTACTGTCAGCTGCTATTAAATTCAACTAAAAAAAAAAAACGAGTATCTGATTTTATTTTTCTATATTCAGGCCACTCGGGGGCTTTACCTGTTGATTCAACTAGAAATGTGGCGTCATTACGTGATCTGCATGAAAGGACACTGGGGACCGAATATGTTGATACTAACATAAATAATCGTGTTTTAATAACCTTCATTTTTACCGACTTTATAGATCACTATAGTAGGTACATTGTCACGTAGCACAACTCATATTTTTTTTTTCATTGTGAGGATAGCTTATGAATAGTAGTAGTGATTTTATGTTGTTATTTAAAGTTACTTTTGTATCGATTCAAATGTTGTACGTACATAAAGAAACAATTGTTAAAAAAAAAACATTTGTTTTTAAAGGCGGTCATACATTATTTTTTTGCCATTAATTCCACAAACCATTCGCTTCGTAATTCCTCAGGAAGCTATTTTTAAAACCATTCGTTACTCATTAGCGATCAATGCTAAAACACTCGACATTCACTTAGTATCGTAATTAATAATTGTTTTATACATTAACTTATAAAAGGTAACGCCCAGGCCTTGTCAATCGAATTACGATAAAAATATGTAAGTAATAAATAAACAAGTTATTAATAAGGAAACCTTAAAAATAACGAAGTCATTTAATTTAATTAAGGCTTTTATTTTGCTTACGTATTGTTTAAAAGAATGCCTTTGTAAACTCACTACACTGAGGCGCAAGAAATAACTTTCCATTACAGAGTAGGGCCAAAACTAAAATAATATAGGTACCTACATATTAAATTTCGATTCCCCAATATCTATTTACTTAATTATCAAACTACACTTAATATCAGATCATTCACGAAATGGGTTTTTAATAATAGGACAACCCAATGAAAAGCCCTCGATAATATTGAAGAAAAGCTTAAACTTTTACCGAACAACGCTTAAATTCTTCAAGAAACTTGTTCAAAAGTGCTTACAACCGTTACTTTAATAATACGCGTTAATTGTAATTGATAACGTATTCGATTCTACGTCGTAATCGTAACATGAATCGAGACGATTCGGCGCCCGTAATTTCACCCATTACATGAGCTCACAAATTTATAATTTGCGTGTCTCGATATGGTATTTATACGATTCTATTTCTTATGTCATTGACACAAAGAGTGGTTGTTGGAAGTTTTATGAATATAATGACTGTATGTATCAATAAATGATACACCTAATCACTCGAAATCTTTAATTTAGAATAATGTAGCGTTGAATGTGAAATGTTCGGAATAGAGGTCCGCTTCGATCATTAGCTGTGACGAATTTTTCATTGTGGTGCCTTATTAATCTCGCTGATTTTTAGAACTATACCTAAGCTGTCTTTAATAAACATTAAATAATTTAACAGTTATGGGTAGGCGCCTACAGAGATTCAATCCACCGACGATTTCACAAAGCAGCAGCAGAGTAACCTATTTTCCTCATCAAATATAAACCCTGCGTACTGAAGTACGCAGGGTTTATAGATATGTGACATCCACCAACCCGCACTGGGCCTGTTTCGAATTTTTGGTTCAAGGACATGCCGGTTTCCTCACGATGTTTTCTTTGAGAGCAGTGGTGGTGAAATTATTTACACAAAGTAAAGTGCCTGTATGGGTTCGAACTCACGAGCACGACCACTGCTTCAACACTTACTCATTCTTCAACGCTTATTGCCTATTTCTAGGGTCCCGTACCAAAATGGTAAAAACGGAACCCTTATGGTGAGACTAAGTCTATCTGTCTGTCTATCTGTCACAGCTGGATATCTCAAGAACTACTAATGCTATCAACTTGAAATTTGGAATAGTTTTAGATGACGTTTGCCCAACTATTTTGTTTAATCTTCAATAACACTGAATAATTAAATCTCTTACGGCCATTTACTAAGCTATATTAAAATAGTATGAATTAGCTAAGTACGCTGTTATTTATTCGACAATCCAAGCCATATAACCTCCCTAATTTTTAGTGTTCTTTTCAATTTACATATAGTTGGCATGAGAGTTCTACATTAACAGTCTAGGTAAACGCAAATCTGATATTAAAGGATCATTTTCAGTAGGAAACGATTACCCCAAGGTACTTCGATAAGCGAAATTCGGTAAGCAATGAAATAAATAGCTGTTGAATAAATCAAGAGGTGAATAAGTTTGGACAAAATTAGGTTGTGTTCTGGTCTTAATCTTTGTCGAATCTAGCTTTAAATTGAGGCTGAATTAGTTTAAATGGCGCACGATATAAATCTGAATGTAGGAGAGAAATATTGCTATTTTATGCTTTATTGTTTTTTGCAATTTTGTTTGGTGCAATTAGCACAGGCTGCAACTAAACGAAGGTTTATTGAAAAACTGTAGTAAACACCATACTTTAATTGATTGACAAGTAAACAATAATAGAAATGTGGTAGAATACATAGGTCCTGAGCTTAGCTACTAGTACAAAACTAACTTCGACTAACTGCCATCGACTTCGTTCGCGTGCAAAGTGGATTTCATTTTTTTCAGCTGAAACCAAATTATTTTTCTAAATTAAAAGCCTAAGTTATCCCTTATAACATCAGCTATCTGCCAGTGAAAGTCCCGCCAAAATCGGTTTAGCCGTTTCGGAGATTAGCCGGAACAAAGTGACAGCCAGACAAAAAATTTAACATTCAAGTGTCGAACATTTTATACCCAAAAATGAAAGTTAAAAAAATATGAATTTTTAGCATTTTCATTCAATCTCAAATAGCAGCCGAGGGGTTAATTGTAGACTTTCGCTGTAATAGTAAAAAATGTTCAAAATGAGAAAACAGTAGGTACTTTTTTTTCAGTCCGGCCAATTTAATTTTTATGTACGAAATGAATGGTGTCCTTTGATTTTTTTGCTATAAAAACCGTATATACCTACCTACTCTTAGAAGCATTTAGTAAAAAGAGGTTGTTTTGACATTACTGACTCTTCAATTTTATTTATTTGTATAGAATCTTTTTACCTGCAAGAAAAGAACATTATTTCATAGTGGCGTGGAAAATCGACTCTCTTAAAATTCAAACTGTGTTGTAGCAACAATGTATTTCTGTAGATGTCAGTCTTACTTAGCTCTCTCTCGCTAACCGTTCCCTGGTTAGCTATATACAGCAGGTTCGGGATATCAATCGACCTTTTAGACAAACATAACAGCGATTCATTAGGACACTCGTAGTGGCTGCTGAATTTGGTTATTTTTAGGGTAGTCTTACATTTAGACCGTTTGTAACATAAAAGCATTGAAGGCGTAATCACACCATGTCCCTTCAATGGCACAGACCACAGTTTCAGGAGTATTATAGCTTTTGGTTGAAAAAAAAACTCATAACTGTGAGGACAGTGAAAAGAAATTGTTTATTCTGTAAATAGGATATCGAAATCAATTTTACACGTCACAATATAGAAAATAAGGTAGTTGGAGTTGATATTTCCTATCTCTCTAATTCGAATATTTCCTATCTCTCTAAGTCGATATTTCCTGTCTCTCTAAGTCGATTTTTCCTGTCTCTCTAAGTCGATATTTTCTATCTTTCCTACTTGAGAAGAAATTATAGCGAAAGAAACTCAGGGGTCAAAGTCTATTTTAAAGTCGCAGATAATAATCTCGGTCTGGGGGCCTAAAAAGGCCACTTTGGCAGAATCATAAAAGGATATCATTATGAATCGTAATGGACAGTTAACTGTTAAGTTAATCGTATCAAATCCCATCGGTGAAGGATTTTTCAGTATTTTTTTTTGTCTGTGCTAAAATACCAATCATTCCAATCCAAATCCAATCCCAATCTCTTTGATTATACCTACGTAGTGCAGCGAAAAAAAGAAAAACACGGACTGTCTTCGCCATATTATGATTTAGAATGTTATCCTTTTCTAATAAATCATAAAAGGATAACATTATGAATCGTAATGGACAACTGTTAAGTTAATCATATCAAATGCCATCGGTGAAGGATTTTTCAGTATTTTTTTTTTGTCTGTGCTAAAATACCAATCATTCCAATCCAAATCCAATCCCAATCTCTTTGATTATACCTACGTAGTGCAGCGAAAAAAAGAAAAACACGGACTGTCTTCGCCATATTATGATTCATAATGTTATCCTTTTATAATACTGCCAAAGTGCCCTTTTTAGGCCCCCAGATCATATGAGGTGAGGTTTAAAAGCAAAACTACTCGTAAATACACGAACACTTACGAACTTACGAAGTATTACAATAGTTTTCCTAGCAATCTCGTATCTGCAGTCCATAAAAAATTGGTTATCTGGAAATAATTCCAATATTTCCAACACCACCCAACCGTCCCGATACGTTTCCACGTCAATATTTTGTTAAAGAACTGTTCAATTAAAATTAATTGCATCGATATGAGAACAGCATCTGAAAATGCTCTCATTGTTTCTTGCTGAAAAGTGATTCATCTTACCTTTAATTAAGTACTGTACCTCCCACAATCAGTCTATAACGTTCCCACTGCTGGGACACCGGCCTCCTTTTTTTTGTGTTTTGTTTGGAAAATTATCAAATAACTTCTCCCGCTCTGGGCGGAGCGGGAGGACGTGTCAGACTTTTACTGACTAAAACCCACCCGTGTTCCTTCAGTTGCCTGTGCCGGGGGCCACGGTAACTCTTTCGAACTACCCGCGACCCTGGCAGGCATCAGCCGTAGTGGACCCCGTCAGTTAGTACTGATATCTCTTTGAGGCGCGCGTGGAACACAACTCGCCGTCGACGCTGGCCTGGTCCTTACCGGACGGCGAGTTGCCCATTGCTCACCGTCCGCAAGCCCGCGTCTACGGTGGCCGGGAATCGGCAGGACACAGGCTTCCATGTGGTGAGAAGGAGTAGGCCGTAATACAACACGCGGGCCAGTGCGGATTGGTAGATGTCACATGTCTTTTTGGTTCTAGGACATGCCGGTTTCCTCCCGGTGTTTTCCTTTACCGTTCTGAGAGCAGTCGTGATGAAATATTTTACAAACTTTACCTCTTTGATGACCTAAGTGAGTGTTAAGGTTTCATGTCTGAGACTGAGAGTACTGTACCTAAATAAAAATAATTATAAAATGTTAATAAAGCCCAAAATTCCGTTGATTCTTCAAGGGCTAACACGCGTGAAACACGTTATTACGTAACTACTGAGTCGCCAGATAATAAGTTAATAACACAGCAAATTAACGTGTCGTGTGACGAAGAATAAAGCATATTACATTTAGACAAAGGCCACTGTCAACCATAAAAAAAACAGTGATAACGACCCTTCATGAAAGGCCTATTACTTAGAAAGTAGCAAGTAAAACACTTAAACGCCATAACAAATTTCGTTAAAAGAAAAAGCAGAAATACATACACGTCTACACGTAACTCAGGTCATACAGACATACGTAGAGACACGCAAACTTTAATTGCTTCTAATTAATTTATTACATGTATTAAACAATTAAGCGTGCGGTATCTTGATGTATTGTTATCGAATTCAGGACGCCATAGTTACGAATGACTCTTAGCCCAATTGACTTATCTTTGTAAGCTAATTAATGGGTACCGCTCATCACGCGATGTGCTCTAATTGGACGTCGAAAACAGACGTCATTTCGTTATTACTTTTCCATTTTATAAAAAGGATATACGTGTGATGGCTGATAGGGCATGTCGATTGGCGAGATCAATATGATAATTTGGACAATCCACAATTGGTAGAGTAACTGAAATAAAAAATACATGTCATCTTAACGTCTAAATTGTCCTTAAAAATACATCAATGTGTTAACACACGTAAGTTAAGCAAGAGACTATTCTGCTTCCTGCATTACATTACGAAAGTCTTGGACTTAAATATAATCCTAATACAAATAAATTTTCCTTGCATTTGCATTTGGTAAAAGGCGTTCACCAAAACTTCAAGGGTATCATGAAAGTAATAGCCATTTTTCATTTGGTGTTTCGTATTTCCAGTCTAGATAGGGTACTTTTTATAAAATGTGGACAACAAACAATTCTATTATAACAACGTCTGTTGGTTTTTCAGGCCTAAGCTTTTTCCTTGATAGGTATATCAACTTTGTTAGGCATAGAGAGCTGCAAAGGAAAACAATCACAACATCGGATATGAATTATATTACATTAACTAGCTCCCCTAAAAATCACCCCATAAACTTATTACGTGCAGTAATAAGATTGCCGGAACAACACTATGTTCACGTACATAACAAAACGAAATTAGAAATCGTCTGAGTTACGAACACCGGAAAATGGTGAAACGATTGCCAATTTACCAACCCTACCCTGTCTTAATTGACGCAGACTACTCCTTAAACTAACGGGGGTAGATAGCGAAAGTAATTTGTCATCGGTTAGCTAAGCATGGTGGGGGGGGGGGGGGCGCACTCGCGGGCCAACCTTCGCGGAGGTAGCACGTCTCCACACTAATGACATCCCGCATAATTAGGAACCGCCACCATCTACTAATTACATAAATTGCCCACTAAACTTGGCTATAATTTTGCTTCGCGTTTAAACGGGGTAACTGCTTGAGAGTTGGTACGGACTGGTTTAAATTATTACAATGTGATATACAGATTTGTAAACATATGTATGTGCAATCCAGTTTTGTTCGATATTGAACTGGTTGCACGCAAGTGCTCTGAATGTAGTAAATTCTAAAGTGTATTATGTGGTAGCGACAATGGATAACGCTACCTGTACCTAACACTGGAAGTACACTACAGGCGCAACTTAGATACCCGGTTCCCGACTTGCGAGAATTCGCCGCAATGATTACACTCGATTGACTCTGATTCCCTAGCAGGGTTGTAGGGTAGACACTAATTATTAAGTAGACAGTGCTTTTCGACAAAGGAACACAAACGTTACGAAGCACATCCGATTGTTTTCAGCGCACAGCTTAAAATAATGACATTAAAATACCACTTAAAATAATGAAATTAAAATTGATAAGGACTTTTATCGAGACGGACCGGTCTTCTGGAGAATAATTTCAAATATTTTCATCATTGTAGAAAGTAAGGATTTGGCACCTAGTCACACTTATCTTCAACAAAAATTGATGGTAAATCCCAGTCAAAAAAATTATGATAAATGGTAAACCCAGGTTAACTAATTAAACTTACTCGTAAAAGTACACTAGTTCTGAAAAGAGAAGGAAATTTTCTTTAAAAAAATTATTAAGTTGAAGTTTAACTGTGATATAGCAAGCCAATCATAATCACTGTTAACTCAATCATTACAAAACCTTTTTGCACAACAGATCAACCAACAATCAGCCAGTCATCTAGCAACGTGGTTGACGGCATCAATTTGGAAGACATCAAGGAGTTCGCCAAGGCTTTCAAGCTACGGCGGCTTGGCCTAGGCCTCACTCAGACTCAGGTTGGTCAGGCCTTGTCTGTCACCGAAGGCCCCGCTTACAGTCAAAGCGCGATTTGCAGGTAAGGTCTAGCATAATTTCCATATTTGTTGTTTTGTGTATGATAGAATCCATAGGTTTTTGCCTTTACTATACATATTTTTTGCTGGACACGACGTGGTGCACCCAAGAGACCGTAAATAGATTGTCACTACAAGCAGCAGTTAAAAGTCCCGTAACATTTCCAACGTGTAATTAATAAACTGCCAGTAACGGTATCTTGCAAAATGTATGCGTGTTCCATTTTGCAGTCTTCCTTGAATACACAGAACTGAAATCACCTTTATGTATAAGGTCCAGAAACGTACATAAAGAAAAAAAACACCATCGCCTTTTCCATAATTGAATTCATTATTTATAATATCCAAGAACATACATATTTAAAATACAAATGAAACCGTTATGAAAAATGATATAGAACACACGACCACAGCTTAAAAGTTAATGTTGCCACTTAATTGTTGTTGTTAATACAGTATCTAATTTGTCAAAGCAGAAGAAAAAAATATAAAAAACGATCTGATGATATCTTACTTGTAACCGAAGGAGATAAAGTCGCACGCTTGTCAAAATAATGTGACCGTTTGCTGGCAACATCGTGGGGCTGACAAAAAAAGGTTCAAGAATCGTTTTTATAAATGTCGTCACGCAGGCCGGCGCGGCGGCGCTCGGTTATCATTCCAACTTTTTAATATCGTTAATTGAAGTGATTTGTAAAACAGCATGACTCCTTTCATTGCTTACAATTCGTTTAATTAATTACCATTCGGGTGGCTTCCGTTCCGCTCACTGTGTCGTGGCTTACACCATTTTTTACTCAGCTAGGCGCGGGCGCGTGTTTCCTAATTATTTTTTTCTATTATTACGAATTGATTCGTGTCTAACTTTCCACGTCTTTTAACAGTAACGTTAAAATCTTAGGCTATTGGAACTTACAAAACTGTTTGCTGTTCAACATAACTCATTCATGCAAATTCTTATATGCGTCTCACCAACTATTAGTAAAAAGTACACGAAGCACCAGACTGAATTTCACACTCATATTTAAAAAATTATCGCTGATGTGAACGCATTCACACGACAAACGAAACCCGAAATGAAGGATTTCTAACTTTTTAATTGTTTTTCCAGTCTTGCAATTACATTACATCATATCACAAATTGTAAGAATTTAATTTCAAAATTGCTACAACTATATACGTAGAATTATACAGGTTTGACGGCCGATCGAAGTTGGAAATCATTTTTTTTTTCTTACGTTACCTTATACTAGGTAAATCGACAAATTTATCACGCTTCAGCACAGCTTTACGCTCATAATGTTTAATTGAATCAAATCACTCGAAACAACGTTGCCCGTGAACAAATCGAATTTCGATGCAAAACGGAATGCGACCGGCACAAGCCGAAGGAAATTTCAATTCCAAGCCACCCCCCGACGACCTCCTTCGTATAATAAAATCATTAATCGTTACTTCTGTTCCAGTTAATTAATTATCTTGCCGTAATTACTTTTTTCGTGTAATTAAAAAGAGTAGAATTCCCCTGTCTTTGTTCTGTCGTGATTTCATTTCCCATTAATTTTTCTTTCGTCTCCCTCCAATTTGGTGTCGTGACGTCGCTACATGGTAGTTACCCCTTTCATTATACTGGACTTAATTAATTTGCATTTTAATTAAAACATATTATTGTTTTTGAGAAAAGAATTTAATTTAGTGTTCCCCGTTCCTTCTCACTGAAGGTTTTTGTTAGAGTTCACAATGATCAAAAGTCAACAAAATTCTTTTTAATCATTTTCACAAACTCAAGGCGTTTAGCTACCCAAATCTAATTTAACCAAAGAATCCTAAGAAAACATTTCAGAAATGTAAAAACAATACTTTTTAACTTTCCACCAAAGGAGTTAAAATCGAGATTCCTGTTATAGAAATTTTATTGAAGCGACAAAATTTTAAACTGGTTCGAAATGTCTACCTTATTGATCTGTTTTGAAAACAATCAGGCGCATGGTCATTGCCACTTGGAACGATGTCAATAACAAAATATTGAATTAACCATTAACCCCGGTCCGAGTGCATTACAATTTCATATGAAGCACAATGCGTCAGGGCATCTCGCACCAGCATAACATTAAAGTTAAATAACCAACACAGCACGTTCACGTCCTAAACTGTATAAAACCCGAATAATTTCGTAATGAAAATTGAATTTCCTATTCAAATGATATTGATCAACAGAGCGTGTCGAAGTATTTACCTCATTGTATAGCGGAAGATCATGTACTGTTTGTTTAGTGACAACATAGCGTGCGACTTTGTTCCTAATCTTTCTAGATTTGTTGAGATGTAGTGATGTTGCTCCCGTTCACTTCACCGGAGTACCGTCACCGTCACTGGCTACGATATAATCTAACATAATATTTGTTACCGTCCCCAGTGCCCTGGCTTCGCAGATGCTAGCAGCTCAGCTGTCTTCACAACAACAAAACATGTATGTGTTTTGTTTTTTATCCCTACACACAATATCTCCAAATTTATCTTCATCAGTCCTGCATCCATCTGCATGCAACTTGCATTTACATTATTTCAAAATGGAGCTAAGATAATGGAGATAAATTCGTAGATACTAAACATACATTAAGTACACGCTTTGGCTCACTTATATCGGCCGAGTCCACACGCAAAATGTCTTTAAATCAAAATGTTTCAACGCTGTTTAATGTAATCTTATCTTGATCGGCGATCCGTGCATACCTTTTGAATGTATGCCGTATATAATTATTTGTAATTACCGGTTTTGACGTTCTTTCTTTTCCTTTTCACACGTGTACGGTATTTGCATTCGGGTAATTACAGCAAAGGCGCCATACATCTTACGGCCGACGTACATTTTGATGTTAAGACAAACGCGCTACACTAATGTGCCGGCTACCAAACCATGTCGATTCGACACTATGAGTAATCGCTGTGAGAACTTTATCACTTTTATTATTTGTAACATCTCGATGAGTAATATCTAACTTTCCATCTAATATAGCATGATGTATTATTTTCATTACTCTTATTTTTATTAATATTCATTTTGCGCAATTCAAAGCCAGGGCATTGGCATACGTTACCTTTCGTTTCTAACTGAATTCGTTGTTTTATTGTTACCTTGTTCGGTATTAATCAAACTGATTACCTCGGCAGACTAAATTGCCTATTGTTTTTTTTCTCTCTCTAAAATCGTTAACGCAATGTCAATGTCCTGTGTTTATGCCTCTGTTAATTTGGATCGGGTAAAGAGTTACATCGCGTTCTAAAGGTGCTTCGCGTTAGATTTTCATTTGACCGGTGCTCGCATAGCAAAGTCTAACATTACATTTATGTTCGATACAGATTTGAGAAATTGGATATAACACCAAAAAGTGCGCAGAAAATCAAACCGGTGCTCGAACGTTGGATGAAGGAAGCTGAAGAGAGGTAAATATTTGTTTGAGTGAGTTATGTTCGTGGTTATGTGCTACACCGTGTTCGTGAAACATTTGGCCTATAATGCTTAGCAACGTTGTGAAAGACATTTCTCAAATCTGGACTAACTAATGCTTTTACGGGCTAGGCTTTATGTTTAGTTGGTTCCTCTGTACGACTAACATCTTACACTCGCCGTTACCCGAAGTTAGGAATAACTAATTTCTTCTCGCCTATTCCTGAAATCAGTTGTTTCTAATTTAGGTGCTCATCGAAGAAGAGTATTAACACACAGTGGCTTTATCATGCATGTTTTAGTTGTTATGGTGCGGTTGTTTAGTTTGAGCGTGTTTGGTTATTTTCTGCAATTCGTTTTTTTTTTTGACGTTTCCTTATTTGTAATTAGGAAATCATCATCGTTAATATGGTTTTCATTTTAGGCGTCGAGTGATCACAACTCCAAACACATTGTTCTTAATTTTGTTTCGACTTTCTAAAGCACATTTCTAAATCATCAACATTAGTGTAACTCACCTAGATGTTCTTACCAAATCGGTATTGTTGATTATGGTAACCTATGAATCACTTCTTCACAACCAAAAACTTGTTAAGTTCGCTCAAAATGTCCTAATAGATATTTGAAGAAAATTAGACCTATTTTCATATGACGTAAAGTATGTAATAATAAAAATCATTGAAATAAACTAATTATATAAAGAAGTAACATTCGGGATGTTACTACTTTCTATAATTAGTTTATCTAAACTTAGAATTGAAGTAAAACTCCAAACTGAAACTATACTGACCCAGGCCGTTTGAAACACCTGAAATTTCATACTAATCTAACAGCTCCTAAACATCGAATGTTTGAAGATTATCTAAAAATATAGGTAGGTAGTTACCTCGACAACTTATTTGTTAAGAAACGTTTTCAATTAAATTACGGGCTCTATAAAGTTTGTTAGCACAGGAGATCGAAATAATGAGATCCTTACAGGAGACGTTAATAATGACAATGAAAATGATACTTCGCTTAAACGAAAGTCTTTAGAGACTTTACTTAAAAAACCAAATATCATAATAAGAATCAAGACAACACTTAACCAATCAGCGAGCCCCTTCTTTCCATAACATTTAAAACTAAACCAGGTGTCACTTAAATCTTTAACAAAGACATAATGTCGTAAGATGTCCCCACAGTATCCATCGATCGACATTTTGCATCATTAAAATGCATTATCTGAATGCAACGCTTCGGTTTAACATTGCAAATGGGTGCATTGAATTCGCAATCGGTCCCTCTTGGTGGTAATTTTTAACGACCGCCTCTGTTGGCGATAGTGCTTGAATTAATTCCGTTGTTACTTCGGGAATCTCGTTAATTTATTATTAAGAACTAGGTACATCTATTATGGTGTACCTGCCTACTCGGCAGATATAAATGGAGCTACTACAAATTAAAGTCGGAAGCAAACTACTGAGCTGTCGAACGGACAAGATAGACAGCCTTCGTCTATTTTTGTAAAAAGGGAAGGAGTTAAAAATGTAATGGAAGATTTAAAGAATGGAACAGTTAAAGAAAGCCCAATGGAAAGTGTATGTTACTTTACGATTAAGAGACAAAATAATTTAGTACTTAGCTTCTAGTACCCAGACTAGAAAATAAGATTCGAATATATGCTAGAATAGTAATGATAAACATTAAGGTAATGACGATAAAACTGCTAATATGTAACATACACCAAATTCATTGAACTTAACTATTTCTAATACACCAGAAACCTGGGAAATAAAAGATAAAATAAGAAAATTCATTTATGTAAGATAATTCAAATGAGATTGTCATTATGAAACCAGAGCAAGGCTTGTTATTACCATCAGCCGTTTAATATTAAAGTTAATATGAACATGAATAAGTTGACTTCTTTGAGTCTTGTTTCCATAACTATATAATCGAGTTCGGGGTTTCTTTTATCGGAACGTAAAGAACATAGAGAAGCTTCATCGGTAAGCTACCAACTAAAAATCAATATTCTAGGCTAGGCTTCTTTGTGTTTAGGTTCTTCCATAAGATTTACATTCGTTACCCTGCCTGTATACATATGAATGCAAGTATTCTTTCATTCTTTCTTAGCAGTATTTTTTGTCTTCGTATACGTCAAAATTTTGCACTAATGATTGGAGTCTATAGCGCTTAAAGTTCAAACAGACTCAGTTGGATCCGAAGCTGGATTCGCCTCAGTTTGTTTGACTCTAGTGTTTATCCGGGCTGCTTTTACCACGAAAAATACGTCCGTCGAATTTATCGCACTAAAATTCGATTGGCGTAATTTTCGGAATTTACGTGTGAAAACTAGCTTCAAGGGCTTTGGCGTCTTAAGATTACGTTGTTAAAATGCACCTGCCGTCTAATTACCTTAGACATCATTTTGCGTTTTAGTAACGTAATCTCAGGAAATCACAAAAATAACATTACTAACGCTTGCTTTATCACCTTTCCCAAGCACTTAGCGTATAAACAGGGACACTACACAAAGGACCGGTCGAATTATAAGTTCTTACAGCAGTTCACTCAAAACTCCATCTTAAATCAATGTCATTAACGTTTAAAATTCCAATCATTACAGGTACGCTTCGGGCCAGAACCATCTGACAGATTTTATAGGGATGGAGCCAAGCAAGAAGCGAAAACGACGCACTTCATTCACACCGCAAGCTTTGGAACTACTCAACGCGCATTTTGAAAGGAACACCCATCCCTCTGGTAAGTTTGACGATATTTAGTAATAACTAAAGTCCTAGTACCTTACGTTTGTGTGACTTAATTGGGTCTTAATTATTGGCTATGAATAGGCAGCTTTAGTGAAGCTTTGAGACGATAAAGCATGGACAGGGATTTCTTTGATTTCGGACGATCAAACAGTATGGAGTAGGTATATGTGTAAGCAAGAGTCGGTCGACGTAGACTAATCTAAGCAAATGACAAATCTTATTGATCGTCAAGACACAGCAAATCGAGCGATAATAACAATAATCACCTTAAAATCGAGCAAATCCGTAGGCACTAGGTATATTCTATTAAAGATAGGGTAAGCGTCAAAACACCTTTGTCCTCGTACAGTCACCAAAACAGATAAGTAACCACGGTCGTCGAATATATATAGATGAAGTTTAGTAAGAAACCGATGGGTGTTTTCGAATGAAATTCAATTTGATAAATGAACTGTTTGTTTTCTATTAATTATATTATTTTTTATTCGAAAACCGGCTTGTTACGTCAACTATATCCGACGACCCTGGTTTCTCATCTCCTTTGGAGACCGTACATAACGCTGCAGCACCCTAATTGCATAACACACTTTCAATCACAATCTGAATGATTTTGAAGGATATTCCTAATCCATTGCTTCATATGTTGGAAAAATTTGTCTGCTCAACCACATAAAAAACGCAATGCTTGTTTTTGAACTTTCAAAATGAAAGCCATTGCTACTGTAAGTGTGTTACGCAATTACCCCACAGATTAGTGTTGCTGGACATCCAGCCAGCCACTGTGAAGAAGGGCGTTAAAATAAGACATATCATTAGCTGTTCCTAGAGGGAAGACGATATAACTTGGAATACAAAGGCATATCAAAGGGCAGAAGTTTGCTCTACAGAAGGCTCAAACATATAACAAAATATCGTTTGGCTTGGTATGGGCATGTGAATATAAGAAGGGACGAAACGTATGTGACTAAGTGATGAATATACATGTTGATGGATGGAGAAGGAGAGGAAGGCCGAAGAAAAGATGGATGTGAGGAATGATATGAAAGAGAAGGGAGTGAATGACAGCGTGACGGTTGACAGGGGAGAATGGAAGAAGAAAACGTGTTGCGCCGACCCCAAGTAACATGGGATAAGGGCAGGAAGATGATGATGACAACGGCGGAAGTGAATTGGTCGCGAATTCGATTCCCCGCGGAACACATAGGTAGTTGTTGCCTACGTGCCTACTTAGTTGTTTTTTTACAAATGTTTGCACATGTGAGTGAGATGATCTGGCAGTTTGAGTAATTTACACGGCCTACCCAAATGTCCTTTCTTTGGTATTGTTCGTCGAATCGTTGAGCTCCTCAAGTTCTGAGTTGAGCTGCACGATTTTTGACAAATGCGTGCACTGATTGGACAGGTCCGCTCAATCTGTGTGATTCTTTCCTCAAAAGACCATTTCAGACACCAATCTACATGGTCTTCACACGATCTGACCAAGATTTTGTCTGGACTTTAAAAGAGACTGCGACCTCTGAGTTTGTTTCGGCCTTTCTTCCCAGAATAGTCAGACAGGAAACGCCGACTTCATCTAGTTTAAAAAAATATGATTGACGTGTAAAAGTGTTTGTACAAACCTACTTACAGAAAATAAATCATTTATCATTTACGATAAAAAACGCATTTAAAAAAAAGAAACTTACGCTAAGTCGACGATAAGCTGGTCGATTCTGTAAAAATCTCACCGTGAAAACTTAGGTGAAGTGAGTTTGTTTTTGCTAACAATTGACACTATTGACAGCTCACTCCACGCTCACTTCACCTAAGTTTTCACGGTGAGATTTTTACAGAATAGCAGGGCTCGATTGAGAGCAGTGGTGGGCCAGGTGACGGCCTCGACTTACGAGTTGTAGGTCGTGTGTTCGTAACCAGGCGAGCGCGTTACTTTGTGTAAATAATTTCATCACCACTGCTCTCAAAACGGTGAAAGAAAAAATCATGAGGAAACAGGCATGTCCTAGAAACAAAAATTCGGAAGACATGTGACATAATTATGCCAAACCGCACTGGGCCCGGGTGATTACGGCCACAGTAGTTTATGGCCCAATCCCTCTCGAAGAGAGGAGGCCCGAGTCTCAGCAGTGGGAACATTATAGGCTGACTATGCTTAGATATGCCATGCAGGGATTTGTTTTAGGAAATTCCTTACCCGCCTTTTATGGGCGAATACCCACACCAATCTATTCTTAAGTACATATTTTTATAAAATAAAGTATTTTCGCAAACATAACGAATAACGATGTATCATTCTTATTAGCCGCATGTCACCTTGTGACAAAGGAAACCCTATACTCTTTATCATTATAATTATCTAATGTGACACTCAGAACAAAGTACCCACCTTGAAACATAAAAAAAATCTGATGCTATTGTTCTAATTTTTTCAGGCACTGAAATCACTGGACTGGCACACCAGCTCGGCTACGAACGCGAGGTCATCAGAATATGGTTCTGCAACAAACGACAGGCACTCAAGAATACTGTCAGAATGATGTCTAAAGGAATGGTCTAAATACATGAACACAACATACCGTACACAACTGCGAATGTTGGACCCATTTCCAAGTCCATAAGTCCATTAAAAAGGTCCATCATATTAGTTTGTAATCCATCAATGGACGCTGAATTTTATCCAATCTTTTCCATTTGTGTACAGGGTCTCGTACGGAAAAGGACGACAAAAAGTTAGAGTTTAGTGGTGGGGTGCGACGATGGTGTGACGATGTTATCGATATCGATGGTTTCGCTTTAAGATCTGCACGTAGATTCGTGATCTCGTATTCTCGTCTCGATATTCAAATTAATTATAATTTGCATCGATAGTGTCTTATTTATGAAGGCGAGTGTTTTTTTTATTTTTTTTTATTAATGAAAAGTCTGGCCTTAACCGCAAATCTTTATGCGATTCCAGCCAATATGAAACATGGAAAGTAGATTAATAGTATTAAGTGTAACGTAAATGTATTATAAAACAAATTTCGACTGAAATATTCGTCTCGATGTAGTTTACAATGATATGAATGGAATGTCGTAGCGATTAATGTAGGTGTTTACTAGTACAAAGTAATAAAATTGAATTGTCAAAATCACTTTACCATTTCAATGTTTCCATTCCCATTATTTGTATATTTAAAATAAACTGATTATAAAAGAAAAATGACAAACAATGTTAATTAAATAGGAACTTTTACTCTTTTCATAAAAGCATCGGTTTAGCGAAACTCACAAAGATGGCAACTTTAAATGTTTCATACATGAAAAAATAGTGTAGCTTCCAGGTTTTCTTTTGTAAAAAGAATGCATTTTGTAAATAAGTACAATATTTTTAATTTTCGTCAATAACAATGTAATGTAGCTGATACATTAATTTATTAAAATACTCTGAGTTGTTTCGTTCTTTTTAGCGAATGTTGCACTTTTTAGATTTAGGATTAATATCGATATTATGAAAGTAGTTAAAATGTGTCGTCAATCTTAGTATAACCTACTAAGATTTTTTTTATTAATCTATAGTAGGTTTTTGTTGATAGATAGGTATAAACCGATATGTATAGATTAATTAAATATAATTATCTAATATTGCCGTAAATTGTAAATATTGTTTTCGTAATTTGATTTTAATGAAATGTATTATTAGTTTTATGTATTAAGTATAATTTCATAGCTTTTAAAAAAAGTTTTATTGTAATTAGGCAGTATTCAAGTTGGATTTTGTGGCGATATTAACGATATGATTTCCATTTTCATCCAGCAGTTTGTTATAATTGGAATAATTAATATTCACATTTTCATAGAAATACATGTAACAGGGGGTCTTGAAATTAAAGTTAGATGATTTTAATGCGCATATTTCTCGCACGGTGACTGTTAAACTAATAAAATTGCCTCGCATTTGGAAATGTAGATTTTGAAGAGTATACTTATGATATGTAGATTTTCCAAAAATACTAAAATTTGACGTTATATATAATTATGTTTTAAGAAATAAACTTGTGCGAGAAATATGCCTAAATAAAATTTATATGATATAACTCTCGATGAAACTCACATTTTAGAATACTCAGTGTTACTATTCGGTGCACGCACAGTGATATTAAAAAATATTTGAGATCATCGACAAACAAAATTCTATAATTTTGCAATTGTGTCATTGCATTATATCACCACGTCTATGGAGACAGGTGCCTTATCGATATTTCGGAATACAAAATTAAAAACCGTGATATTTGCTGATTTCTTTTATATATTTTGATGGTTGACTAGGTATATATTTAAATCCTTTTGAAAGGTATACTTTGTATAACATTATTATACTTCCAAAATCATACCTCTCGCAAAATATCACATACCTATGTAAATAATTTAGTTAGATAGTTTTCAAATAAAGACCTGCTGTTAACTGTATTACCAATAGTAATAAGGCTGTAATTGTAATATTGTATGTTAATGACCAATGAAAACCAACTTGTGATCATTAATATTTGTACTGTTACCTACTACTTAACAAGAGTCGTTAAAAAAATAATATTATAAAAATTGAACATATTTTTCGGCTGTTGAAAAATTGTAAATACAATATTAAGGATAATAAAACTATTTGGATTAATATTTAGGAACAAAGGGAAAAAATATTATCAAAATTTATATTTTCAAAAATATTACAAATGCAAAAAAGCGTATTTAAAAAAAGGGATGTTTGGCCATAAACTAAAAAATCATATTCACGGAAAGGGTTTTTTATCGACTTAAACACACCACAACACTACACAAGCCACGAGCAGTATGGTAAACAGTGACTTAAAAATAAAATTGTGCGATGCGATGTTGCACGTAATCTCTGTACTTATAATAAAAGGAATCAGATTTCTCATTTATAAATCAAAATAGATTACCCTTGTTATTGCAAGTAATTCCTTTAAATAAACCTTCTTTACACTTTTCTAGAAGACAAACGCCAGTAAAGGTCGTTTCACGTTTTTAAATGTATAGTATTAAATCTCCATACAATTTATAGCGTATGAAAAATCTGATTCCCATCAAACATTAGCGTAATAGAAAGAGCATAGAATGCTAAGTACAAATGATATAATTTAACGATAAAACTGCTAGTCCCGATAAAGGTATAATTAAAATAAAAAAATATTACCATGCAAAATCGCGTTGCACCCTGGTTTTCATGATCCACATGTATCTATAATAATAATAGTAATACAATTATAAAATCTACACATAACTTCAGCTGTAACACATATTCAAACCAAACTGTAACAGTATGTCATAGTGTATTAATTTTTTCTTCCTATAATGGTACCGAGCGAATGATTATGGCTGCTGGTTTATGAAGAGAAGCAGAATAAAGGCAGATAACTGTTTGATTGCTTGTTTTATTCCTGCGCCCCGCGGTATTACCCACATAAGTTTCGGTCCCGTGGGAATATCGGGATAAAAAGTAGCCTATATGTTAATCCAGAGTGTCAGCTACCTTCATACCAAATTTTATAAAAATTGGTCCAGCCGTTTGAGCGTGAAGAAGTAACAAACATATAAACACACTCGCAAACTTTCGCCTTTATAATATTAGTGTGATCGTATTTTAGTACCTATAGTTGTCCCGAAATTCTGACAACCAGTCTTACCAAGGGGTATCGAGTGCTTTACTTAAAGACACGAGTTCCCGGTAAAAACAAGCCGGTAGCGATCGGTGCGGGTAAAATATTAGGCGCTCACACATAATGAAACAGGTAAAACATTGTGACCGTTTCTTTCCCTAAATCAACCTGTAGCAATCTGCACCGGACAGTGGCGTAGGGTGGCATTGGGGCAAAATGCCACGGGCCCCCAGCCAAGGGGGCCCCCGGCCCGAGAGGGCCATGAGCACAGGAGGATCCTAACATAAGTTTATAAAAACTTTTTTTTTTTAATGTGCAACAAAGGACATCATTCGGGTTTCGAACATTTTGTACCTTTTTTCCCATTGTTTGTCTAATTTTTTGGACGGGACCTCATGGCTCAGCTGTAGCGTTTGCGACCACTAGACCAACGAAGCAGTCAGGTGTTAAATGTTGTAGGAGAAAATATGAAATCTACGAGGAAGAAGTCGCGGAAAAGTGCTATTTAAAAATAAACTATAACGTTGGTTACTATTACGCCACTAAGCTGGCACCGGAAAACCCGTTGCGTTATGCAAGCACCTTTACCCAGTAATTGGATTGTGGAGGTCAGATTGGCGGTCGCTCCATGTTAGTGTCTAAACACACTATGCCGAACTCGAAGGTACGCGACCAAAGTTCGGCATGATTACGCCTGCAATGCTATTTGAATTACTGACGACACATTATGCCGAAATTACATTGCGTTATAGCGTACAGCCGAACTTCGGTCGGGCGTAAGTTCAGCGGCAATTCGGCGGCAACGTATTCTGTAGAGCACGCATTATACGCGACCGAATTTCGGTTCGATTGCCGAAGAAGATCCGGGGCGGGGAGCAGCGGGAGACAAATTTATGCCGCGTAAGGTGTGTCATAATCAGCCGAATGCCTTGGAACGTAAAATCAGCCGCGGAACTACGGTCACGTACCTTCGGCATAGTGTGTTTGGACACTAAAATACTGGTATTCAGCTTCATCCGGTTAGATTGGCAGCCAATTCCAAAAAAATTTATAAAGGCGAGGTAGATAGATAGTTGTCGCGTTTGAGCATGGCACTAGTGGCCCCTAATATCTCTCCGTTGGAACCGAAACAATAAACTATGTACGGTTTTTCGGTATTAGAACCAGTGCCTACTATTTACTATCTACCTGATTAAGACTACTTGATGCCCTAAGCAATCCACGCCTGTACCTAGTCCTATCCACTAGTCGCCTCGTATTTTTCCAAAACATCGACGAGCGATTTGTAAAGATTGGCGCACATCTCTAGCTAGAGTGGCTTTTGGGTCTTGTAATATCTTGCTGATAAACAGCCTTGCCTTTCATGTGCTAGCAAATACTGTTTCGGTGCTGTTTCTGCCGTATGGTGCCCCCGAGACGTGATGCCCTTATCATTTGCTTATGGGCTAATCCGGCACTGATTAGAAGATCTTGAAGATCACGATAGACATTGAAATGAAAAATACCTACTTACTTACTTACTTACCTACCACTAGAAAATGTAGGTCAAAGATCGCTATTGTCACGCTGAAACGTGATAACTATAATACTACCTACTCACTTCTTAACTGTAGGGAAAAGTACGTGTGCACTTCGAAACCAATAATGTGTGTAGCCAAAATATATGGCGTACCCTAATAAGGCAGATGGAATTTCGACAGCTGTAGCAACTGAATTTACTGGCAAGAACGCCTCTATCAATACCACCCAAGTTTTACCCAGTCTATGGAGCTCTGAGCTGGGGATCCTGAACTGATTATTCTCATTTGGATGATGCAAGACTACGGGCCGGAATAAAAAGTAATGTAGGTACCTCCCTAGGTAAATGAGTAAGTAGCGTCTGGTGTAGAATCATCTTCGAATGGACTGACGGTAGGTTACCTACGGTGCAGCTTCAGACATTAGCTGCAGCAATCACCTAACTGTATTTGAATTAAGAATTTGAGATAATTTTTAACTTAAGGAACAACAAACTGAATGAACTTTTTGTTACAAATGGTCACTCAAAAATCAATTTAGAACACATTTAACTAAAGTAGATAATTGATTAAGTGGCGATGGAATGTAAATTATCTGAGATTATGAACACTGAGGAGGTTCATTACGTTACCTTGCATTACCTACCTACGCTAAAATACGAAGAACCTAATTAATTTAATGGGAATATGTTCTTTGAAATTGAAAATAAGCTAGGTACTCATGTTTTTATTAATTCATGCAATCTACTTAACTAATAATTATTAAAAACTAGCAGCGCCCCGCGGTTTCACCCGCGTAAGTTTCGATCCCGTGGGAATATCGGGATAAAAACCATCCTATATTATTATGTCCTTTCCCGGGACTCAAACTATCTCTTTAGCAAATTTCATCTAAATCTGTTCAACGGTTTTTGCGTGATTGAGTAACAAACATCCAAACATCTTCAAAAACTTTCACATTTATAATATTGCTAGCTGCGCCCCGCGGTTTCACCCGCATAAGTGTCGATCCAATGGGAATATCGGGATCAAAAGTATCCTATGTTCTTTCACGGGACTCAAACTATCTCTATACCAAATTCATCTAAATCGGTTCAGCGGTTTAACCGTGAAGAGGTAACAGACAGACAGACACACTTTCGCATTTATATAATACTAGCTTCTGCCCGCGACTTCGTCCGCGTGAAATTTCTTGTACCACCCCGTCGCAACACATCGTATTCGCATAGCGTTTATTCTGACTTTTTTTCTTTTTGCTCGGCTCTTAGCTTAGGGTCATAGCGTGATATTAATTAATAGCCTATAGCCTTCCTCCTCAACAATTGGGCTACCAAATGCAAAAAGATTTTTTCAAATCTGATCGGTAGTTCCAGAGATTATCGCGTTCAAACAAACCAACTCTTCAGCTTTATTATTAGTAATAGATATAGATTAAGTATGGATACGAGTATAGTAGGAAGTAGGATAAGTGGGTACCGTCAAATACGTCGTATTCCTAGAATTTTAGAAGGGAAATGTAATCATCATCATAATGTACAGTCGCCAGAACAGCAAGCTACCCGAAACTGTCAAATTTTCCCAATCAACTTTGAACCTTATCCTTTGAAAATCTATTCAAGAAATTTGACTAATTGTAGTTCCTTGATGTGCTGGCGTCTGTACATAAACGTAAGCCTTCTTCCCATGGGGATAGGCAGAAACATGGCAGAAACTACAGAACGCTACCTGCTACGATAGGTACTCCATTTGCTTCGTTCACATTCATAATAAGTGATCTCCCTTTCAATAAATAATTTATTTAAGTATTGCTTTATTATAAATTAATTAATTAATTGGCAAAACTAAGCACAAAAACTGAAATACAACTTTTCCGATCAACGTCAGTACACTATGCGTTTAATTAAAAAGCCCGCCATTAGTGTTGCCGCCATAACAATGGCGCTAACTTCTGCGTTTCGTAACTACTATATTACTATGCTAATACTTTATGAAATAATATTGAAAGAAAATTGTTGCATTGAATAAATATTTTTATATATAATAAATTTATTGATTATATTATTATAAATTATCTTAAAAAAAAACAATTAACTAAGTAAATTTAAGTAAAATAACTAAACGCAAAACATTGGTCAGTAGTGATGTGACATGATCGTAAAAGTCGTATAATTCGGCCAATTTGAGGTAACAAGTTCTCGAATAAATCAACACAATACATTTATCTTGTGATCAAAGTTATGCAAGTGATGTTTTAACTTAGTTGGTTTTGTAAAGTAAAATCTTGGTTAACTTATTTTTCTAAAACGACAAGTTGATTATCATTACAAATTCTTTACTTAACAGTTTAAAACAACAATAATATTTATCATAACAATTTGGAGCACATTAACCCCATTTAAAACTATGTCTCGAAAATAATTAAATATTTTTCGAATAGGTTCAATTCATGTTCAATTCAAATAAAATTCCGGATTATCCTAGATGTCAAATAAGTCAATACTTCGTTTATTCGGTTCGCATCACTATTAATTCTGATTGATAGTGATACCAATATGGCGGAATTTCTTATCAGCATCAGCGATACTGTGAATTTGTAAAATATTTGACGAAAATAGTAGATTTATAAATAGAAATTAAAACAAGGACAAACTATATTAAGAATAAAGGACTTATTTAGCACAAAGTTGTGTCTTCAGCGGTATACATTGGTTATAAAAATAACCGCGCACCGAAATACAAATTCATGATCGAACATCTGACAATAATAATAAACATGAGTGTAATGTTTGCAAAGCTTTCGGGATGAAAAATTGCGTAGAATATTACGTCACGGCGGCCTCATGTGTTGGGAATACCGTTTGTACATTGTAAAGATACATGACGTCGCGAAGGTCCACAATGATTCATGAGGTTAATTGAAGTTTTGCTTCGATAATACGTAATTGGTTGGTCGTAAGTGTTGTTAGTTGTTACGCGTTAAGTGTAGTTTTTGCCTTCGTCGGGCGTTGACTCGTCTCGCTGGAATCCGGTAGAAAAGCGGCCCGCGGGTGACTAATCGATGAGATGATCGAGAGTGTATCACGACGAGCTTTTAGCAGTTCTAGCGGAACGTATAACGTGCGTGCTTCGGAACTGGCGCGCGAACGAAAACTCAACATTTTCAATGTCACTGTGCAGTTCCTGGATGAGACCCAACACTCCTTTCAAATCGAGGTATGTACTTGTTTATCGTTTTATTTGAATTCATGAGTGCTTGCTATCCTAAATGTAAAGGCAAAATTCCTGAGCCCCATGTCTTTGATTTAGGTATTTGATGGTTTCAGAATTCCAATAGTTTTATGGTCAACAATCTCAGCTTACATATGATATCTATAAAAACAAAATACATGGACAATATTTCCATTTATTTACTAATATTTTGGTTGCCTTTTATCTGATATTCTGACAATTCTAATATTTCACACACAACACAACATGATCTAACGACAGCTTACAATGTTTCCAAATGCTATTCAACTATTCACTTTATTTTATTGAGTAACTTTAGTGAATATTAATTTGTAATTTTTGTGAGTATTTTATCACCGGAAATGTGTATCAGTAAGTTAAGAAAGTGATAAATACTGCAAGCATTCATAAGATAAACTTTGAAATGATTATTATTGCAATTTAACTCCACTGTATGTGAATGAAAATCAAATGTACAGCATTACAGGGACATTGAAACTATGAATCCAGCACTTGATTCTAGTGTAGAATTTTTCTGGTAATAAAAGAAAATCTGCTGTTTCATGGAAAAGTGCAATAGTGTGGCAGAGCAAATTTTTTTTTTTAAATAACTGGCGAAAAATTTATATGCACGGGGGTTTAGAATCATGAACAATCCATGGTAACAGGTTGGCTATTACGCTGCCATCCTGTATTATTAATTTATTTTTATTTAGGATGTGGCTAACTAATCGAGGCATTTAATCCCTCCAAGGATTTAAATTATCAGTTAACTGCATTACGGTGTGACAACCATATTACCTACTGTGAAAATTATGATAAATATTATTATTCTATCAATATTTAATATCTCCTAAATTGTCTTGAAAACCAATCTCTTCTTTATAATATAAATTAAATATTGCATTAATACTAAAATGATAAGTACTTAAGGTACAATTCCGAGATGGGCTGCAGACTGCAACCGCAGGCGAAAAAGGGGCTTTTTCATAGAGATACATAGAAACCTGCAGCTGCAGTTTGCGGCCTGCGGTCTGTCTTAGAATTGCACCTTTACTATGACAAAATGAGTGTGCATGCTGAAAAGTCATAAAATTCTTTTTATATACCTATAATTTTTTTTTTTCCTGGTCCTAGGAGTCACCATTAGAATGGACCCTAATCTTATTACAATCTAGCCTTATAAATAGACTAATACCTAAGTAATTTAATTATAAACTATTAAATTTTCTTTAGTAAGAATGTGTCCAATAGCATTTTTGTTATTATCTCTATTAAGGCGAATTGTATACACTTCGTTCTTGTGTTTGTTTGGTACTTTTGTACTTTATACTATTCACTAACACTAAATACTAGCTTGAATGGTTTTGTGCTTTTTAGTCTTCTATGTTTGTGTGGTTGAGATGCTGGATTGCCTCGACGTTCACATGCTTATGAAGTCTCTTTTCGTGAGCTTTTGCAAGTTTCTGGATCACTTTTTTGATGAACTCAACTTTTAGGTCCCTTTTTATATTGAACAAATAATATTCAATGGACTTATAAGTAGTAGTATGTGTATCTGACATGAAAGTCCTTTCATGAAATCTGTTCTTTTCAGAAAAAAGCGAAAGGAAATGTGTTACTAGAACAAGTGTATCAACATTTAGAATTAGTCGAAAAGGACTACTTCGGGCTACAGTTTACAGAGAATGGAGCACCACCCAGCGCAACGAACACAGAAATAACGGTATGTTTTATTGTTGCTTTACACTATACTAAAAACAATATCTTGTTAAATAATTAAATCTAAGTTTAATAAGCAATCTGTCCCAGGAACGATTGCATTAAACAGCAGGAGAAAAAATTGTTTAATTAAGTACTAAAACCCATTAAATTATTAAAAAAAAGAGCATTCAAATATGGTTACAATCAACCACATAATATAATATTAATTAAAACATCTTCACACTCTGATCTACCTAATTATTTTAATTTTTTTGGCAAAATATATCCAGTAATACAATAGGGTAAAACATGCACAAATCATGACTAAGTCACACAATACCATCAGGGTAATTTTGTGATCAATACCAGTTATTTTACATCTGACAGCAGCAATACAACATTAACCTTATTGTAACGGGAATAAAGTTCACTGTGGTATTGACAGACTTGTCAGTGGCAGGAACCCAACAACAAAATAAGGATAAATAAAAAAAAGAAAGACAATATGTAGGGATCACTGTGATTTTGACAGTAATTCAAAATCGGTGGTAACTTAACTGATCGGACTGTATCCGATCCCATTGAAATTTCCCTAACTTCTATTTAACCTTTTGACCACCACACGTCAAAAAAACTAAAAACGTGCCCTAGGCGTCAAAGTCTGTCATGGTCGAACCGTGGCGTGACGGGCACATTTTGGTTGGTCATCTTTATATGACTTTGGCAGTCAAAAGGTCGGAACGTAGATCCACGCGAGACACAATGGCTTTTTAATTAATTTTGATGGCACGGTTGGCGCAGTGGTTAAGCGATTGACTGCTGCGCTGCGTGTCGCTGGTTCGATTCCTGCACGGAACAAATATTTGTATGACCTACAAGTAGTTGTTCCGGGTCTGGCTGTTTGTGTACGTGAATTTAAATGTTTGTTAACGCACCCACAATACAGGAGAAATTCCTAGTGTGGGGCAACGTTTTTTTTTTAAGAAGAAATAAATTGTTTCTGTAATTACGGCATTCAACCGGTTAGTTTAACAGTTAACTGTCCATTATGTTATCCTTTTATGATTCTGCCAAAGTGGCCTTTTTAGACCCCCAGAACATTATCAGAATAAAGTACGAAATTCAAAAATGGGTTGATGGTTTAAACCAGGGTCTAAAGATAAACTTTGTTTTGTAATAAGACTGAAATAGTTTACATTTGGGGTTATGGTGACAATATTTGTTTTGTATTAGCTGTATTTGGAATTATGACTGCCTGATTGGTCTACTGGTCGCACTAGGAGTTTGCCATTAGGAATTTATTTTTCAGTAGGTTGCTCGGAGTCTGGGCTTCTGACCCGTTGATGGCAATGAGCCCTTCCCTAGCACAGTCACGAGCACCAATATGTCAACACTTGACAACTTTCAATTGCGACTTTTTCACGAAATAACGAATGCAACGTTGAAATACGTCACTTTACATAAACCTATTGGTTCGAAAATACTATGTTCCTAATAATATAAAATTTCATTCAAAAATAAAGGAGAAAATCGCCTTTGAATAAAGCCAAGTGTATACATACTTTTGCTCGTGACTACATGGGACTTAAATATAACTGTGGCCTTAGTGTGAGTTTTTTTCGACTCACGTTCGATTGCGAGTGCGTTATGCGGGTGAAACCGCGGGGCGCTGCTAGTAATAAATATTTTGCGGTTAGTTACAGTTAGTTGGTGGTTTATAATCGAAAATGTTCTATTACCTTATGCTACATTAAAACAAGTACAATATTCATATTGTCTCAGAAATATTTTTGTTACAAAGAGCATTCAAGAAATTAAAATAGTCTATGTTTATTTAAATATGGCGGACTGCACAATTGTATACACAAATTAATTGTTATTTTGTACTACCTATACTTACAGGTAAACCTTGAGTCTTCTTTCAACGCTTTATTATTAATATTTATAAAATAACAATTATTAATTACTGTCAATAATGATTTCCATAATATTAATTATTTTCCTGTTTAGTGCCAGGTACTTCTCCAAGTTTAAGTTACATGTAGTCGATGTAAACCTGGTAAAAAAAACAATCTGCATTCGCGATTTATTTGCCAAAAAATATAAACAAATATGAGTTAATGGAAAAATTACAAACTGACCCACTAAAAAGTAAAAACTTTTTTTACAAAAAAAACAACCGACTTCCAAAAAACACTATAAAGTAAAAAATAACTTTAATTTCGGAAGTCGGTGTCTTTGGATTTGTATTTTTGTTTTTTGCCACCGACTGACTAATGTCAACTGCTGATCACCTTTTACAAAATATTGCTCTTCCCGATGCAGGGACGTTAATTGTTGAGGAGTTCTCCTAGTATTCCACTCTCCTAGCTGATAATCCTGGCTGCAGCATCAGGTCAGACATATGTCAACATTGCATTGAACTTAAAATTTAGTCCTGTTTAAAATGAGCCCAAACAGGACTACGGTGCTGTAATTTCAAGGTTTGTACTTTTTCTGATGCTCCTGGCTTCAGCATCAGGTCTCTATGTACTTCGGTGTTCCTCATTAACAGTACGTATATCCACACATCGAGCCCTTTTCAATGAGCCTAAACACGATATATCTGCTGTTAGTTGTCGAGGAGTTAGGTACTCTGTAGACTATCCTGACTGCAGCATCAGGTCATGACTTGATGATCATGAGACCAAAAGTGGCAAATGCCCTATCAAACATCAAAACAATTTACTAAATAAAACAGTCCTTGCCTGTTCGAGTAACTTCTTACTGTTAAGGAGTTGTATCTTCCATCATCAGCCCAGCTACCTGAGATGGTGACAACAATACGCAAATACACAAGATACTTCATAAAATATGCGAAAAACAATAAGTGAGCTTATAAAATTTGAGGGTTGCCCTCGATTTCTCTAAGATCCCATCATCAGATCCTAACTTGGTGACAGTGGGACCACCTTAGAACTATCTACTTTCGAACAAAAAAAGAATTTTGAAAATTCGTCGAGAATTGGCGGTGTATTCGATGAACAAACATACAAAAAAAAAAAAAACATACAAACATCCGAACATAGTACCTCCTCCTTTTTGTGAAGTCGGTAAAAATAACTTTAAATCCTACACCATAAAGTTCAGTTTACGCTACAACTTGTGGCACACTTAATATGCTTAAGGGGCATGCGGTGCTAACCTGTAGAAATTGTTACACTTACCCTAGATTATGGTATAGTTACTTTAAATATTTACAGTGTAAACAATTGTTGGTTGGCCAATAAAGGAAAATAAAACTTCAAACATTTTTGTAACAATAGTGCTAGTCACTCTGAAATCAACTTAATTGCCATTAAAATAAAGTTGATGTTTGTTTAACTTGTAAAATAAGTTTGAATAGACTTTACATAAACTCACTTTTCCGATTATTGTCAGCATACTACGCTCTACTGATGGATGTACCTATTAACTCGAAACAATATTTTAAAAATGTAATTCAAATAACGTTTTTCCTCCTCTAATTAAGTTTGAACAGAAATTAACAGTTTCATTATAAAACCACGTCTGCGCCCTGCGGTTTTGCCCGCATAAGGCTCGATCCCGTGTGTATATCGTAAAAAAAGTATCCTATATCCTAGTCCAGGGGTCCTGAAAAGGCCACTTTGGCACAATCATAAAAGGGTAACATTATCAATCCATGTGCCTAATTTCATCCAAATCCGTTCAGCCGTTTAAGCGTGAAAGCAACAATCATAGCATACAAACATACAAAAAATTAAATATTTTCTATACTTACCTACTAGCTACTAATAATAAATCTGAAGAACTACTTGTGGTATTTTTAAAAAATCTTTTTGCGTTTGATAGCCGAATTCTTGAGGAAGGCTACTTAGCATCACGCTAAGTCACTTAGGAGCCGAGCAAAAACAAAAAATCTGAAAGAAAAGCAGGCGATGCGATGCGACGACGGCGACGACGGGGTGGATCGGGGGAACAAGAAATTTCACGCAGACGAAGTCGCGCGCAGAAGCTAGTCTCTTTATAATATTATTAGTTTACACAATGGATATTTATGTTATTTTTTTAAATAATGGCCTGTACCAGTTTTCTACTATTATGGCCACCTTAGCCATTGCATATGTAAATGCAATAAATTGTTGAGTGTACTCTTACACCAATTAACAATAGCTGTTATTCATACCTACACACGAGATTTCGTTTTGATAAATAAACCATTGTTCTTGATAACTGCACCGTATTATGCATTTATGTATTGTTCCTTATAGAACTACACGAGTTAATAAATCGTACTAGGAAATGTGTCTATGGGCCGAGACGTTGCATGAGGTAACAGCGCGGTGCGGGAGGGCTGTGATGACGCGTGCGAGAGCTCAGTGATTCGTCAACTTGTGACAACTATCACCCCCTCCCGCACCGCGCAGCTACCTCAGGCAACGCCCCAGTTAGCGGTCGGCCTATACAAACTCTCGACACCAAATTACTGATAGTGGATGGACCAAATAGTACCGAAATAGACTGATAACTGGGTCATTGCATCTGAGTAGAGACTGCAATTGTGATGAGGCGAACTTGACGTCTTGAAAATTAGTCAATCGATCAACTCTGCCTTTCGCAGTCCACTGCTGGACATAGGCCTCTTCCAGGCCGAAAAACCCAAATCAGTGCCCATGTGAAATTTCATGCAAACCTTTGATCCGTTTTTATGGTTGCGTTAAAGATATGATTCTACTAATTGATGAAGTATTTAATAACCGCGCTGTTTTTCATAACTTATTGACATCCGCGGGAAGCATTTGGACTGCTGCAAAGTTTCCCACCAAACAATTACTATGACTACCCGCCCCGTTGCGACAACTTCAGTGTCAGCTATGCTCTTTCCTGCACTAGAAAAATTGTGAACGAGAAGTGTAAATCATCAATACAAGTATAAAATTCCAGATAATACTATACTAGATAATAAAAATACTGTGACAGATTTTTTTTGTAGCTCAGTTCATTCATTAATCCTTTAAATTAATTGTCCCAATTAAAAATTAGCACTAATTAGAACTGCTTAATTCAATTAGATCTAAAAGCATTACACTAACGTGCAAGTCTGTTGGAAAGAATGACTCACTATAAAATATCAGTGCAATTTACACTAAATCCTTGGAAGTTCCTACTCAAAGATTATGGATTTTTTAAATTGTGTTGTCATGCTCTGAGTCATATGTCTGGTGTTCCTAGTATTTTATGATGTCTTTAACAGCTGTACTTAAGAGCCAGATTTTTAGAGCATACTTTACTTGGTTAAGGCAGCGTTCCCACTACGCCGGACCGGCAGATCTGCCGGAAACCGGACACCGGACAGAGTGTTCACATTACATCGGATCCCGGAAGAAATTCAGACAGTCAAGTACTTACCTCAGTTGAATTTGGACCTGCGCGCACAATGGACGACGAAATTGTTGTGTTGTGGTGGTATCTTAATAGAAGGCAAAATAAAAGAAAACATTGGGTACACCCTATTTTACCAGAAAATGCGAGCCGAATGACGTGAGTGGAACACGGGCGGGGCGAGGGGAGCACGAGCGGGGCGAGCGGGGGACAGATACCGGCACAAACTCGTTCACATTACTCCGGGTCCGGTCGTTCTACCGGCAATTCGTAGTGACAAAACGCTCGGTAAAAATGCCGGGCTCGGCAAAAATGCCGGACCCGGGATAATGTGAATAGCTTCATATAAATTGTACAGCCACTAGCCCTTCCGGCAGATTTACCGGCGCGGTAGATCTGCCGGTCCGGCGTAGTGGGAACGCTGCCTTAGTCAGCGTTTCTTACGAATATGTACCTTATTCTTGTCAGCATAACGTTCATTTTCATAATAAGGAAATATTTCCTTCCTTACATTCGTGTGCGACACTTGCTTATACAGTGTGAGTCTTCATAATGTGCACATAACGAAATGAGGGAAACATAGCTTAATTTTATCAACGGAAAAAATATTTGAAAAAATAAAAAAAAAATATTTAAAAGGATCTTTCCCTGCTAAAGTATGGTGATTGCAAGGCCTTTCTTTAACAGTTGATAGGAAATGTTGTAATTGAGTTATAAACATGGTATTTTTACGTTTAGAAATCTGATACAATGGGGAATAATTTAAAGTAATCAAAAAGGGTAGGTAATCTTCTGGTAGGCTTTTATTGAATAATTTTACAATTATTGTAAAAATTGATGAAAAAATATCAGATTTCTATTAAAAAAAAAAACCCATACTTAATTCTCAATTGAGGGGCGATTGTTTACACAGGGGTCACAGCAGCGAAAAAGAATTTTAAAAATGCTACAAAATTATTATTTTTTTGATTTTTTAATATATTTTTTCGATATGTGCACATTATGAAGACACACTGTATATAAGCAAGTGTCGCACACGAATATAAACGTTAACCTTTTTATAAATAATGGTCATATTTGTATGTAGGTCATACTGTACTTATTACTTTGACATTATATTGCCTTATATGGTGTTATGCACTCTGCAAAGGATATCCTTAAGTATTTACATAAGCACATGCGTGTTTCGTCACCAATATTTTTTTATTCGTTGAAAATTTTAAAGTTTTTTGCACGTCCTTGTAACTTCAATACTAATTTTGGTAAGTAGGTAAGTACCTACATCTTGCTTGCGCAAATTTGAAATCGTGTGTCTAAAGTTCTGTATTTCGTACATAACTCGTAAATAAATGAAAAAAAATAAAACTAAATAAAATTAAGACTTAGCATAGGATCATGCGAAATCTCAAAGACCTAAGTTTCTCGTCTCACAGTTTCGGATTAATACGTCTGTGGCAGACAGACAGACGAATTAAGAGTACTCAAGAGTGATCTTAATAGTTTCGTTTACCTTTCGAGGTAAAGAACCCTAAAAATTCATGCTTATTATTATGTCCAGAGTAGAGGGGCCCGTGGCTAAATAATAACAGCCGCACAGGTGATTGTCAGGTTAAGCTACGCTTGCCGCGGTTCGTCTGTGGATGGGTGACCATCTTTACATACCGAGACCTCTCCGTGCCTCGGAAAGCACGTTAAGCTGTTGGTCCCGGCTGTCATTCGTGGTTCTTTGACAGTCGTTACAGGTAGTCAGAAGGCCAAAATTCTGACAACCAGTCTTACCAAGGGGTATCGTATTACCCTGAAACTGGGTTGTGGAGGTCAGATAGGCAGTCGCTCCATATAAAATACTGGTATTCAGCTGCATCTGGTTAGACTGGAAGCCGACCCCAACATAGTTGGGAAAAGGCTAGGCTGATGATGATGATGTTATTATTATATCCAGACTCGAGACTTAAATAATGGCAGGAACAATGGCGTGTAATATTGGGTGAAGTAATACTAATGGGAAAGTCTCGATAATCTTGAGATATCTTCCCGTGGTAACGTTTTTCATTTAGGTATAACATCGGTTCAAGGTGCGCGAAACGGATGTTAGCCGTGTTAAAATTAGTTGAACTCGCGCTTGGTTCGAGGCATCTAAGAAACAAATTAGCGATTGCGTGATGCCATAGTTAACACATCGTTACAAACAAGTACAGCTGGTAATTTGTTTTATGTAGGTATACTGGCAGTACTTACTCTGCTCACGTGAACACTTGAACAGTTTCTAATGTTATGGTAGAAAAATAATTACGTCACTGTGTCCTTCTCCAAGTACTTATAATAATAATAAATACTTTATTTCAGACCATGGTGTCCATTTTGGTAGTAACAATGTTCATAAAGACTATTGTTAATAATACTTAAAACTACCCACAACAAAACATCATCATCTGCCTAGCCTTTTCCCAACTATGTTGGGGTCGGCTTCCAGTCTAACCGGATGTAGCTGAATACCAGTATAATTACTTGTAACTTTTAAAATCCAGTTTCATAAGCAAACTAATTCTGAATGATGTTGCATCATTAGCACCAAGCATTTTTTTACCATCACCATTCCATTCCGAAAAAAGGATGGTACTGTCGGTCTTGGATAGCTCCGTCTCTCTTACTTGGAATTATGATGGTATTAAACCATCATAATACGGCATCAGCCGTCAGCAAAAACGTGCCAGTAAACATCTGTCACCTGACATTTTCCACTATTTTTATGCATTTTTTCCTGCTCCTAAATGATCTTGGCACTCTCTGTGAAGACCATCAATGTCACCTATTATCATAAGCTGTGTGACGCATTAAATCTGTGGTGTAGGAGGTACATTTAGGTATTCTACGGGTCGATTTCGTCACGTTCGGCGAAGAATGATGAGGAGAGCCGACTCCAAATAATGGCATAAAGCTAGGTAGAGCGAGAAAGAGTGACATTACAAAAAATAAAATAATAAAACACGTGTGAAGGAACGAATTTCGTTTGTGGTTTTCCGTTCTTACATGTCCCTGCTTGCGTAGCCTATTCGGCTTTTCCGTTGGCTACGTAAGTGCGTTTTATCATAGGGGGTTACTATGTGGTTGTGGCCTACAAAATCTGTCCCTATAATAATCATCCTTCTATACATCATCATCGTAGCTATTTATTTAAAAAATATATATTTATATATATTTTATTTTATCTTCCTAGCCTTTTTCCCAAACTATGTTGGGGTCGGCCGAATCGGAAAGATCTAACCGACTTGTATTCCATCCGAAATTAAATAAATTCTGCTCTCTTGCCTAACCGGGCTTGCATATTATCAAAACACAAATACGTCCGTCTTTTTGGACATATTTCTGACGCCATTAACGACATGCAGCTGTCGATATAGAGTGACCCTTTTCCTGTAATAGATCAAACAATATTACACCCTAACCTTAACAAAATAAAGCTCAATTCCCTAAATCTTTATTAATTTTCTTCCACAGCGCTGGCTAGACAGCACAAAATCAGTGAAGAAGCAAGTCGGCGCAAACGCACAGTTTTGGTTGGCGGTCCGATTCTACCCGCCCGAACCGTCACGATTGGCTGAAGAGTATACGAGATACCTACTGTGCCTTCAACTCAGGAAGTTGCTACTTGATGGGAGAATGAATGCGCCGAAGAATACCGCGTTGTTGCTGGCTTCGTTTACTGTGCAAGGTAAGTTGGCAACTACTAACTAGGGTGGTTGAGACAACGATACCTGCCTGACACTAGTCTGTTAACATGGATTCGTGCGTTGAAATGTTTGAACGATTTAAAAAAAATGGCTGTTCCATACATTTTGACCTCGTAGGTATCGCACTTCGTTTACTGTGCAAGGTAAGTTGGCAATTATTTTTTTACGTGGAGAAATGCTCATGCATTCTGCACTACCACGGGGAGATAGTGCAGTTATGTGGGACTATAACCCACTAAAACTCCACGGTGTCCTCCTCTGCCGCTTATGGCGGGAACACGGGCACGCGTTAGCACTCATCCGTGAACCCGCCGCGGCTGTCCGTCACCGGACCCTCCTCCGGCAAATACTAACTACAATTACTAACTCAACCTCGGCATTCTTGTTGAAGCTTATTTGAAATACAGGGTGGTGGAGACCACGACATCGACAGCTGCCTGACACTATCCTGTTACCATGGATTCATGCGTTGAAATTTTCGGTCGATTAATAAAAAATTTGCTGTTCCATACATTTTGACTGCGTAGGTATCGCACTTTACCTATGACACAGCAGATTTTTTTTTATAACCGACGTAAAATCATGTGCTGAATTCATGGTTATGGTTTTCGTGTCGCTGACCGTAAGCGTGACTGCTAAGTGAGCGGTCTTGTCTTCAATCCTCGGGGTCGGAGACTATTGACAGTGTTATTGGGTTTTTCTTACTGCCAACAGCTAGGTAGCTCTAATGATAAATGATTTTATTTTTGTAACTAGGTTTGCACAAACACTTTTACACGTCAATCATATTTTTTCTGAGAAGAAAGGCCGAAACAAATTCAGAGGTCACAGTCTCTTTTAAAGTCCAGACAATAATCTCCAGACCAGTCCAGACAATAGTCTAATGGCAGTACTTACTGTAAAGTAATGCTCAAAACGGAATCTGAAATGTTACATTACAGGCGAATGCTCCAAGTGAGGGAGCACCTTTAAACACTACAGAACGATTAATGGCCTGCGCAGACGACGGACTTTTGTCCGCGGACTTTTCTGTCCGCTAAAATAGATCGCTTACAACTGTATCGAGTAACGCAAACGAGGGATTAAAAGTACCGCGTACAAAGCGATCTATTTTAAGTCCGCGGACAAAAGTCCGTCGTCTACGCAGGCCATAAGGGTCAGCTTATTTGTAGGCTGTCTATGTCTATAGTAATTTTGTTGTTTTAAAGTGCAAATTCTGAGCCTATCTTTCATAATCAGCCTATGTTCCCACTGGAACACATGCCTCCTCCCTGTGAGAGGGAGTGGGCCGTAATACACCACGCGAACCGAGTGCGGGTATGTGGATATCACATGTCTTCGAAGGTTTGGTTCTAGGACACACCGCCGGTTTCCTCACGATGTTATCCTTGGCCATTTTAAGAGCAGTACACTGCACTGCTTGTTTACCATAAGATAGTAGTTTAAAACTATATCTGAGTCCTGAAAGGTCATAATGGATTTACCCATCCATCCTATGTATTTGATCTCTCATTGACATTATAATATTAATTAGAACGACATCATAAAAAATAGCTCTAATAATAATTAAGGTTTGACATAATTATTAGAGCAGTGGTGGCCAAGTGGTGACCGCGACTTACCTACGAGTGACTTGTAGGTCGTAGGTTCGAACCCAGACAGGCGCTTTACTTTGTGTACGCTTTACACTGCTCTCAAAACGGTGAAGGAAAACATCGTGAGGAAACCGGCATGTCCTAGAACCAAACATTCGTAGACATGTGACATCTAACAACCCGCACTGGGCCCGCGTGGTGGATTACGGCCCACTCCCTCTCACAGAGAGGAGGCTCGTGTCCCAGCAGTGGGAACATTATAGGCTGAATATGGTTTCATCCAGGTCTAGTACCTCGCATTGGTTGAAACGTGATCAATACGTACTTAGCTATCATTATGTCGTAAGGTTGTAATAAAATACGTGCCATCTGGCCGTGAGTTTGACGTTTGTGGGAATATTAATGCCACAGTAAAATAATAATAGGAATTGCTTCATAGTTTAGTCAATAAAGATCATTTTTCTTTGTATCGCCCCACACGAATTACGAATCTTGATTACGTTCGTTTTTCGTAAATCCTTCAAACACCGTTTTTTTTTAAATTATTCTGTCTGTCATCTTCAAACGATTGACAGAAATAGAACGATGTTTTACTGTTTCGTGGTGCAAGCTTGCCTAAGCAAAGATTTAGACTTAGAGAAAGAGGAGAACGAGACGGCCTATGAGATAGATATAACCTAGTATACGACCATAAAAACACTCTTCAAAGACTAAACTAACCAGCCCGTTCTTTCCTATCCAATTTATTTATTTAATACTTCAAGCACATAAATGTACAGAGGCGGACTTAATGCCATAGGCATTTTCTACCAGTCAACCTTTGGGTGATGCAGAGAAAAACAGTGGTAGGTGCAATCATGAACATTGAGGAATAAATATTTTAAATATAAAGATACGCATAAACCTATTAAAACTATGAATATTATTTATACAAAATGGTAAACTGACTGACTGATTGTTGATATATCAACACACAGCCCAAACCACGGGTCCTAGAGACATGAAACTTGGAGTGTGTGTTCTTTGTGAAGAGTAGGTATCCACTAAGAAAGGGTTTTTCGAAATTCCACCCCTAAGAGGGTGAATGAGGGGAGGGTGAAATTTCACGCGGACGAAGTCGCGGGCAGAAGCTAGTTTAAATATAAAGATACGCATAAACCTATTAAAACTATGAATATTATTTATACCTAATTACATATAAATATAAGCACAAATAAATATACATAAATATAGCTGCGCCACTGTTATTAACTTTTGCAGTTATCATCGTTTAACTATTTTTATGATTGTATCTGTTATTGTTTCTAAATAAACGATTTTTTTTAAACAATCTGCGTGACACAGACAATTACTATCTTTGACTTACTAATCGAATCTTTGACAATCCAAAAATACTCATTCATCACAATAAGTCAAACTATCAGATTAAGCACGTCATATTCTCTTTGAAGGTGACTTCTCTGTTGTCTTACTTTTCTGTACAGATTTTCCTTCTGCAGTGTCCTGCGTAGTCGGTAGTGTAGATTAAATGCTAAAAATTTACTTTAACCCAAAAAATCTCTATTTCCAGCGGAACTTGGCGACTACAACGTATCGGAGCATCCGCCGAACTACCTGTCAGACCTCTGTCTACTGCCCAAACAGAATGCGGAAGACGAGCGTCGAATCAGAGAGCTCCACAAGTTACACAAAGGACAGTTACCCGCCGTCGCTGAAGCGAACTTTCTAGAACACGCGAAACGACTAGACTGCTACGGTGTTGAGTCGCATCCTGCTAAGGTGATACAAGCGTTTTTTTTTATTTCTATAGTTACTTAGCAGTTTAAGAGCGAATTTCACCAAACTTTTATACCTAGAATAAGTAATAACATGAGAATAAATTTTGAATTTTTGACAGTTTTAGGGTTCCGTACTCAAAGGGTAAAACGGGACCCTATTACTAAGACTCCGCTGTCCGTCTGTCACCAGGCTGTATCTCATGAACCGTGATAGTTAGACAGTTGAAATTTTCACAGTATTTCTGTGGCCGCCATAACAACAAATACTAAAAACAGAATAAAATCAATATTTAAGGGGGGCTCTCGCATACAACAAACGTGTTTTTTTTTCGGCGTTGTTGCCTTGTGGTACGAAACCCTTCGTTTGCGAGTCCGACTCGCACTTGGCCAGTTTTTTCCATACTAGAACTGTCGGACGTCAATTTTATTCCATAGATAAATGATATCTGACTTTGGTTAAATCATCATCATAATCATAATCAGCCTATAATGTTCCCACTGCTGGGACACAGGCCTCCTCTCTGTGAGAGGGAATGGGCCGTAATCCACCGCGCGGGCCCAGTGCGGATTGGCAGATGTCACATGTCTTCGAACTTTTGGTTCTAGGATATGCCGGTTTCCTCACGATGTTTTCCTTCACCGTTTTGAGAGAAGTGGTGATGAAATAATTTACACAAAGTAAAGCGCCTGACTGGGTTCGAACCTACGACCTACAACTCGTTAGTCGCGGCCGATACCACTTGGCCACCACTGCTCTTGGTTAAATCAGCCCTAAGTAATATTTAAAGTACTTAGTGACACGCTAGATGTTATATGAATGAAGTATCACCAAATATTTTATAAAAGGAAATATCTATGTCCGAGCTAGCAACTACATTATTCTAACCGCTTTTAGGATCTTATTCATATTTAATTATTATATAAATCTCAGTTAATGGAAATGGATGAATGCAGACCGTTAAAGGGGAATGAAGATTTTTATGTCTACGACGAAGATTCTACTGTAGCGCCATATAGTTAATTATTTTTATTCCAAAATGGCGGCCGCGCATGAAACCTATATAAATCAATAGCTGACATAAAACATCACCCGCCTAGCCTTTTCCCAACTATGTTGGGGTCGGCTTCTAGTCTAACCGGATGCAGCTGAATACCAGTATTTTACATGGAGCGACTGCCTATCTGACCTCCACAACTCAGTTCCTGGGTAATAAGATACCCCAAGGGGTATCTAGGGGTAGTCTTACCAAGGTAAGACTGGTTGTCAGACTTTCGGGCTTGTGACCACCCGTAACGACTGTCAAAGATCCACGAACGACAGCCGGGACCAACGGCTTAACGTGCTTTCCAAGGCACTGAGGTGTCTCGGTATATAAAGATGGTCACCCATCCACAGACCAACCGCGGCAAGCGTAGCTTAACCTGATCGATCGACTTGTGCGGCTGTTATTATTTAGTAAATGCAAACAAAAAATATTATTAGACCAAAAACCGTAGTGTCGGGTTTCCGAGATATTAACTTTCTAAGTTGATTAAAAAATATGTATGTCACGTGATCAAAATGGCGCGACAGTGGGTATGCCACGAATCTTCAAAGCATTTTAAGTAGAGATCAAAGCTAGAATATCGTTCTAGAATACTTACGGGCCAAGGGACAAAATGTCCACCCTGAAAAAAAAAAGGTTTAGACTACAGCGTGGTAATTGCGTCACGCACTATCAGTAGCAATTGGTTTAATTTTGACAGTTCAACGACATTCATTGCGTAATTTACGTTGTTGAGCAGACACATATTTCGAACATATGAAGCAATGGATCAGCAATATCCTTCAAAATGATTCATATTGAGTTCGATAATGTGTTACACAATTAGAGTGCAGGGCCTTTTACAGATCTAGATTTTCATGAATATGTCTGTAATGTAACTAACAAAACAACATAAAAGTACTACTGTGGGTTTTGTGAAGTTACAGGTATTGATATTCGTAATAAAGTAAACCCATTTGCTTATGTCACAGCGGTTTGTGGTTTTCCTTACTATCATAACTATTCCTTAGGTGTATGACGACCCATTCTCGAACTACTTTATTATGAACAATACTAGCTGCGCCCCGCGGTTTCACCCGCGTTAGTGTCGATCCCGTGGGAATATCGGGATAAAAATAGTATCCTGGATTAACAATAGTAGCCTATATGTTAATCCAGGGTGTCAGCTACCTCCGTACAAAATTTTATCAAAATTGGTTCAGCCGTTTGAGCGTGAAGAAGTAACAAACATATAAACACACACACCCACAAACTTTCGCCTTTATAATATTAGTGTGATATAGTGTGATTGTAATGACAATAGGTAATAGGTAATACGGGATGGTTTCCGCAACTCCACGTCAAAGCGCGTATTTACGGGTACGAATGCGCGTCATTACAACGTGATGTAAACGGCGAATTCTCATAGTTAATGCTTTTGCTACTGTTTATCTATCATTTTGATTGTTTTTTATCATGAGTCAATACCAAAATCAAGGCGTATGTAATAGATAAATTATTTGAAAGAAATTAACCTACTATCATTATTTCTATTGATAAGTATTGCATGTGTCACAGTAATTGGCCAACATTTGCGCCAATAGTGGTGTTATGTGATAACGCAGTAAATTATCCTGTGACCCAAATATAGCGAAATGGATATTATTATTATATGTGACGTGTATTGCATCAACATCGTGTATTACATGCAACACGTGGTCCTGTGGTTTGAATTGAAAATGTAGATGATTTTATAATGACCGATATAACCGCCCATTGTGTCTATGTACAGTTTATTTTTATGTCTGTAATTAATATGGTGTACATCCATAATCAGCCTATAATGTTCCCACTGCTCGGACACAGGCCTCCTCTCAATGAGAGGGAATGGGCCATAATCCACCACGCGGGCCCACTGCGGGTTGGTAGATGTCACATGTCTTCGAATTTTTGGTTCTAGGACATGCCGGTTTCCTCACGATGTTTTCCTTCACCGTTTTGAGAGCAGTGGTGATGAAATAATTTACACAAAGTAAAGCGCCTGTCTGGGTTCGAACCTACGACCTACAACTCGTAAGTCGTGTCCGTGACCACTGGGCCACCACTGCTCATGGTGTACATAATAAAGAGTATTCTATTCTAGGGCGCTTTCCGAATTAGCTATAATCGCTCACAGCGCTCACATCATCTTACATGGCGTTCCGATTTAGATATCACGATTATGACAGCTGAGAGCTGTCAGCAATTCGGAACGCCCGTGAGCGCGCTCACAGTGCTTACTCAATGTAAAAACGATATTATTACAGTATTTCTTTGTATAAACACCACATTTCTTCTTCTTTGGTTAGGTGGCGACTGTCAGCCAGAAGCACAATTTCGAAAATGCCACGTTAGTTTAATTTTATGATAAGATGCAAATCAAAACAAAACACACACTGACACATCCTCACACACACACTGTCATTTTTGACAGCGCTCACGGTGATATTATTCTAGGGCATGGTCGGCGTTATCGCAAGATGGCGCATGTCATGACGTCATCTATGACGATTCACGGAACGTCGTTATCGCGCTCACGCTAATTCGGTACGGGTTTAAGCACGCTCACATCGATTATTTCCCAACTCGGAACGCAGGGATAATGTTATGAACGTTTATTTAAATGCTTGCGGTTACCTTAACTATTTTGGGACCGATTTTCAAAAGACTCATAATATAGAATAATAATAAACAGACGAGACTTTCGATGATGAAAGATACAAAAGTGCTCCATCTTACTTGTGCATCATCATTTTTAAGCCGAAAGACGTCCACTGCTGGACATAGCACCTCCACTTCGACCGGTTTTGTGCTTCTCGCATCCAACGAGTTCCTGCAGCCTTCACAAGGTCCTCAGACCACCTTGTGGCAGGCCTTCCAACACTACGTCTTCCGGTCCGCGGTCGCCACTCCAGAACCTTACGGCCCTATCGGCCATCTGTTCTGCGAGCAATGTGCCCTCCTGCCCACTTGTGCATATCTTCCAGAAGCGTAGGCATTTGAGAAACCTGTAAAAACCACTTGTGAAAGACGACAGTACGACAATCGAAGTCAACGCATATTCCTATCCGATTCCAAATCGTTAAAAACTATCATAGATATTAGATTTGCGCAATCGCCGCTTGTTTATCTAATAGTTATGCGATTTTTTTTAAATATTTCTCTTTATTCTCGATGTTTAATTCTATTTCTTCTGGTTTTACAGGATTACAACGGCAAAGACATATTTATTGGCGTGACGTCAATAGGTATCGTCGTGTTTCAGAACAACATCAGAGTGAACACCTTCTCTTGGAGTAAAATCGTCAAGATTTCCTTCAAGAAGAAACAGTTCTTTATACAGCTGAAGAGGGAACCTGTAAGTATGCAGTTTTCAGCCTTTTAAAATGCTTCTAGCAATGAAACAAAACACAATTTTCCATACTTATCGTCTTTCTATACTGGTAGCTGGGACTTGGGAGAGGCCTTTGCCCAGCAGTGGGACAGTATAGACTAAACAAAAAAAAAAAAAAATTATTACATAGTATTTCTATTAAGAGGTTGAACATTATGATGTTAACTACACAACCGCGAATAACATAAATCATTGGCCATTCTCACCAAATGACCCTTCTTTCCACAGTCAGAAACCTACGACACAGTCCTCGGCTTCAACATGCGTTCTGGTCGAGCAGCGAAAGCATTATGGCGCTGTAGTGTAGAACGTCACGGCTTCTTCAGACTACGGGCTCCGAGAAGAAGGGCCTTGTTAGCCGCACTCGGAGCCTTGGCTGGCCTGGCCGCCCCTACTGTGCCCAGGACTGAAACTATGGCGCTTGAAGACGCGAGGAGGTCCAGGTCGACTAATAGGAGTTTTGTTAGGTAAGAATTAGATATGAGGAGTCGCGGTCAAGTAGGTAATAGGTACAACGGGCTGGTATCCGCAACTCCACGTCAATGCGCGTATTTTGCGTACGGGTGGGAAAATCGATTATTCGATCCACCCCAGCTCCTCAAGGAAGGCCAGCAACGCCTTTATGTTACTGACCGTCTCACGTAGGGTACCTGGGTTACCGAAGTACTTTGCCCTGTACGTGGCGACCACCGGGCAGTTTAGAAGCACATGTGCCGCTGTCTCGTCGTCCTCCATACAGGCCCTGCACAGCGGACTGTCTGTTACTCCTATGACAAAGAGGTGTTTATTGAATGACCCGTGGCCAGTTAAAGCTGCGGTAACTATACGCAGCTTTTGCTTTGTTAGACGGAGAACCTGTTTCGTGAGGCGGCCATCCAGTGTGGGAAGTGCTTCCCTCGCGGTCAAGTAACAGCAGCATTAGTTGATCAATCGATGCGTAGCCTATAGTTGTCGCGGGCGAGACCCTCTCGTGTCTCGGAAAGCAAGTTAAGACGCCGTTCCCGGCGGGGATCTCATTAGTAGATCTTTGACGTCCGAAAATCTGACACCCAGTTACGATTACTTAGAAGTCCAAAAGTGTGACAACCAGTTTTACCAAGGGGTATCGTGTTACCCAGTCACTGGATTGTGGAAGGTAGGCAGCCACTCCACCAAAAATATTAGATGGGCCTAATATAATTGAGAAAATGCACGGGTAGGCCACATAAATTACTCAAACTGCCAGACCATGAAATAAAACTAGAGAATATTAAAAAAATATAAATTGAATAAAATGACCCACATCGTCTTCACATTCACAATAAATAAAATAATATACTTAATACAAAGTAAGCAAATGTCAATGTTTATAAAAAAAATAATTAATGTCAATGTGTATATAAAAAAAAAACATTCAAAATAAAGAAATTGGAAGCAGCTCAATCCCAAGCCTTTTTGTCCTCAATATAATCTTTAACAGTATAAAAGGCTTTCTGGCACAACTTACGTTTAATGAATTATTTGAATTTATTAAGGCTTAGATCTTGAACGTGGCTTGGTAGCTTATTATAAAAGCGTATACATTGGCATCTGAACGAGCCACCTACTTTCTTGAGCCTTGTTATTGGTACAACAAATTTGTGTTTGTTTCTACTATTTATATTATGGATATCACTGTATTTTTTAAACAATTTTATATTTTTATGGGCGTATAAAAGATTTTCATAAAAGATTTTCATTTTTTTATACTGATAAGGCACAGTCATTACATTAATCTCTTTAAATTTGTCTCTGAGAGAGTGTCTCGGACTTAATTTATAAATTGATCGAACAGCTTCTGCAAAACAAAGATAGTCTGAATATCGACGGCATTTACCCACAATAGAATACCGTACGACATTACACTATGAAAATAGCTAAAGTACACTAAACGGGCAGTCTCTATATCAGTTAAATTACGAATTTTTCTAACAGCGTATGCTGCGGAACTTAGCTTCTTTGACAATTTATCTATATGTGGACCCCACTGAAGCTTAACATCCAAAGTTATGCCCAAGAATACTGTGTTATCTTCAGGATTCAATTCCTCGCCCTTTATCAACACATTAGTTTTCACCTGCCTAACGTGGGGTAGCGTAAACTTAATGCATTTGGTTTTTTTCTCGTTTAGAAGCAAATTATTAACATTGAACCAGTGGACTACTTTCTAGATCGCGCTATTTACACCGTCAGTAACCAACTGCTGACGTTTAAGTTTAAACAAAAGTGAAGCGTCATGTGCAAACAACACTATATCATGATTATCCTTTATGAGGTACGGCAAGTCATTAATATAAATAAGAAACAAGAAAGGACCAAGAATTGAGCCCTGTGGGACTCCCATTGTTACTACAGATCCAAGTGATCTTTTCCCATTAACGTCAACGCTCTGAATCCTTTTACTCAAGTAGGAAGTAAGAAGATCCAGAGCTTTGTTCCGGGTCCCGTAGTGGCGGAGTTTCCTGATTAACGTTTCGTGAAGAACGCAATCGAATGCCTTGGACAAATCACAAAAGATGCCCAAGGCATCGCATTTATCCTCCCATGCATTATAAATATGTCCTAAAAGTACAACACGGCATCAGTGGTTAAACGATCCCTTGTAAAACCGAACTGTTTGCTATGTAATAATTTATGTTTATTAAAAATCTTTACATTTTTGGTCTAGTACTTACAGAAATAGGTCTATTTGTGGGGTCGGATGTACTACCTACCCTACCTACCATCATGAGTTTTTCGTTAATTAAGTACCTATGCTATCTTTTTCCGAGTGAAGTTATGTAAGTCCGTTTCCCCGCACAGACGCAGCAGCTCGCGCGCCCGCGAGCGCTCCGTGGGGTGCGCGTCACCACCCGCCATGCGCGGCGCTCGCGTCACCGCGCACAGCGAGCCGCCGCCGCGCGCCGCCTGGGGCGACGCCAGCCGGCCGGCCGAGGAGATACTGTGAGTTCACACACCCCGCACAGACGCAGCAGCTCGCGTCACCGCGCACAGCGAGCCGCCGCCGCGCGCCGCCTGGGGCGACGCCAGCCGGCCGGCCGAGGAGATACTGTGAGTTCACACACCCCGCACAGACGCAGCAGCTCGCGTCACCGCGCACAGCGAGCCGCCGCCGCGCGCCGCCTGGGGCGACGCCAGCCGGCCGGCCGAGGAGATACTGTGAGTTCACACACCCCGCACAGACGCAGCAGCTCGCGTCACCGCGCACAGCGAGCCGCCGCCGCGCGCCGCCTGGGGCGACGCCAGCCGGCCGGCCGAGGAGATACTGTGAGTTCACACACCCCGCACAGACGCAGCAGCTCGCGTCACCGCGCACAGCGAGCCGCCGCCGCGCGCCGCCTGGGGCGACGCCAGCCGGCCGGCCGAGGAGATACTGTGAGTTCACACACCCCGCACAGACGCAGCAGCTCGCGTCACCGCGCACAGCGAGCCGCCGCCGCGCGCCGCCTGGGGCGACGCCAGCCGGCCGGCCGAGGAGATACTGTGAGTTCACACACCCCGCACAGACGCAGCAGCTCGCGTCACCGCGCACAGCGAGCCGCCGCCGCGCGCCGCCTGGGGCGACGCCAGCCGGCCGGCCGAGGAGATACTGTGAGTTCACACACCCCGCACAGACGCAGCAGCTCGCGTCACCGCGCACAGCGAGCCGCCGCCGCGCGCCGCCTGGGGCGACGCCAGCCGGCCGGCCGAGGAGATACTGTGAGTTCACACACCCCGCACAGACGCAGCAGCTCGCGTCACCGCGCACAGCGAGCCGCCGCCGCGCGCCGCCTGGGGCGACGCCAGCCGGCCGGCCGAGGAGATACTGTGAGTTCACACACCCCGCACAGACGCAGCAGCTCGCGTCACCGCGCACAGCGAGCCGCCGCCGCGCGCCGCCTGGGGCGACGCCAGCCGGCCGGCCGAGGAGATACTGTGAGTTCACACACCCCGCACAGACGCAGCAGCTCGCGTCACCGCGCACAGCGAGCCGCCGCCGCGCGCCGCCTGGGGCGACGCCAGCCGGCCGGCCGAGGAGATACTGTGAGTTCACACACCCCGCACAGACGCAGCAGCTCGCGTCACCGCGCACAGCGAGCCGCCGCCGCGCGCCGCCTGGGGCGACGCCAGCCGGCCGGCCGAGGAGATACTGTGAGTTCACACACCCCGCACAGACGCAGCAGCTCGCGTCACCGCGCACAGCGAGCCGCCGCCGCGCGCCGCCTGGGGCGACGCCAGCCGGCCGGCCGAGGAGATACTGTGAGTTCACACACCCCGCACAGACGCAGCAGCTCGCGTCACCGCGCACAGCGAGCCGCCGCCGCGCGCCGCCTGGGGCGACGCCAGCCGGCCGGCCGAGGAGATACTGTGAGTTCACACACCCCGCACAGACGCAGCAGCTCAGGAATATAGGAGCAACGTTATGTTATCTATAAGGATTATTATAGAATGTGCCCAGAAAATTGCTCTAAGTATCTTTTCTTTCCCCGAGAATATCTAAGATTCACGTGGAATCAGTCTCTATCATTTGTTACGTAAATTGTCTTTTCCTTGTTAACTTTTTCGTCTGATGACACTGACAGGTATCGAAACGATTAACTTCATAATTTGCATCCTAATTGCGTAACATAGTGTGTTACGCAATTAGGATGCAAATTATGAAGTTAATCGTTTAACACTATCTATCACAATCTGAATCAGTTTGACGAATATTGAGAATCCATTTTTATTGTTGAAATAATTTGTCTACTCAACAACGTAAACAACGCAATGAATGTTGTTGAACTGTCAAAATGACATGCTTTTGACAACCACGATAAACTAGTTACAAGATAAGACAAAATGTTAAATATATTTTTTTTTATTACAGCGAAGGCGACTTCTTAGAACGCGCCCTCCGCATCCCGTTAACTTACGTCGACGAATCAGAATCAGGCTCAGAAGGGAACGATACAAACGAGTGTAACGGAGGAGTTAAGATCCGTCTCGAGGCGGGGGCGGATGGATTGTTTGGGTTCAATGTGCGGGGAGGAGGCGGGGCGGCAGTGTTGGTGTCAAGAGTTGCTAGTAGGACGAAGCTACACTTACAGGAGGGAGATCAGGTACGTAATATCATTTTCACACCACCTGCTCGATAATGTCTAATTATATGTCATGCAAACCTAATTAAAGGCCCTACCTAGGTTCTAGCCGCAGGCAATAATGTTGTACTGAATTTCATTATAACCCGCTGGTCTGGATAAGGTGATTTGAATTTGGAACCTCGAGAAACAATTAGCAAGAAAAAAAAACAGTGGCACTCCAGGAGTGCCGACAGAAGTGAAAACTTGAAAAAGCATAGTAATTTTATAAATATGTTTCATTATTCCCAAAGAAAATGTACCACGCGTTGATGTCTTTATAATGGCCAAAACTTAAAACAGAGGTGTCGGTTACGGTAACAGTGTCGCGAGTTCAATGATTTTTCCCATCTCAAAAAATGTCCAACGTGCCTAAAGAAGTTTTCACTTAAAAAAAAAAACACATCATGCCGTCTTGGGCAAGCTTGAATATCTCGCTGTACTCAAAACTCTAGTATTAATTCCTTCGCTGCGCTCGGGAGGACCAGAATCCTTCATTACGCTTGGGATTCAATAAACCGCCCGTGACACTAGAAACTGCTTTATCCCCTTAGTGAATAACCTACAAATTGCGTTCAGTTTCCGCTGCAACTTGATTATTCTTAGGATGTTTTCAATAGCCTATTATACGGACCGTGAATTCAGAATCATTAGAGTTTTGGAACCTAAACCCTACATGGCAAAGTTCAATTTCCATTGCAGTGATAGTGTTGTTTTCAAATGAAAAATCAAATAAGACTACATAATGCTGAAAAGTTGTGTAAAAATCGGTTGTCATGGTATGAACATGTGTTACTGAGGAATGAGGAAAAGTTTGTGAGGAAATTTTTGATTATGAATGTCGACAAAATGAAGACAAAAGAAACGATGGATGGACTGTGTGAATGATGATATGGTTAGAAAGGGGGTGACTACCGAGATGACGACTAATAGAGAAGTATGGAAGAAAAAGACAAATTGGGACAAGGGCAGGTGAATGATGATGACAACCGCCCAAGTTTAAATAGTCTTGTAGCGGTATCTACAACGCCACATGAGAACAACGCGTCATACTGGCGTCACACAAATCCTGCATCTCGCAAGCAGAGTTTACCGCGCAACTAGCATAGATATAACGGCCCGACATGAATCTCTGGGCAGTTGCCCGCCAGACACAACACCCGTCTGGTCGGGGGATCCTCCCTTTTCTATAGAGCATGAGTGAACTTTACACCCGGTTCCTCATACCTCTATAGTCTCTAACATAATAACTATTTATAATTTCAGGTAATATCAATAAACGGCCAGGACGTGGATGAAATGACTCATGACAAAGTAGTACAACTGATAAGAAACACGAGAGGACCCCTTACGTTAGTCGTCAAGCCCAATGGTAAGTAAGATAGATATAGTAAAGTTATGGCCTACCCATGTGCCAAATTTCATCTAAATCCGTTCAGTAGTTTTAGTGTCAAAGCGGAACAAACAAACATAAAAAAAAACTTTTCTCTTTATTATAATATTAGTTTAGAAAAAGAAATAAACATGAATTAAAATAAAAGATCTCCTCAGACGATGCTAATGTTCATAGTAAAATTAATTAAACATTATTTATACAACAAAAATGCTGACAATACAGTAATTAGACTCATCAAATAATATCGTAACAAATCCTCTTTCCAGCCGTTTACGCGCCCGAAGATGCAGGCTCAGAGGAACCAGAAGTCTGTTTCGTTCCCCTATGCTCCGAAGAATCCCGACACGAAGGCGACGCTCTAGAACAATCCATACTGTTGCTAGGCGACGGATTAGCCAGCGGGAATGCGCTCAACCAGTACGAGACGCTGCTTAGAAGATTGCCTGATGAACCCACGAATGTTTCGAAGCTACCTTGTAACTTGAATAAGAACCGGTACAGGGATATTGCGCCTTGTAAGTTTTTGCGTGAAAGAGTAAGAAACATCCACCCGTCCTCACAGACTTTCGCGTTTATAATATTAGTAGGGGGCTGTTCATTTATTACGTAAGATAATTCTAACTTCTGACCCCCAATATGTAAGAAAATATAAGATTTGTTCGGACCCCCTCCCCCCTCAAATCGTCTTACGTAATAAACGAACAGCCCCTAAGAAGTAGGACTATGATCAATACTATCCATCATGTGGATGTAATAACACCTTAAAGTGGTGTGTGGATGTGATACGTGGGCAGCAATTAACAGTAACAAAGCAAAAGCACGCTTTCTCACCTGGCTTCGCGTCTGACACAGCTAGTGTCAGTAATGAGCAGTTAGACGCTAGTCTACACGCACAACGTCTAGTTCTCACGCACAGAAAAACAGTTCCGAACTGATAGGCGCGTAAAAAAATTCGAAAGGTGCTTTGGAACTCGTCGTTAACTGAGCTTTGTCGGTACGGCCTTGGTTTTGAAGATTTTACAGTTCTTATATTTCTTATTTACACCCAAAGTTACGTTAAAAATAGCAAGAAAAACGAATCTTTGTTGACTCATAACTTTTTAATGACTTCTTATTTTACTATTCTGTTTCCGTATAGACAAAATTAATAATAAGTCAAAACGATATCGTCTTTAACTTTGGATGCACAATGTCAAACAGTGGAGTTATACTCTTCCCGAAATTTGTATGAAAAGAATATCGACTAATGGCACCTTAAGATGCGGATTTGTGGAGGCTAAAACAATCCAGCAAATCAAAAAAAAAACATTCGATTTTATACTGTATCAGGTCAAAATTGAATAACTACTACAACAGCATTTTTTAATTGCAGATGATTCAACGCGAGTGATATTGAAGAATGGACCTACAGGCGATTACATCAACGCATCTTATATAAATATGGAGATACCGAACTCTGATCTAGTGCTTACTTACATCGCAACACAAGGTTAGTGGTACAGTGATAACTATGTGATAGCTCTTTACCTACAGATCTACAAGAGAAAATGAGTCCTAAAATATATGCTAAGAAACCGAGGCAGGCCTAAGAGGCTGTCTCCACGAGCGAGAGAATCGCGGCGATATTATTGTCGGGCCACGTATTTCTCGCGATGATATCGCCGTGTGGAGACACGTTTTAAGAGAGTGCTCTTAGAACGTGTCTCCATACGGCGAAAATTTGATGGCGTCGAAACTATCGCCACGATTCTCTTAGCCTGACGATTTGGACTCGTTCCCAACTGATTGGACGGAGAAGGCGCAGCACAAGGAAATGTGGAAGAAAATGAGGGTGGCCTTTGCCCAGCAGTGGGACAGTACAGACTAAAGGGAAGAAAGCCAATCATTCTAGGTGTCAGAATTTTAGTGCATGTGAGATGTAAACGCACCAAAGAGACAGGAGAAATTCCAAGGGTGCGACATAACATTTTAGTTCAGGTTTTTACCTTAAATATTCTGACGGATACTTTTTTTTTTCAATTTAAAAGGATTTTCATTTTCATTCAATGAGAAATATATAATAAGTTACAATCTAATATCTTCTTTTTCCGTCAGGTCCCCTTTCAACAACAGTAGGCGACTTCTGGCAAATGGTGTGGGAGTCTGAAAGCAATCTCGTAGTAATGCTAACAGTGCTCACAGAACGGGGCAGGGCCAAGTGCCACCAGTATTGGCCAAAGGTTGGCAACACACCACTCAAAGCGACCAATAGTCTGACGATATTGACGACGAGTGAACAGAACCATGGACATTATGTTAGGAGAGAGATGACTATGAAAGTAAGTTGTTATTTTATATTTGTTCCAGTAGATAAGTAGAAGAGTGGTGGCCCAATGGTAACGATAGTGTCCAGGCGCCAGCACATCAAGCTACTACGATCTGTCAAATTTCTGTAGCGGTATCTACAACGCCACATGCGAGCAACGCGTCATACTGACGTCACGCAAAATCCTGCATCGCGCAAGCAGAGTTTACCGCGCAACTAGCATAGATACAACGGCCCGACATAAATCATCGGGCAGTTGCCCGCCAGACACAACACCCGTCTGGTCGGAGGATCCTCCCTTTTCTATAGAGTATGAGTGAACTTTACACCCTGTTTTCCTCATGCCTTTACAGTGAAAAGTAATCAAGAATTATTCTCGAATATTATGTAACAGTAACCGTAATCAGTCTATAATATTCCCACTGCTGGGACACAGGCCTCCTCTCAATGAGAGGAAGTGGGCCGCAATCCACCACGCGGGTCCAGTGCGGGTTGATGGATGTCACATGTCTTCGAATTTTTGGTTCTAGGACATGCCGGTTTCCTCACGATGTTTTCCTTCACCGTTTTGAGAGCAGTAGTGATGAAATAAGTTACACAAAGTAAAGCGCCTGTCTGGGTTCGAACCTACGACCTACAACTCGTAAGTCGTGTCCGTGACCACTGGGCCACCACTGCTCGAACATTATGGTTTCTTTTCTATTCTATAAATTCGTAAATATATTCAGGGTAGCAAGGGACATCGACGCGCAACCAGACGGGTGTCGTGTCTGGCGGGCAACTGCCCGATGATGCATGTCGGGCCGTTGTATTTATGCTAGTTGCGCGGTAAACTCTGCTTACGAGATGCAGGATTTTGCGTGACGTCAGTATGACCCGTTGTTCGCATGTGGCGTTGTAGATACCGCTACATTACCATTTATTCTTGTTTTCTATCTTAGGAGAATACAGGAGCCTGTCGCAACGTAACCCAACTACAATACACAGCATGGCCGGACCACGGCGTGCCTGAGGACGCCTCAGCCTTCATCAGCTTCACGCAGCTGTGTAGCCAGCTGAGGAAACACGCACCCTGTGAGTGGAAATATCTATACAAATAAATAAAATTGAATGATATATTTATAATGTTAAAATAACAGAGCGGCAATTCTCGTAATTTTAAGAACTTTCAGTCTGATCTCAGTCTCAATCTGTCAATAATACCTCTAATTCCCCTACATTTTTAACAAGTTTTTGACATTCATTGTCGCTGAGATGAGATTGCGACTAGATTTTGAACGTTTTTTATTACGGGAATTGCCCTTCAATATTCTTCACTTCAATATACTCGTAATTAATTAAATAAATATATTTATATATGATAGTATATGACGGTAATTATAACAATCTGTTTGTTCCGGCTTATCTCCGAAATGGCTGGGCCGATTTTAATTAAATTTGTTATGGGGATACTTTGAACCCTGGGGAAGCAAGGATATGGAGTTTCTTTCCCGCTCTTCTCCATAAAGATCTACGTTTTGGAATGGATAACTAGCTTCAACTTTCTGACTAACTGATAGACTATTAATAATTTTGACAATTCAAAAGTGCCTGTACAAGGTTTAATTGAAATAAATGCTTTGATTTTGCACGTAGGCTAAGCTTTTTATCGACATACAACGCGGGCGAAAGTTAGTACGGAATAAGATCAGCATAATCCGGGAATAAAATTTCATACAAAAACGAACTGGGTGTATCAACTCCCGAAGCTGCCTTAACATAACATTTCGCCTGCGATTCTTAAATGGTTAGGTAACTGTGTACCTTCAGTTAACACCTACATTTCGCCAGTTCATCATCTGCCTAGCCTTTTCGCAACTATGTTGGGGTTGGCTTCCAGTCTAGCCGGATGCAGTTGAATACTAGTATTTTACATGGAGCGACTGCTATTTGACCTCCACAACTCAGTTATTGGGTAATACGATACCCCTTGGTAAGACTGGTTACCAGACTTTCGGGTTTCTGACGACCCGTAACGACTGTCAAAGATCCACGAATGACAGCTGGGACCAACGACTAAACGTGCTTTCCGAGACACGGACCCACATTTCGCCAGTAACGTTTATGTTAAAGGGGCTGTCTTAAGGCTTGTATTCATGCCAACGACCTTGTGCATTTGGGCGGAGCTAACTACCCCTCTCCGCGCCACTCCGCCACCCGCATGCACCCGCATGCCAACGCGTTGCCTAGCAACACGAGGCGCCCCGCACTGAATTCGTGGACGAGTGCGGGGATGATATAGACACGGACTTTAAACGATCGCATTTTTTATTTATTACTAGCTGCTGCCCGCGACGTCGTCTGCGTGAAGGCTCTACAGCACCAAAAACACCTAAGATGCCAGTGTCGCTATAGCATTATAAAGTAAACAACTTTTAAAATAGAATTAAATTTTGCAAGCGAAGCAAGTGAAAAGAGTTATATGGGAATCCTGCTGAGTTCAGTCATAAGAGGTGACTGAAGGAAATAGAGAAAATAATGCAGGAATACATTCCAGGACACAAAAGAGTAAAAATACGTTCAAAGGTATCATATATACCTTACAACACTTCCCTATAAACTACGTTGGTAGTTATGCTGCCAGGAGCCAAAATGTGTGATGACGCGGGAGCAAGCGACGACGTACAGTTGCCCGTGTGAGAAGCAACTCGTCCTGACGTCGACACCCACTGCCCTCAGTGTCTGCCCCTGCGACTTATTGATGGTCATCGCGAAGCAAACACTCACGGGGAGCTGTACGCGCTTGAACTGGAACGGGAAGTTATGAGGTATGAGGGGAATGCGTGGTATAAATACTGCCTCGCCGACGTCACAACCCGTAAGAATTTCCGCCTCAATGGTGTGTCTGTAGAGCGAGACGACTTTAAGGCGGGTCCCGTTACACAACTTCGGAGGAGATAGGTTCCGAAGAAGCATAACCGGGACACCGCTTCAGCTTGAATGCGCTGGAAGTCCACTTGCTGACAGGGAGTTCAGAAATTCCACGGGATAATGTGTGGCGTCATCTTGCTTGACAACAGTGTTTATCGAGGTGTAGACCACTTCATTCCCTTCAATTTCCGAGAGAATGCATTCGTTAATTGCTGCAGCCTGATCATTTTTGGGCGTCAAAATGGCCCGCTCACACACCCAAGAATTCTGCTGGTGCGGTATACGACTGAATGTCCCCGTACACACAGCGAATGAGTTCTTCTAAGCTGGAAACCACTCTACCGAGAGACTCTGGAAGCACCACCTGTCTACCTCTCTCTTCTGGTAGAGTGCCTTCGCCAAGACTTAGAAGGACATCGGAGAATTCTTGAGCGCGTGCATTGCCGCCAAGCCGAGCTCTCATATTAATGGTCAAGCGCAGCGTACGAACTCGTGACCACAACGAAGATCGTTTCAACGAAGCATTCACCTCGTCAGCCCTCGATCCTCGGCCATCGTACACTCATCCCATACGATCAGAGAGCAATCCTTGAGCACGTGTCCCTTATCGCTGTTACGTGACACACCACAAACAGGCGTTTCGGCGCTCTCTAAATCGATGGGAATTTTAAACATGGCATGTGCTGTCTTGCAGTCCCGGAAGCAGTGTGGCAGCGATTCCCGACGACGCTACAGCAATAGCAATTTTGCCTTGCCTCCTGACCTCTGCAAGTATGCCAGTGGTAACAAATGTTTTTCCTGTACCACCAGGAGCATCCAAGAAAAACACTTTACCCTGGTTTTGCCAAACGCTTTCAAGGACGGTGTCATAAATTTGTTTTTGCTTTGAAGAGAACAAAGCGACATGGTCATTTCGTATGGTGGTCATTTCGCCGTCTCCGACTTCGTCTCCAGTAGCACGCCTCAAAGCTCGTAGAAAATCTTTAGACAGATGATGGCGATACTTCTCCCACAAAGCTACCGGGTTCGCGACTCCACAAAACACCAAGATGACGGCAAACAGATGACGCATGCGGCTGGGACTGTCACTGACGCTCGCCTCCGCGAGGGTGTCAGCTAAATTTTGGTCACCGTCGAGAAGGTGACGTGCTACGCAGGCTGCGCGGTAAGTGGGAAACTCCACGCCATCAAATGTCCTCAGAAAGGCGAAAGACTTTGCCTCGGACAGTGTGAAGTAACAACCGCAGAAAATCGCATTCGCCATTATTCGGATGCACGGTATAATTTAAGTTTATAATTAGGTATACGACATGAAAATATATTAATTACCAAGCAATAATCACACAGATAAATACCGAACAAAAGTATTAACAGTCAATGTTTATTTTGTACTAACAACATGAAATTGATGAAGAAATGATCATCATCAATGAACATAACTTTTTTGTAATACTTAACACCGAATTTTTTTTAAATTGTCTTCCTCAACTCGGCTCAAGATTTTGAGGGTTTTGTTGGAACCGGAATTTGTCAAAACGAACTATACGATACAACTTTTATGAAGAAAATGCACATTACCATCTATGAATTTTAAGAATAACTAACTACTAACCTCACCAACATGATCAAATTTAAATTATTAATTTCCAAAAAGTGTTGACATGTAACTTGATTTGATTTTTATGAAATCTCATAGATGGCGCTGCTTCAAAATTGTCTTATACTACTAACATTCATTAAACTATGTTTCTCTGCCCAAGTTACTTAAATGGCGTAAAAGTTTTTATAGTGTAAAGCTAGATAATAGCATGACTTACTCAAAAACAACATTTAAATATGCGTCGTTAGATTACACGCTGTCACAGAATGCGTAAGAAAAATAAAGATTCACAGGTCCTCCTCGTAGGTGATAGCGTGATAATATGTAGCCTATATGTTGACCCGACCTCTTAATAATATTCATGCAAAATTTGAAGTAAATCCATGCAGTACTTTTTGAGTTTAGCCCGGACATATATACAGACAAACAGACAAATATTCTAAAAACTATATTTTTGGCTTCGATATCGATTGTAGATCACGCCCCAAGTATTTTTTTTTTATATATTCTATGTACAGTTTTGCCTTTCCTACGATTTTATTATATACGATTTTATTATATACGTTTATATTATTTATTTAAACATTATCATTTTTTTTTTTAAATAACACAGACATAAGGATCAGAATTATTTCGTCATAAAGGCAAGCCTTTACGACGTGATTAAACACATAATAATGTTTTAAAGATAACAATATGATTTCGTTAGTACTATATCGCGCCAATAGATGTCGTTACATGTTTCCACTTATTGCAATAAAAATTTGTTTTTATCTTTTGATAGACTGAAGCGATTGCGATGAAACAAAGACTAATCACTGCTCCGAGTTCTACACTATATTTGAGTATAAATATGAACCATATTGGTTTGGTACTTTTTACGTTGAGCCTGTTCAAAATCTGTCACATCCAAACAGACAAACAGACAAACAGACAAAAATTCCAAAAATTGAAGAAATGGCATCTGTTGGTTATCCTATAACAGCCCAACTATTTTTAATTTTTTTATTTTCAATGTACAGAAACGCCTCGTCTACAGATTTATTATATGTATAGATATTAAAAAATATACATGTTTTTAAAAAGTAACAAAACCAAATCATTTTCGTTTGTATTGCAAAGCAGTAGATATTTTTTTTATATTCTTTTGATAAAAAAATTAAGGAGTAAAATGATTTCATCTCAACGATTTGGAGGTGATTTGGTGGTTTTTTTTCTTAATAGGTGATATCGATAGAAAAATTATGGCTAAACCAAAATACGATTCATATCATGTAGATTACCAACTATTTTTGGAGAAAAGCTGCTTCATCTGCACGCTGTTTTTAGGCTTTTTTCGAAAGAGTAGCCTTAACAGACTGTGGCGATATAACTTTGCATTCACGAATCGGCTCTCTGGAAATACGCCTGGCTATCGCTAGTATTAAAAACGCTATCAAGTATCGGTACATTTTACCTACAAAATAATAAAGGATTATTTACTCTCCCGCAGTGATACCAACAGTCGTAGACTCCGACGAAATAGAAGAAGAGCGCGAACTGGACCCGCCTATGATAGTGCACTGCTCGGCCGGCGTGGGCCGCACGGGCGCGCTCGTGCTGTGCGAGGTGGCGCTGGCGCTGGCGGCGCGGCGCCAGCCCCTGTACCCGCTGGACCTGGTGCGGGCCATGCGCGCGCAGCGGCCCATGTGCATACAGAATGCTGTGAGTGTCGCTGCTACTGGTACACAGAAAGAATAACGCTTGATTTGTTTCCATACAGCAAAGTAGAAACTAGACAGAAAAGCTCATGTATGCCGAAAATAGGTATGCATGGTCAAAAAAACACATCTCGGCGCATGCGCACTAAAATGTTGTGGAATATTCTGAACTCTATTACAAAATCGACGAACAATATGATTAACTCAGTTATGCCCAAATGCTCGCAAACCTCAAGAAACTTAAGCTTATATTATAGCAGTTACTTTTCAGAGGTATTTTTATTTCATACCAAAATCATTTTTGTGATAACAACAATCTCATCAAAAAAATCATTAAATAGCGAGAATTCCTCCGTTTATCGTATGAATTTATCCCAAAGTACCCTCAAAAAATTAACACAAATCCTTCATTGAAAGTAAGACGTCAACCTCCACTAAAACATTTCTCTTTTCCACAGAGCCAGTACAAGTTCGTATGTGAAAGCATACAGACAGCATACACCCAGGGGCTAACGCAGCCGTGTTCCGAGACCGGCTCCAACTGATAGTGAGCTAACTCCCTTGCCAATTATATTGTACAGACGTTGTAAGACCTGACTGATCGTATTAGGTATGTTTGTTTATTGTATACGCTGAATTTGGGACTTACTGAAGGACTTGTTCAGTTCTCGTGCGAAAATTAGCAGAGGGACAACCTAAATTCGACTTAAGTAACTTTAGTATACGACTGAAATTGTTAAAATGAAATAGTCATCGAATTAATCGCGTCTGAGGGTTTCCATATTAAACTGGCTTATTACGTGGCTGCACAAGATTACAGTGAGGCGCTAGAGAAAATAAATAAACTCAAATAATTATCTACTTTTGGATGACCCATGTTCTCTGCAATGGACTTTGAAATATGGAATTGCCTGGGATACATAATGACAACTATTTTTGTCACCATTATATTTTGTCCAAAAACCCTATTAAAAAGGGGATAATATTCTTAATCCTAAATGTACCTATTCGGTGTATACTATAAATATTGAACGAAATAACAGTGTGTTCATGGTTTCAAGTAGTAAAACAACTTTTTACATGATGTAGAATGCTGTATAGTCAGAATAATAATAAGTTTTAATTATTAGTTAATAGATACAAGGTGAAAAATCAAAATGGCCTGAGAATTGAGAAGTCTACTCAAAAAGATGGCCTCAGCCTTTATTAATATAGTTTGAATGTCATATCTACTTGTACGCCATATTTTTTTTTTTCAAAATGGCGGCCTCCTCTTAATTAATTAATTATTCAGCCTATACTGTCCCACTGCTGGGCAAAGGCCTCCCCCAAGTCCTTCCAGGAACTCTTTTCCTGCGCCGCCTCGAACCAGCCCTCGCGGTACGCGTCCAGGTCATCTCGCCACCGCTTTCTGGGTCGACCTCGGCCTCCTCTTAAACCTATATAAATCGATATCTGACATCAATGCAAACAGAAAACATATCAAGACAAAACCCCGTAAAGTGTCACGTTTCCGAGATATTAACGTTCAAAGTTGATTGCGTGACATCCATATTTTTTTAACTTGCGTACATGCATCTTGTTACTTAGATGTTTGAAATAATCACTCTGAAAGTTAATAGTAATCAAATATAAGTTTCACGCGTGGCCGCCATTTTGAAAAAAAAAACAAAATGGCGCGATAGTAACTAGGGTATGTTAGGCTCCATTACAAAAATCTCAATCCCCTTTTACTTGTATCTTTTAACAACTCGGTGATAAGATAATTTTCTATGAACTTTATTCACTTATATTTATTTCTAGTGTAACTCTACCAATGGTTTGTAAATTATTAATTTATAAAGTTTTATAAAGCGTTTGTTTCACGATGTTATTCGATTATCGATTCACAACTCGAATAATAAATTATCGATCCCACATATCACTGTTTAACATAAGATAACGTTATTTTACTGTTTATTATTTATTTTAGGTTTAATTTTTCTAACGCTTGCTGTGATTTTTCACTACATAATAATAATGATTATATGAATCTAAGTAATCTGTAGTGTGTGTGGTCTTGCCTTTCCAACGAATTTAGTTATTTGATACAAGTTGTATAATTTTAAAACGTACTCGTATAATGTTTGGTGGCAGGCTGGGCGTATTATCAACTGATATTACCTAAATGTCGATGTAACTAACTATAAATATTAATTTAACTATATTTTGTTGTTTAAAACGCAATAATACTAAACAATACTTTTGGGTTCGAAACTCTCTTTGTGAAAACGTACGACCGCTTTCAGGGAACAAAGAGTTTCGAACCCAAAATAATGGGTTCGTCGAACCCAAAATAATGGGTTAGGCGAACGGTACTACCTGAAACCATCGGCAATGTAGCCTGTCACCAAAAAGACATATATTTTATCGCTTCTTTTCCTGTGCCATTTGTAATTATATTCATAAGAAAATGTGTACATTATACTTTAATATATTTCTCAGAAACAACTTATGTATTTTACGTTATTTTGTATTAAAAACCCAGAATACAGTAATTTGGAAACTGTCATAATTAGTGTTCGATCGATAAAAGTTATAGGGACCCAAAATTACGATAATATTGTATTGTGTACGATTATTATTATTATAAGTAATATCTAAGTGTAACGAAGTCGATAATACGTAATATTATTGAAAATTTATGGTATTTTTGCACCTCTAAAATATAGCATCGTGTTTGAATGTGTCGTAGAATCCTATTTGAATGATATTATTATTAACTCGTAAACCGAAACCCGAAAACACTCGAGATCAAAATAACATAAAATACGTCAAAAAAATAATTGAAAAATAACACCATTATTTTTCAATTATTTTTTTGACGTTCAAACAAAATAACGTAGAAAAGGTTTAATTTACGAAGAATTTATTTGAGGTTCAAAATCTGAATGTGCATGTTCTTTTTAAAGCTTGCAAGTTATTATTTACCCACTATCAAAGACTACAATATAATGCTGCCCACTATTGATCTTTCTTCGTCCGGTGAAGACGTAAAATGAGCGCGGACGATCGCAACGTCCCATACGTTGACAACGCAAGATTTCTTTAAATTACCGACTCCTTTTGCTACTTCTTCAGAACAATCTACTTTTCTCCCGTTGACATCCTTATATTGAAACTTTTTAAATCATCCTTCATACTATGTATATTCGTCGATTTATTCGAACATATCAAGTACCTATAGATATGAAATACTTATATTATTCAGTAGAGTACACGGTTTTACGAACGATAGTAAATAAGTCGTTTATTGTATAACTTCTAGGTCACACATTCAGATGGAACATTATATTATCTAGCATTATCGTTTTATTGGAACGTCAATGTTTTTTTTTTAACTATTGTTGCGAACAAACATTTTGAAATAAAATTAACAAAATCTTGCATGATAGTGAATGAAAAGAAAGATCTTCCTGCATTCGCGTTTTTTGCCAAAAATGTAAACAAATATGAGTTTAAGAAAAAATAACTTTAAATCCTACACAATAAAGGTCAGTTTACGCTACAACTTCAAACATTTTTGTAACTTTTTCAATAGTGCTAGTCAAATGAATCGACACAAACAGTTGAACATTTTAAAGAGGAAATACGGCGCGTTATTGGTGAAATACAGCCACAGTTATGCGAAACCGTTATTCAAAATTTCAACAAAAGAATAACCCTGTGGCAGAGGGTTTGTGGTGGCCATTTGCCTGATGTTGTATTTCACGTTTAATCGGAACTATTTTTCTTTATGTTGAAATAAAAATGTTTGCTTAATTCAAAAATAAATGTGTTTTTCTTTAAAATTAAATCCGGCGATCTTGTTGGGACACCCTTTATTATCTACTCTGTCATTTCTTTACAATGAAAGCTATATCTTCTAAATGTGTGACCTAATCTATACTGTGCCTATTATATTAAGCGATGATTGCCATAATATATACATAATTAGTAGCGTGGTTAGTTATCTAACGGTAGATTTTATAGTATTAAGGATTTTGTCATAATATTGTATTAATTACCTACGCATGAAACCCCACAAAACACTTTTGCAATACTTTAACAATGTTGTAGAAATAAGTAAACGTCTTTTGTTTTTTCTGTAAATAAAACTGAAGAATAAAGCTCTGGCGGGATGCGGGACGAGACTGAGTGCGTCGATGGTTTTAATGATAAGCGCGAAACTATTCGCGCAGGATTGAACACCTCCATACAGGCTAATTGACACAATCGGCGCGGCGCGAGCGAAATTCTTCCCGCATCCCGCGCGGGATTCGCCACAGCTTGGCCAGTGCTTAAAAGTATTTTTTTCGACCAAAATAGCGAACATCCATTTCAATTCAACTATTTGACACAATATTAAAGCATTTGATACTTACACGCACTATTTCTTATACTTCTGCATTTTATTTTTGTCAATAATTTTGAATACTGTTTATTTAAGTAACTCACGCTTATATATTATTTATTTAATATTTCCTTTAATTAAATAATAAGTTTAACATTTAACTAATGAAATTTATTTTTAATTTATTGCAGTGTCTATAGGCTTTATTTGCTAACAAACAGTAAATATAACAAAGTATATTTCGTTAAAAAGTTTTGTGTATTCATTCAATCACTTTATGATTTTCATATTGGAACATCTCATAACCCCTTGTTATGTGCCGCCGGACTTAATTTAACAAATGTAAAAAAAAATCATTTTGGAAGGCTACCTGCACCGTAATTGTGTAACTCACTATCAATCACAATCTGAATCATTTTGAAGGATATTGCTAATCCATTGCTTCTATTATGTTCGAAAAAAAATTCTGCTCAACAACGTAAATAACGTAATGAATGTTGTTGAACTGTCAAAATGAAATCCATTGCTATTGTTAGTTACGCAATTACCGCGCGGGTACAGACTACGTAAAGGACGTGACAGGGTCGTGGCACAAGTCAAGCACTGAAACTCCGACCCGGACACGGACTTGTATGGACGAGTTCATATAAAATGGACACACCGAAAAGAAAATTGACCCCTGACTGAGCACGGACCGTCCACGTCCAGGACACGCACGGCCCTGATATTATGTGTGAATAGACCTTTAGGGGCCGTCTCCACGAGGAAGAGAATCGCGGCGACATCGTCGTGCCACGTATTTCTATACACTCTTAGAACGTGTCTCCACACGGCGATATCATCGCGGCGAAAATTTGATGGCACGGCGAGACTCGCCGCGATTCTCTCGCTGGTGGAGACGGCCCCTTAGTCGGTATATTCTTTAGAATTATGTCTGTACACACCCTTTTCATTTTCCTCTTTTGAATTCTGAACCAATTGTTCATTGGCTATGATATAATAAAAAAATTGAATTTTATTTACGAAGAAAAATTTCAATAAATTAAGTTTTTATTAAATTAAATGTAGTGTTAGTTTGTGTGAATGACTGATATAGTTGTAAGTGTTTTAAATGTTCAATTATTTTGTAGGGAGAGTGCGGATCTAATATTGTACCCCATTGTAATGTTTTCTACCTTGTGATGTATATGAAGTGCTGTGCGTTTTATTTTATGTCCAATAAAAGTTTATTGATTTATACGGGGTGTTTTATTTATCATTTGTGTTATCTATCACTTAGGCTCAACACACACCAAAAGAGCGTCGAAGCGCGGCGAAGCGGAACGCAGTTTCAGTGTCATATGAATTTTAACTTATTTTCATTACTATAATACTTATTATCGCATGAGAAATTCGAACAAGTCGCGCGGATGCCAGCGGCGCCGCTGGAATTCCAGCGAATTAGCCGTGCGAGAAGTCGCGGGAAGTCCCGAGAATGCTCGAGCAGTCGCGAGCGGCCGCTGGCAATATCCCGCCCCTCGCGCCCGCTCCCCGCGCGCGTCTGTTGCGCGCGAGCATACAAAAGTGATGGAAATGGATGAAGAAAAGCTTATTTATTTGGTGCAAATGTACGACTGCCTATACAATATCAAATCAAGGCATTACAGCGATAAACACATGAAAGAAGAAGAGAAGGCGCGCGGATTCCCGCGACTTTTCGAGCATTCCAGCGACTTCTCGGGCAGTCGCTGGAATCCGCGCGCCTTCTCTACCGAGCGGGTCGCGGCGCTTCGCTGCCCTTCGCCGCTCTTTTGGTGTGAGTTTAGCCTTATCAGGCCGTAGTTAATCGTTTCATAAAAACTACAGATACTTATGGGTGTCCCACACACCCTGTAATAACATAACACTGGCTGTGTGATCACTGAAATATTTTTAAGTCTACGTGGTGTCACTGACTCTGGGAGGGCCACCATCAGGGATTTTAATTTTGATAACACAAAAATTCTGTCGCTAATTAGTCGAAATTTGTCGTCAAATATCAGAATTTGTCGGTCACTGGTTCAAAAGATATAAGGGTTTATAGGGGGCCGAACTGGAGAGAGTCTCCCCAGCAGGGCCACATTTATATCTCAAAAACTATGGCACCTAGCGAAGATCTGTTTTCTCCCATATTTTGTCGCCAATTAGTCGGAATCAGTCGCCAAGTCACAGATTTAATCGGGTCTTAGTTTAGGAGATATAATGAGTTCAATTAGTAAGGTATAGTTCAAGAGCTAGTCGAAGAGTTCACGAAAAAACTCTTCGATCTAGCTCAAGACGTGATGTCTTGTTTCTCCGAAAGGTTGGGCAGTGGTGTAGTGGCCAGCACATCAAGCTACTACAGTCTGTCAAATTTCTTTAATAGATTTTCAACTTTATCGCTACAGTATAAGGTTCAAGGTTGATTGGGAAAATTTGACAGTTTTGGGTAGCTTGATGTGCTCGCGTCTGTACCTACGTACCTGTAGGTAGTACACCCACATTTCGTCATTTATGTTTAAGTACCGTTCATTCCCAGTCCCCCGCGGGGATTACCACCGGAGGCAAATGGGAATAAAAATTCCCAGTCGCCACCGGCGGTGACTAGGAAGTCATTGACTCCAGTTTCGATATACATTGCTTTCTCTTTAAGTCCCATGTAACGGGGCGAACCTATTGTCATTCAACCGGGCACAATTACTTATGTGTGTCATTCGTACGGACGGACATGGACAAGGTTCCGTTTATGCCATTGGCTATGGAACTCTAAGTACCTAATCAAAACTTAAATCGAGTTCCAAGTGAGTTACGTTCCAATAGTAAGCATATCAAGGTCGTGGGAACAACGTTCCGTCAGTGTAACCGCGGCTACCGGTAGGGCGGCCCGCCCAAATGTATCCGCCCAAACGTTTTACCAACTAACAACTCGCTAACACCGCCACGAGTCGGCAAAGTCGAAAAAACTAAATGTTAAAATGTGAAAAACCAAAAGTGTAATAAGCAACGTTTTCGTGAAAATTTTATTAAATCGTTGTGTTTCGTTGTTTAATTATTTCGTGAAAATGAAGACAGGATTTTATCCTTATTTTCCGCGCTCGGTATCTTAAGGGGGAAGCGCTAAGGTAGCCCGCGAAATTCAAAATTTCTTACGTTTTTTTCAATTTGCTGATCAGTGTTAAGTTGGTTGATTAAAATATGATTCGCGACCGTAACAATTATGTATTTTCATAATTATAATCATTAGAATCAGTAATAGAACTTGTTAAGTTAATATAATCCTAAAATGTCAAGATTTCATGAAATGGTCATTCAATAGGATTACTTGGTCATAAAGAGTTGTGTGGATGACTTTAATGATTATAATTCTGTAGGTAAATACATATTTGTTACGGTCGCGAATCATATTTTAATCAATACAACTTATTACTGACCAGCAAATTGCAAAAACGTAAAAAATAAATAATTTCGCGGGCTACCCTGGCGCTTTCGCCATTAAGCTCTGCTTATAACACGCTTACTTATTGAAAAGCTTTCTCGTTTAACATAATATTTTGGCCTTTGAACCGCTGAATGTTCTTTAATATTCAATGAAAAGATTTTTTGAAAACCGTTTTTGCTGTTGAGCTTTATTTTTTCCTGGCTGAATGACCGGTTCGATTTGCTTTCTTATTTCAGTTATCTGAATATTTTGTTGGATAGGGTAGGTCTTGGTAGGTGACCTTTCTGTGTTCAATAATCAAAAGTAACCAATTAATTCAGTTATTGAAGGGGCCATCATAAAACACTGAAAGTCACATAAGCAAAATCAGCCTAATAATGTTCCCACTGCTGGGACACAGGCCTCCTCTTGGTGAGAGGGAGCCGGCCGGGAGTGGGCCGTAATCCACCATGCAGGCCCAGTGTGGGTTGGTAGATGTCACGTGTCTTCAAACTTTTGGTTCTAGGACATGCCGGTTTTCTCACGATGTTTTCCTTCACCGTTTTAAGAGCAGTGGCGATGAAATAATTTACACAAAGTAAAGCGGCTGTCGAGTTGAATGGTGATGATGATGAAAGCGGCTGTCAGGGTTCGAATTCGAACCTACAACTCGTAAGTCGCGGTCATTTCTACTGCGGCATCACTGCTTTCAAAAGTCATATAAGGAACATCAGCAGGATCCAGTCGGAGTCGGTTAACTTTTTTAAGTGAAGACACGTGAACGTATTCCTAAGAACTTGGCACAATCATTCCAGCCCTGATTTGCTGGATTCGTTTCCCCTCTACCTATCGTTTTTCTCCTGACAAAGTTTATTTTCGTTATTTGTATGTAAATCAATGTATCTATGAATTATCTATCCCTTTACATTGCACCAGCCATGTTTTACCTCTGCAGCACCCTAAGGTTGATTGGTAGAAAACAACCCAGTTATTGGGTAGCACCTGTTTTTAGGATTCCGTACCAAAATGGTAGGTAAAAAGGAACCCTTATGGTGTGACTCATTCTGTCTGTCTGTCCGTCTGTCACAGCTGGATATCTCAAGAACTACTAATGCTATCAACTTGAAATTTGGAATAGTTTTAGATGATGTTTGCCCCACTGAAGAAAAATGTTCTGTTTAGACCTTTACATCCTGCTTAAGCGTATGAAGTTTAATTAAAGTCGGTTCATTCATTTCGAAAAACAAGGGTTGGAATGTTTGAATGGAATGCCGTATGTCGTAAACGCTCTTAATTTGTTTTAGCCTTAATCACCCAAACCAGCCACATTCGTGCCTCCCTAGCCAAAAGTACCAATTTTAAAATGTTCCTTACATTAAGTGTTACTGTATTAGTTCTACCAGCGTTAATCAGTGAGTGTTAAAACTCGATGTATACTAAACAATGTGGTCACGATGAAGAAGTGGCATGCGGCAGTGTGCTCTATCCTCATTTGGATGATGCCAGCGCCGACAGTGAACTTTCGGACCCAAGAAATGGGTTTGATATCCCCAAAGTTCGAGCCGACACCGAAAACAGTGACTCCGAAAGTTGGTGTCCCGAAAGTGATTCCGAATTCGATCTCGGGGTTCTTCGGACAGTCGAAGGAGAACGCTGAGACTACTACGGTGTCCGTGAAGACTGTAGATGATGTTCAGTTTTTGAAGGACAGCACCAGTGTCAGGACGCCCAGCATGCCTTATGTGAGTAATCTTGTCTTTTTTATGTCTTCTTAATTTAGCGAATGATTGAATGTTTTTATTCCATCAGGAATTTCTTAGTAGCAGCCCGGAGTCTGGATCTGTACCCATCATAATCAGCCTATAATGTTCCCACTGCTGGGACACAGGCCTCCTCTCTGTGAGAGGGAGGGGGCCGTAGTCCACCACGCGGGCCCAGTGCGGGTTGGTGGATGTCACATGTCTTCGAATTTTTGGTGCTAGGACGTGCCGTTTCCTCACGATCTGTGCCCGGTTGATGGCAATTGGGACCTAAACATAACGGGCCAAAATGTAGGTGTACTAATAGGTACACCTCTACTTCATACTTCAGGAATACAGGTGTGTTGGTATGTACGAAATGAGTATTCTCAATTTTACAATCGTTCGAATTTAGTTACGTCACATTTCCTCCGCGCCTGTTTACACGTTTATCTTAATACCTACTATGAAGTGGGTTACTTTGTAAAGTGATGTGCGTAATAGTTTATCGATAGTCTATCATACTATGGCCTTGGAACTGCCCTATCTATAGCCAGAGATGATCTGTTTAACATAAGTATCGATAATGTATTTATGATATATTTATTTTAGAGTAGGCGAAAATAGACACTTTTTGTTACCCTTTTTCAATTATTCGAATTTGTGTATCAAACTTTCGTTTCATAATGTTTTGCTTAGTCTTGTAAAGCAAGCGTAAAAGATTAAGAGCGTTTACGCCGTACGGCATTTCATACAAACTTTCAAGCCCTTGTTTTTCGAAATTAATATTTTTCGAAAATGTAACTTTTTAGACCTTTGTATCCTGCTTAAGCGTATGAAGTTTAATTAAAATCGGTTCATTCATTTCGAAAAACAAGGGCTTGAAATTTGTATGAAATGCCGTACGGCGTAAACGCTCTTAAAAGGTAGTTCTTTAGATGTTCCTTAAATACATTATGATCAATCAAATTTAGGCCGATTTAGTACCTACTTAATCTTTCTATACTAACAATAAAGCTGACTTAGTTTGTTTGAACGCGCCAATCTTTAGAGACCTGGCTACTCAAAATCTTGGAACCAAAGGGCTCTCCACGAGCGAGAGAATCGCGGCGATATTTTCGTCGTGTCACGTACGTATTTCTATCTCTCTTAGAACGTGTCTCCACAAGGCGATATCATCGCGGCGAAAATTTGATGGGACAGTGAGACTATCGCCGCGATTCTCTCGCTCGTGGAGACGCCTCTTAGAAGCCGGGCAAAAACAAAGAAAGTAAGAATGAATGCTGAGCAAGCTGAAATAATAGCGCGGGCAGGCGATGCGATGCAATGGGGTGGGTCAGGGGATAGAGAAATTTCACGCGAACGATAGGTACGCGGGCAGATAAGCTAGTAGGTACATGTATAATATAATTAGTTCCATAAACGATGCTACATCTTTTACATCAAGATGCGCGTTGTCCGCTCTTCAAGTTCATCCTACTTATATTATTTTTTATCCTTCTAATAATAATTATGAGTCGATCATCTTATAAACCACCAGCTGTTCCCCGCGGTGTCACACGCTGCGCGGCTCCTAAGGGTCGTAGCGTGATGTTATATAGCCTATAGCCTTCCTCGATAAATGGACTACCCAACACTAAAAGAATCATTCAAATCGGACCAGTAGTTCCAGAGATTAGCGCGTTCAAACAAACAAACAAACAAACTCTGCAGCTTTATAATATTAGTATAGATTTGCAGATGTCTGTTATCAAAACCAACTGGACAAAACCCAAAGCTTTATTTTTATCACAGGAGCAACTTTTTTTATGAAACGACTGACCTCAATCCAAATGATTAAATTAAATGTCATGTGTGAGCCCATTTCCGTTCCTATTATATACCTATTGTCCCTTTTTGTTACACCTGAAACATCCTATGACAAGTCACTCAACAGGATATACTCACACGCACACACCCCCTCTCACGCACAACACACACATACTTATAACATGATTAATATCCCAAAATGACAAAGCAATAAGCTATTCCACGCGCATGCGATCGTAACTCAAACACCAATACGTATCTTATCCGTTCTATCTGTGTGCACGTCAGCCATACTTGAGTTTTGGTATTATCAACGGATTGGACCGAAATTGATATCAATAACCTATCTTAATCATAAAACAATTCGCGTATTTGTGTAACATGCGCACGGACATATTTTTGAAGACATGTTTGATTTTTGTTTAATATTTAAAAAAATTTGTTTGTGAACTACTTTTTGTGCAGTGTGTGAGTGAGAAAATGTGTGTGCGAAGTGTGTTTGTGTTAGTGTTTATGTGCTGTGTGAATTCTCGGGCTCAATGGGACCCAAATAACTCCCCTGAATATTCACCCGAACATCCGGGTATGCTTCCGAATGGAAAGCCTCCTCAGTCTGGTACAATACCAGGATTTTCTAACACCCCCGAAAATTCTGTTATACATCCGCAAATAATGACTGCGCAGAACGGATATTCGGACGACACCTATTATCCGCCACCCCAAGGAATGCTTCCTCAACATAATCCGTCCTCCGGACTTCCCGACGATCCTAAAAATTCGGATCCGCAAGAAATGGCTCCTCAATATGATCCGTCCTCCAGACTTCCGGACTATCCAAATAATACACATCATTATCACCATCGAAAAAGAATGCCTCCTCCATATGGTCCATTCCTCGGAAGTTCCAACGAACCTGACAATACGGATATGCATCCGCAAGGAATGCCTCCTCAATATGATCCGTCCCACAGATTTCCAGACTACCCCAATAATCCATATATGCACCCGCAAGAAAGGCATCCTCAATATGATCCGTCATCCGGATATTCGGACAACTCCGATTATCCGCATTTGCAACCAGAAGGAACGCCTCCTCCAAATGATCCACCCTCCAGATTTCCGGACACCCCCAATTATCCATATATTATTGTGCAACCGCAAGGAAGGCCCCCTCCGTATAGTCCGTCCCCCGAAACTTCAAACGTACCTGAAAATCCGTACATAAATCCGCAAGGAATGCCTCCCCACTATCGCCCATCTCCCGGAATTCCGGACATCCGGGAACATCCGGATATGCATCCGCACCAAATGCCGCCTCCATTTGGACCGATGCCGGATTATGTAAGTTTCGAATGTAAATAATATTTATCTTTGTACCGTAAACAAAAATCTTTTGTTATTTTTTTGTAAAGGGAAAATTTAGGATGTTTGCGAAAACATATTGTATCTCTTGCCAATCATAACTTTTTTATTTAAAAAAGCGTATAAAACGTCATGAAGAAGACATCAGTCAACATTGAACGATGAAATTATTTGCTAGAAATGGACGAATTAAAAAAAATGTTCTTGTTGGAATGACTTTAGAAATTTTACAATAATGTATTATTTTAGAGAGTAGAAAGATATAACTGTCTCTGTCGCTCACTCTAAATCTCTCTTATTATTTATTTTTAAGGGGCTGTTCATTTATTACTTATGACGATTTGAGGATTCAAAGGATCACAAAGTTATTGTTTGTACGGACAAACAATAACTTTGTGATTTTTCATGACACAGGTTTGAAATTTTGTATATATTCTTTACATGAAAATACTAAAAAGCAAAATATTAAAAACTTATAATTTTTGTTTACTTTTGTGATTTTACGTAAGAACACTCTAGACCCCTCCCATCCCATGTAAAGAAAAAATAAGACTTGTTTGGACCTCCTCCGTTTTTCGATTATGATTCTGCCAAAGTGGCCTTTTTAGGCCCCCAGTTCAGCTTTGAATGTACGGCCAAAATAAGTAACTGTTTTAAAAATCATTTCCTTGACTTTATCTACAGTTAATTTATTCGGCCTGTTCATTTCCACTTTTCATTCCAAGGCCATTTTCATTGTGAACAACGTAGGTAATTTGCATCAAGCAACAAGTGGCCGTTCGTTGAAAAGCGACAGGTTGCTCCGATTCGTTCTCACCCCTAAGTTACTCTAGCATTGAATTTCAAATTAACCACAGTGTAAGCGGCTTGTGGCGAAGTTATAATAGCCACGCGGGTCGATTGATCAGGTTAAGCTACGCTTGCCGTGGTTCGTCTGTGGATGGGTGAGCATCTTTACATACGAAGACCCCTCCGTGCCTCGGAAAGCACGTTAAGCCGTTGGTCCCGCCTGTCATACGTATATGCAAAGCAATGAATGTGCTTGAACTGTCAAAATGAAAGGCTTTGCGTTCGATTTCCATGAATGTGTTTTACTTACGCAATTACCCGGCAAGCAGGCCGCTGGAAAATAGAAATAGAATTTTGTTTTTCCTCATCTTTTCAATTTCTTATTTTCAGGAAAATGAAAAGTTAAAAGGTAAAAATAAAAAAGCCACATAATTTTTGCTTTTGAATTCCATTGAATTTTTCCTTATGTATTGCGTCAGGCAAGCTTTGTGAAGGAATATCTCGATGGATACCAAAATTATCTTTGTAATTTTTCTACCAACCAGCGACTACCTTTATAGAATTACCCTCAATTACTCCGTTTTAAATTTTCTGTTGATTGAATCCGAGTTTTCCTTATAATTTCATTGTCTATCTATATTATCTACCTTCGTCGAAGGACCTCGGTCGAAGTAACTTAGTTTTGAAGACAATCTTGAAAAAACTGGTCAAGTGCGAGTCGGACTCGCACACGAAGGCTTCACGATGGGAGCCCCCCCTATAGTACCTATATTAATTTTATTTTGTTTTTAGTATTTGTTGTTATAGCGGCAACAGAAATACATTTGTGAAAATTTCAACAGACGGACGGACAGACAGCGAAGTCTTAGTAATAGGGTCCCGTTTTTACCCTTTGGGAACCGTAACAAGGGACTTATGTATTAAAGCTGGCGATATGGTCAGAATTTTCCTCAATTAATCAACTGGTCTTCCTCAGTAGTAATGGCAATCTTGTTCTTCTTCGTGTCGCCGGGTCGACAGTATTTAAAATCTTGTTGGCCCAAATCTTCGCCACTTCCACGGCGTCGTCGGTGGCAGCGCAGAGGTCACCTTGACTGCATTTTTTGGGACACAGATTAGGATAGGAGGTGCAGCATGGTTTGCGAGGTAGCCCCCGCTTTACCAGGATAGAGTTACATCTGACTGGGGTCCGGTCCGGAGACCCATGCCACCCGTAATAGTACCTAATGCCAGGGCCTAACAGAGTTGAATGTGGGACGTAGGCATGTAACCAAGAGCTAATAAATAATAATAGGTCAATGATTTCAAAAGTAAGGATACGCCCGTCTGAACATTTTACATAGAAGTTCTTCGTTCGAAATTCGAAGTTGGCGCGCACCACTGTCAACTGAGTCGCGTTGGCCCTAAAACGGTCATTTTAGGGCCAGCGCGTTGGTGCCATTTAGTCGCGCCGTTAGCCCGGTCCTTACGCTAGTAATATATATGTCAATGTAATAGGTAGATAATATCTTTCATAGAGAGATAATTTCTTTTTAGGGTTCCGTACCCAAAGGGTAAAAACGGAACAATATTACTAAGACTTCGCTGTCCGTCCGTCCGTCTGTCTGTGACCAGGCTGTATCTCAAGAACCGCGGTAGCTAGACAGTTGAAATTTTCACAGATGATGTATTTCTGTTGCCGCTATAACAACAAATACTAAAAACAAAATAAAATAAATATTTAAGGGGGGCTCCCATACAACAAACGTGTTTTTTTCGGCGTTTTTGCCTTGTGGTACGGAACCCTTCGTGTGCGAGTCCGACTCGCACTTGGCCAGTTTTTTTTACTTTGTACTGTAGAATCGCTCTTGTTAGATAAACGATCATCCGTTCCAAATGTTTTTTTTTTCTTTAAAGCTCTCCCGAGACGGTTTGGTTGAAACTTCCCGTGACCCGGACTGTATTTTTTTTTTACAGAGGTCAGTTTAGGTTTAGTATTAGAATATTTTAGGTATTTTTTTTTTTCTTTAATACTAGCTTCTGCTCGCGAATTCATACGCACGAAATTTCAGCTCGCTACCGCGTCGCTTAGCATAGTCCTCCCGCGCTATTACTACGTTTTCGCTTAGCGACTATTTAATTTTTGCTCGGCTCCTAAGAGTCGTAGCGTGATGGTAAATAGCCTATAACCTTCCTTAAGAACTGGGCTATCAAATGCAAAAATAACTTTTTAAATCCGACTGGTAGTTCCAGAGATAAGTGCGTTCAAACAAACAAAATCTTCAACATTATACTTAGTATAAATTAAGTAGGTATATGGCGTTATTTAGCATAATATAAATTCTACATGGAAGTAGTGGTGGCCCAGTGGTAACGACGGCGACTTACGTGATTAGGTCGTAGGTTCGAACCCTGACAGGCGCTTTACTTTGAGTAAATTATTTCATCACCACTGCTCCCAAAACGGTGAAGGAAAACATCGTGAGGAAACCGGCATGTCCTAGAACCAAAAAATCGAAGACATGTGACATTGTGACATCTACCAACCCGTACTGGACCCGCGTGGTGGATTACGGCCCACTCTCTCTCACAGAGAGGAGGCCTGTGTCCCAGCAGTGGGAACATTATAGGCCGATTATGTTGTTGTTGTTATAAATTCTACATTGTTGAAAGATAAATAATCTTTAAAACTTACTTAATATGTAAATAACTTACCTATCAGATATTAAAAAATCAACACCCATTGTTATGGCTAGTATCGTATCGTGCGATAAGTGGAAATAACCGGAACAACCGGGATTACCGTCAAATTAATCACTTGCAGATAGCGGAGCATTATTAGTTTGATACACATGGGGATGACGTCATCACATCCGTGGTGATCTGCGGGGTAATGTGAAATGCGTAACATACTATCAGTAGCAATGGGTTTCATTTTGACAGTTCAACAACATTCATTGCGTTATTTACGTTGTTAAGAGTAAACTAGTCGCGAGCTCAAACTCACTGGTGGTCACGGCCAAAAAGCACGCTGTCTCACCTGGATTCGTTTCCGACAGAGCTAGTATCAGTGACGAGCAGCTAGACGCTAGTCTACACGAACTACGTCTAGTTCTCATGCACAGAAACAACGTTCCGAACTGATAGGCGCGTAAAAAAATTCGAAAAGCGCTTCGGAAAATCGAGTTTTATGAATAAACCACTGCATAAATCAATTACAAATAAACTTTATTGAACTCTTCGTTAACTGAGCTTTGTCGGTACGGACTTGGTTTTAAAGATTTTACAGTTCTTTTATTACTTATTTACACCCAAAGTTACGTTACAAATAGCAAGAAAAACGAATCTTTGTTGGCTCATAACTTTTTAATGGCTTTTTATTTTAGTATTCTGTTTCCGTACAGACAAAATTAATAATAAGTCAAAACGATATCATGTTTAACTTTGGATGCACAATGACAAACAGTGGAGTAATACTCTCTCGAAATTTGTATGGAAAAAATACCGACTGGTACCTTAAGTTGAGCAGACACATTTTTCGAACATATTATTATGAAGCAATGGATTAGCTATATCCTTCGAAATGATTCAGATTGAGATTGATAGTGTGTTAGGCAATTAGGATGCTGTGCTGGAATTGAGTAAGTAGGTACCTATCTTATATAAAAATAAAATAAAATTGTCTTCTGTAATGTCAAAATAGCAGCTTTACTAAGTGCATATGGAAGTATACACGGTAGTCGGTACACGAATTTTAAAATGTTTGTCTGTTTGTTCCATCTAATCTCCGAAACGGCCGGACCTATTTTGACAGGACTTCCACTGGCAGATAGCTGATATTATAAGGAGTACAGTAAAGTACCTTAGGGTTCCGCACAAAACAATTAAAGCCCATGAAATCCAATTGGTTTTCCTATACATGCGAACGAAGTCACGGGCACAGCTAGTCCATAATAAAACTGTATTTTTTTTTAAAGGGATGCGAATTTTCCTCTCGTAGCAGTTTTCGCAGAGTCGCGGATGAATGTTAGGGCCATGAGTCGTGATGGCGGAGTGGGTAAGGCCTTGCCTCTAAAGCACCAGGTTGCGGGTTCAAATCCGGGCAAGTACCAATGTGACTTGCCACGTACGGTACAGAGAACTCCTGCGCTTACACACACATTCACGTCGTCTTTGTACACTTGATAACCACAAGTAATAATAATACTGTACTGACCTAGTAGCTGCTGTAGTACCATTCATAACTTTTTACCGACTTAAAAAAAAAGGAGGTTTATCTTCTATAATATAAAAATGAATCGCTGAATGTGTTCCTAAGCGCAAATCTCGAGAACAGCTGAACCGATTTCGCTAGGTAACTCTTTTTTTAGAATATTCCTTGAAGTACGAGGATGGTTCTTACGCAGAGAAAAAATAATTAATTAATATATCTATGGGAGTAGGGTAGAAGTAGGGTAGGAGTAGGGTAGGAGTAGGCAGGAGTAATCTAGGAGTAGGGTAGGAGTAGGGTAGGTTAGAAGTAGGGTAGGAGTAGGGTAGGAGTAGGATAGGAGTAGGGTAGGAGTAGGGTAGAGGTAGGGTAGGGTGAGGGGTAGGACACCACGCAAACGAAGTAGCGCCGGGCAGCTAGAAATAATTTATATGGCAAAACAACGTTTGCCGGGTCAGCTAGTTCGTAATATATTTTTACATTAAAGTTAATCCTGGCTCAAAATAAATCAAATACATGCTCATCCATCTCAATCATTCAGAAAATAGCTATTATTAAAGGCATGCAGTAACAATATTTGTATACGCCAAATATTTTTGCCCTGCCCAGCATGCGTGTTATTATCTCAGCCATCAATCTCGACATGATTGTAAAAACTACATTTTATAGCACATAAAATTATCTATAGTAAAATCATCAATATAATAAAATCGTAGCGAAGTGTTCGTTCAATTTTTTTAAAGTAATTTTGGCGAGGTCCGTGAACGACTCTAATGCCGAAAATATAGTTTTTAGAATTTCTGTCTGTTTATCTGAATGTACATATATATGTTCCAGCATCACGCAAAAACTACCTAAGATTTTGTCAAATTTTCCCAATCCACTTTGAACCTTATGGTTTAGCAATTAAGTTGAAAATCTATTAAATACATTTGACAGATTGTAGTAGCTTGATGTGCTGGCGTCTGTACTACTGGGTCTGGCACCTAAATGTAAAGTTAAATATGTAAAGAATGTATGTATATTATATAAAGCTACAATTTATGGGGTATGTCATTCATTGACTTGATTATGCCCTGGCGGCTGAGAGTACCTCTTTAAAATTGCTTACCAATGATATTATAAAGGAAAGATATGCTACGTTCATACTGAGCGACGTTCTGTATTGTTGCGTTGTTATTACAAAGACTTACAACTCCAATTGCGATAGATAAATACGGAACGTGTGACACAGAAAGAGATAGCAACAATGAAATTACATCAATTGTCTGAATTTGTCTGTAACAATTTGCGCGTGCTGCCATATCTACCTCTTTAATATAATATCATTGTTGCTTACTCAAATGTCTCGCCGATGGTGGTGTGTACTCTTAAAATTTGTTGAAATAAATGCTTTGAGTATAGGGTTATTAAAATCCGCCTCTCTCTGTCTCCCTCCAAAAATATAATACTTACGTAAACTTCTGTCCCTTTCTGACATGATCTCATTTATTGCAGGCAGATGACCCAGATCCTCCGGACTTACCCCACCGGCCAGCACCGGTACAGCATGCAGGTCTACCGCGGAAGCTAGAGGTCTACCCTTTACCGTTGGAGAACTCAGACCATGAGCTGAAGTTTAACGTGTCATGGGTACCTTCTATAGGTAAGGCTTTCAATTTTAAACAGAAAAAAAACTGACAAATCCACTTGGGGGCATACATACACATACAAAGTTTCATTTCGATAAGGCCATTAGAAGTAGGTTTGACTTCTAAGATCTTTATATATTGTTTGTTCATCATAATTTCAGCCGAAAGACGTCCACTGCTGGACATAGGCCTCCCCTAAGCACCTCCTCCATTGTTTGTTAGTTACTTACAAATTAAGCTAATAGAAGCGTGTTTTATAGGGCAATTTAATCTTATAAATCTAAAAAGTGCCCAGAGACGAGATGTGAAATATGAAATAAATTCGGTTTCGTGTGATTCCTTCGCACATAAATAAAATGTGTGTTAATAAGGCGTTGTTGATCGATCGATGTTGACTAATATCGATGGCGACATAATCTGATAACGACTATCAAGATACTATAAAAAAAAATTGTAAACAAAATGGTAACATTTCGTGATATTGAAGTCAAACACGTTCTTATAACATCACGGTCTGGTAGCAGTAATTTCTAGGTGAACTCTTACGGCTTTAACAATGACGATGGGTTTGAATAATACGATTCCTATCAGCATTAGGCTCCAAATAGTTTGTACAAAGAAGACCCAATTTTCTGGGGCCTTGATTCAAGAAAAAGAAAGTGTTTTTTCGGGGGACCCCTTCAGGAACGAAGTTTCTGACGCGATACCCTCACGCAAGAGACAGAGAGAGAAAAAGTCGCACGAAAGGGAGAGGTCGCATAACGCTGTTTACTTACGTGAGCATTTCTACCCTTCAACAACTTCACCTTCTGTATTTTTGCACCAGAATGCCGCCAATACAGCTGCTAAGACTCTCCATAAATACATATATTTTACAAGGAGTCATCTTATCTTCTGTAATTGGCATGATGAAGGCTTGTAGATAAACCGCCATATCTCAGATTTCTGATCAATCGTGACTAATTAGATAAGATCTCGGTGCAAATGTTATTTAGGAATGCATTAATTAAACTTATCTAATCAAATTATCATTCATATAATTATCTGATATGATCTGGTTGTAAGTAGCACCCTAATTGCAGTGTTCTTATGATCTGTAAGTGGCTACTTACAAAATAAGAACATGTACCAGTTGTACTAACAACATTCTCCTCCTCCTTAGTCGTTCACTCTTGACAGAGTGGTCGTGGTTGATGATTCTGCATTTTCTTTGGCCAAAGTAGCCCTCGCGATGCTCCTCCACTTCTTCCGGTCTTCAGCGTCTCGGAAACTCTGGACTATGGAGGTTTGTGTTGACGCTTTGATAAGGTCTGTCCAACGCGTAGGTGACCGACCGCGTGACCGCTTGCCTTCCACTTGTCCCTGGACAACGAGTCGCTCCATGGAGTGTTCGTTACGAACAACATCCAGATGTAGCCAATTCATCTGTTAATATTCCGTAGGTAGGTAATACATTTTTCACTTTTCCATCATCATTATCACTAAAAGAATGTCACTTTGTCTAGACTACACATATGAATAAAATCTTTTCGTTGTTAAAGGAGGTGTTGCGAATGGATATTCCTTGGAGGTGTGGAGTTTGACTGAAACTGTCGACTGTCAGCCACTAAACTCACCAACAAACTTACCAATGTGCTATGAATACAACATCGCTAGGGTAAGTCAGTTTCATAATACCGTTTGATTTTGTTTTTGATGAGTCACAATGGATAATTTGGTTGAAAGGTCTAAAGTCCAATTGAAAACAGTTGTCTGGCATTTTTGCTGATCTGCAGTGCGATTCTGTAAAAATCTCACCGTGAAAACTTAGGTGAAGTGAGCGTGGAGTGAGCTGTCAATAATGTCAATTCCAAGCAACAACAAACTCACTTCACCTAAGTTTTCACGGTGAGATTCTTTCAGAATCGACTGGCTGGACCTTTTTAGCGCAGGCGTAAGGCACACTTTCCTGCTAATTTATTACATCGGACTTTTTACTTTTTATTTGATTTTATCTGGGGTTCTAAAAAGACCACTTTGGCAGAATCATAAAAGAATAACATTATGAATCATATTGCGGCGAAGACAGTCCGTGGTTTTCTTTTTTCGCTGCACTACGTAGGTATAATCAAAGAGATTTTGATTGGATTTGGATTGGATTGATTGGTATTTTAGCACAGACAAAAAAAAATACTGAAAAATCCTTCACCAATGGGATTTGATACGATTAACTTAACAGTTAACAGTCCATTATGATTCATGATGTTATGCTTCTATGATTCTGCCAAAGTGGCCTTTTTAGGCCCTCTGATGTATTGTGAGTCTTTTACTTTGTGCTAAATAAATGTATTTTCTTTAATCTTTTAGAATTTCTTTAAGTGCCGGTTTTTTAGCTCATAATGGTTTGATTTAAGATGAAAAGGTCACTTTATTAAAAGGCAATGACTAAAAATTACCCATTAAAACTCTGAACTAACTGAAGTAAATCCCGCGCGGCACGTGGGACGAAAATCTCTCGCGCCGATTGTGTCAACTAGCCTGTCATGCCAAAATATCCTTGTGCAGACATAATGCCCTTTTATTCATAAACGTTGTACAAAGTGTTTAGCGACTGTTTACCCATACATTTTTGACGTTTAAAAACGTCGCTTAACTTTAATCATCGTTTTTAAATAAACCCCATATATTTCGTTTCTACCCCACAGAACGTGACGTGGTCTTTGATCCCTGCACTCTCGAGCACCGTAGTTGAGACATGCGCAATTCGCCCCGGATGCGCGTACAACGTCAAACTGATGTCGCATCCCTGGGATGGGCACACCACCGCCAATTTGCTTGTAGAACTTGATGGTGAGTTGGCATAACCTCAGGTTCCGTAAGCTTGATGGGTAAACCTACTGAAAAATATAGACAAACAATTCATACTAATATTATAAATTCGAAAGTGTGTCTGTCTGTTACCTCTTCACGCTTAAGCCGCTGAACCGATTTAGATTGAAATCCCGGGAAAGGACATAGGATAGTTTTTATCCCGATAATCCTACGGGATCGACACTTATGCGGGTGAAACCGCAGGGCGCTGCTAGTTTTAATATCTAAGACTTTCATACAACAGATATAAATATAGAAATTTTACAAAGGGTTACACAATGGGAGGTCTTACCGCCAAGAGCGATCTTATAAAGACAACCTTTGGTTGGATTGAATCGGCGAAGGAGAGACAATATCACAATACTGTAGGTACTTATAGTCTAACTAGCTGTTCCCCGCGGTGTCACACGCTGCGCGGCTCGTAAGGGTCGTAGCGTGATGTTATATAGCCTATAGCCTTCCTCGATAAATGGACTACCCAACACTAAAAGAATCATTCAAATCGGACCAGTAGTTCCAGAGATTAGCGCGTTCAAACAAACAAACAAACAAACAAACTCTGCAGCTTTATAATATTATATTAGTATAGATATGAATTGAATAAAACAATAAAATCATCAAATAGGTACATTACGAGCAGTCAGCCTTAAAAAGATGTATAAACTACAAGCATTTATTTAATAATTGTTTACAATCTTTGTTCCATAATAAATTATGGTGTCAATGTGTAGCCAAAAAATTATTATTACGGTTACTTTATTGTAGCTAAAGAATTACAGGAACACACAGACACTAAACGTATCACAGGCTTAATAAAAAAAAAATCCCTTACCTGTACCAGCAGTCTACAAGCATATTTTGTTCCAGAATGTGTCGTAGGAGTATGCTCATGCGCACATTGGCCCCGCCTTCCCGCACCGGTGGTTTCAGCGCAGTCAGTCATCGTTAAAGGCAAGATGAATTCCAACATAAGCTGGACTCTGCCAACACCGAGTTACCCGCAGAGACTGCCCTCTGCTAAACTTGGCAAGCGAAGCTACATTGTGAGGTTAGTATTAATAAATAATGTAAGTACTCATGTTTATTGTACGTATATTATTAGATAGATATGTCATGTAAAATCAGGGAAATAAAATAATTGTTTAGCAAATTGACTGCAAATTTAAATGGTCCGTTTAATCAAACCACAAAGTGACTGTCATTCTTTGGCAGTTGAATGAAATGACTATAACACGAATTGACGTAATGTGTTAATTTGCATAACAATACATTTTCATGGCTGTACTTAAACAGCCTTCGAGATTCCCGAAACGAAAGTCATCTAGCGCGCCTTTGGCCAGGTAGTCGCGATAACGAGATACTGGCTAAAACCTTTAATGTGCCAATACGATGGAAGAAGAAGAAGCACATTTACTCAATTGAAAATTAAGGTATTCATCTTTAAACGTTAGGCAATAATAAGACGTGGATATTTTATCTTGACAAAATAGTAGATTGTTTGCCAAGGGAGCAAAAAACTATTTTGAAGGCGAGAGTGTTTCTGTAACAGCAAACACACCCCCCCAACTGAATCCTGAGCGCAGCGAGGGGTCAGTACGTCACTCTAGCTTAAAATAGTGTTGCTCCCGAGGTGGAAATAAGTAAGTGCAAGTTGTGAATAGAATAGTACATTTATTTATTTACATAAAATTTTGAGTGAAAAATTATGAACGAAGGCAGAATGCTTTTCGCGTGTTTTTTCTTCTTTCACACTTTTTTTTAATTTGGCTCACGTGCGTTTTTCTTTATTAAGTACATCCTGTTACTTGTTCATACAATTGATCTTTTCGGTGATTGGATTCCAAATTAAAATCACTTTTAGTCCCTAGGGATTAAAGAGCTATTTTAGTTCCTGTTTACGAAGAATACACTAGCTCATTTTGAATAGACGTGATAAAAAGACCTTTTTTGTTTCCAAATGTTTTTCCTTATAAAAATAGTACAAAGATCTTTCCTGCGTGACATCTGCTTGTTTTCCCACGTACCATACGATCCATCTAATCCAGGAAAATTTATTGGTATTCCTGAGATATTTCACTTTTGTCTCTGAGGTCACAAAAAAAATGTTTCGGAGTTACAGCTCCTACACATTCTTTTTGTCACTTCCATTCCAAGTGAGCAGGGGACCTAGACAATGTGACACTTTATCAGCGATAACCATGATGGAGAAGTCAAAAGTGAATTGGATTGTCATAAAACTACCGAAAAGCTTCTGTCAATCTTGTTGTAGAAATACAAAACGATTTGAACGCGATTTCTACTTGTCTAAACCCCAGGTTATCACTATAACATAATTGTTATTGTCGGCCCTGATGTAAAAATACTACCTACTTTATCCAGCGTCATAAGATCAACTTCTCTTAGCGCTCTTACGCACCAGCGGTTAACCGCGGGGGCGGCTAGCTGCGCGGTTAGCCGCTTTTCCAGTTTAATATGCAACCGCTTATGATTGTACGCACTAAACCGCAACAAAATTTCAACCGCGGCGGTTGAATGGAGAGCCGCGGCCCGCTTCGCGGCCAGCCGCCTTCTTGTGTATACGCACTTGCGGTTGGCACTTGGCGGTTCACTTTGCGGCGAGCCACCGGTGAAGTTGCACGTGTTTTGAGTTGCGCAGCCGTGAACTTCGACACAGAGAAATTCATTGTTGATATTCAACAACGATTTTGAGACGGGGCAGTGTAGGTAGACGCCAGCACATCAAGCTACTACAGTCTGTCAAATTTCTTTAATAGAAAGTCTGTTAAAGACTTTATCAACTTTATCGCTGAAGCATATGGTTCGAAGTTGATTGGGAAAATTTGACAGTTTCGGGTAGCTTGATGTGCTGTCGTCTGTACCTTGACCGTTGTAGCTACAGGAGACTATAGGTCTTACGAGACTGTTCTTTACTTTTTGAGACATTTTGGTCAGCATTCACAGATTTTGAAAAAAATATACGATCAGCAAGAAATTTGACAGTTTTGACAAAAACTTATTTTGATGCTATCGATCCTGTTTCTTATCAAGAAACCTTTTTTGGACCAACTCAGGTTTGAGTACTAGAAAAATCAGAAATCGCTAAAGTTTTTACTGCTCGGCGACGACATCCACCTCTGACTGGCTCCCATTTATTTTTTTTCCTTAAAAAAAAACTACCATAATTATTTTCTTCCACAGTCTCGGCAAGCAAATGGTGACAGAAGCCATTTCGTCTCCGTGGTTTGCCAACTTCATGACCGCGAACGTCGATGCTGATGGGTTTGTCTCTGAAGGCGACACTGTCCATTCAATACTGTTCCCAATATCACAACAAATGGAGCTCAAAGTGAAGCTACTAGCGAGAGTCAAATTGGTAGATGAAAGAGGGTGCGTTGGACCTGCAGGAAATGCTACGGTTTTTGGTTAGTCTATACTAATATTATAAAGAGGTAAAGTTTGTAAGATTGTATGTAGGGCGTAATACCAGTCGGATTTGAAAAAATCTTTTTGTGTTTGATAGCCCAATTCTTGAGGAAGGCTATAGGCTATTTAACTTCACGCTATGACCCTTAGGAGCCGAGCAAAAAGAAAAAAAAGTCAGAAATAACGCTAAACAAAAACGAAGTAATAGCGCGGGCAGGCGATGAGATGCGATGAGGTGGGTCGGGGGAACAAGAAATTTCACGCCGACGAAGTCGCGGGCAGAAGCTAGTATTTAATGTTCTTCATATCACTGACATCTGACGATCTCTTCTGTAAAATTCTGGCCGTAAACTTAGGTGTCATTCCATCGCATGCTGACTATCGCTAGGGATTCTCTGCTCACATCAAGCTCACTTCACCTAAGTTTTCAAGGTGAGTTTTTTACAGAAAGATCGTTCACCGAAGAGGTCTACCTGTGTAGGTTGTCGTATGTTCCAACAGGTCTATTTCAGTACACGCTCCGGTATACCTGTGCAAGCTAATCACGCTACAATCTACCGGAGAGTTCTACCTCAGATCTAAAGTAGACCTCTCCGGTAGATCGTATGGCCACCATTAGAGACTTTCAGACTTGCAGTTATAGCGACGGTTCAAGACTAAATGTTTCACATTAAATAGCATACGTTGACCTAATTTACTCATTACTTAATTTTACTTTCTTGCAGATCCTGAGGAAGTTTCTAAGAGCAAATTCTCGTTCGGAGTTTACGTAAGTAAATACCTTACACGTTTAATTTTACATTTAAAAAGCCAAAAATAGCAAAACTATCAAGTATTCGTTACTGTAATATCTCACAACAGCCGGTCGATTCTGTAAAAATCTTACCGTGAAATCTTAGGTGAAGTGTTTGTTTTTGCTAGGAATTGACACTATTGACAGCTCACTCTACGCTCACTTCACCTAAGTTTTCACGGTGAGATTTTTACAGAATAGCACCGCAGTACCTAACTTTTATTTTCATACCTTTTGGAAAAAAACAAAATATATCACGTAATGGCTGTCAACACACGCAGACTAATTCAATCAAATAGGAAAATGGAAATGATAGGAAACGAAATTCTCTGCGAACAAATGGAAAAGAGGTCTTATTGTAAGGCCGTATAGTTCTTAACAAAGAGCGAACTTCTTTTTCCTCATGAGTGTCCTACAAAACGACTGAAGGGTTAATATCAAGATAGAGGTCAGAAGGGTCCTCTTTTTGTCGTGAAATCACATACCTATCGTTAATTGAGACCTGAGGTATTAGGTATTAATACCTCAGGCACCGTCTCAGTAAAACAAATAAAAATAGGTGCAAACGTTTAAAAGTGGGCGAAGGGGCTGAAGAATACTTCATTCAGCCTCTCTGCCCCCTTTTAGCTGTTGAGGAGCAAGTGTTACGAAATAAAATAATAAGCCGAGATCCTAGCATCAGTGTGATTTGTCACTGCAGGGATCCAGCAGAAAATCAGCGTCAGGTAGGTACATTTGCCTGATACATGCTGAGCTGGACTCCCACTTGGTGCAAACTTGAGACGCTCACAGCAACTATGAATATTTGGCCCATCCCTATCTGAATTTCCATTCATTAATCAGTCATAGGACCCTCTCAGTAAGCGTTTCTAAGCCTTCCGCATTCAGTCTCTCCCAGCCTTCTTTCTAAGGTCTTCTGGAGCTTCCATTCGTACTTATAGCTGTTTATTTTCTTCACCAGGCGATTCTTGGAACTCTAATCGGCGCCTGGGCAATGGGTGTGGTGTTCGTGCTAAGCGCAAGAGTCGTCAAGCGCGTGCTGAAGTCAATCCGCCCCGCTCCCGTATCCGCCCCGCTTGAGCCACTAAGGCGTCGCCCTGTGTGGTTCCCGCTGCAGCTGCGCACGTGAGTAGTAAATTAGTAGAATTATTTTTGCGACGTATATATCAAAAATCACGTGTACTGTTGTTCTCAAAGGTTATTATTGGGTGTACGGTGCTGATTTTATTTTTTTGGTGAACTTGTTTTACTCTATTTTAAAAAGGCAATTAATAATTTTGAAAACTACTCGTGTAAAAAATAATTATTGCGTATGCGTATACAGGGTGTTCTCAAGAGTTAAAATAACGTGTGTTTATATGGTGTTGTTCTTTTTTCAGCGTTGTTTCGTTTGTGAACTTTTTGTAGTTCTGAACCTGCGGAATAATTGCGTAACACACTATTAGTAGCAATGGCTTGCATTTTGACAGTTCAACAACATTCATTGCGGTATTTACGTTGCCGTTGTTGAGCAGACTTCGAACATATGAAGTAATAGATTAGCAATATTCATCAAAATGACCCAGATTATGATTGAAGCAATTCGGCACCGTAATTGCGTAGGTATTCCTTTTGCAAATTGTGTGTAATCAGTATGGTAATGTAATAAGAAATTGTTGATAGAATAATAACTATGGGTAGCAGTAGCGAAGGGTCAATTTTTGTAAGAGGTAAGCCGGAGTGGATATCCTTAATATGCTTATATTATTTGTCTATAGAATATTGCCTGTGCCATTTTTCAAAGGGAAGCCGGTAGGAATCGAGTTGTATGAAACTTTCGCCACTGATGGGTAGGTAGATACTGTGTTAACCCCGTCCCTATTCCCTAAAATCAGATTGAGCTTTACATATCAATTTATTGCTACAATTCCTCTCGGTGCTACTTTCAACAGGCAATTAATTCCTCTGAAAAAAAAAATTAAAAATGTTAATTATTATTATTATTTATTTATTTAAAAGACAACAAACAAGGTCCACTGTGTTAGTAACAATAATTATTTAGCCTATGTTAGTACCTAATAACTAAAACTGATCTGGTTCGATCGGCCAACGCCCACACAAGCGAGCTATCTGCCGGGGCGGCTATCGAGTGCAGAATGATGTTGGGACTGGCACGCAACCTCCGAAGTAATGAGGCAGATTTCTTGCGCTTTCTTGTGTTGTGTAAAAATGTTAATTATTGTATGAAGACGAATTTATATAATATCTGACGTCCAGATGAGATCCCGTCTCCGGAGAGTGATTTGACGATGTAAACCCTTTTGTTGTGAAAGCTCACGATGTTAACGTAAAAGCCTTTTCGTGATTTAAGATTAACTTAGGTTGGGTTTATTAAGGTAAGTACCTTAAAATAACAATATGATGGATGATAGGTAACATTAATTATATTATTAAGTAGGTAGATAAGTAGGTAACATGATTTATGGACCCCAAGATACAGGCGCTGTGTACCTACTTTGGGGACCGCTCTTCAAATAACTGTATTAAATATTTCAGTCACAGTAGGCATACAATATTATAATTTTTTAAATTTATTTTGAAACAATCGATCCATAAATTATTCTTATTAATATTCTCTTTCGGAATTAACGGAGCTTGTGGATATTTTTCAAGGCGATCAATAAGATAATAATTATGAAATTTGATTTACCTGTGTTGGTTTATAAAATAATATAAATATTCATTATTATTGATACGATTAGAAAATTACAATAATTATGTCAAAATCGAAAATTCCTCAATTTCATTTCACATAAACCTGCTCGAATAAAATTTAATTTTATTAATAGAAAACAAACAGCTCATTTACTTATCAAATTAAATTTCAGTCGACAACATCCATCGGTTTCTTACTAAACTTCAACTATATCCGACGATCCTGCATACTCAACTCTTTTGTTGACTGTATATGTTTCACCGTAGGTACGCCTTAAATTTATAAAATTTGTACGCCTTAAATTTATAACATTTGTACGCCCTAAGTGTCATCTTAACCTTAGTGTCCAATACACTGCACTAAATATTGCCCGGAGGAACTATGGAACAAGTGCCTGATAAAATATTAGTACCAACTCGCATCATTACCCGAATGTTTGAACAAAGCCTGCAGGCGTTTGGTTGGAACGCTTTCTATAATTTCTATAATACACCAAGTTAAAGGGTAACTTAATTTTAAAACACAAAGGCTCAACTTTTGGAGTCCTTATTATATAAAATGGTTTAAGTTTTACAAAGGTTAAATTACTTATAATTAACTGATAAAAGTTCTTAGTTATGGGCAAACAAGATTTATGAAATCATTGTGTTCGGCTAACCCTTGAATTTTTTATTTAATTTGCTCAGATTTTATTTATGAAATGGCTTATTCCTACTCATCTTCTTCTTAAGGTGTCGATGGCAAACTTGCATCCTTCAAATGGATGCAAGGGATGCAAGACCCGTCATAATAAACAACTTTCGCTACGAAACTGATATCAAATTCGTAAAAAAAACTTTCATAAATTAATTGAAATAGTCTGTCTACCTACTGTTGTCTACAAATTAGATTTGTGTTTCACAAATACGTTTCCAGTCAGTTCACAGTTATTTTACTTCTGATCGCAGCTACCTAACATTAGCAACCTTATTGTGACGAGACTAAAGATCACAATTATTTTGGCAAACTTGTCATGGCCAAACTTAAGTGGCAGTGGGCAGAGCACATTGCACGCAGAACAGGTGGCCGATGGGGCCGAAAGGTTCTGGAGTGGCGACCGCGTACCGGGAGACGTAGCGTTGGAAGGTGGTCCGACGACCTTGTGAAGGCCGCAGGAACCCGTTGGATGCAAGAAGCACAGAACCGGTCGAAGTGGAGGTGCTTGGGGGAGGCCTATGTCCAGCAGTGGACGTCTTTCGGCTGATATGAAGATGATGATGTCAATGGCAGCAACCCAACAGCACCTTTTAGAAGGAGAATAAAGATCACTGTGCGCAAATCAGATTTAAAATATCACAGCCTAACCCTAGCTTATGATGGAATGACAGCTCACTTCGAGCTCACTTCACCTAAGCTTTTAATCGTCTTCCAAAAAGGAGGAGGTTTTAGCTTCGATCAAGAATAGTACTATTCTTGATCGAAGGGTTTTAGGTTCGATTTTACATATGTTTTTTTTTATGTATATTCACCGATTTCTCGAAGACGGCTGGACCGATTCCAAAAATTCTTTTTTGTTTGAAAGGGTATAGGTACTCTCGAGGTAGTCCCATTATCATCAAGTTAGAATTTGATGAGAGGATCCCATGGAAATCGAGGAAAACCCTCAAATTTTATAGGCAAACCTAGAGCGATTTGGGTATTTTTTAAAGTAACTTGAGCATTTGTTACGTAGAGATTTTTACAGAATAGATCGACTGGTGACTTAATCGCCTCATTACATATTGATGTCGACCACTTAATAAATATACCAGAGGTCGACAGACTTTACCTAATGAAGGTGTTAAATATGTGGACTACAAATTACATAATTATTATTAAATTACATAACTTTGTCATGGCAATTAAGTTCATATTAATATTTTGATAGTTAAACTATCAAAAGTAGTCACTGTTATTACGCATGCAAACTATAAATCGTCTTGATTTTCGTCTTCTCTCTGTAAATTTATTGATTTCATAATTAATTTTATCTTCTAATTAGGTTTACTTAATATCTTGTAACGTTATGTAGGTATTTGCATTTTTAACCGACTTCATAAAAATAAGATGAGGTTCTGAATACGTTTGTATTTTTTTTTTCTTGAGAACGGATTAGTGATAACGTACCCGACTTACGAGTGTAGGTCGTGGGTTCGAAGTTGTAAATAGTTTCATCACCACTGCTCTCAAAACGGTGAAGGAAAACATCGTGAGGAAACCGGCATGTCCTAGAACCAAAAATTCGAAGACATCATCTACCAACCCGCACTGGGCCCGCGTGGTGGATTACAGCCCACTCCCTCTTGAAAAGAGGAGACTTGTGACCCAGCAATAGGGACATTAATAGGCTGATCATAAGCATTTAATAATAGCACAGCTTGTATATCATATCTGATCAATGATATAATCTAGAGTCTTCGGTCAGCAGTTTCTGCCCACGACTTCGTCCGCTTGAAATTTCACCCTCCCCCCATTCACCCTCTTAGGGGTGGAATTTCAAAAAACCCTTTCTTAGTACCTATATACCTACTCTACACAAAGAACACTCTCCAAATTTCATGTCTCTAGGACCAGCGGTTTAGGCTCTGCGTTGAAATATCAGGACTTTGAATTTTATATAGGTATATAGGTATGGCCCCATTAAAATAGATGGACAAACTTTTAGAAATCATTCAGACCACCAAAATAAGGACGACGATGGTAAAAAAATATATAGGGTGACTGGTAATTAGTGACCGATACTTAAACACGTGATTTTACTCATCATTATGAACAACTTTTACTATGGGACCAAACCTGAAATCGCGAAAAAAAAAATCAGCTGTTCCCTACATTTATGTTCGTCTAACTCGTCAAAATGTATAGAACAGCTGTTTTTTTTTCACGATTTCAGATTTGGTCCCATAGTAAAAGTTGTTCATAATGATGAGTAAACACGTGTTTAAGTATCGGTCACTAATTACCAGTCACCCTATATAAGAAAAACGCATAGATACTTACAAGAAAAATAATCAGATAAAGAAAATACACTAATGTCAGGCCGGCAATTTATTATTTTAGGTCAAAATAAAACCACTTTAATCAGTGTTTTTTTTTTTTTGCTTGTATATCTTTAGTTAGACGTACTGAGCGCTGTGTTAAAATTTGTCCCTCTATTTTAATGGGACCCTATATACGTATAGGTAGATGTCTCATGTTACGCTTGTAATTAGTACTTACCTAATTTAGTAATTTAATAAAATCACACCATCCAATCATAATCACGACACTTGATAACATATTCAATCGATTGACTAACCTTTCAGAAACTCTAGTTTCATTGAAATTATAGGTAATGAGGCCCGTGGAGTGTTTGAATACGATAAATTAAGCCAATATTGGGCCACAAATACATTATTACAACAATAAACAGCCTTGAGATAGTAATGTCATAATCTGTTCTAACCATTAGCCCCCTTTATGACACCTACCCCGGATGAGATGAGAGAGGGTAAGCTAATCTTAGTTTAGAGATCCGTTTTAGAAGCTCTAAATAAGAAGGAAACCACAAATAATATTATTAAATTTCAATTTAAAGGACCTTATTAAGTATTACTGATGTCACGCTGTCACGATTTTTTTTAATGACGAATCTCTCTAATTATATAAAATGCTGACATAAATTTTAATACTAATCTTTTGAATTGAATTGCCATTAAATTCTGACATGAAATGTAATTGACTATGAACTGTAATGAAATTTAATTTATATGCGTACAATTAGGTACCTACTTAAATACTTATAATGTTATAATATTGTAATACATTGATTATCATTGTAATTGAATAGTAGATTACTCATTTAATTGTTTTTTATTCGCATCAATCATTTGTATGTCAATATTGGCAAAGCATAGCGCAGTACCAATTTTTAAGATACCCATAACCATAATCAGCCTATAATGTTCCCACTGCTGGGACACAGGCCTCCTCTCGGTGAGAGGGAGTGGGCCGTAATCCACCACGCGGGCCCAGTGCGGATTGGCAGATGTCACATGTCTTCGAATTTTTGGTTCTAGGACATGCCGGTTTCCTCACGATGTTTTCCTTTACCGTTTTGAGAGCAGTGGTGATGAAATAATTTACACAAAGTAAAGCGCCTGTCTGGGTTCGAACCTACGACCTACAACTCGTAAGTCGCGGCCGTTACCACTTGGCCACCAATGCTCTATTTTTAAGATCTATGTATGAAATTACCTATGTTTTACAAATAAATTATTCTATTCTATTCTAATTCTATTCACGCGTATAGGCCTGGACACATCTGCCGCATGTCAGACGATCAATGGGTCAAGCTTACGACCCAGTGGGTCCCGCTTAATGGTAAACGACATCGCGGCAGGCCCAGACGGAGATGGCGGGATGAGCTGGACTCCTTTAATAAAGATTGGTCCTTGGCACCTCTGGACAGAGAGAGGTGGAAGGAGAGTAGGGAGGGCTTCGCCCAGCAGTGGGACAGTAACGGCTAATTTAAAAAAACAGTGGCACTCCGGGAGTGCCGACAGAAGTGAAAACAAAACAGACAGAATACTTTGCCATCACTCACTGACATATCGGATACATTAAAACCGAGTACATCCCGAGGACAGCCGAACACATCCGAAGCGGGTATTTTTTTAAACGTCTTATAAACAAAACACGCGCGGTGTCGCTTACGGTAACAGTGGCGCGAGTTCAAAGGTATTTCCCCATCTCAAAAAATTTCCCAACGAGCCTAAAGAAGTTTTCACTTTAAAAAAAAATAGATATTAAGGCCTTTTGTCCTCGGCACGGTTTATTTACCGCGTGTTAAAACCGCGCCGTAGAAAAATCGAAAGCAATTATTTTTTAGATATGGCAAATTCGACCAAACTTCTATAGGTAGGTAAAGAACGTCTAATTTAAAATTGCACGCCTCTCCACTGCTTGGGGCATACCATACTTATTTCAAATTAACTTCCGCCCGCGGCTTCGCCCACGTGGTATGTCGACAAAAAGTATGCGTAGCCTGTGTCCTTTTCCAGGGTTCAAAGTATCCTTATACCAAATTTTATCAAAATCGGTCCAGCCGTTTCGGAGATTAGCCGGGACAAACAAAAATTTTAAAAATTGTTTTTTTGTTATAAGTCCTACTGTATATACCTTTCATAATTATGCATTTAGTAAAAAGCTGTTTTGACATTAGAAACACATTTTTATTTATTTATAAAGAAGATAACAGCACTGGATAGGGATAAGTGGAAGGAGGGAAGGGAGGCCTTTGCCCTGCAGTGGGACAGAAATGGCTGATAATAATAATAATAATAAACCCGCAGGGCAGCATGTGGCGAGCTGTTGGGCAGTAGCGACCCCACGGACCCTATCTCCCGGGAGAAGTCTTGTTCCTCACCTCTGGCTTGCCTTTATTGGCCGGCTGGAGTGAACAATAACGAGGAACAGAGCTCCCACCTCATTCTTGCCTTTATTGGCCGGCTTGAGTGGAGATTCGCAAGAGCAAACGTGCTCGGAGGAAGGAAGTATTCCAGTAAGATGCTGGTAGGGATCTTGACCGTACTTCCGGGATTGTCCTGATAGCCGTGGAATACCTCTCCACTCCTCATAAGCACCCCAGGACGTGTTGCCCCCTTGTCGCTACGTCACTATGTGCTAGCGGCCGTTTTCGGGGGCCCATTATTGAGTGTGCAAGTCACCCCCTGCTATTTTATCTGTGTATATATAAAGCATTGATCAGGCAGGGGTCATAGTTTTACCATAGTTCCTGGAAACCGGTCCACTTTAGCCACCCAAACCAATAGTCCAACTTTTTATTTTTCCATATCCTGCAATAGTCCTACACCAACCGGGGGTTATCCTTGGGTGCACTTGCATAGTGCATACAGGGATAATCGTCGGTTGGTGCCGCATTTCTTTAAAATTTCGTAAGGGGCCTCTGCGAGTTGGCTTCGGCCCCTCGTACGCCTTCCAAAGAACCGGGACCGCATGGTCCCGAGTTATGTAAAATATATAAAAAAATAATAATAATAATATAAAGAAGATGATAGATATTTGTAAAAAAAATAAGTATAGCGGAGCGTAGCGGTAAGACGGTATCTACTTTAGTTTTATCCTGCGATTAAATTTTGTATTTTTGGCGGTTTATCCATAGACCGTACAAAAACAGTCAAAAGTCAATTTTATATTACGGAAGCACAGAATAAAATATTTCTGACTTTTTTAAATACCATATTTTTAAGTGTAGGAACTTGCAGACTATTGCAGCAGTGAGCAGTAGGTATCTTAACAGTATCCGTCAAATAGCGATAGCAAACTTTCAGGTCTGCATAAAACCAAATGAAATGAATATTGCACTCTAATGATACGTTGTCGTTAATCAATATAAGTTATTAATTGATGTTTTTTAGAAGTTAGAAGTGAATATTTTTGTGTGCATTTGCATAATTATTTTCTGACAGACAGAGGTGTGTTGTAAATATTCTGAAATTAGAAATCGTTGCTTCGTTAGCCGCTATTCTAATATTTAGTAGGATCCTATAAGACTTATTAAAAATTTGAACGACCCCATGTCTATTTAAATTTTAACACTTTTTTGAACTTAACCGGTCAAGCTCCGCGCGTACCCTATGTAGGTATGTAGTACAGACAGACACCAGCACATCAAGCTACCCGAAACTGTCAAATTTTCCCAATCAACTTTGAACCTTATGCTTTAGCGATAAAGTCGAAAATCTATTAAAGAAATTTGACAGATTGTAGTAGGTTGATGTGCTGGCGTCTGTACCTACGATACAATATAAAATCAATAGTGTCTCATAAGTGGCGTGTTGGTCTAATGGTTAACACTGCGGCTTGGCGATGCGGTGGTCACGAGTTCAAATCCGCGGATAAGATTTCTTCGGTCAGCGGGATTGTCCGAAAGGGTTACCGCTGGCCCGGAACATAAAGGGCTAAGGAAGGAACACGGGTGGGTTTTAGTCAGTAAGAGTCTGACACTCCCTTCCGCTCCACCCAGAGCGGGAGGGGTCATTTGATGATTTCCCATCCACAAAAAAAAAAAATGGTGTCTCATTAGCGGAGCTTGAGAGGTCATTACATAATAAAATTACAACTTTCATTAAAACATAGCTCATAACTGGATAAACAGGGTAACATACATCGAATCACAGTCTGTTACCATGGATTAAGTACATGATTCTGAACCCACCTGCATAGAAAGAAAGAAAGAAAGAAAATACATTTATTTAGCACAGACTAAAAGACACACAATGGCGCCGATTCTGTTGTTCACAAACTAAACTAAATTTAAGTTCAGGCATCTGTTTCTTTCTATTTCAATAAGAAAAGGACAGAAGATAAATATTAGTTTAGCCCTGTCAAATTAGTCAGCGCCTGACGTAAATTGACGTATTTTTAATAGCCAATTTTTTTAATCTCGTCTAAATTGTCTATGGAGTATCATAATTTGACAAGACTAAACTAATATTAGACTATTGAAATAGACAGAAAAAGATGCATGAACTTAAATTCGGTTTACTTTGTGAACAACAGAATCGGCGCCAATAACTCGATATCCGTGCAATAACCAGATAGTCAGATAATATTTTGTCGGCTATTAAAAAAATGTCCGCGTAGATATTGCACTTTTCTAGATAAAGGCATTATTTTTGATAAAAACAAGGTGTTGATTTGCATCCTAGTCAAATTCAAGGACGTAATTATGCTAATTATTCTCTACCCAAATCAACAATAAATTGGGTAGGATTTTTTTTTCTTATTTACGGCAATTCGTAAGTGTGAACCAGCCGTATTTAAACGCGGCCCGTCTGTTACTAGCCCTATAGCCGCGCTTTCACACACAAACAAACGCCTTTTACTTTACTAAGTACTAAAATACTAAAGTACTAAAATGTATTTTATGACAACCTCCTGAAATTTGACGAGGATGCAAATCAACACCTTGTATACAATAATCAAATCTTTACTCTTTATAATATATTAGTTTAGAAAAGCGTTGGTGCACAAGCGACAATCCGACATGGTTATTATGAGTGCCGAAATCCAACATCGCAGTTAGATTAGATAGTAGATGACGTTACCGTCGTCACCTACCTACCACCAATCTACATGGTCTTCACAATTTGTCTTATCCAAGATTATGTCTGGACTTTAAAAGAGCCCCCCCCCCCTCCCCCCTGTCTGGGGACCTAGTTTGTTTCGGCCTTTCTTCAGAGTAGTCAGTTAGGAAACGCCGACCTCATCTAGTATGACGTGTAATTAAAAGCGTTTGTCCAAACCTACTTAGAAAAATAAAACAATTTATCATTTACCCAATAACACTCGCGCAGTCGTCGCGGAAAAACAACAATAGTTAAGTACCTAATTTGTATTCCAAAACTGCAGTCGAGATAAATACAGCGAATTACTTAACTGGTCTTACAAGGCATTTAGTGAAACGCATATTCAAAAGCCACTTTACAAAAAGCCAGACTCATCTGCAACACAGTCCTAAACGCAGCATGCATCATTATTTCATCCTAGCTACTGGCGCGAGTACTTTCCTTCCTTATTCTGGCTATTATTATTCTAACCGGGCCATACTGAGTCATTCTTACATAAACCGGTGTAAGAGTTTTCTAGAAATCTTTACTATTTGATGCTTTTTGAATACAAATTGCGAACTATAGTAATTGTCGGCTAGAATGATGGCTTGAGTAATATTGATGTAGGTAGGTACTAGCACGCCTTCCATACATAATAATATAATTTAAAACCGGCCAAGTGCGAGTCAAACTCGCACACGAAGAGTTCCGTACCACAAGGCATTTAAAACGCGTTTCTTTTATAGTTTTATACACCTTTAAATTTAAATTTTATTATTTTGTGCTATAGCGGTAACAGAAATACATCATCTGTGAAAATTTCAACTGTCTAGTTATCACGGTTCATGAGATACCTACTGGTGAAAGATGGACAGTGGAGTCTTAGTAATAGGGTCCCGTTTTTACCCTTTGTAGTTTGTGCAGGGAACTCTAAAAAGACCAGTTTTTGTTGCTAGCAACTTATTTCGCATACAAACTTAAACCTTAGCCAAAAATGTGCAATATGCAAAGAGCCTGGCATAACCGTAAAAAAAAATCTTCGTTATATAGTACCTGGAATATTATTACGGAACAAATTCGATATTTCTTTATAAAATGTAAGTTTAATATTATACACGGGCAGGGCACATTGCTCGCAGAACAGATGGCCGATGGGGCTGAAAGGTTCTGGAGTGGCGACCGCGGACCGGAAGACGTAGCGTTGGAAGGCCTCCCACAAGGTGGTCCGACGACCTTGTGAAGGCCGCAAGAACCCGTTGGATGCGAGAAGCATAGAACCGGTCGAATTGAAGGTGCTTGGGGGAGGCCTATGTCCAGCAGTGGACGTCTTTCGGCTGAAATGATGATACACGTGCAGCTTGTGGGTGAAATATACGTAGAGTCTACAACGTCCTGCGCGTCCAATAATAATGGATTAAGGATTCAGGATGTTGATGGGGTTTCCGGGTTTCTGCAGCGCTTCGATGTTCGCGGAAGCCCGTGTTGACGATTATCATGGCATTATGAGGAAAAGAACAGCGTCAATAAGAGGTAGGTTGCGCGGAAGCTCAACGTAATTTTTTCATTTTTGACATTCCGCCGTAGAATTCTTTCTACAATCTGACATTTTGTCTTTAGTTTCTTCCGTTTCTACGGTGGTCATGTTATGCGTGCTAGTGTGTAGGTGCGAGATGTGTTTGAACGTTTATCTTTAATGGGCCTTCATAAAGTACTCCAAAAAAATCACATTTATTCAACGTTAGCTCCATTCAGAAACCTACATTCAAAAACAGACTTAGAGCTTTTTGGATCAAATAAATACATGAATTCCTATCCCAAATCTACCCAACTATAAATAAAATAGTAAATAAAACTATCCACATAAAGGAAATGCAAACAAACTGTAGATTAGATTACGCCCCGTAAGAGGGAAGGTCGAATTACGATCACATCAATCACAATTTAACTTGCCAAGCCAAAGTAACTTTTAAAACAAAGAGCAGAAGGGTTACACGTAGCTATGTAGGAAGTTTGGTGTAAGGGTTAGAAACCTCGCATATCAAAAGGGTACGTTTTGCTTTGTGTAGTGGCAAAATCTGATGAAAAGAGGCAAAGGTCGGATGTCTCTGACAGGAATTGGGAAGTAGACAGATACCAAAAATAAGCACATTGCTGTTCCTGATAAGGAAAATTTACTAGTTAAGGGGCTTACATGACCTAAAGCGCGGTCACTGTCGGATTGCATAGAAAAGAAAAAGAAGCGCGATGACACAATGCTGGTAATTTAATGCAAAATATGAAACAATATTTAATTACAAAAAATCTATAGTTTGGACTAAAAAATGTAAACACTATTGTTTTAGTATGTTGCTTGTAGAATAATCTGACAAAAAATCAGAATGATTATATGTATATTAATATGGTTTTTATTGAAAAAAGAAAGTTTTTAGAGGTATATTCATGATTTTTTTCTATCGTATCGAATTAGTTGTATTATGTTTTCAACACACTATCTACCTAGCGTATATTTATTTTATTTTATTTTTTTGATTTTGTTTACTATAGTCGATCATATACTTTTATTGTTTCTAAAACTTGCGTTTTTTGTGTTTAGGTCTTGTAAGCCCCACAAAAGTCTAAAAAGTTACTAAGAACATTTTTGAAAAATAGTGTTACAGCCAAATTAGACCTACTTTAAATTTTCCATAGAATCAAAGATTTCCAGATATCTTTTTTAAATAAGACATTTCGAAAATGTTCTGTAACTTTTTAGACCTCAGCTGGGACTCTGGCGATCTCTGTGAGTGGAACGTAATCCACCACGCGAGCCAATAGATACTGGTTGGACTATAATTTTACTTGGTCATGGTCATACTTTAAATTCAGGGTATCGAGATTCTAAGACCCCGGTTTGTACCCGGGCCGGTGCCGGCAAAGCTTGTTCACGAGCACACTAGCGCCGCATAGTGTCCCATACCTAAATGGCGACCGGACATAGACACAGTTCTAAACCGTGCCTAGATCCGGCGGAAAGCCTTCTCTTTAACAAGGGGCTTACTTAAGCCTAGATCGGGTAAAGTGAAGTAAAGTGCTTCTAGGTTTTTTTTCTTAAAAAAAAATCAAAATTTGCCGGAAAAAAAGGTTTCAATTGTACCCGGCTTAATTTTATTACCCATGAAAAAACATTTGTTCTATATAAACAATGTGTCGAAAATGATCAGTATTTGGAAGTGTTTACAAAAAAAATTCACTGATACGTCGTTTTGGGAAGAAAATTTTCTGTTGCCTATAAGTTTTGTATATTTCTTATTTCTATGTTTTATATTGTACGTCTGAATAATAAAAAAATAATAAAGAGCGTTACAAACTCCATGATTTGCCCTTCTTACATCATGAACTTACAAATATTGATCTAACATAATACTCATGAAACGGAAAACAGAATGTGTACCTACCTAAACAAATATTGTCTTCCAACACGTTGTGTAAATATCAACCGTTGTTTACAAGATGTTTGCTTATCGATAGGTCTGTAAGGAAACTTAGTAGCACGGAAATGATTACGGACGGACGACGGCACGGAGATGACGGGATTATTTGGTAAACCACTCGCCCACGATCCTTATTTTTAACCGACTTCAAAAAGGAGGAGGTTCTCAATTCGTCGGAACCTTTTTTTTTTCTTTTTTTTTATGTATGTTCCCCGATTACTCGGAGACGACTAGACCGATTTCAAAAATTATTTTTTTGTTTGAAAGGGTATACTTTCCAGGTGGTCCCATTGTCATCAGGTCAGGATCTGATGATGGGATCCTGGAGAAATCGAAGGAACTCTTCAAGTATTATAGGCACACCTATAGCGATTTGGGTATTTTTTATAGTAACTCGGGCATTTGCTCTCGGAAAGCATCATTTGGTGAAGTGGAACTGATGATGAAGACCACAGATGGCCACCGGAACTACTCAATAATAAGTATTTCCCGGTTTGCGATTCGATTACGCGATTGGATTTTGCGATTTGATTTTGATTTTGGTGGAATACCAGGAGAACTCCTCAACAATTAACGTCCCTGCATCGGGAAAAGCAATATTTTGTAAAAGGCGATGAGCAAGTTGGCATTAGGCTATGTAACTTAGATACATTAAAAACAGACACACTAAAAAGCGAAAAATAAAAACTTTTTAACAAAAAAAAACCGACTTCCAAAAAAACACTACAAAGTGAAAAATAACTTTTATTTCGGAAGTCGGTGGCAAAAAACTAAAATACAGATCCAAAGACACCGACTTCCGAAATAAAAGTTATTTTTCACTTTGTAGTGTTTTTTTGGAAGTCGGTTTTTTTTTGTTAAAAAGTTTTTTTATTTATTTAATGTCCATGCAACTAAAAAAACCGGCCAAATGCTAGTCGGACTCGCGCACTGAGGGTTACGTACAAATTTGTAGGTATGTAAATAGTTTAACACGGTTTTTTTTAATGTAACTACTAATTTACGGTTTTCGGATTTTTTCCTTTACTTGTGCTACATGACCTTGCTTCTTGCCAAATTTCATGATTCTAGGTCAACGGGAAGTACCTAATACATTTTTATTCCCGTGAGAGTGTCGAAATATACCTACGTTTGTTGCGGCATAAACGGCCGTATCTTTTTTTTTATGATAACTTCTTCAAACCTCTACGCGTTCCCGAGATAAGGAATCTTGACAGACAGACAGACGGACAACAAAGTGATCGTATAAGGGATCCGTTTTTTCCTTTTGAGGTGCGGACCATCGTACAATACAACATATTTGCACAAAACGACGAAAAAAGACGTTTCTTGTATGGGGGGTTTGATTTTTTAACTTTGTTTCATTTTTATTATAACGGGAATAGTAGCACACACTCATATTACGGTTCGAAAGATACGGTGCCTCGCAAAGCACGTTAAGCCGTCGGTCCCGGCTGTCATTCGTGAATCTTTGACAGTCGTTACGGGTAGTCAGAAGCCCGAAAGTCTGACAACCAGTCTTACCAAGAGGTATCGTATTACCCAGTAACTGGGTTGTGGAGATCAGATAAGCAGTCGCTCCATGTAAAATACTGGTATTTAGCTGCATCCGGTTAGACTGGAAGCCGACCCCAACATAGTTGGGAAAAGGTTAGGCAGATGATGACTTCTTATTAGTCGTCATCTGGGTACTCACCCCCTTTCCAGCCATTTTATCTTTCATACCATCCATCCATCGTTTCTTTGGTCTTCCCGTACTTTTATAGCCATCCACACTCCACAATCATAATCAAGTCTTTCCTCCTTGCCACATCAAATATCTCGCAAAGCTGACAAGACAAAGGCCATCTAATAACATTAATTCATTTATCCGTTTGCTCTCTTGTTTTACTTTGGAACGCCTTACATAAAAGATAAAGATCGCATTGGCTCAGCGGAAACTATCGGCCCATTGTTCGATGTAACAGGTTCGCTTCCCCGGTCGATTTTATCGTCTCTTCTGTGTTAGGCTCATTTAAATTCACTTTCTACGAAAATATTCTCAGACGATGAGATTATTATAATTATTTTTTGTACAGGTTTTTTGCAGTATTCTTGATTGTAAGTGACTAGGTTGCATGTCTTACCGTTTCTTCTCATTCCACTTTCCAGGTGACAACTTTCTTCAGTATCTTCCCAACTATCTAAGGGTCGGCTTCCATCTAATCAGATGTAGCTGAATGTTAGTATTTTACATGAAACGACTGACTATCTGACCTCCACAATATTGGACTTCTAAGGTTGTGGAGGTCACATAGGCAGTCCTTTCATGTCAACTAGGTAACACGATACACCTTGGTTCCTGACTGGTTGTCAGACTTGCTGGCTTCTGACTACCCATTATGACTGTCGAACTTTCTTGTACCAACATTTTACCAACAATCCGTAATTTCCCTGAACGACGTCACATATATAAATAATAATTGAATAATTAATGTAAGTAACATTTACTTTCTTAATTAAAGGAAACCACGAACCTACATATCATATTCTAACTATATAATTACTTGAGCGTACTAATTATAATTTTGGCGTCGAGTCGTCTCATGGATATTTACGTGACCTTGCTAACTTCATGCCTGTACCCTCGGAAGGGGAGGGCAGAGATGACACTTGTAGCTACCCCACGGAATAGGGATGGTGGGTTGAAAGGTCAGACTGGCTGCAGTCAAGGGCTCGGAGTCAACGTAACTTATATTCGAAAGATATTAAAATTGACTAAATACTCGTTTCAACCACCCAAAGGGCAATGGAGAGGGCTATGCTTGGAGTTACCAACGTGATTGAATCAGACATGAAGAGATCCGTAGGTGAACCAAGGTAACCGACATAGCCCGAAGAATTTCCCAACTTAAGCGGCGGTGGGCAGGGCACATTGCTCGCAGAATAAATGGTCTATGGGCCTGAAAGGTTCTGGAGTGGTGACCGCGTACCGGAAGATGTAGCGTTGGAAGGGTTCCCACAAGGTGGACCGATGACCTCGTGAAGGCAGCAAGAGTCCGCTTAATGCGGGAAGCACAGAACCGGTCGAAGTGGCGGTGTTTGGGGGAGGTGCAGCAGGGGATGCTTTCGGCTGATATAATGATGATACTCATTCCGCTTACAATATTTACTTAGTTTTAAGAAATTATTCGTATCTATTGGTGTTAACTTTTGTGCTTATTGTAAAAAATTTATAGGAAAGTTGTATTTACGATTCAAAATTTTTGAATATGCGTTTGCGGATCTCGACGTTTGGGACTCCGTATACCAAGCCACGCATGGAACGCTCCATGGCACTCTGTGCCACTCTCTACCTGTTCACAGCCTCCTTCGTGAGCGTCCACGTCTCAGCACCGTACGTCATGGTGGACAGAACACTATCTGGTTATATACAGCGTGAAATTTTAATGGTTGTTTTCCCGCGGCAGAACGATTTGTTCACAGTAGTGCTACCGATTCATGGAGTTAAATTATTATGTTTTTTTTTCAAATAGTTATAAAAATATGATCTCAACTCGAAAGCGTGAGAATCAATAGTAACTCACGTGCGCCCGCCCGCTACCTACCATCTTTGCAGGTAGTAGGATGACCACGCGCAGTCGTCCGTTTGCGCTGTAGCCATACTATTGGTTCGAGATCGCTTTCGAGTTTTGTTTTTCACAATTGTAAATCTGCCATTTTTTAATACTTTATTTTTACTTTTTTATAAATCGATTGTACTATCAAGACAAAATCATTTCGCTTCGGGAAAACGACCACGCTGTACAGGCGATACTTCAGACATTGTGACTTCCTCAATACAAAAGTTTAATATTTTGCAGTGCCTAGGTAAAGTGTTATATGAGAAATGAGAATGGGCTGTGAGTCCATAGAGTTCTGCCCCGCAATCATAATGATGTAATGCACCAGCACCGGTAATTTGGGCTATAAAGCAAGCGTGGCGATGGGCGGAGCGATTTATAAGAATAATTTGGAACATACAGAAAATAGTACAGTCACGAGCAAATGTATGTATACACTTGGCTTTATTTAAAGTCGATTTTCTCCTTTATTTTTTAATGAAATTTTATATTCGTAGGAACATAGTATTTTCGAACCCATAGGTATAAGTAAAGTGTCGTGTTTCAACGTTGCATTCGTTATTTCGTGAAAAAATCGCAATTTAAAGTTGCCAAGTGTTGACATATTGGTGCTCGTGTACAGTAATAAATAATTCGGCAAACGATTAAGAATAAGTTGTGGTGAAATTAAGAGGAATCGTGGTTGTGGTTAATTTAATTATCTTTCAAAAATCTTTAGAAAATGTTCAGATTTAAAAAGCGTCGATGTATTATTATAATATTGACGTTAAATATTGATTAGTTAAGGAGTAATAGGACTCTAAAATCATTACCACCTAATATAAAGACAATTATTGACTTACCTACATTGCTAGTTTTGTATTATCTTGTCTACAAGTAGGTAGGTACCGACCTAATAATGAACAGTTTCTTGACACACTTTGGAGCATGGCGACACAAAATTGCTTGGAAAATTGTTTTTATTAACTATATATTTTAAAGTTTCTGTGTACGCAAGGCTATAAATCAAGCTATATACAAATAACCAGTATAAGCTGACTTCTACGAAAACCCTAAACAATGCGAGGTCAACTAACACTGTAAATATAAAAAATAAAAATAAATAATTGCGTTCTCAAATCGCTTATTTCGTGGCCACACACAATCACGCGAGCAATTTTCTCGCTAAACTAACTGCCAGACAGATTATAATGTCTGTAATAGTCTTTATACCTGCCTTTATCATAACACGATTAACACTAATCGACGTCTTCATAACAATCGACTCAGTGTGAAATATACTCAGTTTTTGTACAGAAATGTCAGCGGACTTTAAATTGATTGAACAATTTTTTTCTTCATAACCATACAAGAATAGAATAGAATAGAAATACTCTCTCTCTCTCTCTCTTCTCTCTTCTCTCTTTCTCTTTCTTTTTCTGCGTTTTTGCAGAACCATATCTATCATTATCAATCAACCTAACCCTTTCCTGATTAAGTATGTTGAATTCAACTTTTTAATCCAACTATACGGCACTATCAAACAAATGATCCAAGAGGATATGCCATACTTCAATAATAGCCCCCAGACCGAATTTTGGTGGTGTTCAATCTCAGCGGAGATCGGCCTTCGGCAAGGGAGTTAGTGCATTCGCTTCCCGCAATTTCATTGTCCGATTGGACGGCAATCCGACACGATCGGAGAGACATCAGGCGCAGGGCCAACGGCGGCATCACACGGCCAACTTCCAAACTCCGGGCTGTTACTAAGAAATTCCCAATGAAAAAATCCAATAAAGCTTTTGTGCCCGACGCGGGAATCGAACCCCACGCTCAGCAGTCGCGAGTGCGAGCACGAGACCAACGGGGCAGTCAGTCTATAGTTCAATTACAGAGGGTAATGGATATCCTAACATTAAGACAGCAGTCAGTCTGACCCACTTCTAATAATATCGACATTAATATGTCAATGTACACCAACTGTTAAACATGCTCTCCAAAACATAGGTATAGTATTAACCACCATAAAGTACATAGTTCGACGGCTCACCTCGCTACACTGCCGTCACCACATGACGCTTTCAGAATAGTCGACATCGGCTCAGTTCAAGCTAAAGAGGAAAAAATGCTCAGTTAATCTGCAAAGAACAGTCACATATGCGTAGCGAAAAAATCTGTTAACTATATTCTCAACACCTAAGAAAACCTATAAATCTTATCAGTTTCGACTCATCCAGAAGATAAGGATGCTGATAACCATAATACAAAACACCATCATCATCTGCCTATAGCCTTTTCCCAACTATGATGGGGTCGACTTCCAGTCTAACCGGATGCAGCTGAATACCAGTATTTTACATGGAGCGACTGCCTATCTGACCTCCACAAACTAGTTACAGGGTAATACAACACCCCTTGTTAAGACTGGTTGACAGACTTTCGGGCTTCTGACTACCCGTAACGACTGTCAAAGATCCACGAATGACAGTCGGGACCAACGGCTTAACGTGCTTTCCGAGGCACGGAGGGGTCTCGGTATGTAAAGATGGTCATCCATCTACAGACCAACCGCGGCAAGCGTAGCAAAAAACAAAACACCATGAAATGATATGCCCAGCAGTGAAATGGTGAAACATTATATCTGTTTCAAATGACGCCAGCTCTGAGTTTCAATTGCCAATCGAAATGGATTCCTATTAATTTAATGCACCGCGATTACATCTGATGTTTGAAATAGCCGTGAACAGTTGTAATAATGTTTCACTATGGTCTGATCTAAGATCTTGAGTGATAGACAAGAATGCTCAATGCCATTTTATTTAATTCGATTATTTATTAAGTAGTAGCTCTTACACGGAGCAAAAGGAGTAAGTAAGGATCGTAAAAGAAAAAAAGAAAGAAAAATGCGTTTATTGGCAGTACAGCAAAATAACTACACCTTAAAACTATAAAAACAGAAAACTAAGATTATAATGACAATTGGGCCTCAGCTCAGCACAATGTCAGATGACAACACAAGGTGTACCACCTGACGCTGATTTTCAGATGCAACCGTAGACAGAGTAATCTATAGACTCATGGTATCCGTGTCACCGAAAGGGACAACAAATTCCGGCAATCTTCATCATACTATCATTTTTACAGCTTATTACACTGCACCTTACCATTTTCATAGTTACGCAAATGTACTATTATTGAATTATGCACGAAAAAGATCTTATTTTGCGTTTAATCGCGGTGTAGTTTTTATTATTTAATTCATAATTTTTAATATTTCATTCATAAACGTCAAACTTGTTATGCACGTTGATGTGCTTAGCCGACACGCGGTAAGGGACAGAAATATTCTTACTCTGTCTCTTTTCTTTGCTAGTGACGTTAATATATTTCTCTTTTTCTTGTGCGAATGTAAAAGAAGATATGCAGTAGTCTATAGTTTACTCTGTCTACGGATGCAACCCACGAGTGCCATACGCTGGAATAACAAACACAATAGGGATGTGTGTGTCCGTTAAAATAAATTAAGAGAATTAATTAAATGTGATATTAGAGAAAAGCTCATACAAAATCAAATAAAATGTTGCGACATACATGTGTGTGTGCGTGTGTTGTATTGTGATTAATGAAAAACTAAAATAAATCCATACTAATATTATAAATTCGAAAGTAACTCTGTCTGTCTGTATGTTACCTTTTCACGTCTAAACCACTGAACGGATTTCGATAAAATTTGGCAGAGAGATAGATTGCATCCCGGGGAAGGACATAGGATAGTTTTTATCTATCTCCAGCTTCTGCCCGCGACTTCGTCCGCATGAAATATCTGGTTCCCCCGACCCACTCCGTGGCATCAAATCCCCGGCCCGTGCTATTGCTTCGATTCACTTATCGTTTTTTCTGACTTTTGTTTTCGTTATGCTTGGCTCCTAAGTGTTCTAGTGTGGTGCTAATTAGCCTATAGCCTTTCTCAAGAATTAGGCTATCAAATGCAAAAATAATTTTTCAAATCCGACTGGTAGTTCCAGAGATTCGCGCGTTCAAACAAACAAAATCAGCTTTATTATTAGTAGTACCTATAGATAGTGATAAATAGTCTATCTAACAGAAGCTTATAGCTGTCAATTGCTTAGGTGAGTGTGCAATAACCATTAAGTTATTACCGGATATGGCTTCATAATACTATGTTGAAATAGGTACTTTGAATAAGTTTCATTATATTTAAGAGAAACGGTTTAGTTAAATGTTTCGACACACTTTTGGCAATTACATATGCTTTTGAGTATCAAGGATTGTGTCAAAGTTCAGTTCAAACTTTCAATGTGGTAATTATAATTAGCGCATATGGCTTTGATGTAAGAGTGTCTCTGTAGTTAGCGCGTACCTAAGTGTGTGTGTGGGGGTGTGTTTGTGGGTGATATATCTACGCACAGCCTGCAGGGTAATTGCGTAACACACTATCAGTAGCAATGGGTTTCATTTTGACAGTTCAACAAAATTCATTGCGTTATTTGCGTTGTTGAGCAGAAACATTTTTTGAACATATGGAGCAATGGATTAGAAATTGGCTTCAAAATGATTCAAATTGAGAGTAATAGAGTGTTACGCAATTAGGGTGCTGTTACCAGATTCAGTACATGATTCTGAACCCTTCTGCGTTGATATTTTTCATCGGAAATTAAAAAACAAAATTGCTCTACCATAGATTTTGACCACGTAGCTATTGCAATGTTCTATGAAACTGGCGATTTATTTTTAACTGACGAATTTTTTTTGCAATAGGGCGTTTAGATTCATTACCACACGTACCACCCTTTATTTTTACGTAATTAAATCTTTAGGAATCCTGTGAATCAAATATTTAGACTAAACTAGCTGCGCCCCGCGGTTTCATCCGCGTACATGTCGATCCCGTGGGAATATCGGGATAAAAAAGGGTGTCAGCTATCTCCATACAAAATTTTTATCAAAATTGGTTCAGCCGTTTGAGCGTGAAGAAGTAACAAACATATAAACACAACACACTCACAAACTTTCGCCTTTATAATATTAGTGTGATTAATTGTGTTTTTTTTTTACCAAAACTCAGTCGTTGGCCATCTTTAGCTTAGATATGCTTGTTGGACCTCGTAGCCCTCCTGTGAAACTACCGGTTCCCATTTAGGACAGCGCTGAAGGTATAAATAATGGTATTTCGGCTGCGAGTTCTTATAAACTCAGGATAGTTACCCCCGTAAGTAGTTTTAGTCGATAACTGTCCGACATAACATCCCTTCACTTTTCACAAATAAAACCTTGAGCATTTCTACTGGAATACATTTAATGTACTGTTGCTAGCACATTAAGCTACCCGAAACTGTCAAATTTTCCCAATCAACTTTGAACCTTATGCTCTAGCGATAAAGTTGAAAATCTATTAAAGAAATTTGACAGATTGTAGTAGCTTGATGTGCTGGCATCATCTGTACCTACCTATCGGCTATCGTTATCGGCGCTAACAAGATGGCAAACACTTAATGGTAAATATTTTAAAACTTTGGCAACACTTCAGCGCTAACGAACCGCCAGTGCCATATACGAAACATCGAGGTTGCCTTGGGGTCAATTAGTAGGAATTTCTAAAAATGTACTAAATAAGTATACTTACATCATTGAATATTCTTTTGATCTCCGAATGGTCAGGTGCGCCTATCTCGAGTTTGTTGTAAGTAAGAGGTACCTACTTCATCACCACTGCTCTCAAAAAGATTGAGGAAAACATCGTGAGGAAACCGCGTATGGACCCGCGGGTCCAGTTCGAGTGGGTCCAGTTGACCAAAGACTTTGTCTAAGAACCAAATAAGTCGTTTGTATATCGTTTTGTATTAATAATCGTATTTTTTTTGTTATGTACCTATTTTCTGGTGTACAATAAAGTATATATTATATAAATAAGTAAATAAATCGAAGATATGTGACGACTAGCAGCCCGCACTGGGCCCACGTTGTGGATTATGGCCCACTCCCTCTTACAGAGGGAGGCCTGTGTCCCAGCAGTGGGAAAACTATAGGCTGTTTATGCTTAAGAGGTACAGTCAACAGCAAAAGTAGATGATCAAAATCAGAAATTCAATACTAATGAACGGAGTACGCGTCAGAACTCTGCCACACAGTCTCTGCACACAGCTCAACAACAACAACAGCAACAGCTGTGCCATACAGTTCTGACGCGAACTCCGTTTATTAGTATTGAATTTCTGATTTTGAACATCTACTTTTGCTGTTTACTGTACTTTCTTAGAACAAATTCTGATATACAAATCTTGAAATACTGACCTACAATATACAAAATCTAACTACTTGTTTTTACCCGATTGCGGCGAAGCCCTAAAGGAGGGTTATGTTATGTATGTCCGTTTCACTGTTCCCTCATAACTTCTAAACGAATTAACCCATTGGGACCCATTTGAGTTTGAAAATATAATAAACATGGAATGCTTCGATCAATAATAGTACATGGAATGGATCCCGCCTGCTTTCAACTTTTATTTAATTTAAAATGGACTTGTTTTAGCATTTCGATTTTTTTTTTAACTTAAGTTTTTTACCGCAGTGGGGTTTTTTAATTACTTTTTTTTATTAATCTATGTATGGGGTAGGCCTCCGATCTAATCGAATGGAACTGAATATCTTTATTGAACAATGACTTGACAAGTTACGAATGCCATCTGAATTTCATAACCCAAATTACAAGGGTACCAATGTCCAAAGTTCCCAAACAATTTGGTGGTCGTCAGATTCTATAGGTACCGTTTATTCACCGGGGTTTAATCAGACCGTACCAGAGTCAATGGATATGAATGTGGGAAATGAAAGGAATTGGTTTTGTATGTGTAGAAATGGGTTTTGTGATAAATATACAAGGTTAAATCAAATTAATTGGCGAAACAGCCAACTTTATTTATTTTTGCTTTTCATTAACATCAGTGCCTGTGAAGTTTCGCTATATTTTGATTTTAGCTGCTATTTGAATGACTTAAGACTTACACATTCTATGTCTCTGGAGATGGCATTTGTATATGCAAATGCATGCTGCCAATTTGTCGATGGACCGATGGCCGGTGGAGCAGACGAGTCCTGGAGTCGAGGCCGCGTATCGGCAAGCATAGTCTGGGACGCCCCCCAGCTAGGTGGACCGACGACCCTAAAACAGGGACAGACTGGATGCGAAGGCGAAGGACAGGGTGTTGTGGCGCAGCCTGGTAGAGGCCTATGTCCAGCAGTGGACTGCGATAGGCTGAGTTGATATATGCAAATAAACCTATGTCTATGTTCTATTTCTTATGTTATGGGTTTGGTTTCCGCACTTAGTCCTTCAGTGGACCATTGGCGGTCACAGAAGTAATATAAATGCGTATGAGCATGCATAATCAAAAGCCGCTCATCAGGTCAACAAAATAAATTGTACTTTTTTTCAAAGTTGAACACGACGTAACTAAGTAGATGGCGTTGGCGTCGAATTAGATCTCGCTAACAACAGAATACCAAAAATCTCACTGTTACGCCAAGACTGAACCTACTTCTGGTATATTGCTAATCTGGTATTTTGAGGATCTGGCATTCTGAGATCAAGCCGTTAATCTTTACTCAAAGACAGTTAATTATAATTTGCTCTCTGACTTTAGCAAAGTAGGTGTTGAATCTCTCTCACGTCATTAGTTTCTTGTGAGTGAAAGGAAACATTACGGTTTTCACAATTCTTGGCATGTACAGGTCGCTCCATTTGAACTTAGATGATATAATAATTGTTGGTATATTATGTAATGATGAGGTGTCCCTGTGTGTGAGTTAGATAATTAATGTGTTTTATTACAAACGCTTTCTGTGAATTTATATTACTTACGTTCTTTATTTTTATTGAGTTTACCGAAGGCTAGTGTATTAATTTTTTTTCTTGATATTTACAGGTTTTTCTGAAGTATGTTTGTATGTGTAGGTACTTAACCAGTAAAGGCTCCTACAAACAGGCGCGATTCGCGTTGCGTGTCGCGCCTGTTTGTAGGAACCTTAAGGGTCAGTTCACACCGAGACGCGACGCGACGCGCAGTTTTCAAGATAGAAATACAATTACAGACCTTATCTACTACACAAAAAGGTACACGATTCAATGAGCTACGCCGCGCGGCGGCGGCGCCGCACTGCGTAGCTCGACGCAGTAGGTAGACACTGAATTGTGTACCTTTTAGTGTAGTAGATAAGGTCTGTAATTGTATTTCTATCTTGAAAACTGCGCGTCGCGTCGCGTCTCGGTGTGAACTGACCAATGGGTCACGAAACAATAGAAAATCAATCGTGTCTCATTACGGAGCTTAATGAGTTAATAGTATTTTTCGAAAAACTATGAAATGCAAAGTTATTTTTGCGGTTGTAACTGAAGATATCTTCGCCCTATTCTCGAAAAGTTTCCTAGGAATGGCTCCAAAAATATTCAACAAACTATCTACATCGATAAAACCTTCAAAAGACTTAAATACTTAAAAAAAAACACTCCATAGGTTCCTGATACAGAAAGCATATTACACTTTAAATGAATATTTAGAAAAAAATAATATAAAATCCGTAATACCATTTTCTCATATTTATTAATTACCTACTTTCTTCTTTCTTTTCTTTACTTAATAAGTTTAGTTATTAATATTTGTTACTTTAATTTGTACTGTTGTACTTAGTAGTAATATCTACCTGTACATTCATTAGCTAACTGTGTAAGCAATATTTGTACGCCTTGCAAGGCAGCACATAGTGACACAACATATCTTTTTATCTAATACCATCATGTATACCATTGCACCTATATTTATTTACAAATAAATAAGATCCAACGCAAACGTAATTCCGCCCATCTTCTTTTTCATTGTTGTTTGATAAAGCTTTCAGCTTATCAACATAAAAGATTCAGTCATGACTAGGGTTACCAACTGTTTTATCCATACTTATATTATAAATGCGAAGGTGTGTCTGTCTGTTAACTCTTCACGCTAAAACTGCTGAACCGATTTAGATGAAATTTGGTATAGAGATAGTTTGAGTCCCGGGAAAGGACATAGGATAGTTTTTATCTCGATATTCAGACGGGATCGACACTTATGCGGGTGAAACCGCGGAGCGCTGCTAGTTATTTTTTTTATAAATGTCTTATCTCATTTAATAAATATTACACATCTCGCCATTTTGCAATGAAATGAAAATATAGTAGTTTCACTTACTACATGTATGTGTTTTCTTTCAATATAGCATTTTGGCCTCTAATACGGAAACCCCCTAATTGCAACACACTCACTATTAACCATAATCTGAATCATTTTGACGGATATTGTTAATCCATTGCTTCATAAGTTCGAAAAATTTGTCTGCTCAACAACGTAAATATCGCAATGAAATTTGTTGAACTGTCAAAATGGAAGCCATTCCTACTGATAATGTGTGACGCAATTACCCCGCATTATATTCTATAGTGTGGTTAGCAACCCTATTCATGACTAAAATGTTTTCATATCAAATGCCAATTCAAAATAATCAAAAGTATCCTTGGGCTGTACTGTAATATAATCCCTCGGGCAATAAGAAGTAGGTACTTATTTCTTTGAAAGGAAGGTTTAGGTCGAGAGCTTTTTTTTATTAAGGATATTTTTATTGCTCGTCAATGTAGACAATAATATTAAAATAATTTATTTAAGGCCGGAATCGTGATTCCAATTCGTCATCATTTAGAAGTAGATACATTATAAATGGATAATCTTTCTTTACGTGTGGACTGCGAGTAAGTACACCTAATAAAAACTTTCTATTTCTGTATTAAAAAGGAATTTATTAGTAACTAGCTGCGCCCCGCGGTTTTACCCGCATAAGTTTCGATCCCGTGGGAACATCGGGATAAAAAGTAGCCTATATGTTAATCCAGGGTGTCAGCTACCTCTATACCAAATTTTATCAAAATTGGTCTAGCCGTTTGAGCGTGAAGAAATAATAAACATATAAACACACAAACACACCCCCACACACTTTCGCCTTTATAATAATTCGTGTGATATCTTGTGATTCAGTGATCAAGGATACACGTAGTGTCAAATTGAATTGCGCGGAATTTTATGAGCTCTACCGCTGAAAATATTTCAAAGCGCCTTGGCATTGTTTTCGTAGTCAATAAATAGAGATATATTAAGGAAAGGGTGTAAACCAAAGAGAATTAATATCGTCGTTGGTCTAAACAGACGGACTGCATTTCAGCTGCAACATCGCAGTTTGGATGCAGTTGACTTAGCTGCTTCGAAACCTAGCTATGTCAACTGCATTCAAACTGCGATATTGTAGCTGGCATGCAGTTCAATTCAAATGCAGTCCGTCTGTTTAGACCCTAAGACTACGGAAACGTGAGAGACGTAACGTATCGGAGACGTAAGTGGACGTAAGGTGGGACGCCCTCAGGCTATGGACCTCAGGATGCAGGGATGAGAGTTGCCGAAAATCGAGTTGAATGACGTGCAATAGGAGAGGCCTATGTCCAGCAGTGGACTGCTATTTATAGGCTGATATAAATAGAGATATTATGTTATACAGAGTGGTACATCGACGCGTAACCTGCCACCATGAATTCTTTCAGTACAATTTAAGGTCGGTTGCTGTTCCGTACATTTTGACCGCGTGGGAAACAGCAGATTTTTTTTTATAACCGACGAAACATGTCTGTGCACGGGGTCTAGACAAACATGACATGCAGGATTTTGCGTGATGTCAGTATGACGCGTAGTTCGCTTGACGCGTTGTAGGTACTGCTACAGTAATAAGATCCCGTTGAGACCCCTTGTGTACGGAACCCTAAAAACACCACTTCCCGCCATACCCGTCATATAGAATGATTGGAGTCACACCTAGTCCTTGTGATGGATAGCAATCTCATTTCTGCTCCAGTTCAGAGTGATGAGTCATTCCGCTTTGTACTCGTACCTACGAGTACAAAGCGGAATGACTCATAAGTTGTAACTCGTTACAGATTAACATCAGATTTTCGACACATTTTCGCTAACATTAGGAACCATCATCCGTGCAATCTTGAGATAGTCGATCAAAATGGCGATGACACAGAAATTCTAGGTTATCTGTGTCAGGTCTCACGAATTTGAGACGAACTGTCTTGTCTAATCTAGATGTTATGGCTCTGTCTATTTTGTAATAGGTAATTTTATTCTAGTTTTAAGTATGATCTAAGAGCGTTTACGCCGTATTTCATACAAATTTTCAAGCCCTTGTTTTTTGAAATCAATTAACCGATTTTAATGAAGTTTCATACGCATAAGCAGGATACAAAGGTCTAAAAAGTTACTGAACATTTTCGAAATGTCATAATTAAAAAAGATAACTGGAAATCTCTGTTTCAATGGAAAATTTAAAATCAGTCTAAGTTGTATCCTGCTTATGCGTATGAAGTTTCATTAAAATCGGTTCATTTCGGGGTGCCGGACGGCGCGTACGTGTTTCACGCGCGCCTCAAAGAGATGTCAGCACCGAGGAGGGGCCCCCTTAGGGCCGAAGCCTGCCAGGTCAGCGAGATTGTCCGAAAGGGTTACCGCTGGCCCGGAACATAAAGGGCTAAGGAAGGAACAGGGGTGGGTTTTAGTCAGTAAGATTCTGACACTCCCTTCCGCTCCACCCAGAGCGGGAGGGGTCATTTGATGATTTCCCATCCGCAAAAAAAAGCCTTAAATATTTACTCATACAACAAATGTATTTTTTCCGGCTATTTTGCCTTGTGGTACGGAACCCTTCGTGTGCGATTCCTACTCGCACTTGGCCAGTTTTTAACACATGTAGGATGATCGATTTTCTATTCAATTCATTTCCATTTTTTTCTTCAAATTTTGAACAGGCAGCTACATCTCCGTATTTAGACAATAACCAAAACCTGTACTTGCTTACGTCACAAGGGTCCATCAACCCGAACATTAACACACCCAAAGACAAGTTTAATGCCTTATTTGCCATCATGCTCGTCTCCACGGTCACACCTTGGACTTGACCGACAGAACTTGTTCCAGTGAACAAACTCAAAGATAATTACGCAAGTGTAAGGTCACTGCACACCCTCCAAGCCGTAACGGTATCATGTAAACTTTGTAATGGGTGTTACGTGCATAATCCATAATATTATATCAGCCTTAATGTTATGGTTTCCTGCCCAGTCCCTCTCACAGAGAGGAGACCGAGACGAGAGGAGAGCAGTGGGAACATTCATCATCATCATCATCAGCCTATAATGTTCCCACTGTTGGGACACAGGCCTCCTCTCGGTGAGAGGGAGTGGGCCGTAATCCACCGCGCGGGCCCAGTGCGGATTGGCAGATGTCACATGTCTTCGAATTTTTGGTTCTAGGACATGCCGGTTTCCTCACGATGTTTTCCTTCACCGTTTTGAGAGCAGTGGTGATGAAATAATTTACACAAAGTAAAGCGCCTGTCTGGGTTCGAACCTACGACCTACAACTCGTAAGTCGCGGCCGTTACCACTTGGCCACCACTGCTCCCTCCTGTGGGAACATTATAGGCTGATTAAGTTATGTTATGTTATACTCGTATCAGCCTTTAGCAGTTTACTTCTGGGCTCAGGTCTCCCCAACCGTACTCCATATAATGCTCGACTACCTTACCAGTAATAATACCAGCTTATTATTGCCCACTGCTGGGCAAAGGCCCCTTCTCATTTAGAGAAGGCACGAGCATTGATCACCACGTTTGCTCAAAACGTGTCGGCGATAACTCTCGCCCTGCCATTACCGGGTTCAAATAATTTAATCGAGAAATGCACGCTGCGAATTTCCTCATGTAATAACTCTTTGCCATAATCGAGAATCGTACCCAAGACTCCACGCTCAGCAGGCGCTCTTCTGATTTCTAGACCAATAAAGCAGTCTAATCGCCCGTTTGACTCGCTCAAGCGTATTAGTTTTCGAAAAAAAATCGACCGGGGAAGCGAACCTGTTACATCGAACAATGGGCCGATAGTTTCCGCTGAGCCAATGCGATCTTTATCTTTTATATAAGGCGTTACAGAGTAAAACAAGAGAGCAAACGGATAAATGAATTAATGTTATTATATGGCCTTTGTCTTGTCAGCCTTGCGAGATATTTGATGTGGCAAGGAGGAAAGTCTTGATTATGATTGTGGAGTGTGGATGGCTATAAAAGTACGGGAAGACCAAAGAAACGATGGATGGATGGTATGAAAGATAATGGCTGGAAAGGGGGTGAGTACCCAGATGACGACTAATAAGAAGTCATCATCTGCCTAGCCTGTTCCCAACTATGTTGGGGTCGGCTTCCAGTCTAACCGGATGCAGCTGAATACCAGTATTTTACATGGAGCGACTGCCTATCTGACCTCCACAACCCAGTTACTGGGTAATACAATACCCCTTGGTAAGACTGGTTGTCAGAATTTCGGACTTCTGACTACCCGTAACGACTGTCAAAGATCCACGAATGACAGCCGGTACCAACGACTTAACGTGCTTTCCGAGGCACGGAGGGGTCACGGTATGTAAAGATGGTAGGTATATGATGTAGGTCAGGCTGTCTTGCATCATAGGCCTCCTCTATTTCCCTCCACTTATTCCTGTCCAGAGCTGTTCTTCGCCAACCTTTTGGCAGATCAAACAATATAGGTACTTAATAATAATCAACCAAAGTACCGCCGACTCTCTCCTTCATACATTCCAAAAAGTCAACAAAAATTCTAGTCACTTATGAAATATCTACACAAGTCAATAAGCATTAGTACTTCCTGAACAGATATGTCTGGCCTAGATACAAGGTAGATTATGGTAAACGAACCGAAAAAGAAAGTCATTATTAATATATACGACCACAAAACAGCTGCTTATGATTGAAGCAGGTTTAGATTTTGACAGGCACACTATATCTGCTTTCACTGTCATTGGTGCATTGGAGCAGTGGTGGCCAAGTGGTAACGGCCGCGACTTACGAGTTGTAGGTCGTAGGTTCGAACCCAGACAGGCACTTTACTTTGTGTAAATTATTTCATCACCACTGCTCTCAAAACGGTGAAGGAAAACATCGTGAGGAAACCGGCATGTCCTAGAACCAAAAATTCGAAGACATGTGACATCTGCCAATCCGCACTGGGCCCGCGTGGTGGATTACGGCCCACTCCCTCTCACCGAGAGGAGGCCTGTGTCCCAGCAGTGGGAACATTATAGGCTGATTATGGTTACCGTCGCCTTACCTCAAGTTTGCCCCCGTAGGGTGTGATGGGGGGACAGCTGCAGCTCAGACCGAAATTTTCATTAAAATTTTGACGAGATCGACGTTTTGTATTCCCCTTTTTTCTCCTCGAAAACTGAGCCGATTCAATTGTTTTTTACATTGACAATTTAAGAAGAGTATGTTTAGGTTCCTATCATATTTTTTTATGTTAAAAACTTTTCTAATTCGTTTGGTAGTCCTCTAATCACGGCGGTAAAAATAGGGCATTTTTTGTAATTTTTAGCGGGTCATATTTTCTTTACTAATTAGTTGCTGAAAAAAAGAAAACGACAGGGACCTGTTTACAGCAAATATTGATTTTACGAAAAAAAAAATTGCTGTAGAGGCATTATTCAGGCATTATTTCTTCCTTTCAGTAGTCGGGTTTTAGATTTTAAACTCATGTTTTATTTAATTATTTTGGGGCTTATTTTAATAATATTAATTTTATGAAATGTGCTAATTAAGCCCTTTCATTTGATACCCAACAAGGCATCATCCCAAAATATTGATTTTTAAATTCATTACTTTATATCCTCTAGATGGCGCCATATTGAATTTATTGTGACGTCACACCTCCTATAACTAGCGGACGGTCAAGATGCTTCTAACGTTACCTCATTTGTCGAATTATTATAAGTGCTTTTGAAGTTATGAGGGAACAGCCGGTCGATTCTGTAAAAATCTCACCGTGAAAACTTAGATGAAGTGAGTTTGTTTTTGTTAGGAATTGACACTATTGACAGCTCATTCCACGCTCACTTCACCTAAGTTTTCATGGTGAGATTTTTACAGAATAGCACCGCTGATGAACATACATACCGGTTAAAGTCTCGGTAGTCCGGTAAAAACAGATGTAAACCCGCTGCCACACTGGCCTCCAAAAGTTAGTTGACATTTTTCCACTTCAGCTTTGACATTCCACATTATGATTTAAAATTCTAGCGATCCAGATGTTTGAACTGATATAACCTTTTTATTTACTAATTCAACTAGTTCTACTAATTCAACACAACAAACAACCTTTGAATTATCGTAAAAAACAATCAAGTAATCCCGTAGGAGTATCTGATATTATTATTTTTTTATTTTAAATCATAAAAGCTGAAGTGGAAAAATGTCAACTAACTTTCGGAGGCCACTGTATGTCTGATTTCAGTTCAAACTCAAAGCAGTAATTTATTTCTTAAACTTGTTTTCGTATTCAAAACTAAGGCGGTCAGAATCAATGGTCACACACAAAATTGGCCTAATCACTCACTTGTAACTCTTTAGACACATATATTTAACCTTAACATATATTCTAATCGCAATAACCATATACCTACGTACCGATGACGTCATTCCCCATAAAAGGCTTTATGCAACTGTCCCACTAAACAGGTGATTGTTTACTAAAGTCATGCTTTACTTAATAGCGCCGCCATTTTGAAATCTTGATGAAATCAAGACATATTGCGCGCGAAAAGCCTGACATTCGTGCGTGAGTGATGGGCAGGTGTCGATCTTGTATCTCGATCTTTATCGATAAGGATGCCAATCAAAAGACATAAGTGTGAGAAATGAGTGTGAAATAAATGTTTTTTATGGTCTAAGTAACGAATTTTATGAAAGCGTCACTGCGATGAGCATTCGGAAAAGATAAGTGATAAACCACATCAAATGCTTCTATTTTCGAACAATTTAGATAACGTTAATAACGCAATTAATGTTGTTGAGCTATCAAAATTAAACCCATTTCTACTGTTAGTGTGTTACGCAATTACCCCGCTAAATATATTGTAAATCTTACTAGGTATTGGGCAACGTGCATTATAACCATAAAAGCTACATCCCTAGTAGGTGATAATCGTAGAATCCATAACGTCAATGACGAAAGTAAAAAAAACCGCAAGATTTATAAAATACTGAAATAAATTTGAATCACCTTGAGATTGGGTAACATCTTCTAAGTTTCAAGACTATATTAACGCCCAAGGTTTTAAACGCGTTAATTATAACTTAGGATTATGTATCATAGTATAGGATCTTTAAGTAAAAAAAAGCGGCCAAGTGCGAATCGGACCCACCACCATACAACGTTTAACAAAAAAGTCGAAAAACGTTTCTTGCATGGAAAAAATAAATAAAAATAAAATAATGTGAGAATCAATGGTTTTCATTTTTTAACCCCTTTATTTTTTACATTATTTTATTTTTATTAACTGTTGTTATAGCGGCAATAAAATTAAATAATATACTGTAGAAATGTCAACTGTCTTACTATTACGGTTCATGAGATACAGCCCACTGACAGACAGACGTACGGACGGACGGAAGGATAGACGAATAGCGGAGGCTTGGTAATAGGGACGTTAGTAGTAGGTGGGGTAAAAATTGGAAATTATTTATGGCAGAATTTACGTAAAATATGCTAGCCAGGCTCCTGAAAACATTCAGAGTTGTAATACAACAATTTCAGCAGGAAATTGCTTTGAAAATAGAATAAAATATGGCGTCTGGTTTTGACAGGGATCAAAACCAACCTTTGTTGATACATAAAATATATTTTCATATTTCTTGATGTCGTGTGTGGTTTTACCATAACATTATGTCACCGGTGCGATCAAAAAAAAAAAAAATGGTTTTTTTATTTATCGCGGGTTTTGATCAGAGGTGAGGACCCTGCCTCGTTTGAACAAGCAGCGTTCCAAAAAAGGAGAAGGTTCTCAATTTGGATGTTTATTTTTTTTTATGTATGCTCGTGCTCGGGCATAACATTTTTTGAAGTGAAAACTTATTTAGGCGCGTTGGGATTTTTTTAAGATGGAAAAACCATTGAAAAATTGACATTGTCGTGTTGCTCCACAACCCAGTTACTGGGTACCTAATACGATACCCCTTGGTAAGACTGGTTGTCAAACTTTCGGGCTTGTGACGACCCGAAACGACTGTCAAAGATCTACGAATGACAGTCGGGACCAACGGCTTAACGCGCTTTCTGAGGCACGGAGGGGTCTCGGTATGTTCAGATGGGCACCCATCCATGGACCAACCGCGGCAAGCATAGCTTAACCTGCTCCATCGAATCGTGCGGCTGTTATTACTTAGCCACAAGCCCCTTCAATCAGTATATCCCATTACCTTTTATATGACTTTCAGAGCCACAAAGGACCTACCTAAACCTTTCACGTGACAGACAAACCGCTCTCCTATTACCATACTTCGTCATCAGTAGAAATCCACATCGATTGTGAATCCAAATTGCATCAGTGTTCATCTTAAATTCGCTTTCTTTACCGGAAAGGATTTGTATTCACTCTCCATTCGAACTGAGATCAAATCTTGTATGCACCTTTCACTATAAGTACACTTAGTGCTTGGCCAGACTGGCAGCGCGAGGCGGGGAGCGGCGCGGGTGCGGGAACGCGCGCTTTCTGCCTGTCCGCAGTGGAGCGCGGCTTCGTTCTGAGTGTCGTCGTGTCCAGTGTTTGTCAAAATATAATACGGATGAAGAAGACTTATATTTACTAGAAAAAAAGCTCGAACTAGTTTGAGAACACCGGTCCCCGTGCGGGCCGCCCGCGTCCTCACTGCGGTCACTTGTCTGAACAAGCTATGGCGTGAGTTGGTTGCCCGCGCGCTCCCCGCGCCGTGCAGCCCGCGCCGCTCACCGCGCCCATTTGCCCACTATGGACGCTCAAATGAAGTTCTTATGTTTGAGTACGCCGCGCCGCGCCCGCCCCGCGCCCGCGGTTTCAGTCTGGCCAAACACTTAGATTCTCGGTTCAAGTTGTTAGTCACTTATCCTTCGAAGTCCAATATGTCTGAGGTCACGACTTTTAAGCTTTACCAGACTTGCCTACATGACATGTGGCGATTAGGTTATCACGTTAATTTACACCACGTATTCTACATTACGTATTTTAAACATACACAATTAAAATTCTAGCCCCGGGACCTTTTTTCGTTTCAATATATAACAACATTAAACTTAATTTGTGATTATTTGGTAACAATCAATGATTTCAAAAGTAAGGATACGCCCGTCTGAACATTTTACATAGAAGTTCTTCGTTCGAATTTCGAAGTTCGCGCGCACCACTGTCAACTGAGTCGCGTTGGCCCTAAAACCGTCATTTTAGGGCCAGCGCGTTGGTGCCATTTAGTCGCGCCGTTAGCCCGGTCCTTACGCTAGTAATATATAGTCAATGGTAACAATACTATACAGGGTTATTGGTAAAACATTAACAACCTCTTAGAAGGTTATGGTACTCATCATTATGAACAACTTTTACTATTTGACCAAACCAGTCGCGAAAAATATCAGCTGTTCCCTACATTTATGTTCGTATAACTCGCGAAAATGTAGGGATCAGCAGATTTTTTTTTCGCGATTTCAGGCTTGCTCCTTACCAGACGGCGAGCTGCCCATTGCTCTGGCTAAGATCAAAGATCAAAAATCTGGACAGGTCCTCTCAATCTGTGTGGTTCTTTCCTCAAAAGACCACCTCAGACATCGATCTACATGGTCTTCATATAACCTGACCAAGATTATGTCTGGACTTTAAAAGAGACTGTGACCTCTGAGTTTGTTTCGGCCTTTCTTCTCAGAGTAGTCAGATAGGAAACGCCGACTTCATCTAGTTTAAAAAAAAAACATGATTGACGTGTAAAAAAAGTGTTTGTACAAACCTACTTACAAAAAATAAAATCATTTCATTTCAAAGTGTAGTATGTTCGTGTCTTGAAGTGAAAACAAATAAATGATTAAATTAATGATCTTAGAAAAGGCCAGGCAGATGATGAATGACCTTAGCCTTCTTTTGAAGATAGACAATTGACATGACAGTGACATTTTAAAGTACCGAATTGACACCATTGTCACCTCGTTGCTTCACACACCTCTTCTAAAACGTAACGAATATCTTTATAAGGCGTTTGTTAAGAGGTGGCACCTACCACCTCTTGCACTTGACATTTATGGTACTTGCCACTTGGCTCTTTTTGATAGATATTGCGTCATTATGTTGTTGCTTCTGTGACCATGATTAGTATGATTGCGATAGTAAATCCATGACAGTTAAGTATGAACAACCTTACTTTGTATAATTGATTGGTTTTTTGAGTACCTAAACATACAAACGGCATCGGGCATACCTATCTACTACGTAGGTGCAGAAGATGAGGAGACGGTTAAAAAGATTGTTAATAATAATATAATAAAATAATCTAAAAATAGTTTAATTTTAATATTATTGATTCTTAAAATTTTATGAAAATCCCAAAACAAGATTCTAGCAAACTACTAAATAGTTTGCCTTTTTAAGGTTCCGTACCCAAAGGACTATTACTAAAAGGGTCCAGTTTTTACCCTCCACTGTCCGTCTGTCTGTCTGTTTGTCACCAGGCTGTATCTCATGAACAGTGATGGCTAGACAGTTGAAATTTTCACAGATGATATATTTCTGTTGCCGCTATAACAACAAATACTAAAAACGGAATAAAATAAATAATTAAGGGGCTCCTATACGACAAACGTGTTTTTTCGGCGTTTTTGACTTGTGGTACGGAACCCTTCGTGTGCGAGTCCGAGTCGCACTTGGCCAGTTTTTTTGTATATTAGCTTCGCCTCGGTTTATATTCTCGGTTTCGTGCGTACTTAGAGCTGATTTTACCAAAGTCAGGTATATTTTATCCGTGGAATAAAATTGACGTATGACAGTTCAAGTATGGAAAAACTGTCAAAAATTCAAATATTATTACCAGGTTAAGACTCTAGGCATCGATGTTTGGTGGAATTCGCCCTTATTTTCATCACTGTGTTGCGTTTTTCCTACTGTTATGCACTAAAAAAACGATTTATGAATCTATCTATTTTTAGATAGATATCTGCTTCTAAACTAGGGTTCAAAACTTCGAGCAATCGAAGCAAGCTATAATTTGAGCAAAACCCCCGCCTGTGTCGTACAGTCTGACCTTACAATCACTATACTGTTCGATACTATCACCGTAGCATCTAGGTCTCCTTTGCACCTTCACTTGCCTAATGAGAATGACCCAAGACCACAGAGTAAATAACAAAAACCAAAGGCATAAACTAAGTAAAATCACATCCTCCAAAAAACGCTAACAAGTCAATATACAGGCATTTACATGCCTTTCCAACACTTTGCATGAGAGTCTGATATTTCACACATTCTATCAAGTTGGTTAAAATTACAATGTAAGAAGAAAAGAAGGCCCACTCTTTATGACTTACATGCCCTAAAGCGCGGTCACTGTCGGACTGCATAGAAAAGAAAGAGAAGCGCGATGACACAACGCTGGTAATTTATTGCAAAATATGAAGCAATTATGTAATTACAAAAAATCTATTGTTTGGACTAAAAAATTAAAACACTAGTGTTTTAGTGTGTTGCTTGTAGAATAATCTGACAAAAAATCATAATGATTGTATTGTATATTAGTATATTTTTTATTGTAAAAAGAAAGTTTTATAGGTATCTTCATAACTTTTTTCTATCGTATCAAATTAGTTGTATTATGTTTTCAACACACTATCTAGGATATATCCTGAAGAATATCATATTTTTCTGATTTTGTAGTCGATCATATACTTTTATTGTTTCTAAAACTTGCGTTTTTTGTGTTTAGGTCCTCTAAGCCCCTTAACCGCTTGTAAGTACGTATGGATTAAAAAAGTCACATTGATACTTGCCCGGATTTGAAGCTTTTTTAGGCCTTCGTACGGAGTACGCCTACTGTCTCTATCTCCTCTATGTCCAGTCTAGTACGCAATCCTGCAATTGCAGTGGAGAGCGCCCCACGATTATCTACTCGCACAAGTTGGCACACTGGCCGGTGAGAAAAAAATAACTTGATGACGTAACACTCGGTGTTCAGGTCGGTAATGATCGATGGTTGTCCTATTGTGTACTCTTCGGTTCTTTATGGCAATGTTACAATGTGATGTAGGTGTTAAATTAATCAATAATGCGTTTAGTATTTGGTATTGTGAAAAGACGTCTAAGTTGCTGGATCGTTGCAACGCTTTTTTAGGGTTCCGTACCCAACGGGTAACGGGACCCTATTACTAAGACTCGTCGAAACGTTTTTTTCAGCGTTTTATGCCTTGTGGTAGATACGGAACCCTTCGTGTGCGAGTCCGACTCGCACTTGCCTGGTTTTTCTTTTTAACTTTAACACTAATACAATTATAAAGGACTAGCAGCGCCCACGGTTTCACCCGCATAAGTGTCGATCCCGTGAGAATATCGGGATAAAAACTTTTCTTTTTCCCGGGACTCAAACTATCTCTATACCATCGGTTCAGTGGTTTAAGCGTGAAGAGGTAGCAGACAGACAGACACACTTTCGCATTTATAATATTAGTATGGATAGTTGGGCTTTTTATGGCCTGTGTGAAAGTTTCAAAATGAATAAGTTTATGTTTTGAATTTTAAACAACCTTCAGTGGGCAGCTGCTATTTATTATGCAGCAAAAGTCAACCATGCTTGCTAGATTTGTCTCTTCTAAAAACAGATTACCTACTTCGTGATCTATATAAGGGAGCAGCGGTTCACCCAACAATTAGTTGATCATCAAAGGAGATAAGGAACCAGTGCGGCCTAATTGCGTAACACACTATCAGCAGCAATGGGTTTCATTTTGACAGTTCAACAACATACATTGCGTTGTTTACGTTGTTCAGCAGAAAAAAATTTCGAACATTTATGATCTAGCTAGGGGAGCAGCGGTTCACCCAACAATTAGTTGATCACCAAAGGCGATAAGGAACCAGCGCGGGCTAATTGCGTAACACACTATCAGTAGCAATGGGTTTCATTTTGACAGTTCAACAACATACATTGCGTTGTTTACGTTGTTCAGCAGATAAATTTTTCGAACATTTATGATCTAGCTAGGGAAGCAGCGGTTCACCCAACAATTAGTTGATCACCAAAGGAGATAAGGAACCAGCGCGGGCTAATTGCGTAACACACTATCAGCAGCAATGGGTTTAATTTTTACAGTTCAACAACATACATTGCGTTGTTTACGTTGTTCAGCAGATAAATTTTTCGAACATTTATGATCTAGCTAGGGGAGCAGCGGTTCACTCAACAATTAGTTGATCACCAAAGGAGATAAGGAACCAGCGCGGGCTAATTGCGTAACACACTATCAGTAGCAATGGGTTTCATTTTGACAGTTCAACAACATACATTGCGTTGTTTACGTTGTTCAGCAGATAAATTTTTCGAACATATGAAGTAATGGATTAGCAATATCCTTCAAAATTATTCAGATTAAAATTAATAGTGTGTTGCGTAATAAGGGTGCTGGGTCGTCAGATATAGTTGACGTTTAGTAAGAAACTGATGGATTTTATTAATTTAACTACCTAATAGAAAACAAACAGTTCGTTTATCAAATTAAATTTTATTCGAAAATATACAGTATGTCCCGTAATTAATGGATAACCTCTTCAGGGGTCATTGTACTTATCATTATGAACAACTATTACTTGGGACCATAGATATCCGACTTGGGACCAAACCTGAAATTGCGAAAAAAGAATCAGCTGTGTCCTGCATTTTGACGAGTTATCACACTAATATTATAAAGGCGAAAGTTTGTGGTGTGTGTGTGTTTATATGTTTGTTACTTCTTCACGCTCAAACGGCTGGACCAATTTTGACAAAATTTTGTATGGAGATAGCTGACACCCTGGATTAACATATAGGCTTTTTATCCCGATATTCCCACGGGATCGACACTTATGCGGGTGAAACCGCGGGGCGCAGCTAGTGCGAACATAAATGTAGGGATGTAGCTGATTTTTTTTTAATTAAGTAGGTATCAATTACCCTTCTGGTTACTTATCGGTATTGGTGACTGTACCAACACCATTTAATTAATAATACATACTTTGTAAGTCCGAAAGTGAGGAATGAGTGGCTAAATAATAACAGCCGCACAGGTCGATCGATCAGGTTAAGCTACGCTTGCCGCGGTTGATCAACACACACGCACACACGCACACACACATACACGCTAAGCCGCACGTTAAGCCGTTGGTCCCGGCTGTCATTCGTGGATCTTTGACAGTCGTTACGGGTAGTCAGAAGCCCGAAAGTCTGACAACCAGCCTTACTAAGGAGTATCGTATTACCCAGTAACTGGGTTGTGGAGGTCAGATAAGCAGTCGCTTCATGTAAAATACTGGTATTCAGCTGCATCCGGTTAGACTGGAAGCCGACCTCAACATAGTTGGGAAAAGGCTAGGCAGATGATGATGACATACTTTGTAAGTCCCTCATGCACTAGTAAACCATAATGCACTTAATATTATTATTAGGTATTTCCTGGATATGCAGCGCTTGCCTTTTGAAGCTATAATACATGCAAAACAAACTACTTTGAATTTGGACACAAATGTATTTTTTTTTCGACTAGAAAAGAACTTCTTTTTGTTATGAAAGAATTTGTTATTAGATTTAACGATTAGTATTATATTTAATAATTATCGTTATTCCATTTGACTTGTGTTTTTGTGTTACAATTTCGATACAATCGATAGTGTTGCGCCAACTAACATCAATTAAAACCGATTAATTTTAATCGAATAATTATTACGTAATCGATTAAAATGTATCCGTTTTATATGATAATGTAATAGCTAGGTGGGTAACTGTCCAGTTAGGTAGGTCTAACTTCGAGAAAGAGGTAAATCGTCGAATCCGACTCGGCTGGGTAGTGTTCGGGAAGCTACGCAATATCTTCTCGTCCCACATACCGCAGTGTCTCAAGACGAAAGTCTTTGACCAGTGCGTGGGGCACTGAAACGTGGTCGCTCACAATGGGCCTTAAAAGAAGGCTAAAAGTCACCCAAAGGGCAATGGAGAGGGCTATGCTTGGAGTTTCCCTGCGTGATCGAATCAGAAATGAGGAGATCCGCAAGAGATCCAAGGTAACCGACACAGCCCGAAGAATTGCCAAACTTAAGTGGCAGTGGGCAGGGCAGATAGCTCGCAGAACAGATGGCTGATGGGGCCGAAAGGTTCTGGAGTGGCGACCGAGTACCGGAAGACGTAGCGTTGGAAGGCCTCCCACAAGGTAGTCCGATGACCTTGTGAAGGCCGCAGGAACCCGTTGGATGCGAGGAGCACAGAACCGGTCGAAATGGAGGTGCTTGGGGGAGGCCTATGTCCAGAAGTGGACGTCTTTTATCTGAAATGATGAGGTGGGTAGGACGACCTACAGAACATCACGGGGAAGACCCGCACGGACCAGGGAAGCAGGGTACACAAAGGGAGGAGAGGTCTCCTCCCTTTTGTACCCTGCTTCCCTAGTATGCGACACTGCCAATGTTAATGATCAACTCAGCCTATCGCAGTTCACTGCTGCACATAGGCCTCTCCCAGACTGCGCCGCAACACCCTGTCCTGCCCTGTCTGTTACCTACCCCAGCCGCCTCTTTAGGTCGACCGTCCAACAAGCTGGGGGCGTCTTGCACTACGCTTGCCGATACGCAGATGATGATGAATTGATCGAAAATATTGATAAAACCAAGTTAAAAAATCTCGTATATTTTTTTTTAAATCATTTGTTAGCATTTTAACCTCGACCTTCATGACAATGACTTAACTTTTTTCTACTTTCTCAATTTCAAGCCTTTCTTTTTACAGTCCGTTCACGGATATTCTACCCCTAAAAGCAGCAAACTAATAGCAACCTTATTCTATCGACATTAAAGTTCACTGTGATTTGGACAGTGATGCAAAATCAAAGGTAAAAACTTTTTACTTTTTTTTTTTTTCTCGCTTTTTAGTGGGTCTATTTATAATTTATCTAAGTTACAATAGCCTAATGTCAACTTTCCCATCGCCTTTTTATAAAATATTCCTTTTCTCGATGCAGGGACGTTAATTGTTGAGGAGTTCTCCTTTTATTAGTTTTTAGATTAGATGCTGATAATCCTGGCTGCAGCATCAGGCCAGACTTATGTCAACATTGCATTGAACATAAAATTAGTCCTGTTTAAAATGAGCCCAAACACGACTACGGTGCTGTAATTTCAAGGTTTGTACTTTTTCTGATGCTCCTGGCTTCAGCATCAGGTCTTCGGTGTTCCTCAGTAACAGTACGTTTATCCACACATCGAGCCCTTTTCAATGAGCCTAAACACGATATATCTGCTGTTAGTTGTCGAGGAGTTAGGTACTCTGCAGACTATCCTGACTGCAGCATCAGATCATGACTTGATGATCATGAGACCAAATGTGGCAAATGCCCTATCAAACATCACACTAAAACAGTCCTTGCCTGTTCGAGTAACTTCTTACTGTTAAGGAGTTGTACCTTCCATCATCAGCCCAGCTACCTGAGATGGTGACAACCATACACAAATACACAAGATACTTCATAAAATATGTGAAAAACAATAAGTGAGCCTATAAAATTTGAGGGTTGCCCTCGATTTCTCTAAGATCCCATCATCAGATCCTAACTTGGTGACAATGGGACCACCTCAGAACTATCTGCTTTCGAACAAAAAAATAAATTTGAAGATCCGTCGACAATTGGCGGAGTATTCGATGAACAAACATACAAAAAAAAAAAAAAACATACAAACACCCGAACATAGTACCTCCTCCTTTTTGTGAAGTCGGTAAAAATAACTTTGAACTGATACTGAATGAAGTTTCACTAAATGTCAACCTCAAGCGCAGGAGTGACAGATGTTGATCACATAAGTGCACAAGTAGCATAAGTAATCAGTTTGTGGTTCAAAAGTTTATCTCTGAAGTTGTGTGGTGAATAATTTTGGCCATAAGTACCTAAATCCGGTATAAGAGATTTGTGAATGAGTAAACGGCGAGAATTTTTTGGTTAGTCTGTAAAGTGGTACAAATTCCGAGTTATTCGGTACGACTCCCTCGATCCCCTGCTAGTTCTTCTTCTGTTTTAATTTCTGTCTTATCCACTATAAACTTTCTTATTCCGGTCTGTTCCTGTTTTTCTTTTGTTTTTATTCCTGAAGGATTGTCAGCAACAAAATATACGGCTACAATGACAAAAAAACATTATAGATTATGAAATTTAAATGTTTTTTGCCTAGGGAATTGTTATCTTTATAAGCTACTAGTTTCTGCCCGTAACTTCGTCCGCGTGGAATTTATTTTTTTAACATAAAATATATCCTAGGACACTCGGCAATAAAGCTTCCCATTAGTGGAAGAATTTTCGGAATTGGATCAGTGGTTCCGTAGATAAAATAATTTATTATGTACTATTTTTCTTCGACATTTTTTTACCAGCAACACGATTGGCAACCCTGATTCTTAAAATACAACAACTAACCTTGCTCACGCGCAAATTTTTAAAAAGCTTGCGAATGCGTGTTCGCTCTGAACCCTCGAGGTCCAGCTGAAACCTTGGCCCTGACCGAACCCACGTAACAGTGACAACAAATAGCTGAATACGATATATGACTGTATGTCATTGAAGTAAGGTTTAAATTGCAATGACTGGGGCGCGCTCGTTAAATGTACGACTATATGAATTTATATTCGAAATTAGCAAGTTTTATTTTGGAAACTTAGTAAGAGGACAGAAACTATGTAAGTATGTTGGAACTCGCAAGGATGTCGATATACATGATTTCGCAATAAAAAATTTTGGCTTTTAATTTATGTGATGACGCGCTACAACTTAATCACTTAATTTGATAATGGTATAAATTTATGATTTATTAAATAACGTGATCTGGGGGCCTAAAAAGGCCACTTTGGAGAATCATAAAAGGATAACTTTATGAATTATAAAATGGCGAAGACAGTCCGTGTTTTTCTTTTTTTCGCTGCACTACGTAGGTATAATCAAAGAGATTGGGATTGGATTTGGATTGGATTGATAAGTATTTTAGCACAGACAAAAAAAAAATAACTGAAAAATGTTTCACCAATGGGATTTCATACGAAGTTAACTGTCCATTCTGTTATCCTTTTTGATTCTGCCAAAGTGGCCTTTTTAGGCCACCTGGAGGAATGAGAAACTTGGTGTGAGGAAAATTTTGACTTAACATGTGGATGGGTTAAAGAGAAGGGGAAGACTAAAGAAACGATAGATAAATTGTGTGAAAGATGATACGGCTAGAAAGGTGGTGATTACTGAGGTGAAGATAAATAGTGATAATTACAGTCATCATCATCATCTGCCTAGCCTTTTTCCCCAACTACATTGGGGTCGACTTCCAGTCTAACCGGATGCAGCTGAATACCAGTATTTTACATGGATCAACTGCCTATCTGACCTCCACAACCCAGTTCCTGGGTAATACGATACCCCTTGCTAAGACTGGTTGTCAGAATTTCGGGCTTCTGACTACCCGTAACGGCTGTCAAAGATCCACGAATGACAGACGGGACCACGTGCTTTCCGAGGCACGCAGGGATCTCGGTATGTAAAGATGGTCACCCATCCACAGACCAACCGCGGATCGATCGACCTGTGAGGCTGTTATTATTTAGCCACGGGCCCCGCCACTAATATAGATCAAGCCTAAAAAAAATAAAAAATATTTGCGAGAATATGGTAGGTACTCATAAAGTGTTACAGTAAATTGGTTTCAGCATATCCTGCCATAACATGGCGTGCAAATGTATTCACAAATAGCGATTAATCTAGCTTACAAATTACAGCTTTTATTGATTTGTCTCCTAAATACTCCTTAATGGTATAATATCTTTTAAATAGTAATAGTTTGAAAAGTAATTTTTTAAACATTGTCAGCCGTAAGTCATGAAAACTATTTGGTAAATGATTGTAAATAATAGTAGTGTAACTGTAGTAGAACCGACCCAAAAAAAAAAAGAATAAGTTTAGTAGACTGATGATAATGAAAACAAACGACATAGTTTCAATATTTAGATGAAGACAAGCTGCCCGGGCAAACGTTGTTTTGCCATATAATACACTACTCCTACTGCCTACACTACTCCTACCCTACTCCTAAAAAAAAAAAAAAAAAAACCTATTAACCTATTTTATTAACCTCACGGAGCCCGAGACGTTTCCAACGAATGCAAAACCGTGGAAATCGGTTCGTGCGTTCTGGAGTTATAGCGTCAGGAAGGAAAACCCGACTTATTTTTATATAGTAGATTAAGCAGTTCACCGAATAACCAATTGAAACAAATTCGTTCACAAAAAAATGAAAGTGCAGTACCAAAATGAAAGTAGTAACAAACTGGAGAAACAAGTGACATTTCAACATACCTAGTCGTTATTTTGAGCGCTCTATCGCAAAATCATTACACAGAAACTATTTTTACATTTTTGAACTTTGACTCCTACAAAACATACGAATCTCTAACATAGAAAGCTAGGAGATATTTTGCTTCAGGTTTTTGCCTACACCTTCAAGGTGAACTGACCATGCAATGGCTCTGAGTAACATACAAGTGACATACAGCTGAATCTGGACAGCATTTAATGAGGTCTTATTTATACAAGAACTAGCACTATCCGGCAAACGTTGTTTTGCCCGGCGCTATCGTTCGCGTGGTGTCCTACCCTACACCTACCCTGCTCCTACCCTACTCCTACACTACTCCTACCCTACTCCTACCATACTCCTACCCTACTTCTACCCTACTCCTAACCTACTCCTACCCTACTCCTACACTACTCCTACCCTACTCCTAACCTACTCCTACCCTACTCCTACACTACTCCTACCAAACTCCTACCCTACTCATACACTACTCCTACCCAACTCCTACCTATAAACCTCACGGAGCCCGAGACGTTTCCAACGAATGCAAAACCGTGGAAATCGGTTCGTGCGTTCTGGAGTTATAGCGTCAGGAAGGAAAACCCGACTTATTTTTATATAGTAGATTAAAAATCCTTTGTTTGGTATTCACTACAAAATTGTTGAAGCTTCACCTGACCTTATATATAGGCAGTCACCTCCGCTAACACCTTAGCATAATCAGCATATAACGTTCCCACTGCTGTGACACAGGCCTACTCTCTAGGTGAGTGGGAGTGGGCCGTAATCCACCACGCGGGGGATACCACAATTGACTGGCAAAATTTTACCTTTTCCTTTTTTTTGTAAGCCTGTACTGTCTTGCTGCTGGACAAAGGCCTCCTCCAAATCCTATATATAATAATAATCTTTCTTTCAGTATTTTACATGGAGCAACTGCCTATCTGACCTTCACAACCCAGTTACCGGGTACGATACGAGCAAATCTTGGTATCGGCCAACCATTCATTATTTGTAGCGTTATTCGGCGAAACGGGCTGCCGGTATCGACAAATAGTTTTTTCGTATTAAACCGTTCAACGAGGAACCATGCTTTCTGTAGACAATTATATCGTTCAAGGGTAATTCTATATATCGTACGGGACTCGAATACGATACCCCCTGGTAAGACTGGTTGTCAGACTTTGGGGCTAATGACGACCCGTAACGACTGTCATAGATCCACGAATGACAGCCGGGACCAACGGCTTAACGAGCTTTCCGAGGTACGGAGGGGTCTTGGTATGTGAAGATGGTCACCCATCCACGGACCAACCGCGGCAAGCGTAGCTTAACCTGATCGATCGACCCGTGCGACTGTTATTACTTAGCCACAAGTCCCTAAACCAAACTTACATTACATACATAATCAGCCTATAATGTTCCCACTGCTGGGATACGGGCCTCCTCTCTGTTAGAGGGAGTGGGCCGTAATCCACCACGGGGTCCCAGTGTGGGTTGGTAGATGTCACATGTCTTCGATTTTTTGGTTCTAGGACATGCCGGTTTCCTCACGATGTTTTCCTTCACCGTTTTGAGAGCAGTGGTGATGATATAATTTACACAAAGTAAAGCGCCTGTCTGGGTCCGAACCTACGAACAACTCGTAAGTCGCGGCCGTCACCAATTGGCCACCACTGCTCTGCTACTACTAATTTACATTACATATGAAACTTAAATTATATATATTCTATAATATAAGGCTGTTCCTTTAAAAAATTTGTAAGTCGCAACAACATAGTAACGTTATGTTGAAATAACTGAGATGTGCATCTTTGCCTGAAGATCAAATCGAATTAAATAGACACTCATAATTATATGAGAAGTGAATGTAATACATTTGATGTCACAACATAATGAACCTAATGGATTTAAAGATTTAAAGTCGTTTGGCAAATTGGATATTTGTTTATGTTTAAAATTGTATAAATGTGCGTTGATCACTGTTTAACAATGACGATTTATATTGATGAGAGCAGTGGTGGCCCAGCGGTATCGGCCGCGACTTACGAGTTGTAGGTCGTAGGTTCGAACACGTTGACATAATCTCTTTATTACTTGACATTATATACAGACAATTCAAATTTTTCATCTCTTTATTAGTGGTTGTAATGGGAATCATATCACTAGGTTTTATTAGGTTTTTATTTTTTATTTATCCTTTTGATAGATTCTTATTTTGTAAATGTGAGGACTTTGTAGGCCTTGTAGACTTTAGATCTGTAGACCATTTTTTATTTTATCAAGTACCTGATACTTGTTGACAGGCCTAGGTACGCTATCCTCCCATACCTACTGTAATTTGAAAATTTTGTAAAAGCCAATTATTTTTAAAAAGAGTAACCGTGGAGTTTCTTGCCAGCTCTTCTCCATAGGAAACGACCAATTAGAACCGTGCACCTAGCTTCTGACGTTTCATAAGTGCCCATGTAGGCTTATGTGAAATAAAATATTTTGATTTTGAACCCAGACAGGCGCTTTACTTTGTGTAAATTATTTCATCACCTAGCTCTCAAAACGGTGAAGGAAAACATCGTGAGGAAACCGACATATCCTAGAATCAAAAATTCGAAGATATGTGACATCTACCAACCCGCACTGGGCCCACGTGGTGGATTATGGCCCACTCCCTCTTACAGAGAGGAGGCCTGTGTCCCAGCAGTGGGAATATTATAGGCTGATTTTGATGATATGATGATTATATTGATGGTAGTGTAGCGGTATCTACAACGCCACATGCTATCAACGCGTCATACTGACGTCACGCAAATCCTGCATCGCGCAAGCAGAGTTTACCGCGCAACTAGCATAGATACAACGGCCCGACATGAATCATCGGGCAGTTGCCCGCCAGACACAATACCCGTCTGGTCGGAGGATCCTCCCTTTTCTAAAGAGTATGAGTGAACTTTACACCCTGTTCCTCATACCTCTATACCTACTCCTCATACCTCTTAGTCTTTTATTAAAGTCGTTTAGCTGTAAAGATTATTCGTGCTGTTTAAATAAGAATTTGTAAAGTGATTTTTTTCTTTGGCCCTAAAATTTTTAACAAAACTAAAAACCGAAACACTTTGCTTGTGGAAGATAGGCCTCTACCAACCCTCAGTGGGCTCGCGTGGAAGCCTAACTCCCAGCAGTTGAAACCTGATAGACTGATTAGGTTATTCAATCTCGTGTAGAAGCAACGAGATCACTTAACTTCGCTACAGTGTAGATCCTCGAATTCTCTAGTTCTTTTACAGGGTCGTGAAAAAAAGTATCGCTTTAAATAGATTTATTTTCTTAAGATCTATCCTTTTGTGAGAGCAGTGGTGGCCAAGTGGTGACGGCCGCGACTTACGAGTTGTAGGTCGTAGGTTCGAACCCAGACAGACGCTTTACTTTGTGTAAATTATTTCATCACCACTGCTCTCAAAACTGTGAAGGAAAACATCGTGAGGAAACCGGCATGTCCTAGAACCAAAAAATTCGAAGACATGTGACATCTACCAACCCGCACTGGGCCCGCGTGGTGGATTACGGCCCACTCCCTCTCACCGAGAGGAGGCCTGTGTCCCAACAGTGGGAACATTATAGGCTGATTATGGTTATGGTTATCCTTTTGTACGTCATGTTATCTCTCTACCAAATTCTATGAAAATAAGTTGAACAATGCATTAAGCCGTTTAAATGTACAAAAGGAACGAAGTCGCTCTCCGATTAAATTGTGAATTACTTTCAGAAGAACTGAATAAAGAAAAACAGCCTAGGTATACGAAGTGAGAAAAATAATTCAAAAGTATAGCCGAAAATAAACTAATCCCGTATTCTTTACGAACCTACACAACACTATTTTTAGTATATATGCGAAACCCGAAACACATGTCTAGTATTTTTATTTAAAGAATCTATGTACAAAATTTCAAAACTGTATCATGAAAAATCACAAAGTTGTAAGCTTTGCCCGTACAAAAACATGCTAACCCGCGCCGCTCGCGCCGCACCGTCTTACGCTCATTGATAATGGTACCTAGGTACCTAACCGTTCGGCGCGGAGATTGGATAACCTACTTAGTGGCGCCGATTCCCTTGTTCACAAACTAAACTAAATTTAAGTTCAGTGCATCTTTTTCTCTCCATTTCATTAAGAAAAGGACAGAAGATAAAATATTAGTTTAGTCCTCTATTATAGTTTGGTTTCGCTATTATAATATGCATGTATTATACATATTAACCTTTATCTTGAATTACTCTATTGCTGAAAACTGCATTAAAATCCGTTGCGGAGTAAAAAAGATCTAAGCTAACAGGAAGCGGAAGCGACTTTGTTATATTGTGTAAAGATGAAGATAATCAGTACTTGCACTGCCATGTTCCTCTCAATAGTTTTGGTTTTATGATGCGCAGAGTTGATTCACCCAATTGCGCTGTCTGTGGAGCCATAGAAGATGTGCATCACATATTGACGGAATGTAGTCGTATTGGAGTCCAAAGACGTCAAGCTTTTGACAATAATTTTAATGTAGGCTATTATAATAGCGTCCTGGCCTCACCATTGTCAGATGAGACCAGAACACTATATCATATTATTATTATGGGTATAAGGTTGCGGGTAGGTTAGTTTGTTATATTTATTGTATTCAATAATCGGGGTGACATATTCTTTATAGAAAAAACCCTGTAAATAAATAAAGATAAAAAAAAAGCACTTGCACTGCAATTTCAAGTTCACTCACATTATTAGAACCTAAAGAAAGATGATTTGTGGGCACGAGAGCAATACTATTATCTCTCGTAAAAGCGACAGTAAAAAAAACATCTCTAGCAAGAATATATGCATCACTAAAAACATGAAAAAAACGAATGTGGTTTGACCGGTCATAAAATTGGCCTAACGACGAAATTAGTTACATCATACTGACAAATTCTAATCCCACATTGTTTCAAACTGCGATCAGTCCTAACGATTAACAACTAAGGTTACATAAACATCATAAAACATTACTTAATTGTTAACTTAACAGCATGACTTCGCAGCCGTCTACACCACGCACAATTAACCTTAACGAGTAACCTGCGTTTAACTTAACCTGTGTTTAACTGATACGATCGAAATGCTCGGTTTACAAGCGACCGCTTATTATGTATCGTTGGTTGTCTCCGACAATCGAATGATTGATGGGTACGCTTTAACTTTCACTTTACTTTGACAAGTTGTTAAATTAGGATTAAGACTTACATCTTCCTTTGTGTTCGTTTGTTGAATATTAATTCCGATATTTATCACCGTCGTGGCTGTATTCATTGATAGTTCAGCAGAGATATGTTATTCATATAAAATATATTGTTTTATTAAATTCAATAATTTATTACCCATTTCTCCGCCAGAATTTCTAGAATCATGTGCTTAATTCATAGTTTTATTTTAGTTTGTGCGACCCTGTGTTGACCCGGCTGTCATTCATAGCTCTTTGGCAGTCGTTACGGGTAGTCAGAAGGCCGAAAGTCAACAACTATAATTACCTATAGGTATCGTGTTACCCAGTAACTGGGTTGTGGAGGTCATTTTTTAATTATTATTTTTTTGCTGAATGAGCCCGCTCTTGACCTCGATCACGCCTGATGAGAAACGATGGACGAGGTCTATGATGGAACGAGCGTGCCCAGAAGATTCCTAAGGCACTAGAACTCCCACAGCAGACTGACGCCGGAGTCCGGTGGGAGGGGTGGTCACAAATCAGGCGGGCGTCAGCCCTACCACCGAGAGGGAAGAATTGGCCAGTCAAATAAGGTGTTGGGTGTGACTGTCCAGGATGCGCCGAGCGCTCAGTTCAGTTGAGTAACTGGCGGAAGAAACTAAGCTACACGAGGAGGCTTCTTCATGCATCCCAAATATTCATAATTATAGGCAGTCGCTCCATGTAAAATACTGGTATTCAGCTGCATCCAGTTATACTGGACACCGACGTTAACATAGTTGGGAAAAGGTTAGGTAGATTGGCCAACGGCTTAACGTGCTTTCCGAGGCACGAAGGGGTCTTGATATGTACCTAATGTACGGTCACCCATCCTCGAACTGACCGCGGCAGGTGTAGCTTAACCCACCTATATATGAAAGCAATCAATGTTTATATTAGGCAGTTGATCTTATCCGCATGCATATTTTTTTACACTTGTTTTGTAAAATGCATTTAAACGTGTGTCGGTATAGGTATGTAACAGAACTGCATTGGTAGCAAAATCAGCTTATAATATTCCCACTGCTGGGAGTAGACTGTAATCTACCACGCGAGCTTAGTTCGGGTTGGTAGATGTCACTTCTTAGAATTTTTTGTTCTAGGACATGCCAGTTTCCTCGTAATGTTTTCCTTCACTGTTTTGAGAGCAGTGGTGATGAAATTATTTTCACTAAGTAAATTACCGGTCAAAGTTCGAACCCACGACCTAAAACTCGTAAGTCGGGGCCACCACTGGGCCACCACTACTCTACTGCGTAGATAAGAGCATTAAATTAAAATGTCACAATAGTATTACATGTTGAATACAACATTTAATGCGTTCACCTTTATTTATATCTCGTAACGGTTCACATGAAACAAATTGCTTTTACAAAGACTAGATAATATTATTAGTCTTTTATTACCCGACTGCACGACAGCAAAGACGGTTTAGTCCCATCTCGGCACCTTCCCATCTCGGAACCCTGTCCTAAATCATTGTTAGGTACACATTAAAAAATGGAAACACAGTAGCAGTAAGTAAATCAACTTGATTATTTATTAAATCATAATATATATTTTTTTAATTACCGTTTATAAAAAAAGTTTAATTTTAAATACTAGTGTAACAATAGGACAAAGTAAGAGATATTTTTATGGGACTTTTACAGACAAGCCCTTGAATCGCTCTAATTAGAGGCTCCAATATACTCCAAGGCTCTGCCTTGGCAGTAACTTGACTAAAACTTAAATTAAACTTATTTTATAAACAGGAACTTTTGATGAATATTTATTTTGACTTAATATCAATTTGATTTACTCACTACACTGATACTGTGTATCTATTTTTTGATTAATGTCAAGGTTCCGAGATGGGAATGTTTCTTAGGTATGATAAATAAATTCATGGGTGCCGATATGGGAAGGTGCCGAGATGGGACTAAACCGCAAAGACGTGTTTATGTTTTTCCGTAAAATTATGGGAAAATATAACAATATGCAACATGCGTGTACGCATGATTTAATCGTTTGGTGTCACACTATACAAGATGTCATCATCATCTTCATCTGCCTAGCCTTTTCCCAACTATGTTGGGGTCGGCTTCCAATCTAACTGGATGCAGCTGAATACCAGTGTTTTACATGCAGTGACTGCCTATCTGACCTCCACAGCCCAGTTACTGGGTAATACGATACCCCTTGGTAAGACTGATTGTCAGACTTTCGAGCTTCTGACTACCCGTAACGACTGTCAAAGATCCACGAATGACAGCCGGGACCAACGGCTTAACGTGTTTTCCGAGGCATGGAGTGGTCTCGGTATGTAAAGATACGCAGTTAAAGACCAACCGCGGATAGCGTAGCTTAACCTGATCGATTGATCTGTGCGGCTGTTATTATTTACCAACGGGCCCCTCCACTATACAAGATGTAGGTAATTTAAATAACAAAAACCCTGAAAAGAGTCGTAGTTCGCGAAGGCACACCTGATGTTCCCTACATTTTGTAAAGGTTTTCGGACATTAAAATGCATTGAGTTGGTAGCCAAATTATTTTTGCGATCCCTGGTTTTGTCCCATAGTATAAGATTCATAAAATGATGAGTACCTACACACCTCTTCTTTTTTCTCATTCAGTTATATTTGTGTGTATTTTAATAAGGTTGTGTAACTGAAATGAAAATGTAATTAAATGAAAGCAGTGGTGGTCCAGCTGGTAACAGCCGCGACTTACGAGTTGTAGGTCGTAGGTTCGAACCCAGACAGGCGCTTTACTTTGTGCAAATTATTTCATCACCACTGCTCTCAAAACGGTGAAGGAAAACATCGTGAGGAAACATGTCCTAGAATCAAAAATCCGAAGACATGTGACATCTACCAACCCGCACTGGGCCCGCGTGGTGGATTACAGCCCACTCCCTCTCGAAGAGAGGAGGCCTGTGTCCCAGCAGTGGAAACATTATTGGCTAATTATGTAATGTGTAACTAGCTATAGATAATGAGTATTTGAGGAAGTTAGTCTGAAAGTGACACAGGTGACTGAAAAGTTGTGTGGAAATCGGTTGTCTTGGTATGGACATGTGATGTGGAGAAATGAGGAAAATGCCTACCTACAGTATTTGTCTGTCCTTCCGCTTTTTAATCCATCCAAAGGTTGTCTTTAAGATCGCTTTTAGCGATAAGATCGCCTATTGCCCTTTGTACAATTTCTATAATTATGTCTGTAATTAATATGGTGTACATAATAAAGAGTATTCTATTCTATTCTATTCTATGCTGTGTGGAAAATTTTGAGTATTTAGAATGAGGATGGCTTTAAGAGTAGGGGAAACGATGGATGGACTGTGTGAAAGATGACATGGCTAGAAAGGGGGTGACTACCGAGACGACGACTATTGGAGAAGTATGGAAGATAACCACTAAAATCGATACCACCAAAATCGTATAGGGAACTGCCAATCGATCGATTTAAAACAGCGTTATTCAAATTGCTTATAGAAAACCAATAGAAAACTCATTCTATTAAATGAGTATTTAGACTTTAAAGATTCACACACTGACGTGTTACCATTGGCTTATATTACTTACTTTTGTAATCATTGCATGGTACTATTATAATTTGACAAATGCTTGTAATTTTTTAATAAGTAACTATGATTTATGTAGTAGCTTAATATTATAAATAATCTTTCTAATAAGGTACAAACGCTAGCACATCATGCTACCCGAAACTGTAAAATTTTCCCAATCAACTTTTAACCTTATGCTTTAGCGATAAAGTTGAAAATCTATTAAAGAAATTTGACAGGTTGTAGTAACTTGATATGCTGGCGTCTGTACCAATTGTATTAGCTTCATTTATTAGAAACTGTTGAAAAAAAAACCGACCATCTGTAATGTAACAATTCTTGCAAATAAAGGAGACTTTCAATAAATAATAGACTTGGTATTAAAATAATTGAAAATTTAAACAGCATTCTGAGCTATATAGACTAAAAGAGGGTAATTATTTTGATGTGTTTTGAGCATTTAATATTTTTTTTACAGCCGCCCGTTTTTTGTAAACGTGGGTTGAAAAAAAAAAAGCTTGCATCACTAACTAAAAAAAATATTTATATTTTAGGGTTGGCAGCCCTGTGGCAAATGACGTGACAATGACAATGACAATTGACTCCGCCTCGCGGCGTAGACAGAGGCGAACTTGTACCAGTGGAAGGTGTTTTTATTTTATTTCAACGTCATTCTGACATTTACAGATTTGACCTTTTTCGACACGTTTTGATATTGCATTGTCATGATAATCAATATTTTTGTGTCAATTTCATGGAGCTGCATCTAAAATTATAAAAAAATCTCAAAGTATTTAATAGTACGGAAACTTTAAAACAATTATAATTATTGCATAGAAATTAATAAATAAAGGCTATGTGCGTTTTGTTTGTACTGAAACATTTTTCACTTTTTTACAAAAACAGGCGCCTAAAAAAATCATATTTAACTATAATCGAGTAGCTTAATAAATAATCTTTCTAATAAGCTACAGATGCCAGTACATCAAGCTACCCGAAACTGTCAAATATACCCAATCAACTTTGAATCATAGGCTTTAGCGATAAAGTTGAAAATCTATTCGAGAAATTTGACAGATTGTAGTAGCTTGATGTGCTGGCGTCTGAACATCACATTAGCGTTTAAAAATCGTCGGAATATTATACCACTTTTGACCTCTCCTTTCATTTCATAAGTCACGTTGCGCCGAATCCGAATAAGTCAGGATAAGGGCAGAAAAATTATGAACTAGCTGTTACCCGCGATTTCACTCTACCAACTGGTTGTCATTCATGTCTAGATCGGTATGGTAAACCTATTACAAAATAATTAATTAGTACCTACTTAATTAATTTTTTGAATCAATAAAAATTAATTATGTTAAAAAGAGAAACCTCCAAATGCCATTCTAGCATAGGTAATATTTGCCATCCGTATTACTTTCTAACGTTAAGATTGTAATCGAAATACCTAGTAGATACATAATTGCTCATTTTAGCAATATTTAGTTACATAAACAGCGTGATTCTTGAAGGTGTACTTATCAATCTGCCTAGCCTTTTTCCAACTATGTTGGGGTCAGCTTGCAGTCTAACCGGATGCAGCTAAAAACCAGTTTTTTATATGGAGCGACTGCCTATGTGACCTCCACACAACGCGAAGACAGTCCGTGTTTTTCTTTTCTTCGTTGCACTACGTAGGTATAATGAAAGAGATTGAGATTGGATTTGGATTGGATTAATTGGTATTTTAGCACAGACAAAAAAAAATAACTGAAATCCTTCACCTTAACTGTCCATTATGATTCATAATGTTATTCAAATTCAAATTCAAATTCAAATTTATTTATTTGTACACATAGGTGAAATGTAGTTACATGATGGATAAAATAATATGTTATCCTTTTATTATTCTGTCAAAGTGGCCTTTTTAGGCCCCCAGACTGTGAACGTTCGTAAAATTACGGGAATTGTCCCTCAGGTTGAACCTGTCAATAAATATTCCAAAATAAAACCTCAACCTGTATAATACAACAATGTAAGCACCACCTTGAGGTATTCACAGTATGCTAATAAAAGTTGCAACAAAGACAAATACGGTAAAACATCGAAATAAAGTAGCTTTTATTTAAATAATAGATTTAATCGATTAGAAGATAGATATGCAACTCATTATTTATTCAAATATGGTTTTGTTATAAAGTCTTTTATTCAGCGTGGGTGAATATTAATATCATTATTAATATATTGCATTTTTATGCAAAGCTAACAAGGTGCTGGAAATTGTTTAGATTAATAAAAAAAAAGCGGTTAAATGAGAGTCAGACTCGCACACGGACTCCGTACCACCTAGGTACAGTCAACAGCAAAAGTAGATGATCAAAATCAGAAATTCAATACTAATGAACGGAGTTTGTGTCAGAACTCTGCCACACAGTCACACAGTCTCTGCACACAGCTCAACAACAACAACAACAACAGCTACAGCTCTGCCATACAGTTCTGACGCGAACTCCGCTAATTAGTATTGAATTTCTGATTTTGATCATCTACTTTTGCTGTTGACTGTACACATTTTTTTTAAATACTATTGTTAAAAAAAACCCGTCTCTTGGACCCCTTTAATTTTTAACTTTATTTTTATTTAAATATAGAGCAGCTATAAAAAAAATGTAATGTGTAATGGCTATATTATTATGTAAAATTAGTCAGCGCCTGACGTAAATTGACGTATTTTTAATAGCCAATTTTTTTATCTCGTCTAAATTGTCTATAGAACATCTTAATTTGACAGGACTAAACTAATATTTATCTTCTGTCCTTTTCTTAATGAAATAGAAAGAAAAAGATGCACTGAACTTAAATTTAGTTTAGTTCGTGAACAAGGGAATCAGCGCCATCCTGGAAAAAATAAGGTGTGTGTGTGTGTTCAAAAGAAACAGCCCAGACGGACGGATGGACTTATTTATTTTATTATTTACTTGCAGCGCCCCGCGGTTTCACACGCATAAGTGTCGATCCCGTGGGAATATCGGGATAAAACTATTCTATGTCCTTTCCCGGGACACAAACTATCTCTATACCAAATTTCATCTAAATCGGTTCAGCGGTTTAAGCGTGAAGAGGTGACAGACAGACAGACACACTTTCGGATTTATAATATTAGTTAGTATAAAGTAAAACTGTGCACATAATTATCTGCCTACCACTTGGGAATCCACCAATCACTTGGGTTTATATTTTTTTTATTAATTTATTATTCACAATTTCTACAAGAATAGATTAGACGGTGACCCTCAAATTATGCTGTTATGATCTGTACCTACTTAATTTACCTATGACACCAACTTTAAAACCAAGTCGGAAAAGCAGAAATCATCTCATTTTGGTTAACATTTTAACATATCTCGGGACCATGGGGTCCCGGTCCTTTGGAAGGCGTACGAGGGGCCGAAGCCAACTCGCAGAGGCCCGTTAGAGATTTTCAATGAAATGAGGCACCAACCGACGATTATCCCTGTATGCACTATGCAAGTGCACCCAAGGACAACCCCCGGTTGGTGTAGGACTATTGCAGGATATGGAAAAATAAAAAGTTGGACTATTGGTTTGGGTGGCTAAAGTGGACCGGTTTCCAGGAACTATGGTAAAACTATGACCCCTGGCTGATCAATGCTTTATATATACACAGATAAAATAGCAGGGGGTGACTTGCACACTCAATAATGGGCCCCCGAAAACGGCCGCTAGCACATAGTGACGTAGCGACAAGGGGGCAACACGTCCTGAGGTGCTTATGAGGAGTGGAGAGGTATTCCACGGCTATCAGGACAATCCCGGAAGTACGGTCAAGATCCCTACCAGCATCTTACTGGAATACTTCCTTCCTCCGAGCACGTTTGCTCTTGCGAATCTCCACTCAAGCCGGCCAATAAAGGCAAGAATGAGGTGGGAGCTCTGTTCCTCGTCATTGTTCACTCCAGCCGGCCAATAAAGGCAAGCCAGAGGTGAGGAACAAGACTTCTCCCGGGAGATAGGGTCCGTGGGGTCGCTACTGCCCAACAGCTCGCCACATGCTGCCCTGCGGGTTTCTGTATCCCTCTTGGTCTGGCTCCTCACCTTAGACCTGTTCCGGCAAAGTAAACTCTTCCGGCACAGGCCTAGCTCGGAGCGCGCAAGCCCCACCACGACGTCAACGTAGAGATACGGCGGTGGGGTGGTTAACATAATTATTACGAAGACTTTGTTTCCCGATCACGTACGACACAAACTCGATCTCGATCTCGAACTCGAGGACACGTTTATTCCGGTCATTGGACATAATATATACTATATTATTTGAATTTTGGGAATTTTTGAGTTTTAAGTACGATACCTGACATGCTTCATACAATTGTTTGGCAAAAAGTGCACTTAGTAAAGTCAGAGATAGAGGGGCTCGTGGCTAAGTATAACAGCCGCACGAGTCGATCGACCAGATTATGCTACGCTTGCCGCGGTTGGTCCGTGGATGGGTGACCATCTGAATGGTATTTGAATACCAAGACCCCCTTCGTGCCTCGGAAAGCACGTCAAGCCGTTGGTCCTGGCTGTCATTCATGGATCTTTGACAGTCGTCACGAGTCGTCAGAAGCCCGAAAGTCTGATAATGATCAGTTCATTGATTTAGGCGTGAACCCTCATAGTAGGTATTGAGTAGATAGGAGGGATAAGCCGGAAAAGGTTTCAAATGAGAGGAATAGAGACGTGAAAAAAGATGGGAGACCCACGGTATAATTTTTCCTTTATGGAATGTATACTACCACTCGATATCGGCCCATTACAATAGAAAATCAATTGTGTCTCATTAGCGGTGATTAAGAGGTTATGACTAACAATAGGTCTTTTAATTCAATTCCGGACATAATATTACTTGCATCTGGGCTCTCTGCTGATCTGGAACTTACATTCTACTCAATTTCTACAACTCTAAGTCTGGAGGACTTGTGGAGTTGTAGAAATTGGGTAGAATATAAGTTAATAAAGCCACCAGGCATTAGTCAAATCAATAGAATAAATCCCATACTTAAAAATAAAATAATCAACGGTATTAACATTCCGAATTCGTACTAAAAACGGATGTTGCAAAAATTTTACAAAACCGGGACAGTGCAGCTTATAAAACAAAATATTAATAATGTATTCGTGACTAGAATCGAATGTTACAATAACTAAATAAGTGAAAGGATTTATTGTATTTATTAAAAAATTTGAATAATTCTAATTTGCATCAAGTTTTTTGTGCAGTTGTATTAAAATTATACTTTAATAACGGAATTTCGAAAGTGACGCATTATGTATGGAAATTAGTTGATTAAGCGGCACTATCGGTTGCATTTCAGTATGTATTATTATTATATACCTACTAGCTTCTGCCCGCGACTTCGTCCGCGTGAAAGTTTACCTTCCCCCCATTCACTCTCTTAGGGGTGGAATTTCGAAAAACACTTTCCTACGTACTTTTCACAAAACGCACAGCCTAAACAGCTGGTCCTAAAGACATGAAATTTAAAGCCAGGACCAAAGAAATGTAAAAAATATATCTATGGTCCTAACCGACTGATATATCAACATATCTGACTGACTGATATATCAACATAATTATATCAGTCAGTCAGGATTTTGAATTTTATGTATAGACTAGCTTCTGCCCGCGACTTCGTCCGCGAGAAATTTCACCCTCCCCTCATTCACCCTCTTAGGGGTGGAATTTCGAAAAACCCTTTCTTAGTGGATACCTACTCTTCACAAAGAACACACCCTCCAAGTTTCATGTCTCTAGGACCAGCGGTTTGGGCTGTGTGTTGATATATCAACAATCAGTCAGTCAGTTTACCGTTTTATATATATAGATATTTATTCGGGTTCTGCTTTATTTAAGTATAGCCATTTGGGTTAGAGATAAGTCACGAGTTTTTAGATATAAGTAATAACAACCGCACGGATCGATCGATCAGGTTAAGCTTCGCTTGCCGCGGTTGGTTCATGGATGGGTGACCATCTTTACACACCGGGACCCCTCCGTGTCTCGGAAAGCACGTAAAGCCGTTGGTCCCGGTTGCCATTCGTGGATCTTTGACAGTCGTTACGGGGCGTCAGAAACCCGAAAGTCCGACAACGTCTTACCAAGGGGTATCGTATTACCCAGTAACTGGGTTGTGAAGGTCAGATAGGCAGTCGCTCCATGTAAAATACTGTTATTCAGCTGCATCCGGTTAGACTGGAAGCCGACCCCAACATAGTTGGGAAAAGGCTAGGTAGATGATGATAGAGCGAAAAACGCAAAGCTAACCTGTACCTATTTATGGACTACCAGAACAATAAGGAATCCATACTAAAATTATAAATTCGAAAGTATAACTCTGTCTGTCTGTCTGTCTGTCTGTATGTTACCTTTTCACGCCTAAGAAACCACTGAACGGATTTCGATAAAATTTGGCAGAGAGATAGATTGCATCCCGCCCCCGCGGTTTCACCCGCATAAGTGTCGGTCCCGTGGGAATATCGGGATAAAAATCCTGTGTCCTTTCCCGGGACTCAAACTATCTCTATACGATACCAAATTTCATCTAAATCGGTTCAGCGGTTTAAGCGTGAAGAGGTAACAGACAGGCAGACAGACTTTCGCATTTATAATATTAGAGTATGGATTTATTACCCACAAGACATTTTTTCTTCTGTCATTAAATATTTTTTGAATATCTTAAATATAATAATCTTAAGACTACTCCAATAAGTTTATTGAACTATGCAGGTATTACCATATTCTTCTATTGGCACTGAAACCTATCCCAACATTCATAATAATAAAAACACTAATAATGACGATTATTTAGATAAGTACACACATATTTTAAAAGAGCGGCTTGTGGCTTGTGGCTAACAGCCGCACGGGTCGAGCTACGCTTGCCGCGGTTGGTCTGTGGATGGGTGACCACCTTTGGGTCGTCAGTAGCCCGAACCTCTGACAACTAGTCTTACCAAGGGGTCTCGTAATACCTGGTAACTGGATTGTGGAGGTCGCTTTATGTAAAACTAGCTGCGCCCCGCGGTTTCACCCGCGTAAATGTCTATCCCGTGAGAATATCGGGATAAAAGTAGCCTATATGTTAATCCAGGGTTTCAGCTGCCTCCATAGAAAATTTTATCAAAATTGGTCCAGCCGTTTGAGGGTGAAGAAGTAACAAACATATAAACACACACACCCCCACACTCACAATCTTTCGCCTTTATAATATTAGTGTGATACTTGTATTTAGCTGCCTCAGCTGAGACAGGAAGCCGACCATAGCATGAGCTCATGCTCATGCATAGTTGGCAACACTCCGGACCCACCATACCCCTGGCAATACCCCTGGGGGTAGAGTGGGACTGAACTATGTTTCCACCACCATCGTCAAAAGGCTAGGCTAGACAGATTGATTTAAGACTAAAAAAAAAACTACAATAAAAACTGTAGGTCGATAGCCTAATAGCCTATCGCCATATACGCTCAAAGCAATCATTATACCATACACGACTAAGAAACTATCGACAAGTTACGCAAATCTCACGTGGGGGTGTGTTTATATGTTTGTTACTTCTTCACGCTCAAACGGCTGGACCAATTTTGATAAATTTATGTATGGAGGTAGCTGACACCCTGGATTAACATATAGGCTACTTTTTGTCCCAATATTCCCACGGGATCAAAACTTATGCGGGTGAAACCGCGGGACGCAGCTAGTATATAAAAAATAAAAAACAAAACAGTCCATTTTTGCGCATAGGTACGTCTAATCGAATGATTAGAATCGATTACAAATAGATGTGCACGTCAATCAATATCTGAATCGATTTTTACTATACCAATTTGTGACAGCGTTATGATTCAGGGCTGTTGAACCTTTGGCACGTGACATACCTAAATAAATAAATAAGATTCTCCAGACCGAATTTCGACCATGGCCTGGCGACCAATCCCAACGGAGACTAGCCATCGGCGCGGGAGCTATTATAGTGCACAAGTGTGTGCGCAGACACAGTTTCACTCTCTCTTCCCTCACTCTCATAGTCCGATGGGACGGCAATCCGCCACGGCGTAGAGAAATCAGGCTCAGGACCAACGGCTTAACGTGCTTTCCGAGGCACGGAGTGTCACACCCACCACCGACTTCCAAACTACGGGCTGTTACTAAGAAATTTCCAATGGAAAAATCCAATACCAATTTGTCCGACGACCCGGGAATCGAACCCAGGACCTGACGCTCAGCAGTCGCGCTTGCGACAAGGAGACCGACGACAGAGCAGTCATAATAGCTAGTGATATATCTAAATTGTAATGGGCAGTAGTGATTGAATGAACGGATGAATAAAGAGATGGTTCACAAAGAAAAATGTTGACAAGAGACAGATTATGTTATTACAGGAGTAGAAAACTCATGTTTACTCAGTCAATTATTGAACGACCAGTAATAACTTAAACACACTAGAGAAATGTGTCCCACAGACACCGCTTCTATATTTTATTTCCTCGTGAAATTTTTTGACCTATAGAGGTTAGAATGTTCGCCATCTCTGCTTCAAAAGTACTAGATTTCTGCCTTCAATGTTTTTATGATTTTAGAAAGTAGATAGAGCTGTCGAGACTCGATGCATCGTAATAGGAGGTAGCTCGAGACGTACGATAGAATGAAAAGAAGGTATAGTCCTAACAATATGGAAAAAACTTTAGACAATGTCTTCGTTGCTCAGCTGAATTTATTCAATCTTTATCATTGTAAAGAACGGCAAAAGATAACTCACTCTTCAATTATTCTTATAAAGAAAAAACTAGCTAAGTAAAGCACAAAGCAAAATTTGGTCTTTGACTAACATCCAGAAGTCCAAACTCAAGGTCTGCCAACGAGCAATGGAGCGCAGTATGCTAGGCGTCAAATTAACGGATCGTGTTCAAAACTCAATACTGCGCTCCAAAACAAAGGTAGCTGACGTGGCTCAAAAGGCTGCCCAACTTAAATGGGACTGGGCAGGACATATCTGCCGCATGCAGGCTGTGGGCCCAAATAGCACAGAATTGATGCCCTGAGACAGTGAGGCGGGGTCGCGGCAGACACGTAGGAGATGACGGAACGAGCTGGATAGGTTCCGTCAAAACTGGAAGGAGGACGCGCAGGCTCGCGAAAGATAAAAGGAGTGGAGGGAGGCCTTTGCCTAGGAGTGGGATAGTGTGGGCTAGTAAAAAAAAGTAAAGGACCTTAACCACAGGGACGTCCCGCACCTGATTACGTCATATATATTGTTCGCGAACATTTTTTATTTAATGAAATACTGCGGGGTGGAACGTGCTTGCTGTCACAGTTTTTTTCATCGTCTATTTGTTCCGATTGGACGTTTCATGGTTTTCCGCGCGCGTCTATTTGTTCCGATGTACGTTTGAGCGGTGAAGACAGTATTATAATAAGAAGTAGGTATGTGAAAATCTAAAAGCTCGTGAATGTCGTTTACCGAAAATCAAAAATCTTACAATTTAGCCGGTGACATTCTACGGTGACCCTTATACCCACTAGCCACAAGGATAATGAGCTATTATTCTACATTACACTTTGTTACAGTCGTGACACTACACTGACACTGACCTACAAATTGCAAAAAACGTAAGAACATTTGAATTTTGCGGGTGTACCATCCCCACACATCTTCTATCATACCCTGCGCGTAGCGCGTGAGTCAATGAATGCATTGACCAACGAAATAAATTTGTAACAAAACCGTCTTATCCATTCAAATTGCACAATGCATGCAATGACGTCACACCTCACCTTCTTTATCTATCTTGTTCTGCCAGTGAGCGGCGCGGGCGCTTCCTTGATGTACTACACTCGATCAACGGCCAATCGCTGAAATTATTCGCTTTGGGATGGATTTAGAAATACAAATGCATTGTCCGAGGCTACTTGATTTCTTAATGGAGATAATTTGTTGTACAATCTGTGTATGTAATCTGTTATTTAGATGTACAGATGAAAGGTAGAATGTAATTGTGATTTACATTTGGAGCGATGTGCAAATGCACAGCGCAGATGTCTATCCGAATGTGTGCCGATCTTTATCAGAGTAGAATGATTAATAATTTCGTGAAGTATGGAAATTTTGTCTTACAATTTACTGAGATACTGTCTGAAGAATTGCCATAACCGGAAGAACTGCCAAACTTAAGTAACAATTGGCATGGCACATTGCCCGCAGAACAGATAACCGAGTGGCGACTGCGTACCGGAAGACGTAGCATTGGAAGCCCTCCCAACAAGGTGGACCGATGACCTTGTGAAGGCCGCAGGAATCCGCTAGATGCGAGAAGCACACACTTTTAAAATAACAATGACCCATGCATGAAACAATTTAGCATCCATCTCAAATCGTTATGTATTGTCTGAATCTGTTATATCATAAAATAGCGTATTTTCCTTGTATGCAAGACAATCTCTTCAGTCTCTTCACATGTACTTGTAAGTACGTAGGATATATAATATTTACTAACGTGATACTTAATAATCTTTACCGGAGTCACGCACTATTCAGCTAAATCAATAACTTCTGTAATACTCGTACCTAGCCAGAATAATTCTAACGGTATCTACATGAATAAATGCATGTAGGAAAGGAGATTTTTCCTTGCCGGATGGAAAATTACTTCTTAAAATGCTATATTTTTTTTTGGAAAGGGAGCATGATTGTGAGAAAACTGGGTAACGGGGGAAAAGGGTTACAATAGAATGTTTTTCCCGAATGAACAGTGCCTTGACAAGTACTTTGTATTTTCTCCCGCATAGCTGCTAGTCTTCGCTGTTATTACTCGTATCTTGGGAATACTTGACTCGTCACTTGTTTTTTGTCTTATTTATTTATTTAAACTTTTCGCACTTAGAAAAAAGTTACAACAAAAACGGGCTTAATGTTAATTTTTTTTCTTCTGTAGTGAATGAAATGGAATTTTTGCTGAACTGGGCCTTTTTGGCGCAGTCGTGAGGCACACTTTCCTGCTAATTTCTTACGTCGGACTCTACACTTTTTATTTGTTTTTGCCTGATGTATGTATCTGGTGTATTGTGTGTTTTTTAGTCTGTGCTAAATAAATGTATTTTCTTTCTTTCTTTCTAACTAAAGTAACTTTCAGACAACACGAGTCAAGCGTCGAATGCTTGCCACACAAGCCGGTGGCCGCCACATAGCGTCCGCAATTTACCGTCAAATGACGTCACTGAAACGTTATTTATAAAAGTACATAATATGTTGATATTTCCCTGTTTTCACAGTAAAGTCAAACCCACTGATGTCATTAAGGCCGTAATGTGGCGGCCAACATTGTCGTGGGAAACCGTAGCTTTAGCCAAAATATGTTGACCGTCACAGTTTTTTAGACAGTGGAGCGTCACTAATGTCTCATTGGGCCGCGTTCACACCAAACTTCTAGTCAGTGTCAGCCGCCGGCAAAAAGTTCGAAATGTATGAAAAAAAAAACAACGTTAGCCGCCGACTAACAGCTGATTGTGACGGCTGACTGTGTGTGTGCGAGTGTTACGTTTGTTGCGAGCGCAGCCTTATGCCTCGTGCAGCCTTCAAGAGCCGTACTAAATAAGTAGGACACACAGTCGGGTAGTAAGTAACATGAATGTATTGATCATTGACCCAAGAAACTAATCATATTTGTGTTTCTACATAATAAATAAAATTACTATGATTTCTCACCTTGTAAATATGAAGAGAAATTACCTAGCAATGATGTATATAACTATTTACATACTGTTATCTAAGATCTAGTACCTACCGTCTAAAATTAAAATAAGAAGCGAAGTTAATTCAATTTAGAAATTTCTAAAAATACATTGCGCGTGTAATAAATTAATTAACTTTAGCAGGATAGACATGTTTGGGATGATGATATTCATTTACAGCGAGCGAAGTGAAAATAGGTCCTAAAATGAGTCGGCCTTTGGCACATCATTGCTAATGTGGGTAAAGATGGCGCTTCCTTACAACAAAAAACAAAGTCGCCGAAATGTCTGTACGCGCATAACTTCCGAATGACTGCACCAAATTGGATAATTATTTTTTTGTTGTGTTCAGTATTGCCAGGACAAGGTTTGTATGAAAGAAAATTTCAGAAATTCGAAAAAAAAATCTAGAATTGTGTGCTGAATTCATGGTTACGGCCCTTTCACACGGCAGTCCAGTTTTTGGAGGGATCCCGTTTTCTGCAGGATCCCGTTTGATCGCAAAAGTTCACACGAGCAAACCGCATGCAGGATCCTGCAAAATGCTGATCCCGTCGATTTGTGCAGTTCGGTTTTGTCACCGGAAACTGGATCCGTCGTCCAGTAAAGAGCGGGATCCCGTTTAATGACACATATATTTCTATAGCAGTGTTCACACGGCTTCCTGCGTGCGGTTTTTTGCTGGACACTTTTTTTTGCGGGATAGTGGTCCTAAAATAATTGAAAAATTTTGACTCATCTCTTCTCAAATCGCTCATTAGATTTACAAAAATACCTAAAGTCAAGAGTTGTGCCACGATAGGATGAACCCAGAATCTTCTATTTCGCTGCCGACGACGCCGATAGTACCAATAGAATATTAGCAAAGTATTCACGTCCATTTTGCCTGATCACTAGCGTAGGAATGGTCAAAAAACAGCAACCGTAGCAAAAGCAGTCCAGTTTTGCGGGACCGGCTTTTTACTGGATCCTGCAAAACTGAACTACCGTGTGAACACAGCGTCCGTTTTTGCAGGATCCAGTAAAAAGCTGGTACTGCAAAACTGGACTGCCGTGTGAAAGGGCTGTCACAGTTTGTTGACCCTGCCACACTACCGTCGCCCTCCCTCTCCATAAAGGTGTAATAAAAAGCATCCACGACTGGTGATACTTACGGTGCATCCTGGGCATACACACCACATCAATCAACCCAGCCTATTGCGATAGGCTATGTCCAGCAGTGGACTGCGGTCCACTGCTCGACATAGACCTGTCCCAGGCTGTGGCACAACACTCTGTCCTCCGCCTTCCGAATACAGTCTGTCCCAGCCACCCTTTTAGGGTCTTCGGTCCATCTAACTGGCAGCCGTCACACGCTCTTGCCGATACGTGGTCTCCAGGAGACGTCAGCTCCATCGGCCATCGGCCACACCACATCATGAGCTAAGAATACTCATGGATATAAGAGAAGAACAAACAGACAGACAGAAAGAAAAAAAAAGTTTTTTTGTTATAAGTACCGTATATATTTTGACATTACAAACATACACATGTCACTTGTGTTGTATTGATTAATCGACTCAGTCCAACTAATTTAATTACTCCAATTATCGTTCTCCAAACCAAAGTTAACGTAATTTACCTGTTTCAATATAATACTAAAAGTAACTTTTCAAACTACAAAACAGTGATACGCCCGATCGCGCCTACCTACGAAGTGGATTCGTTACAAAATATTTAATTTACGGCTCCCGGGCGTGGGACCGCGTGCTCACGCGCACACGAGAACGGACCAACCATGAACTTACGCAAGATTATATTCGTTTCCACTGTAACTGTCGTTTATTGGCGATTTTATTTGAAAGTTGACGGTCAAAAGGAATTTGAGTCTGCTCCTAAAGTTAAGTGATTCACACCCGTTTTCATTTCTTTGCATTAGGTACTTAAAGCCCGCGAAATTCAAGATTTCTTTGCAAAAAACTTAAGAATTTTTGTATTATGCGGGCAACATTGAAAGAATTACCGTTTGACAAGTTGTCTACTTCATATTCTCAATTCAGAAACTGGGTGTTTGTATTTCAAAATAGAATTTTTTTTTGCTCAAAGTTGTCTCACATAAGGCGTGTGTCACATCCGGATAGCATATTAGCTCCGGTCGACTTCCATCTGCTATTAATTTGACAGGAATTCGTGTCTCATTTGTATAATGCGGTATAATGGTATGTATTACTCTAATGGATCACATCACAGCATGTGACGATTTACAGTTTTATTCACAGATGTAAGTAAATATGTAAAATGAATAGTTGAATCAAAAGTTCACGATATAAATGCACGATAAACTCCACAGCAACCGTAAATTAATGACTCTATAATTACAACTTAAAAGAGATTTATAGTCTAGGAAACTAAGAACAATGAATAATAGATACGATAAAAAATCTAGATAAGCGTGACAAATGTTAGGAGATGCGAAACATTCTGCTTTCTATTTAGTTTAGAAGTGTTTCGTAATATTTGGTTGCATTTGCTTACGCTGTTATTGAGAATTCTTTAAAACGTACTATAAATATTACGCACAGCGTTATATGTGCCTAGCGTAATGGTTTATACATATAAAGCGGGCTACAAACTCATCAGTTCTAGCAAGCCTTTACCTGCCCCTGCCTCTGCCCCTGCCTGTACCTTTTACTGATACTTTTCCCTTGAGTTCATGTCAGTTTTGATGGAGGCCAACTAAAGGGCCAGGGGATTATATGCCTTACGAAAGAAGAGTAATCTTTAGACCCAAGTTCACAACATCGAGCGATTTTTTTATATTGAACTTTATTTAGGCGTTTCTAAATACAAAAAGTGATTTTAAAACCCGAGGAGTCTAAAGTTGTAAATTTTGAATAAGGTTCGGAAGTCTGAAAGGTGTGCTTGGACCAAAGTTAGAACTCATTTTGTAATGACACGTTTTATATTTGGTTAAAATAATTATAAAGGACCCTCGTCCCCAAACAGGATATATGCCAGATCCATGCAGAAATAGTGTTAGGAACTTTTTGAATCACCCATTTTGTCAAAACCCATACACTGTTCAGTGGGCACGGCAGTCTTTACGTCATACTGCGAAATACAGTCTAAGAAAAGGGCAATTCAGACTTTCGACCGGCATATCTGTAGCCAGCCTAAAGGTCGCTCAGACACTCGACGCCGTACGCTAATTGGCTCCCAATGACTTGCCAACAACACTTGAAATAAAAAATTTCACGTCCCGAAGAAAGTTGATTATTTAATTATTTCCCATTGACCATACTCAGTTGACATTTTATGCGCACTTTCTTCAGTACATATGAAATTCGTTTTATGTTGGTACCTTATTATTTTGGCTTGTGGCTATGTAATAAAAGCCGCACGGGTGGATCGATCAGGTTAAGATACGCTTGCCGCGGTTGGTTCATGGATGGATGGGATCATCTTCACATACCAAGACCCTTCCGTGCCTCGGAAAGTCCGGGCATGGTCCCGGCTGTCGCAACCGCTCGGTAGAGAAGGCTATTCGCCGGAATTCCAGCGGCGCCGCTGGCATCCACGCGACTCGTTCGAGTTTCTCATGCGATAATAAGTATTATAGTAATGAAAATAAAGTTAAAATTCATATGACACGAAAACTGCGCTCCGCTTCGCTGCGCTTCGACGCTCTTTTGGTGTGAGTTGAGCCTTATGGAAGCAAAAGACATGTTGCGCCGACCCGAAATAAATTGGGATAAGGACAGGAGAATTATTATGAGGACTATTTATTCATATTTATAACAAAGTACATAGGAAACCCTGTGAGGAAACTTGGATATGGCAGTCTGAAATCACTATCACACCGGAATCTTATTGAACATTGCTCGAATCTGTAAGTATAAAGCACATACCTCTTAGCAGAATTACCGGATTTCCGATAAAAACGGATTTTTGCAATACTAAGTAAAATATGATGCAATAAATAGGTAGGTAGGCTCTTTGCTTGAAGAACCACATCGAAAGGTTAAAATTAATTACTCGCGATATCGCAGCAGGGTCAGGCGGAGATGGCGGGATGAGCTGGACTCCTGGTCCTTGGCAGCTCTGGATAGCGACAGGTGGAAGGAGAGTATGGCTATTAAAAAACTAGCTTCTACCCGCGACTTCATCCGCGTTCATATCCTAAGGCACTCGGCAGTAGTACAGTTATATTCAGTGAAAGAATAAAATTTTTGTAATCGGATCATTACTTCCAGATATTACCGACCTCTTACAAATATGTAAACAAACAAAATTTAACTCGTTATACTTTAAGTTTACATTATTCGTCCGAAGTGCAATGGAAACCCACATTTCTCTGCCCTAAGTCCAGTAACTACCTTCTAAGTTCACATCTCACAAGTTACCGTATTCGTTACATATCATTGGCTTGAAATTGAATATATTACGTCATAATCTTATTACATAGGCGTTTGTATATAATATATTATGTGCATTACATTACATTTGTGTTGTAAACCAAGCTGTAAAGTCTTTCCAAATCCTTGTTTCCAAATTGATGTTATTACCACTCAAACGAATAGAAACTTTATGCAAGTGTAAATTAAGTTTTATTGTACTTTAATATAAAATGGCAATCTTCCAATTATATAAGCTAAAGATAAATTAATAAGAGTCAAAATATTCATACACACATCTCAAAGAACTCCAGACATAATAACATAATCGTCTTCCATTCATTCGCAAATAAATCACAGTCACTTGATTTCATAATGATAATTTAATTATTGCAAAAGTCATAAAAATATTTGAATTTGAGTGCAAACTGAACCTAGTAATAATAATATAATAATAATCATTTTATTATCAGGCAACTAAGGCCCATAGATAAAATACACAAAATAATCTTATAAATACATTATTAAACTAAGTAATACATATTAAAAACCTTAAAAGTATGACAAATAAATGTGCAGTATTAAAGATATATTCAAAAAACATATACCTGTGTCCATGTTTGGTAAATTAATCGCAAACACAGTATAGTATGACCTAATGGGGCATGTTGCTTACGTTTGAGTTTATACGTTCATCAATCTTCGTGAAGTCCTAAGATGATTTGCTATCTTGGAAATCGATTTTCACGATAATGTTGGGTACTTAGGTTTTGTTACTGGAGAGGTTTCAATCCATTCATTCAGCTTATTACAGTCCACTGCTAATAGATACAACGTTATTTTTAGTACATGCGAAACCTGAATATAGTTTGTTCAGAATGAGTAACTGAATCGATTCCAATAATTTTTACCCCATGTTATATTTTGTCCCAAAAATATTTAAAAAAGGTTAAAAGTTGTTGGACACCGAGCGACACTAAGTAGGTTATCCAATCTCCGCGCCGAACGTTTAGGTACCTAGGTACTATTATCAATGAGCGCAAGAGGGCGCGGCGCGAGCGACGCGGGTGAGCATGTTTTTGTACGGACAAACAGGTAACTTAATTAGCTTATAACTTTGTGATTTTTCATGATACAGTTTTGAAATTTTGTACATAGATTCTTTACATAAAAATACTAGACACGTGTTTCGGGTTTCGCATATCTGACATCCACAATCCAGTTATCGGGTAATACACGATACCCCTTGGTAAGACTGGTTGTCAGACTTTCGGGCTTCTGACTACCCGTATCGACTGTCAAAGATCCACGAATGACAGCCGGGACCAACGACTTAACGCACTTTTCTAGGCACGGAGGGGTCTTAGTATGTAAAGATGATCACACACCACAGACTCACCGCAGCAAGCGTAGCTTAGCCTGATCGATCGACCTGTGCGGCTGTTATTATTTAGCCACGGACCCCCCATTGACTACACACATAATGTAAATAAAAAACTTCAAGGACCCTTGTTACATCACCATTGATAGATCCCGCCAATTCTTTAAAAAAACTTCCACAGGCAGCAAACCTATTCAACACTCGGAAGAAGTCTACAGTTAAAATCTAAAAATATTTGCTTTAATTACATAATTTCACGCCTCTCCCCTTACTTGATAAGCAGACATCGTAAGAAAATTAAACGCATGTAATTATTATGACATGTATTTGCATTACTATGTTAAGTTTCGAAGCGGCCATAATCGAATGTTTAGGAGGTAGACATGCAATGCTGAGATGTTGCGAATTTATCGAGTCGTCTGCCTTTCGTTTTAAGATGTTTCTGGATAAGGAAACAACAGAATAAAGCTGTTGGTGATGTTGTAGTCGTTGATGAATGGTTTGAGAATTGGTGGCTAAAATCACAGATGTTTCTGGAAAAGGAAACAACAGAATAAAGCTGTTGGATATGTTGTAGTCGTTGATAAATGGTTTGAGAATTGGTGGCTAAAATCACAGATGTTTCTGGAAAAGGAAACAACAGAATAAAGCTGTTGGAGATGTTGTAGTGGTTTATGAACGGATTGAGAATTGGTGGCTAAAATCAGTTTTGCTTGGCAATTGCTACCAAACTAGGCCGGGTAAGGAGATTTTAAAATTGGGATGCTTTTAAGCTGATAATGCTTATGCTATCGTATGTTAATTTTCGATCCAGGAGTGAAGATATTATTTAATAAATTACTAAAGTATATTCAAAAAAATATCAACGTCATTTTAATGGTAATTAAGTTGATTTCAAAGTGACAAGCACCATTGAAAAAGTTATAAAAATGTTTGAGGTTGTAGCGTAAACCGAACTTTATTGTGTAGGATTTAAAGTTATTTTTCCATACACATATTTGTTTACATTTTTGGCAAATAAATCGCGAATGCAGATTACGTTTGCAGGACCTTGGGCTGTCAGCCCCACTACCAGCAATTTTTTTTTAAAACGGCACGAATGTACACTAGAAATACAGATAGCTTCAAATTGACAAGTAAAATGTCTATAGTCTCCAGAGAAACTACCGCATATTTAGAAAAAAAGAAAGAAAATACATTTATTTAGCACAGACTAAAAGACACACAATACACCATATAGTCAGATAATAGTCGTACAACATCAGACAAAAACAAAAATAAGGATAAAAATAAAAAGTGCAAAGTCCAATGTAAGAAATTAGCAGGAATGTGCGCCTCACGGCTGCGCCAAAAAGGCCCTGTTCAGCAAAAATGCCAGACAACCAGTGCCTGACGCTGGTTATTTACTAATCATTAAGGCTACACGCACAATCTCTTCTTCACTAACACTTATTACCCACTAGCAGCGCCCTGCAGTTTCATCCGCATAAGTGTCGATCCCGTTCAAAAGACACGTGGCGCTATCTATTATCATAATAACGTTATTGTTGTTTTCCTCGGGAACAGCACTTTTTTTCGGGATGAAACGTACCACATGTCAGTTTCTGTACACCTGACAACGTATATGCAAAATTTCAGGATGATCGGTTCAGTGGTTTAGGCGTGAAAAGGTAACAAACAAACAAACTTACTTTCGCATTTATAATAATAATATTAAGTTAGGATTAACCGGTTTCTATTTGTATGCTTCTTATTTGCTGTCCGCATGACCTATGGAGAGAGTCCTTGCGTGTGACCCGTGCCTTAGACTATATAATAGTAGTTTACTTCCAAAACTTCAGTACACGTTACATCAATGAGGTGTCCACCCCTGAACTAGGACATCCTGTATGACAGGGTTCGAGGTATCTCCAGTGACATGGATCAGCATGAGAAAGGTCATCCTGCAGAATGTGAGAGGTCACCTTCACGGACTTATTAGGGACCCTAAATAGGAAAGAATGTCCTATGTCTGTTCCCGAGTACAAATTCTGTTCAGCAATTTTTTATTTGATTGACTTACAATGATCCAAACTATCTCATTTCTGACTATCATAAGTTAAACTAAATTATAGGCTGCACCTTTTCTTGCAGATCTATGATTACCATACCATCTAAAGAAATGTTCAATTCGCACTTTCATCACAGTAAATCACAAATATAAAATGAAACATTATAATGATGAATGGAACACCTTTCTTTTTGACCTTTCGCAGATCATGACACTGCAATTTGAATACGAAACTTTTTTCGACTCATTTGGTACAAGCTGAGCGTCCAAACTTAAGTGCCGACTACAGAATACTAAATTAACGGGTAATTCTATTCACGGGTTTTTTTTATTCCTAGGTACATGTTTATTGAGTTCGTTCTTAATAAGGTAAAATTTTAGGCAGACATGACATTTCCACTTGGTGTCAAAAATTTGCAATGCATCAAAAATCCCTTTGGTTTTGTAAGACTCCTGCAAAAGCCGAAAGGAAATCGCAAAGCTTAGAGTGAGTCCTTACGAATGCACCAAACGACATAATGCAAACACTGGGCCACCAAACCTGTCAAGGACACGGTACAATTGGTATGGGCCTTCGGGCCCAAAAAATCTAAGTTGCAACTGAATGAAACCTTGATAAATTTCAAGTACACTATAAAATTAAATGTTGGGTGGACCTACCACACGATTACGTAGCAACACAAGTTAGCTAAGCGTTTATTTTTAGTACGCATATGTATGTAATCACTTTAAAAAAGCACGCAACGTTTTGTCTACTTACATGGGTTAGCATTGTCTAGTGATGCGAGGTTACTGATTCCCACGCAGATAACATGCGGGTCAGTAAGACGATTGTTGTCAGGCGTTTATGGCTCTTAATTTTCTTCTATTGTAACCCAGATGTGTAGGCAGATTATTAAAGGGTTCTTCTAGATACATATTAGGAATTTAGGAGATTTCTTGGACGGGTCGATTTTTGCATGCGACTCTCGTGTTACGGGTAGGTAGTCAAAAACTCTCAGCTTGGCTACCAGTCTTACCAAGTGGTATCATATTACTCAATTACTGGGTTGTGGAGGTCTGATAGGCAGTCGCTCCATGTAAAATACTGGTATTTAACTGCATCTGGTTAGACTGGAAGTCGACCGCAACATCATCGTTGGGAAAATGCAAGGCAGGTTGAATGATGCAACTCTCGCATTATACGTTATGCTTCTTTTATGTTAGAGAAATCTAAAATCGAAAATTAACTAGAAAGAACGTTTCTACTCCCCACTAGGAATTGAATTGGATCAATGAACCAACAAGAACTTATCTTCTTCTTCTTTAATGTAAGTTTACTTATATCATCATTATCTTATATCATCATCATCAGTTTACTTATATATTATGTATAAAATTTTTCTTTTCTCTCTTCAGCTTCTCATTAATTAAAGATTCAATACAAAATTGGCGATTCCTGTCGCCCACGTTCGTTTCATGTACAGACGCTAAGCACATCAAGCTACCCGAAACTGTCAAATTTTCCCAATCAACTTTTAACCTTCTTGCTTTAGCGATAAAGTTGAAAATTTATTAAAGAAATTTGACAGATTGTAGTAGCTTGATGTGCTGGCGTATGTATAAAAGTTTTTCAAATCGTATACCTAAGCCATGATTGACATAGTTTAGCATTATCAGCCTATAATGTGCCCACTGCTGGGCCACAGGGCTCCTCGCTTCGAGAGCGAGTGTGCTGTAATCTACCACACAAGCGCAGTATGGATGATGTCACATGTCTTCAAATTTTTGGTTCTAGGACGATATTTTCCTACACCGTTTTGAGATCATTAGTGATGAAATTATTTACACAAAGTAAAGCGCCTGTCTGGATTCGAACCCACGGCCTGCAACTCGTAAGTTACCCACTGGACCACCACTGCTCCCCTTTCTTCCTTCTCTGTATAAGAAGTGGCCTAGTAGCCCGATACCCACGACTGACGCAGGGGAGTAATCGTCTTGTTTCAATTGCTACACCATCAAAGCAATTAACTATTTGCTCCAATCCATACAAAATCATCCATCGTTGTAGACGTCAAACAAACATAGGAGTATGAAGCAACTAAGAATTAGACGGCAATTATAATGGGTACCATTGCGTTGCTCACGCGCAATCGAATGGTTAGCAGCCCAACTGTTGCGCAACGTTCGGTCGTTGCCCATTTTTGGGAGAGTTCAATTTCCTACGTTTAGAAAGAACTAGTTTTTCTAGTCTGTCGGTTCCGGTGTGATGTCAGGCATGCAAATTATATGCAGAAATCAATTAGTTATCCGTTAATTTTAAATCTGACTTTCTATGTCTTTAATAAACGCAGCTTAACCTGCGTTAAGCTGCGTTTGTTGAGGCCAGACAAATGATGGGTATCCGTTCTTTAGACATTGATCTCCGGTGACACAGAGAGCTCTTAAAGCTGGAAAACACAGGCCTACATAATTACGACGACCGTTATTGGTTACCTCGTTTGAAGAATACTCAGGTAACCTACCCCTCTTTACACAAAAACCACATTTATTGCAGTGTTTATAGAGCTCTCTCATAAAATACCGCTTGGCAATAATTACGAGTACTTGAAACTAATACCACTTGACGATCGGATTGATTGAGTATTTATCTAATACTTGACTACATTGTTTGATCAAATTCTAATCAGAGATTCTGGAATTCGTTGGGGTTAAGCACTCTTTAATCACTTCTCAAGTTTGTACTACTACAGATATTATTTGAGAGAAATAATTTTACTTACTCCTTGAGAGGGAGAAGATGAGAAGCTTTACTTCTTCTTCGTGTTTGAAGACTAAGGTCTTCAACCAGTGCGTCCTGCCTGTCATGACATACGGTGCTGAAACGTGGACACTGACGGTCGGGCTGGTCCACAAATTCAAGGTCACTCAGCGCGCTATGGAGCGAACTATGCTCGGAGTCTCTTTGAAGGATAAAATCAGGAATTAAATTATCCGGAGTTAACGACATAGCTTGCAGAGTAAGCAAACTGAAGTGGCAGTGGGCTGGCCATGTCTGTCGAAGGACCGATGGCCGGTGGAGCAGACGAGTCCTGGAGTGGAGACCGCGTATCGGCAAGCGTAGTGTGGGACGCCCCCCAGCTAGATGGACGGACAACCTAAAGAAGGTGGCTGGGGTAGACTGGATGTGGAAGGCGGAGGACAGGGTGCTGTGGCGCAGTCTGGGAGAGGCCTATGTCCAGCAGTGGACTGGGATAGGCTGAGTTGATGATGTTGATGACTTCGTCTTCTTCGTGTCCCTGCCACGACTGTATTTTAGATCTTGTTGACCGAAAACTTCACCACTTCCACGGCATTGTCGGTGGCAGCGCAAAGGTCACTCACTATGGCTGAAGAAGCTTTTCTTACGCATAATTAAGGGGCTTACATGCCCTAAAGCGCGGTCACTGTCGGACTGCATAGAAAAGAAAGAGAAGCGCGATGACACAACGCTGGTAATTTATTGCAAAATATGAAGCAATTATCTATTTACAAAAAAAACTATTGTTGGGGCAAAAAACCGGAATGATTGTATGTATATTAGTGTGGTTTTTATTGTAAAAAGAAAGTTTTTAGAGGTATCTTCATGATTTTTTTTTATCGTATCAAATTAGTTGTATTATGTTTTCGACACACTATCTACCTAGCATATATCCTGAAGAATCACACTAATATTATAAAGGCGAAAGTTTGTGAGTGTGTTTATATGTTTGTTACTTCTTCACGCTCAAACGGCTGGACCAATTTTAATAAAATTTTGTATGGAGGTAACTGACACATGGAGCTTTGAAAAATTATCTATAGAAATGTAAAAACTAGAAATCATTTACTCAAAATTAGCTGTTTTATTTATATTGGCACTAGTGACAACGAGAAATATATATATTCCTTGACCTTTGCAAAACTTTCTAAGCGCTACCATCTTCAAAGCATCAAATTACGACAAAGACTATACGATACGTATCTTTTCTTTGCTGAAAACATAATAAGATAATCTTCCTCTGTAGTTTCGCCATGAAAGATTTGAGAATAAGTAGTTCACGCCACTCAGCAAGGTAGTGGCTATCTCTTCAGGGTGCGCCAATACATTAAAAAGTATCGCCTCTCGAGGAAGCTATTTAAATGCATAGATCAATCAACTCAACCTAACGCAGTCCTCTGCTGGTCCTCTCCTGGTCTCTTCCAGGCTGAGCCACAACACCCTGTCCTCCGCATCCAGTCTGTCCCAGCGTCCTTCCTAAAGTCTTCGATCTATCTAGCTGGAGTGCGTCCCACACTACGCTTACCGATAGTCTCCACTCCAGGACTCGTCTGCTCCACCGGCCATTGGTCCTTCGACAAACATGGCTCTGCCACTTCAGTCAGCTTGCTTACTCTGCAAGCTATGTCGGTCACTCCGGTAAATGGATAGATAAAGAATCACAAAATATTTAACAATTTTATATGGCAGCCCCAAAAGGCACCCAATACCTTCTAATATTCTGAAAAGTTTAATTAGTTTACACGAATTTCTCCTGAGATTTGATCTGATGTTATTACAAAGTTTACCTAAATTATTATACGAAATGTAATAACAACTAGGCTAGGCAATTTTGCGCATAAACAATTCGAGGTTATCGTAATAGTCAATATTTTTCTAAAGTTAAACATAGGTAATTATTATACAGGGTGAAGTTGTTCATAATGATTTAAGTACAATCTCCCATTTCGGTTTGTCGCTTGTGTTCAATTTCAACCTGTATAGGGCAAAGGGCAATGGAGAGGGCTCTGCTTGCAGTTTCCCTGCATGATCGAATCAGGAATGAGATCCGCAAGAGAACCAAGATAACCCACATAGCCCGAAGAATTGCCAAACTTAAGTGGCAGTGGGCAGGGCACATTGCTCGCAGAACAGATGGCCGATGGGGCCGAAAGGTTCTGGAGTGGCGACCGCGTACCGGATGACGTAGCGTTGGAAGGCCTCCCACAAGGTGGTCCGACGACCTTGTGAAGGCCACAGGAACCCGTTGGATGCGAGAAGCACAGAACCGGTCGAAGTGGAGGTGCTTGGGAGGCCTATGTCCAACAGTGGACGTCTTTCGGCTGAAATGATGATGATGATGATGATTTGACAAAAAAGTTGAATAACCTAGGTAGGTATATGAATAATAATAGATTTTTAGTTATCACTCACACTGCACTATATCTACCTACTTAAATACCCTGAATATGTCAGCAAACTTTTTAGATTTTTACATGGTTAATATTTAGGTTCAGGCACAAATAACTGTGACAGAGTGTAAATATTTTAAGAGTAAAGAGGTAAAACAGTTCTTATTCAGTACCGTCTTACTTTTTTGGGAACTTAACCCAGAATGATTTTACGATACCCTTTTTGGTTATATAACAGAAGGTTATGCTGTCATTGCTTTAAAAATATATTATTAAACAAAAAAACATTCGAAACGAAAAATATTGACACTTGAAGGCAACCTTGCTCCAATTATTGCAACATCCTTGTTTATCTTGAGAAAACAATTCAAGCCCACATAAGAAGTCCAATTCTCAACCATAAACTCATTACAGAGTTCCGATAACTAGTGACGTAACGACAATTTATATGCTGGCAACACCCAACGCTAATTTGATCTCCGTAGGCCTACCGCGAATCGTACGCACTTAGAATGAACTATCACGTATGACGGGGTGCGCTTACGCATAGAAATCTGATAGAAATAGAAGATTAACTCATGGATATGTTGTAGCTATTTCTACGATTACTCACTTTTGAAGTTTCTCTAAGGTATCGCGTAATGTAACGTAATAAGTTTTTGTGTGCTGACAACACCGATGGGAACGATTGTGAACATGCAAATGCATGTTAATACAATGAGTTTTATTGTTTATGTGATAGGAATATATCGATGGTTCTAAGGGTTTCTCGACTCAAGATTGGTTCACACCGTGCTTAGTTACGAGATTTATGTAAGTCTTATAGATTTAGCACATGATTATACATAATATAAACTAGGTTTTGCCCGCGGCGTCATCCGCCTAGAGTTTGTAAATTCACTTAAGAGCGTTTACGCCGTACAGCATTTCATACAAACTTTCAAACCCTTATTTTTCGAAATTAATGAACCGATTTTAATGAAACTTCATACGCATAAGCAGGATACAAAGGTCTAAAAAGTTAGTAGAGAACATTTTCGAAAACTAGTGTAACAGCCAAATTAGACCGATTTTAAATTTTCCATAGAAACAGAGATTTCCAGATATCTTTTATTAAATAAGACATTTCGAAAATGTTCTCTACTAACTTTTTAGACCTTTGTATCCTGCATAGGCGTATGAAGTTTAATTAAAATCGGTTCATTAATTTCGAAAAATAAGAGCTTGAAAGTTTGTATGAAATGCCGTACGGCGTAAACGCTCTTAACGCATAATCAGCCTATAACGTTCCCAATGCTGGGACACAGGCATCCTCTCTGTGAGAGGGAGTGGAGAAGAAAATTCAACCAGGATAAAAAGTATCCTCTGACCTTATCCAGGTCATGGTTTATCAGTGTGCCAAAGGACCCCGCGCAAAATGTATGGAAAAAAGCCGTTCGGTGAATTTGGCTGAAATTTTGGTACGTTATATCCTGTAACATGCTGATTGAAAGTAATATTGTTTCATTAAATTTACTATCTGACCCGGCGAACTTCGTACCACCTCAGATTTTTTTTTGTTAATTTTTCCCTTGTTTTAAGAATTATTCTGCTATTCGGGGCAAATCCAACAAATAAAAGATTATAAAAATCGGTCCAGCCGTTCTTGAGTAATTATAAATGGTGTAACTATACCGACTTTGTTTTGTTTAAAACATTATTTTTAATATATGCGAAACCCGAAACACGTGTCTAGTATTTTTATGTAAAGAATATATGTACAAAATTTCAAAACTGTATCATGAAAAATCACAAAGTTAGGCTTGTTAAGTTACCTGTTTGTCCGTACAAAAACAAGCCCGCCGCGCCGTCTTGCGCTCATTGATAACAGTACCTAGGTACCTAGCCGTTCGGCGCGGACATTGGATAACCTACCTGATTTTTGGGACAAAATATAACATGGGGTAAAAATTATTGGAATCGATTCAGTTACTTATTCTAAACAAACCATATTCAGTATTCGCATATGCTAAAAATAACGTTGTATATCATAAAGATGTATGGGACGAGCAGGAGAAAACAAGCGACCAGTGGTACACTTTAGCCCTGGATCGAAAGAGCTGAAATTCATGGGGAGAAACCTTTGTTCAGCAGTAGGATGATACAGGCTCAGTAACATTTGGATTTTCTTACACGATCGTAATCTTATAGAGATATGAGGAACAGGGTGTAAAGTTCACTCATACTCTATAGAAAAGGGATGATCCTCCGACCAGACGGGTGTTGTGTCTGGCGGGCAACTGCCCGATGATTCATGTCGGGCCGTTGTATCTATGCTAGTTGCGCGGTAAACTCTGCTTGCGAGATGCAGGATTTTGCGTGACGTCAGTATGACGCGTTGTTCTCATGTGGCGTTGTAGATACCGCTACAATCTTTATAAAAATATAAACTAACTTGTTGCTAATTGAATCATATCACATTACCCACAGGCAAAATCTTTATCGCTCAACCATTCGATTATTTTCAGTCGAATGATATAATGTTTTTAAGATTTCTATAATCGGTCTTACACACGGATGTGATCGCCATTATGTAACTGTGAAATATCAGGACGTAAATACATGAATTTTGGATATAAGGCAGTTACAATACTCCCACGGATTGTCTTTAAAGTGCTTGTCTTACGAGATACAGATTCGTATTTAGTTTACTCATTGTGGTTTTATAAGAGCAGCCTATCTTGTGACTAACGCTTTACCGCATAGCTTTCTAGTGGGTTTAGGTCATCAATTTAAGAGAGGCCTATATCCAGCAAGAGTGTGGCCCAGTAGTAACGGCTCCGATTTACGAGTTGTAAGGTCGTCGGTTCGAACCCAGCCGCTTTACGTTGTGTAAATAATGCATCACCTCAGCTCTCAAAACGGTGAAGGAAAACATCGTGAGGAAACCGGCATGTCCTAGAACCAAAACTACGAAAACGTGTGACATCATATGGACTAGATCACCAAAAATAACCAGTGTCAAACTTTGGCTTGGGACACCTACACTACACCTAAAAATTCTAAACTAGCAAACTAAATTAATCATTCTTACATAAAAACAAGCCTACCAACCAAAAATTAACTGCAGTAGTTATAAATGTATCAAACCCCATAATAATCATTTGTAACCACTCCAAATCCATAATGTCGACCGGTTTCACATTTTCATCATTCCGATTCGCATCTTGGATTACTCATAAATATTTGATCGTGTTATAAATGAATTCATTTTACCTAAGGCTTTTAGGATGACTCGAGTACTGCTGAACCTAATTAGTACTTATAAGGTAAGCCAGTCTTGTAGATTTGCACGCTCTTTGCCTTACATGACAACATCCGAATCTGTTATATAAATGAATGATTCATTCTTGCCCCATCACTAGGTTGTTACAAATCGACCATCTAGTAAGATTTTCATTTAAGCCTCACTTACGTGTCAGAGTAGTGATAACCTAGTAGTAACGGCCTCGACTTACGAGTTGTAGGTCGTGGCTTCGATTTCGGGCGCTTTACTTTGGATAATTCATTTCATCACCACTGCTCTCGAAACGGCGAAGGAAAACAATTTTCTTACTGAACTTTCGGCCAAAACTCTTCCTTTATGAAGGTTTCCAGGTACTGAGTTGGAACCCGTACCACAAACGATTTGAAGTTTATGTTGTGGCGCGATTCCAACTTCTCTACTATCAAGGGCCACTTGATCTTGCTTCTGATGTATTCCACGATGTCTTCAGCCACCGTGGTGTAATGCAGACGGGATACGTACAGCTGCGTCGACGGTGTTGCAGGACGCAGCAACATATTTGGTCCCGCCAGTGCAGTACCACATCGATTAGGGCAAATGGGCTTCCTACGCTTCGACTCCACCGTCACGAAGCCCTCCTTGTCTGTCTGCCCTTTCTTCGTGGCTGGGGCCAAGATGCTGGGAGCCGGTCCATTGCGGTTCCTTGATGCCCCTTCCATTGACTTTGCACTTTTGGCAAAAACTTTCTTCTGTTGTAATTATTCTTATTCTTATAATAAGTTTTTTTTTATTATTATTATTAGCCATTAATGTCCCACTGCTGGGCAAGTCCCTCTCTACTCTCTTTCCACATCTCTCTGTTCAATATCCAATAGTAAGTATTGCGAAAGAAAACTGTGAGCTATTTAGTTTAATTATGCCAATTATAATAATTTATAATCAGAACAACACATGTAACACTCAACACGGGTGTTGAGCTAAATGAGCCAACTAGACAGATAGAAAGAAATATTCTAAACGACGCACAATCTCATTCAGCACACATAACCACTATTTACATGATCTATACATTAGGTAATAGTCTTATATACGTAACATACAACCGTCCAGCATTCTGATTGTTCAGATTATGATCATCTCAATACTATAGTCGTCGCGTTTTAGCATGGCACTAGCGGTCATTGCCCTTTCCCTAACCACCATCTCTTTGTAGGAACCCGAACAATGAACTTTGTATGGTATTTGTTATTGGAACATGTTGAAGATCACGATAGATATTGATTGGGGACGTTATCGGAGTTTTTGAAATAAAAAATGCTCGATTAAGTAGGTGGGTGGGTGTGTGGTGGGTATTCAGGTCCAAAGAAGCCAGGTAGACACCTTTCCACTTAGATGTCTGTACTCAACAATGACCTGAAGCAAGCCCAAGTGAATGACTCGACGACCCATAACCGAAACATCTGGAGAAGAATGACGAGGAGAGCCGTTCCCAAATGAAATGGGATAAGGCTAAGCAAAGAGAGAGAGAGATAAAATATGTAGGTGGGTCAATGACCACTATTGCAGTGCTAAAACGCGACGACTATAGAGTGAAACAGATAGTCAGGTTTAAAAGGAGGAAATAAATTGTAGATGACTGTAATTGTATACGACTGACTAGGAAATATTTATAGAAATGAGAAGGGGTTTGACCTTATAAGGCAGCCATAATGATGGCGTTATGGACTCTCCCATATTGTTTTACTGCTTTATAATCTTAGAATATCCTAACTAATATTATAAATGCGAAAGTAAGTTTGTTACCTTTTCACGCTTATACCACTGAACCGTTTATCCTGAAATTTTGCTTATACGTTGTCAGGTGTATAGAAACGGACATAGGGTACCTTTCATCCCGAAAATAAGTGCTGTTCCCGAGGAAAGCAATAATAACGTTATTATCATAATAGATGCCGCTACGTGTCTTTCGAATCATGATTGAATTATAGAAATCACGAGATCGAGATTTATGCGAGTGAAACCGCGGGGCGCAGCTAGTTAAAGATAAATCTATTTTATTAATTCTAAGTAGCTTGGAGTCTAGATCACTCCAGATTGATGATCGGAACTGCTTTGTTGGTCTAGTGGTCGCAAGCGCGATTGCTAAGCATGAGGTCCTAGGTTCGATCCCTAGGTTTGACATAGTGTTTTTGGGTTTTTTCATAAAGAAGTCGTCAGCCCGGAGTCTGGATTTATGGGCGATTGATGACAACAGGCTCGCCCCTATATTACATGGGATTTGAACATAACTAGACAAGTGTAGTACATACCACCCCCACCACCACCTGCCATCACCATCGTCACCATCTACAGCATCTACCACCCCTTCGGGAAATACGAGTTATTCCGGTCTGATCCCCAGAACCCCCCTCCACCCCCCTCCTCGATCCCCTGCAGCTTGTTCGTCTTCTGTTTTAATTTCTGTCATAAACTTTCTCATTCCGGTTTGATCCGCTTTTTCTTCTATGTAATGCTATGTCTCACACAATCATCCTATATGCTCCTGATGCTCGAGAGGAGGCCTGTGTCCCAGGCCTCCTCTCGGTGAGAGGGAGTGGACCGTTATCCACCACGCGGACCCAGTGCGGATTGATAGATGTCACATACCTTAGATTTTTTGGTTCTAGGACATGCCGGTTTCCTCACGATGTTTTCCTTCACCGTTTTGAGAGCAGTGGTGATGAAATAATTTACATAAAGTAAAGCGCCTGTCTGGGTTCGAACCTACGACCTACAACTCGTAAGTCGCGGCCATCAGTTTTCACTGGGCCACTAGTACCTGCTCTCTAAGCTATGTGTACTGTTAGTAGTTGACTAGACATTTGTAATAAATAATGATAAATCTGTCTGTTATTCCGGTGGATATGACAGCGAATGGTCTCGGCCTCTCGGGCGGCTTGCTTAGATGCAAGAGCATTACTGGGGGCCAATTAAAAGTGAGTGTTCGTGATGGATTTATGGATTTAATGATTATAGCAATTAAATTATCAGTTTACATATATATCTGGAAATTATATTGGAGATCCCAACACAAGGTGTGCAAGCCCCGTACATAATCATTTTAGGCTCTTTGTAGGTACTGGTAGAGGTCTAGATGGGAGCATTTATCTATTCTGGCAGGTATTTGAATTTTTTGGTAGTAAAAAAGGTACTTTTCTGGTAGGCGAAACATAAGGCATCCACATATCAATGATCATAAAAATCACTCCAGCAGCGTTCTGGAAATAAATATGGTGTAACTAACCCGACAATGGCGCCGATTCTGTTGTTCACAAACTAAACTAAATTTAAGTTCATGCATCTTTTTCTTTCTATTCCAATAAGAAAAGGACAGAAGATAAATATTAGTTTAGTTCTGTCAAATTAAGATACTCCATAGACAACTTTAGACGAGATTAAAAAATTGGCTACTAAAAATACGTCAATTTACGCCAGGCGTTGACTAATTTGACAGGACTAAACTAATATTTATCTTCTGTCCTTGTCTTAATGAAATAGAAAGAAAAAGATGCCTGAACTTAAATTTAGTTTAGTTTGTGAAAAACAGAATCGGCGCCATTGTTTGATTTACACAGAGTCAAATTCAATTAGCTAGCGAAACTTCGTACACGTGATGGGTATCGATAAAATTTGGCGTAGAGATAGATTGCATCCCAGGGAAGGACATAGGATAGTTTTTATCGGCATACCTCGCAGGCGAAGCCGCGGGTGGAAGCTAGTATCTAAATATGTTAAAAATAATTTGGTGAGTTAAATTTTTGGGATCTGATAGTGTAGTTACCTACTTGAATTATAAGTTTAAACATCAGTTTTTTTTGTGTAAACTTCACAGACGTGTCAGGAATACGACAAAACAAAAAAAAAAAATCTCAACTCATACTTCAAGTCTTCAACTACACTACAAACGGTCGTTGACCTCAAAGAAAAATCAAATCAAATCTTTTTATTTTATCGTGGTTAGATAACGATACCCATAATGTCTGTGGAGTTTCCCTAGCTAATTTGATTTGACCCTGTATAGAGAGATTAGTATAGCTGGGCCAGGAGAAACCAAACCATGACATGATAATACCCCTCTCTTTTTTTGACCAATCACAGACTGAAGACTTGAATATTATTATGACAGCACATCATCTCGTATCGTTCGATGCAACACCAGTATTAAGGTCAAGTATCAGAGTTCAAAGATCATAACGATTTTACAATTTTTTAGAAATAAAATAACTTTACATACATATGTCATGCATAATTTGGGTGAATTCGACCATTTTATACCTACCTAGTATATACATAATGTATCATATTCAGCCTATATAATGTTCCCACTGCTGGGACACAGGCCTCCGCTCTGTGAGAGGGAGTGGGCCGTAATCCACCACGCGGGCCCAGTGCGGATGGATAGATGTCACATGTCTTCGAATTTTTGGTTCTAGGACATGCCGGTTTCGTCACGATGTTTTGAGAGCAGTGGTGATGAAATAATTTACACAAAGTAAAGCGCCTGTCTGGGTTCGAACCTACGACCAACAACTCGATAAGTCGCAGCCATTACTACTGGGCCACCACTGCTTTATCTATAAATAAGCCATAACGTGAATAAAAAACTGGCCAAGTGCGAGTCGGACTCGCATACGAAGGGTTCCGTACCACAAGGCAAAAACGCCGAAAAAAACACGTTTGTTGTATGGGAGCACCCCATAAATATTTATTTTATTTTTAGTATTTGTTGTTATAGCGGCAACAGAAATACATAATTTGTGAAAATTTCAACTGTCTAACTATCGCGGTTCTTGAGATACAGCCTCGTGACAGACAGACGGACAGACAGCGAAGTCTTAGTAATAGGGTCCCGTTTTTACCCTTTGGGTACGGAACCCAAAAAAAACATCGTTTTTGTGTGGAAAAACTGTAAAAAAACTCAAAATTAGTGCGCTGGATACTTACTAGGTATAAAAGTTTGGTTGTATTCGACCTTAAATAGCTGAATATTTGTATAATTTGGTTCGTGTTTAAGTCCTTCGAGTTTCACCTTTCACGGAGTTAATTGAGTTAAAAACCGATCGTTAATTAAAAGTTTGTGTTACGATATGAAAAGTTTTGTGCCGCTTTATTTTAATTGGATTCATTATAAGTATGTGTTTCGCTTCTACTTGTTTATTTTGTAATTCTCTAATGATTCCAGTATGTAATTTTAGAAAGGTCACGTTCAACAGCAGATGTTTACTTTACGACCTCATTTTGTTAATATTAGCGATGAGTTATGTTAAATTAATATGCGATTATGGTGATATATTGAAAAAATGTGGTTTTTAGGGTTCCGTACCCAAAAGGTTAAAACGGGACCCTATTGCTAAGACTTCGCTGTCTGTCCGTCCGTGCGTCTGTCTGTCACCAGGCTGTATCTCATGACCCGTGATAGCTAGACAGTTGAAATTTTCACAGATGATGTATTTCTGTTGCCGCTATATCAACAAGTACTAAAAACCGAATAAAATAAATATTTAAGGGGGCTCCCATACAACAAACGTGTTTTTTTGGCGTTTTTGCCTTGTGGTACGGAACCCTTCGTGTGCGAGTCCGACTCGAACTTGGCCAGTTTTTCTATTTCTTGTAACTTTTTAAGTATGTGGAATAGGGATTTAACATTTTAGTTTATGTTTTTTGACTCTTTGGTCTAGTATCATGTAAAAGGAATACACGATTCAATGAATTTTTCTCCATATAAAAAAATTGCAAAGTTAAATCTATTTTTTTATTTTTTCGACATCACGGCGTAACGCTTAAGAGTCATTCAATAAAATTTACTTTAAAACATAGAAAATGATCATATCAAAGTTTACTCAAATACGTTTAAAATTTGATTAATTTATTTTGTTAAAAATAGGAGTAAATTCGTTTTGGCACATACTTCGTTTTATTCCGAGCGCACGCACATTATAGCCATCTCTCTTCTTTTGCGTTTCAAAAGTAATTGCATCACTTTCGCTCGCTTAGTGGATCAGTCGCTACGATTTATTTTCGAGGTAGCGCCTTAAAGGCTCCGCAGACTGACGCGACGTGACGTGGCGAAGCGATTCTTGTACTAGAGCGCAGCGTCGCGCTGTCGCGTTGCGCCTTTCTGCGGGGAGCCTTAATGATTTTACTTTGATGATTGACTTGTGAACGAGGGGCTTGTGGCTAAGTAATAACAGCCGCACGGGTCGATGGATCAGGTTAAGCCACGCTTGCCGCGGTTGATCCGTGGATGGGTGACCATCTTCACATACCAAGACCCTTCCATGCCTCGGAAATCACGTTAAGCCGTTGGTCCCAGGTGTCATTCGTGGATCTTTGACAGTCGTTACGGGTCGTCCGTAGCCCGAAAGTCTGACAACCAGTCTTACTCGTACCAAGGGGTATCGTATTACCCAGTTACTGGGTTGTGAAGGTCAGATAGCCAGTTGCTACATGTAAAATACTGGTATTCAGCTGCATCCGGTTAGACTGGAAGCCGACCCCAACATAGTGTGTAAAAGGCTGGGCAGATGATGATGATGACTGGACTTGTGAACGTCAAAAGGCTTTTAGTTTTTAAGTTTTTTTTTAATCACATCTGAATGACAGGTGGAAACAACGGCTTAACATGCTTTGCGAGACACAGAAGGGTCTCGATATGTATTGGATGATCACCCATCCTCTACCTCCACCATCTATCGACGCGTGCGGCTGTTATCATTTAGGCACGAGCCCCTCTCTCAAATCCGGATATCTATGCTCAAATCCAATAAATCATGCATATTTAGTACCGTCGTTGACTGCCCCGTTGGTCTCGTGGTTGCAAGCGCGACTGCTGAGCGTGGGGTCCTGGGTTCGATTCCCGGGTCGGACAAAGTGTTATTGGGTTTTCCATTAGGAATTTCTTAGTAACAGTCCGGAGTTTGGAAGTTGGCGGTTTAATACCCCCGTGCCTCGGAAAGCACGTAAAGCCGTTGGTCCTGCGCCTGAACTCTCCCCGGTCGTGTCGGATTGCCGTCCCATCGGACTATGAGAGTAAAGGAACAGAGAGTGCACCTGTGTTTGCGCACACACTTGTGCACTATAATATCTCCTGCGTACTTGGCTAATCTCCATTGAGATTGGCCACCGTGACCGAAAACGGTCGGGGAGGCTATTATTATTATTATTTAGTACCGTCGATATCCGTGATTACCGTGCTCCAGTGTAGTTCAACAAAAGGGGTGGTAGCCGCATAATTGAACCCAAATGAAAGACCGTGAAACAAAAGCAGCAACTGGTTGGTTTGATAACAATCAGTATGCAACAGGTTCTTCATCTGCCCAGCCTTTTCCCGACTATGTTGGGGTCGGCTTCCAGTCTAATCGGATGCAGCTGAATACCAGTATTTTACATGGTGCGACTGCTCATCTGACCTCCACAACCCAGTTACTGGGTGACACGATACCCCTTGGTAAGACGGGTTGTCAGACTTTCGGGCTTTTGACTACCCATAACGACTGTTAAAAATCTGAATGACAGCCAGAACCAATGCTCCATGTAAAATACTGGTTTCAGCTGCATCCGGTTAGACTGGAAGCCGACCCCAACATAGTTGGGAAAAGACTAGGCAGATGATTAGCCGGAACCAACGGCTTAACGTGCTTTCCAAGGCACGGGGAGGGGTCTCGTAATGGATGGTCACCCATCCACGGCCCGACCTCGGCAAGCGTAACTTAACCTTCGATAAACCCGTGCGGCTGTTATTATTTAGCCATGTTTTCTCCCAGTATGCAACAAGTTGTGGAAACCCAAAATACCCACTGCATAATGTAGATAGGTTCATTATTATTCCGTGCCAGTTTCGACCGCAGTCGGAATACTTATAGGAACATACAACGACGTCATTATATAATCATTGGGAACTTATTCATGTTCAGTCATGTTTTTCTGAAGAAAACTCCTCATTTTCTTGGATTTACTGTTTTAAGGAACACGGCAAAATATTTGATCGAGTTCTTACAAAGTAAGATACTGATTTGTTTTTTTTTTCCTTTGGTTTGTGCATCGATATGCCTTACTACATCTATAGTCTGTTTCAAAATCATCTGACGAAAGTGTAAACAAACCCTGTTCACTTGTTCAGGTTAAATTCTTACGCAATCACTCACTAAAGGGAATTAGTGACACATTCAATGTTTCAACTTAAATCTCACCCTTTTTCCAAGAACGACTAATTGAATAACATTATTAAATTATAATTGAAAAATCATCGACCAAGATTGAGGAAAACTAACCTCAATTTGGCTAATTTTATGACAAAGATCAAGTTCATCCACCTATAGGTATAAACTGGCTGGTAGGTAGGTACATACAGGGTGACAGGGACATTGACTTACTTCAGTAACGTACAGTCAACAGCAAAAGTAGATGATCAAAATCAGAAATTCAATACTAATGAACGGAGTTCGCGTCAGAACTGTGTGGCGTCGAATTGATTCAAAAGTATGTGATTGTAAATTATACCAAACATTTACTACTAGTACCTACAGCTGCCCTATATTCGTGATCAGTTTTGACTCCTATTGAATTTCTGATTTTGATCATCTACTTTTGCTGTTGACTGTACGTGATTCTGAAATTGAAATTTAAAAAAAAATGCTGTTCCATACATTTTGATCGCGTAGGGCATCACTGTCTTGTCTATGCTATGACACATCAGATTTTTTTTTTTATGCGGCGAAAAATTCCTGCGCTAGGGGGTTTATAATCATGTGCCAAATTCTTAGTTATAGTTTCCGCGATCCTGCCATCCTTTATAGGGACGTAGATATTATGTATCGGTTGTTGAACTTCAATAATAATCTCGTACAAATCAACTGTGAAACGCAAAAACCAAACGTAAAAATAGAAAATAACATTAACTCCGGTAGTTAGTTACACGTAACGCACTTATTTAACTAAAAGGTTAGTTTGAACGGAAGTTGTTTAAACTGTAAAGTACAGTAGTAAACCATTGGACATGTCGCTTAAACCAATGTGACAAAGTAACTGTTACATAATGTGTAAATAAGAGACTCTGTATCTGCAATCTGCAAACACAATGTTGGCCGCCCCAGTCAGATGAACCATACCATAATCAGCGTATAATGTTCCCACTGCTGGGACACAGGGCTCCTCTCATCAATGAGAGGGAGTGGGCCGTAATCCACCACGCGGGCCCAGTGCGGGTTGGTGGATGTCACATGTCTTCGAATTTTTTGTTCTAGGACATGCCGATTTCCTCACGATGTTTTCCTTCACCGTTTTGAGAGCAGTGGTGATGAAATAATTTACACAAAGTAAAGTGCCTATCTGGGTTCGAATGACCACTGGGCCACCACTGCTCTCCCAGTCAGATGGACAGACGATTAATAAAGGAAGCTGGAAGTGTGAGGTCCTGGGTTCGGTTCCCATGTCGGGCAAAGTATTATTGGGTTTGCCATCAGGGATTTCTCAATAGCAGGCTGGAGTTTGAATTTGTGCCCGGTTGATGTCAATAGGCTATTTCGTGGGACTTAAGGGGAAATGCGTGGTCGTTTCTCCATAGAAATGCTCTCGCCTGTTTTCTTTCTGGTTAATGACCATAAAGCAATGATTTTTAACAGAATAATAAATATTAGATAATTACTTGTATGTCCCTATGTTTTCCCTTTTGATTATATATTATTTTTATAAGCACTAGAACTCTCAAAAAATGCCGATTTAAACCGCTGTCAACAGAGGCCTACATAGTGTACAAATTTGACAACTATTAGGTAATAAAAACATATTAGGGACACAGAATTATTATCCTTCTTATTCAGTTTATGAAATATCTTTTAAATTGGTCCAATATTGGAGGAGGAAATAGGCGAGAGCTAAACCTCGAATTACGACTTTTTACTTAGGTTTTTCAAAAGTATCTCCGACCGCATTTCCTCATAAGAGCGTTTACCACGTTTACGACGTACGGCATTTCATACAAACTTTCAAGCCCTTGTTTTTCGAAATGAATGAACCGATTTTAATGAAACTTCATACGCATAAGCAGGATACAAAGGTCTAAAAACTAATTAAAAACATTTTCGAAATATTTTATTAAAAAAAAGATAACTGGAAATCTCTGTTTCTATGGAAAATTTAAAATCGATCTAATTTGGCTGTAACACTATTTTTCGAAAATGTTCTTACCTTTATATCCTGCTTATGCGTATGAAGTTTCATTAAAATCGGTTCATTCATGTCGAAAAACAAGGGCTTGAAAGTTTATATATGAAATGCCGTACGGCGTAAACGCTCTTAGACGTAACTGGCGTATAGTGGGTGTACCTATTAAAGGTACGCCTCTACCTGACCTTTCAAGATTTAAAGGCGTGACAATGTTATGTTATGAAGTTGGATTTCGGAAGAGCATCAAGCAGCTATATATTGTGACAATGTTTGGCTGGTATTATGGCCTTCTAAGTCAACTTTTTGACCTGGCCTTAAAACCTTTCGACTGAAATGAAAGTGTTTCTATAATTATTTGCAAAGTAATGGTCATACTAGAGAGTAGCTTATCAGAAAGTTTTAGGGACCAACATACCCCACATTTCGTCAGTTTTGTTTAAGTCCCATGTAATAGGGGGCCAGCCTATTAAATATATACTCCGGCCTGCTATGCACTTTTACCGACCTAGGAATTGAACCCAGGACTTCATGCTGAGCAGCAGCGCTTGCGACCACAAGTCCAACGACACACAAAGTGAAGAAAAAGCTGAGAAATAATAAAACACTGATTTTGGTAAAATTATTACATAAGGAGGATCTTGTTTATTATTTAAGGGGACTACAGGATCTAAACGCAAAAAACCCAATTTTTTTAATGCCAAAAAGCATAATATGATCGACTACAGTAAACAAAATCAGAAAATAATATCATATTCTTCAGAATATATGCTAGTTATATAGTGTGTTGAAAACATAATACACCTAATTTGATACGATAGAAAAAAATCATGAAGATACCTCTAAAAACTTTCTTTTTACAATAAAAACCATACTAATATACATACCTGATTTTTTGTCAGATTATTCTACAAACAACATAGGTACTAAAGCACTAGTGTTATAATTTTTTAGTCCAAACAATAGATTGTAAATAGATAATTGCTTCATATTAATGTTATATAAGTTATATAGTATTAAATTGTAAATTCTGTCAATTTTAACGGTGTGAACTTCTGGTTGTTGTTACACTTGGGTACATATTATTTAATTGTATAATAATCTGTGGAAACTGTTTCTGGATTGTGTTTAAATTATTTGTATACTTATGTTTGTTATTGCATCTGTTTGTTTCCCAAATAAAATAAAATAAATAAAATATTTTACAATTGTCATGACGCTTCTCTTTTTTTTCTATGCAGTCCGACAGTGACCGCGCTTTAGGTCATGTAGTCCCCTTAAATACGTTAGCAACAAAATAAAACAAGTTTTTTCCTTCTTTCACCTACATGTTCATTAATCATTCCACTCATGTAATGCGGTTTTTAATATTTCTACGTGCATTATTGATATCAAAACTCTCTTTTTACTAGCCTTAAGGCTATCTATTAAAGACATACATTAGTAATTTAATGATTACATGAATAAGTAATTTATTATCTCCAGTTATTTTAATGATATATTTTTACATTCGATTTCTTTTTTGCTTTCTACCAAAAAAAAAATGCTCTCTTGTTGGTTTAAAAGGATAATGTCTCCATAGCAGCTGTGGTCAATAACGGACGCGGACGGACAGACGGTGTGGTATTTGGGGTGCGTGCTCCGTGTAAATACCGGTATTCAGCTGCATCCGGTTAGACTGGAAGCCGACCCCAACATTGTTGGAAAAGGCTAGGCAGATGATGATGATGAGCTGTGTTCAATAATTTTTTTATAAAACTATATACTCGTACTAAATAGACGAGCAGTTTCAACCTGATATTACATACACCACGAAAATGACATCATTTTAAGCTCAGAAAAAAATAACTTATTTGTTGATAAGTTGCGATGGCTAAAATGAAGGCAGTCCATTAGACACAGTCCTGAAGAATAGTTATAACAGCTAAAGGTATGGCCCACGTGAACCAACGCCTGCAGACTCAGCAAGGGCCTTTGCAACACGTAAAGTTATATCTCATGAAGTTTTGCAGTTTTATACGTTGCGCACACTGGGATAAAACCATTTGGTCCGTCGCAGACCAAACATTCTTGTCTGGAGTAAAAATACAAAACGGGTTTTTGAGAAGATTTGGTCAGCTTTAATGTTATGACTATTTTAAATGCATTGTTTTCTTAAAGCAATACTTGACTCGGATCTGCAGTTAGGTCACGCGCATCAAATAAAGACTTTTTTGTCATGTAAACCGGACCTAGAAAGTAGGTATGTGTACTATTACACAATAATACGTAATATTAAGTAATGAGAGCAATGGTGGCCCAGTGGTGACGGCTGCGTCTTACGAGTTGTAGGTCGTAGGTTAGAACCCAGACAGGCGCTTTACTTTGTGTAAATTATTTCATCACCACTGCTCTTGAAAATGGTGAAGGAAAACATCGCGAGGAAACCGGCATGTCCTAGAACCAAAAAGAAGACATGTGACATTTACCAACCCACACTGGGCCCGTGTGGTAGATTACGGCCCAATCCCTCTCACCGAGAGAAAGCCTGTGTCCCACCAGTGGGAACAGTATAGGCTGATTAGTGATTATGCTACGTAATAATAAGTTATTGTTACTCAATACATCTTGAAACTGACGAAGTATCTCGTGCAACGCGTTTGTTTTCAGTAGTTGCGTACCAGTGTTTACGTTTGTAAGTATTTAGCAGCTCTAGAGGCTGAGTACTGTGAGTGCAAGAGTGCTTGCTTGTAACCTATACTTAGATATTTCTAAGCCTCCTTTATAACTAGTTCTAATAACATTATGAACCTGCATCTTGACTAAAGGCACGCAAGTAACCTGCCTAGACTTTTCCCAACTATCTTGGGGTCTGCTTTCAGTCTAACCGTGTGAACCAGTATTTTACATAGAGCAACAGCCTAACTGACCTCCACCACCTGGGTAACACGATACCTCTTGGTAAGGCTGGTTACCAGACACCCGTAGCGACCGTTAAAGATCTACGAATGACAGCCGGGACCAATGGCTTAAACATGCTTTACTAGGCACGGAGGGGTCTTGGTATGTAAATAATGGTCCCTTCCACGGACCTACCTCGACATAAACGTCTATTTACAAATAAATAGCCCTTCAATGAACTGTCAGAGGAGCGGTGAAATTACCGTTATCATGATGATAGCAAAAAGACTTCGCGACCCTTTACGTTCTACCATAAGAATATTTTCTTATTTTATGGCACTACCCCTTTGACACCCAAGGGATGGCCTAATTTTGCCAGGATGTAGAGTGGTAAATACCCTAAGTTGCCCCAGTATGATATCACTCAGTAACATATTTGGAGGAGTTCCAGGATCTCCACTGGTATGTTACGGTGCCCTTCTACCCTTCAACCCTTCCTTCCTTCAACCCTTCCTGTAGGTTTGGCACGTCCCTAAAGTATTTCTACCCCCCTACGCAGACTGTGAGAGAGTGCCTACAATGTACCAAAAAAATATGCCGAGATCCGACTACCAACACAGCCGACACCCGACTGAGCTTCGCCGATATGTTTCTTTTTATTTTATTCACACAGTATTCTTCAAATTGTACCGTTTCGCAATGTTATAGTGCAAATCTTTGCGGTTTTATCAAATCATAATCGCATTCTCTTTTAATTTTACATAGCGAGGTCGACGGTCGTTACATCACTGTGAAATCCTCTCACATGGACGATTTATGACAATTCGACTTGGAATCGTACTGTAATTGAATTCTTTTGCCTGTTATTCAGGTCGTTTATGAGCAATTTTGATACTTTACGTATAGCGAAAGTGATGCATCAATTAGATGAAAACCAAAGTTAACAGTTAATATAAAGTGTGGTATTTATATTAACTGTTAACTTCACCTCTATTTTTTATGTAAATCATCGTGGTTTTATTGGAAGTTACTTATTTAAATGGCAAGCCTATGATTTGTTACATATGCTTGTTTAAAAAGGAACAGTTACAAGATCATGGTTTTGCTACTTTCAAAAAGCCACAAATTTAATGAAGAAGATTTAGTACATCTGACGCGCGGCGCTTCCCGGGCAGTTATTCCAGAAAGTCATTGGCTAATCTAAGACACAGCCGAGATGAAGACAGTGTTTTAGTATGACGTACATCATCATCTTCGTTCTCTTGTCAGCAAATTTGTTTAAAAAAAGATTCGAGATTTATTAACGGACAAGTGTTATTATAATATAAATGATTTTTTGAATGACACTATATGACATTGTTTATTTTATTTTATTAGTACTCTTTTTATTGTGACATTTTATGATTAATTTATTTTACGGACTAATCAATGTTTATTATTTTTATGTACTTACTTGGATTGAAGAGCCTTAAGTAATTTAGTTTTTATTCTGTAATTTACGATTTTTTTATTTTTTTGTAATTTATATAAATTTGTATGCCTTACGGTAAAACATGTACTTACGAAATATTAATATTGTGACATCCTGCATGCTTAATTTGCATGTATACGCATGTTTTGACAAATAAAAATTATCTTATCTTATCTTATCTTATCTTATCTTATCTTATGATGTACAGAATCCAGCACATCAAGCTACCCGGAACTGTAAAATTTTCCCAATCAACCTTGAACCTAATGCTTTAGCAATAAAGTTGAAATCTATTAAATAAATTTTGACAGATTGTAGCTTGATGTGCTGGCGTCGGTACATACCAGTGTTGGTACAAAAACTTACTATGCTTTTTGACCCACACGAAAGATCATTACACCATCGTCATTCGACACATACTAGCCCTGGGGGCACATATCAACCCATACTTATCACATCAAAGACAACAAGATACCAGATAAGATTACTAAGAGAAAGTAATCAGAAGATTGCCTCACTGCATCGCTTACAATGTAGATTGACAATGGGCTTATTAATGGCGACCATAGACAATGCGTCTATGACCAGCGCTAATTACAGACTGTTGCTAACGCAATATGGTATTGTTGTCAGTGAGAATGAACTGGTTATGGGACTGTTTTATGTGTATAGACCACAATAATAGACTTTAATAATGGTAAGTAGTAAAGCTCTTTGTAAAAGAGGTTTTCCGGGGTATTATACTGAGTCCTGTCCTGTATGAGATGAGGTCTTTGCCTCGGAGTGGGACAATTAAACATAACATAACTACACGACTTTATTAGTTAGGCAGAAGTGTACCTATAGAACACCCACATTTCACCAGTTATGTTTAAGTCCCATGTAATAGGGGCGACCCTATTGCACTCGACCGGGCACAATTCCAGACTCCGGGCTGCTACTGAGAAATTCCGGAAGGAAAACCACATCAATATCAATTATGCCCGACGTAGGATTCGAACCCAGAACCTCACGTTCAGCAGTAGCGCTTGCGACCAACGAGGCAGTCAGTATACAGGCTGATATATACCATCTACAGATCTACCAAAATTCCTGTTCTAGTCGTGGAGCAACATAGCTGGGTACCAGTTTGAAGGTCACGGATTTGACGCCAATTATTTAGGATCCTTGACTCGTTCGATTAACGTTTTTAAAAGCGGTTTTACGAAAATAGAAAATTAGATAGAGTATATTAAAGCTGTCCTCATCTCATACAGGACAGGACTCAGTGTACTACCCCGGACAACCTCTTTTACAAAGAGCTTTACTGTGCGCCGGTGATGGGGAGTACTCCCCAGAGGAGGTTCCGGTGACGGACAGCCGCGGCGGGTGCACGGATGAGTGCTAACACGTGCCCGTGTTCCCGCCGTAAGCGGCAGAGGAGGACACCGTGGAGTTTTAGTGCGTTAGAGTCCCACCACATAACTGCACTATCTCCCCGTGGTAGTACAGGATGCATGAGCATTTCTCCACGTAAAAAAAAAAGATAGAGTATAGATAAATATTATGGTGGTGTTTGAAATAACAACCATGGATTGGCAAACGCATTGGTAATTAAAAGACTACAGGAAGAATCATACTTATTTATATAATACGTTTGAGAAAACAAACAGTAGTAAGTATATTAAGCATGAACAGTGTTGTCTTAAAATTAAACTTAAGAAATGTACTACCCACAACGTTTTCCACAGATTACTATATTATATGTATAATAAAAAACAAGCTGTTAGCAAACTTTAACTGTAGCAGGGCTAACTTAATGAAAAAAAGTTAAAAGAAAAAAAAAGATAAACATATTCATATTCGGGAGGTGCCCGTGGCTTAATAATAACAGCCGCACAGGTCGATCGATCAGGTTAAGCTACGCTTGCCGCGGTTGGTCTGTGGATGGGTGACCATCTTTACATACCGGGACCCCTCCGTGCCTCGGAAAGCACGTTAAGCTGTTGGTACTTATCTTCATCTTGGTATCAGCACACTGTATATGACAACCAAGACAAAAATATGCCACCTTCGTAGTCCGAACAAAAAACAGTAACCGGCTCATATGCAAAGCTATGCATAAAGTATATACCTATATACTGCCTGTTACATGACCGGAACACATAAGAGATGAGAAAGTCAATAACTTGGAAAGGCAGGTCGGGTCATTATATCTTCATGACTTTACATAAAGGAGATTGGTAGGTGTAGTTAACAATGGTCATGATAGCGCAGTTTTTATAAGTGTCAGATTTGTATCTGAGCTATTCTTTAGAAAAAAATAGAATTTAATTTTTTTTTATCTATGACTGGCTTCTGCCCGTGACTACATTATAGTCAGCCTATAATGTTCCCACTGTTGGGACACGGGCCTCCTCTCAGTGAGAGGGAGTGGGCCGTAATCCACCACGCGGACCCAGTGCGGGTTGGTAGATGTCACGTGTCTTCGAATTTTTGGTTCTAGGACATGCCGGTTTCCTCACGATGTTTTCCTTCACCGTTTTGAGAGCAGTGGTGATGATATAATTTACACAAAGTAAAGCGCCTGTCTGGGTTCGAACCTACGACCTACAACTCGTAAGTCGCGGCCGCCACCACTTGGCCACCACTGCTCTCCGTGACTACATCCGCGTGAAATTTCTGGTTTTAACTACAAATATATATCATAATAATTATATGACACTCGAGTATATATAAAGCATTGATCAGGCAGGGGTCATAGTTTTACCATAGTTCCTGGAAACCGGTCCACTTTAGCCACCCAAACCAATAGTCCAACTTTTTATTTTTCCATATCCTGCAATAGTCCTACACCAACCGGGGGTTATCCTTGGGTGCACTTGTATAGTGCATACAGGGATAATTGTCGGTTGGTGCCTCATTTCATTGAAAATCTCTAATGGGCCTCTGCGAGTTGGCTTCGGCCCCTCGTACGCCTTCCAAAGGACCGGGACCCCATGGTCCCGAGATATGTTAAAAATATGACCCTCGACAATACTGTAGTTTCCCATTCGATATAGAATTTCCAGAATCTTATTAGTAGTTCCGAAGATTATACCTACATCCAAACTCACAAATTTTATCTGTATACTAGCTTCCGCCCGCGGCTGCGCCCGCGAGGTATGTCAATAAAAATATCTTATGTCCTTCCGCGGGATGCAATAAATTTCTCTGGCAAATTTTATCGAAATCCGTTCAGTGGTTTAGGCGAGAAAAGGTAACATACAGACAGACAGACATAGTTACTTTCAAATTTATAATATTAGTGTGGATAATATTAGTCATCATCTGCCTAGCCTTTTCCCAACTTTGTTGGGGTCGGCATCCCTTCTAACCGGATTCAGATGAATACCAGTATTTTACATGGAGCGACTGCCTATCTGACCTCCACGACCCAGTTACTGGGTAATACGATACCCCTTGGTAAGACTGGTTCTCAGACTTTCGGGCTTCTGACTACCCTTAACGACTGTCAAAGATCCACGAATGAGAGCCGGGACTAACGGCTTAACGTGCTTTCCGAGGCACGGAGGGTTCTCGGTATGTAAAGATGGTCATGTATGTAATGTAATCTCTTCTCTAAGTTATGTAATCTATGGTTGATGGCAATAGGCTTGCCCCCTATTACATGGGACTTAAAAATAACTGGCGAAATTTGACTGTACTATAGATACACCTTTGTTTAACCACTCGGGAAAAACTGGTGTGATATCATGCAATGTGTTGTGAAAAAAACATTGAATGATAAAAATATGAATGACAAGATTTCCACAAAATACTTCAGGGCCGGATTACAGGACCTAAACGCAAAAAACGTAAGTTTTAAAAGCAATAAAAGTATATGATCGACTACAGCAAACAAAATCAGAAAAATATATGATATTCTTCCTGAAGAATGTCATATATTTTTCTGAAAACGTTTGATACGATAGAAAAAAATCATGAAGTAAAAACTTTCTTTTTACAATAAAAACCACAGTAATATACATACATTCATTCTGATTTTTTGTCAGATTATTCTACAAGCAACATACTAAAGCACTAGTGTTTTAATTTTTTAGTCCAAATAATAGATTTTTTTGTAAATAGATAATTGCTTCATATTTTGCAATAAATTACTAGCGTTGTGTCATCGCGCTTCTCTTTCTTTTCTATGCAGTCCGACAGTGACCGCGCTTTAGGTCACGTAGTCCCCTTAAAGACCCTGTATTCAAGAGCAATGTATTAATAGCATATTTGAAAGCAATGAAAACGGGTGCTAGGTATGTGTTACAATGCCTTAAATCACAAACTCTGGCCTTATCAAGGTGTTATGGTGCAATCTCGTTTAAAAATACGTCATTTGTATTTATTTATTTATTAAAACTTTATGCACAAGTGAAAACTGTACAAAGGCGGACTTAATGCCTTGGGCATTTTCTACCAGTCTACCTTAGGGTGATGCAGAGACAATACACAGTAGGTGCAATACCAGAAAACAACTTAGAAAACTAACTAGAATATATTCAGAATGTAATGTATTTCTTCTGTATTTTGGAATAAGGTCTCACAAGATTAAAGAACCAAGAACAAATGTAGGTCATGTATTGGTTGCCGCCATGGCGCAGTGCCTAAGCGTATGATCTCAGAACTTCTAGTAGCAGGTTTAATTCCCGTGACCTTAGGGGCTTAAGCAAGTAGGTTTTTACAACGCAACCTCAATGTATCAAATATTCAAGAGGGTGAGAGTAATGAAAATATTAATAAAAATAATATTATTTGAACCACTCAAAATATGTTTTTTATAAAACAAAAAGGAATTATAAAAATTAATATAATTAAAAATTTTATCATTAAATTTTTAAATAATAATATAATTATAATTTTTATAATAAATTAAATCTTTGAAAATATTTATGTTCGTCAATCTTTAAAAAAAACGCAATTGACAGGGTTTTCTCATCCGTCCGTTACGGCCGGTATAAACATCGATATTTTATTGACCTGTTAATTTTTACTCCCATAGCTAAACAAAAAAAAATACCTACATGAAATTAAAAGTGGGGTATAACTTAACAAGTTAAAATCTAGTTTGGTTTTTACCCGACTACGGCGAAGCAAATAGGAGGGTTATGATTTTGACCGGTATGTATGTATGTTCCCTCATAACATCAAAAGTACTTATAATAATTTGACAAATGAGGTATCGTTAGAAGCGTCTTGACGAATGCCGCTGTACTAACATACATATAAGCTATGGTAGCATGAGACCACGGGAAGGTACTTTCTTGTTTCATCCTTTTCAGTAGTCGAGTTTTTGTGCGCAAGTTTTCACAAAAAGGATCAGATTACGCCCAATGACCTTTAAGTCGCTTTTCGCGTCACTCTGTGTGACCTCTTACTTCTAAACTGCATTTTTTTTACCCTCATTATTCTGGGTGGTGTAAAAAAAGGTTTGTGTTTCAAATTTTATGTTTTAATATTCATTTTTAATCACTAAAATCCTTATAACACACTACTTTAGTTTTATTTCATTCCCCCAGGCCACTAATACATACAGTCGATAGCCTTCATTTTTGGTCCTTCGAGCCGGTATTATAAACCTCCCAGAATAATGAGAGTAAAAAAATGTACACACTAATTTGTACATTAATATGTAATATACATATTATAGCACAGACATCTCGATGTTTTGTCATGACGCCATTGCACCCTTGGGAAGCAGGGGTGGGTCGTTAGAAAAAATATAACCCTATGTAGGAGCAACATCTAATGACAAATTATCGAGATGTAGTTAATCAAATTGTATGGTCTATTATAAACTGTAGTCATAAAACATAAACATATTTGTAACAGCAAGTTATGCTAGTGTTCCATAGAGATAGTTGTTTTTTTATTGTTATTGCGATGTCTGCGTTATGTCATATCGCAATAACTTGACCTCTGACATTCACTGATGGTATCGTTTGGGAAAAGTTTCACTGGAATTGGTCCAGCTGTTTTTGAGATGGAGATTTTTTAGGCGTTAATTTGGTCCTCAAAGAGTCCTGATGTGGTTATAATATTGCGTAATTGGATACCTACAATATATATTTTTTTTCTTTTACAAAGATTCACATAGTCCACTTAATTTTAGCAAAAATGCATAATGTATATGACAAACAGACACAGCAGTCTTTTGTGACAGACTGCCGACACTGGGATACCCTGTGTTTGACGGATCGCCACTCACCGGGCTCTCATCTCGAATTTAATCTAATTAACATTACAATCGCCAATTTTCAAACTATATGCGAATTATTTATTGATGAAGGGTGGGGTTAATAATTACGTAATCGGAATTTGTTTGACCGAGACCCTAGCTACGAATCTCCGCGAAGTTTCTACTAGGGAAATTACATATAACAGTAACTGTAATAAATCGTTACCTTAGAATGGAACCCTGATATATATTATATTGAAAGTTATTATAATAGCTAGGGGTACTCCAAGTACCTACTAGTATTCGATAAATAAAGTATTATTTTTTTAAGTGTTTGTGTTTTAAAATTAATAATAAGCAAATCGAAATGTTTTACAAACCGTCAAGACATGATTTGAGAATAAAAACATTAATTTGAGGCTTAGATATAAAGTGGAAAGTGAATAATAAAATTATTTACATCATTCAATTGTTTTTACGAAGGTCAAATGTTATATACAAGATAAGTATTTAAATTAATTTTTAAATTTAATTTGAAAATTTGATATATTTTCGTCTCAAGATTATTTGAATGGTAAAAATATTACTTTGGCACCGAAAACATCCATTAGAAATACTACCGATCACAATTTGTAAAGAACGTAATGGGCCGTAATGTATGCAGATCAGAGTCACAAGAAACTCGAAGTAATCTCAGTGACACAAAAACTTCTAAAACAAGGAAACTATCTAGTTCCGTCATCAAAGAACTAATCCAAACATTTTACCTAAAGAAAAAGTTTAATGAATAAAATTACCTCTAAAATATTATGAGACAAGTGCTTATGAAAATATTCCATGGAACATTTTACACCTCACAGATAAGCCTGAACAATAGGAGACATCAATAACAATAGGAAATTAATATGTCACATCGAATTCTCTGTTGACATATCAATTATTACCATAGGCGAGCCTGTGAAAGTGTCCAATAGCCGCACAAGATCCACATTGTTTTCACCAAAGAAGAATTGGACGGGTGTCATTAAAATCATAATTCTCGTATGGCCCGAAGGCCGAATGTTAGGAAGAGCCCGGGAGAGAGGCGTCGCCGATCCACCAGTATATAAACCAACAGTCGCTGGTACAGAGCATCACACAACCACGACACCTCCGTGAGTCAACATGAAAGCGTTCTTGGTAGGTATTCGTGCAGTGAAAGTGACTTGTGACCTGTGTAATGACCCCCGCTCCTGTGACCGCGCACTGTGTTTCCTCATTGGATTGTTTAGTGCTCCGATCGCTCGGCTCTATTCATCAAGTGCATCTCTCCATGATCACCATCGATCAATACAGCCGAGCAATCGATAAAAATGTTTGTAAAAGTGTTGTTTAAAAGTGAATTTTCTGCCGCAGGTATTAGCTGCCGTTGCGGCACTCGGCTCGGCTAGGCCCGAGGCTGGATACAGTTACAGCGCCCCTGGAGGAGGCGGCGGTGGACACGGCGGCCTCGGTGGTCTCGGAGGCGGCATTGGTGGCGGCCACGGAGGGTTCTCCTCTGGTGGTCTGAGCTCCAGCAGCTTCGGAGGCCTCGGCGGTGGCGGCGGCGGCGGCGGCGGCTTCTCCTCAGGAGGATTCTCCTCTGGAGGCTTCTCTGGTGGATTCTCATCTGGCGGCGGCGGCGGCGGCTTCGGCGGCGGCGGCTCCGGCTTCGGCGGAGGCTCCGGCTTCGGAGGAGGCGGCGGCGGCGGCGGCGGCGGTTTCGGCGGCGGCTCTGGGTTCGGCGGCGGCGCTATAGTGCAAAAGCACATCTACGTCCATGTCCCACCCCCAGAACCTGAAGAACAGCGTCCCCAGATCGTCAGCGGCGGCGGTATACCCCAGAAGCACTACAAGATCATCTTCATCAAGGCCCCTGCTCCTCCCTCACCCGTCGCGCCCATCATCCCCGCTCAGGCCCAGAACGAAGAGAAGACCCTCGTCTACGTGTTGGTCAAGAAACCCGACGAGCAGCCCGACATCACCATCCCCACCGCGGCTCCCACTCAGCCCTCAAAGCCCGAGGTTTACTTCATCAAATACAAGACCCAGAAGGACGGTGGTGGCTCTATCGGAGGCGGCTCTGGTCTCGGCGGCGGTCTCGGCGGTGGTCTCGGCGGCGGCGGTCTCGGCGGCGGCGGTCTCGGCGGCGGCGGTCTCGGCGGCGGCCTCGGCGGTCTCGGCGGTGGTCTCGGCGGCGGTCTCGGCGGTGGTAGCATTGGCGGCGGTCTCGGCGGTGGTTCTATCGGCGGTGGTCTCGGCGGCATCGGCGGCGGTCACGGTGGCTCCATCGGTGGTGGTCACGGAGGCTCCATCGGCGGCGGTCACGGCGGCTCCGGCGGCGGTGTCAGCTCATCTTACGGCCCCCCCGGCCAGTCCGGCCCTTACTAATCGGCGCAACGGGCGCGCGCAATTGTGATACCTGCTCTGCCGGCGACAAACCTAGTTATAAGTAGAGAAAAAATTACGGTGCCTAAATGTATTTATGTAAATAGTAATTTTAATGTACTATAATTTTAGTTGTATTATAAATTCTCATTTTTGCATAAAAAGTTATAAAAAAAGTTACCACTTTTATTCTCATCTATCTTCAGCTATCCCTTTACAATACACACAACTCAAGACACACAGCAAGGTAAAACCAACAAACAGCTCCATTCGAGCTTGAAATTTAAATTTCAAAATGCCATTCACCCACAAAACACACATTTTAACATGTCAATATCATTAACACGCTACATAAACAGGTGTATGGTAGAAAGTGGTGTTTTCTCCGAAGTGGGCGATGTTGCGCAACAGCGGGACAGCATGACCTCAGTTGCATCATGCACTCCGAAAGAAGCTGTTTGCAACATCTATATAGAAAATAAGAGAGTTTCGCTAAATATTTCATTGCGTAACATACACCTATTACAGTTCTTCACAATGCCGTTGCGTAAACCTTGACATTTGGGTATATTCTCATATTTTCCCTTTTAGCCTCAAGCACTAGCTAACACAGAATCTGACGTCACCATATTTAATGGTAGCATCTTCTGACATAACAACAACAGTATTAGGAATAGCAATAACGAGCCACTCATGCGCAAAAAGGCGATTTACGCTAGGATATTTAAACTATTACACAAGAATGATGACACGGAACGAAAACATGTTTTAGCTGAATATTTATAACATATGGTGACTTTCGCAACTTCCGTGTGCGCCCGCGCCGTGTTTGGGCAAGTCATTATAGTGGCTGCATCATATTGTGTGGAAAGTGAACGTGCCGATATTAAGAGGTGACTGGTCAGATGTCCAACTTATGCGTAAATATTTGAACGAAATTGATGATGAGGATTATTTTCGAGACGGTACGGTTCGAAAGTTCGATTTCGACAATTTCTTGAATAAACCTGATTAATTTATCGTCATTCTGGTCATTTGCATTTTTAAATATTTCCTTAACAGTAGTATTGGCAATGTTCTTATTAATGATTGATCTGATAAACACATTACCATCTTCAATGTTTTCTTAACAAACGTATTTTAGACTATGCAATGCACCATACAGCGTATTTCCCCCTCTTTCTTCAAGATGTTTCCAAGCATGTATTTCGGTAAGTATTTTCTCACGGAAAGCCATAATCCGTATCTTACTTCCCATGATATTACCAAATGCCATGAGATCAACAATCTTTTACTTCTCATGAGGCGATTTACAAAAACACTTTATTTTTATACTCTGTAATTACTTTAATTATATGCTCAATTTGTTTTTTACTGCTCCAGTTAGGATTGTATGAACTTTTATGGGACTTGTATGACTTGACCGAGACCTGACACTTATGTATGAGCTGGCCCATCGAAATAGGGTCACGAGATGTAAACGATGAGCCTAGTCTAAATGCATGTTTCTAAAATTGATGTCAGTGTCAGCCTTTTTTACATTTTGTTGTGATTTATTGACATACATGTGTAATTTGCGGTGCCATATTTTTTTTTAGTAAAGAGAGTTATGCCTGGTGTGATTCAATTGCTCGTGGCATACCATAAGTTGAAGCAACAATGAAAGTTGCAAGTCATTTGTTGCTTAATTTTATTGTGTCATACAATAAAATTAAAGCAACAAATGACGGCAAGGCCAAGGCACTCGCATCATCTAATTGGGGCTTAAACGATGACATAGTCCCAGTATGGTCAGGATGCATATTAATTTGTAGGTAAATGGATGTCAGTGCCACTTTTTTTTTTATCGCGATTTATTGACATACAATTTGCAGCACCTTAATACCTATTGGTTGGATTCTCGCAGATTAATTTTAAACGATGATACACCAGAATTCACCAGATTAATTTGTAGGTCAAAAAGGATGTCACTATAGATTTTTAAAGTTTTTTTTTATATTTCTCTTGATATTTATTACCATGCACTTCGTTCGGCTTCTAGACTGATTGAAATCTCTCAGATTACGGTCACACCTAGCAGGTGTAGAATAAAAAGATATTATTTATTGTAAGCGATGACATAGTCTAAAATGTAAAAGCATAAATTTATGTCAGTGTTATTCAAATTTTCACCCTCGGGCTTTTACCACGCACATGCTTGTTTGTAAGGTTCCGTAGCAAAATGGCAAACACGTAAATATTCACTGCAACTACGTAAATCTTCACCGTGCGTGGTCCAACACGCACTTGTCGGTTTTTCTTTTTGAGTCCAGTTTGCTTACCTATATCCATTTCATCAATCACATTTTATGGATTTATTGGTCTATTAACAACTCCTGGTTGCATCACGAAATAGGTCGTGAAACAGAGTATACGTGATTTTGTTAATAGTCGGATTTTATAGTCTATAAAATGGTAGGTACTGCGGCTGCGTTGCAACTTGATTAGAAATGATGTGTAATAGTATACTTACTTCTAGAACTTTTAGCGATGCGATGCGGACGAATTTTTTGATGCCCTATGATTCTTAACCCTTGTTTTGTTTTCTGATTTTGCAATCATCTGATAACTTATCGTAATTCGAGGAATAATTTTGAAATTTTGACTGTTATTTCATACAAAAACTGTCAAACGTCAATTTTATTCCTCGAATCGAAAGACGTCCACTGTGATGGACATAGGCCTCCCCCAAGCACCTCCACTTCGACCGGTCCGGTATACAATATATATGTTATGCAAGTAATAAATAGGGGCATTTTTCATACTGTATTTCATACTTACCCTAAGTATGAAATACAGTATAAAATAAATAATTATAATTTGAACTTCCTTATTTATCACATTGCCTCGACATTAAAAATATTGCCGTGTGGTCTTTGGGCAATCTGATAATACACAGGTACATTGCACGTAATCGTAACTAAAGGTATTTTTATTCTCATTCGCTCGCTCTTGCATCTAAAGTTGAAGGATTTAAGGTAACCTAACCATTTTTTTGTTATCGTGGAGTAATGCTCATGTGGGAGATAATGCAGTTATGTGGGACTCTAACCCACTAAAACTCCACGGTCTCCTACTCTGCCTCTTACGGCGGGAACACGGGCACGCGTTAGCACTCATCCGTGAACCCGCCGCGGCTGTCCGTCACCGGAACACTTTTTGGTTGAAAGTAAACTTTGAAATAAAACAAGCATAAAGGAAAGAAGATATTTATGGTTTATTATGTAGATCAATTTTTGAGGTCAATTCCAATAACACTCGATGTGAAAGAATACGTTACAGCACAGGAATCTGAAACATAAAAAAAGTTCAATACCTACTCATTTAATTTAATATATTCATCAAATCTTCTCTAGTACATATCATCATTTTAAAACAATGTGCTCCTGAATCATTTAAAATCCTTTTTGTTTACGAAATCTGTCCGGATTTGTCTGCCTAGCCCTTTCCCAACTATGTTGGGGTCGGATTCCAGTCTAATCGGATGCAGCTGAATACCAGTATTTTACATGGAGTGACTGCCTATCTGACCTCCACAACCCAGTTACTGGATACCTCTTGACCAGTTGTTATACTTTCGGGCTTCTGACAAGAATGACACCTGCAGGGTAATTGCGTAACACACTATCAGTAGCAATGGGTTTAATTTTGACAGTTCAGTTTGACTGCTCAAAAATGTAAATTCATTGCGTTATTTACATTTTTGAGCAGACACACTTTTCGTACATAGGGATCAATGGATTAGCAATATGCTTCAAAATTATTCAAATTGAGAGTAATAGCACGCACTTCGCGGTGCTTTCCTAGGCTCGGAAATTTGACCTGGTCATTTTTTTTTTCATACATTATAATTGATCAAAATCTATTTTTAAAACCCCTTGTCTACTGTTCAAATCACGGAAACAGTTCACTAAGGACACAGCATATTCAAAAAAGTGTTCTAACAAAAGACGACCGATCATAATTGCAGAATTATTGCATAATTTACAACGCGCAATAACTATGCTACTGGTTGCCGTATGAAATGCGAGCGGTCGCAGTCGCAACCGACGGATGCTGCCCATTAATCAGCATGACTGTTCCTCGGTCCCAGTACACCTAGATGCAGTAGGACAAGTTCATGATTTTCTGTGAAGGAGGATTTGTGTATCATGTGATTGTGAGAATAATAATAATTCATACGGAGGGCTTGATAAGAAAAAGTTCGTAGTAACTTTAAATATACAACATTAGTTTTTGCTTACCCGAAACTAGCTGTTCCATACATTTTGTCGATTTAAGTGAACACAAATGTATGGAACAGCTAATTTTTTTTTTCGCGATTTCAAGGTTGGTTCCATAGAAAAAATTGTTCAAAATGATCAGTACAATGACCCCTTTTCGGCATAGCTTTTCGGGTTTAGGGGTAAACAAAAACTAATGTGGTAGATATTGATAGTAACGGTAAATCCTTCTGCCAACTGAGCCCCTTATTTGTGAAATTGTGGTTCATAAACACTTGTCCTGAATGAATAAAAGACTTTTTTTTAGGAAAATAAGATAATTTCACAAACAATAAAAAAATCCTATCTCGTCCTAAAGTAGCTTCACAAAAAAAACCATGTACCTACCCCAAACAAATTTTTCACACCAATTAACACTAGTGCATTGAAGAATAGAAGACCCCGACTAGAAAAAAAAATCATCAAAATTCGAATAGAAATACCGGAGATGCAGTACATTTATGCATATAACTTCGTATATAAGAATAATTACCTAATGTATTATCTACTAAAACCTTCCTGAAAGTATGTAGATCGCATTAATGAAATAATCATCAAAATTGGTTAATAAGTTTTTGAGAAAATCGCGGACATACATACATACATACGGGTCGAATACAGAACCTCCTTTTTTGAAGTAGGTTATATACTTGCAACCAACGCAATGTGCTGATCCAAAAGAATTTTAGTAGCCTATAGGGATTTTTTAACTGAAATTGATGGAAATTGAAACCCAAATAATACCAACTCATTAGCCTATTCCTTCAGGTCTACCATGGCGCTTCTTGTCAATCTGCTTTGATTGAACTCGCAAAGTTGTAAAACAATACAACAACAAAACGCAGGCCAACAATACGACCGACGTAAATTGGCGGGCCTGAACATAGGCACTAAGAACTTTCGCGCATGTTCACTCACTCGCACTCGCCTCGTGTCACCATTCGGTTAATAAAATTTATTGCACAGCCTTCTGCGCAAAGTTCGGGCCCGCCAAGATACATCGGTCGTATTGTACTCTGTGGCAACCGGTCAAGACCGTTCTACATTAAGCATTATATCACAGTCCTGTTAGACATAGCTCTCGGCTCTTGTCGTATATTTACTACACTCAGACACGCCTGCTTCGATAGATCCATCGATCATGAGGCAACTGATGATCGACGATAAACGACTTGGACATTTCGATTCTCATCGATCACGAAGTTTAGGAATTGTGCTATGTTTATCGAAAGAGAGCTTTGTATTTATTAAATTTACATTTCATTCTGTGTATTTAATTGTTTGGAATCTCCAAATAAAGTACTTAATACATTTTCTATTTGAAATTACAACCTTTCAGATTTTTTTTTTTTACGTTTTTTTTTCAATACTTTAAGCTTTCTAAGGGGTAATTAATTCTGTACTAATTTTATAAAGAGGTACAATTTGTGAGTTTGCATGTAGGTGGTAAATCTTCGGAGCTACTGATCCGATTCCGCAAATTCTCTCTTTAATAGTAGCTACAGTATTGCTGATAGATTTTTTGTTAAAATAAGAAATTTTACGGAGACAAAGTCGTGGGCAGAAGCCAGCTTTTGAATAAAGAAAGTATATCCCAAATTATTAATCTCAAATTATTTCTACGCTTACAGGATGCTGTCCCACGTGAAAGACGTGATATGAGTATAATTCGCGTATCATCATTATCTGCCTAGCCTTTTCCCAACTATATTGGGGTCGGCTTCCAGTCTAACCGGATGCAGCTGAATACCAGTATATTACATGGAGCGACTGCCTATCTGACATAATTAATAATGTAATAATTCATAATTCGCGTATATCCTGTTAAAACTGCACTCATGCGCAAAAGTATCATCTGCATGGCTCCAACCATATTTAACACCATTCATCATCACCATTCATTTTTAATTTTTTTTTTATATATATATTTTTTTTAAGCATTGGAAGGAGCTAACTATCAATGAGTTCAAACGTCAGTTGATAGTGTTTTTATCGCAAAAAGCGTATTAGTGTGTCTGAATTTTTAGTCGAAAACTTGTCTGACATTAATTTTATTCTAATGTTTATTGATTAAAAGTTACTGAAATATTTATAAGTACGCCAATCCATACTAATATTATAAATTCGAAAGTAACTCTTGTCTGTCTATCTGTATGTTACCTTTTCACGCCTAAACCACTGAACGGATTTCGATAAAATTTGGCAGAGAGATAGATTGCTTCCCGAGGAAGGACATAGGATAGTTTTTATCCCGATATTCCCACGGGACCGACACTTATGAGGGTGAAACCGCGGGGCGCTGCTAGTATATTATAAGGCTAAACATTATTAGATTGTGGCGGCATCTACATCGCCACATGCAAATTACGCATCACAATGACGTCACGCAAAGTCCTGCATCGCGCAAGCAGAGTTTACCTCGCAATGTAAATTATCTTATCTTGTCTTAAAGTTTCTACTTAAGGTACTTCCGAGGGTTTCTATATTTGGACTACTGTCTAAAAACAAATCCCGTGAAAAAAAAAACGTTATTCAAATAAGTTCTGAACAAAACTGCATCATTAACATAGATCTAGCTATTTGTCAACCAGTAAGTTGCAGTAGACTACAGCTGGGTATAATAAATCACTTTACTGATGTAACAGTGCCTGGAGATTTACTGCCGATTGACATGTTGGAAATTCGATCTAAAACTGGACAAAGTTTATAATATGACTACATTATGGAGGCTACCCTAAGTACAGTCAACAAAAGAGATAAGTATGCAGGATCTTCGTATAGGTATAGTTGAAGTTTAGTAAGAAACCAATGGATGTTCTCGACGGAAATTTAATTTGATAAATGAGCTGTTTTTTTTTTCTATTAATGAAATTTCAACTATATCCGACGATCCTGCACACTTATCTCTTTTGTTGACCTTATTATGGGATATTTTTCATGGAAACCTTGGGAAGATTTCCTAAAAACCACTTGTAATTAGGCTAATTTACAACCATGGGATGAATTATCATAATTAGCCTATAATATTCCTACTGTTAGGACACAGGCCTCCTCTGTTCGAGAGGGAGTGGTCTGTCTACCGCGCAGGCCCAGTGCGGGTTGGTAGATGTCACATGTCTTCGAATTTTTTGTTCTAGGACATGCCGGTTTCCTCACGATGTTTTTCTTCTCCGTTTGAGAGCAGTGGTGGTGAAATTATTTACACAAAGTAAAGCGCCTGTCTGGGTTCGAACCCACGACCTACAACTATATACAGATACAGTTTTGAACGTATGTACATAGATTTTTTACATAAAAATACTAGACACGTGTTTCGGATTTCGCATATACTAAAAATAATGTTGTATAATAAGTACAAAATTTCAAGATTCGCGCAAATATACAAACATATGACATCACTAAATAGGTCAATATTTTATAAATCCAGTTTAATAAAAATCTTACACTATACTTGAATGAGTCATAGTGTTATGATGTCTACGACCTCGCGCTTAAAAACTTGTACTTTTAATATAATCAGTACAAAAATCATACAAACAATATTTCGAATGAATTCCCCCTATCTTAAAACACACTGAATCACGATCATTAAACTTTTTATTTATCCATCGATACTTGGGCGGTCTCCATTTCTTTTTATTACTTTCTCTTGGTTAATTTTTCTTACAAATTCAATTAATGAAATCACGGACAAGTCTTATTCGAGAGATCACCAAGAATATAAATAATATTAGCTGTTTATGATAATTTAATATTTTTTTTAGCACTAACAAGCGAGAAATAAAAGTATTTTAAAACAAAAAAAAACCGACTTCAAAAAACCTACAAAGTGAAAAATAACTTTAATTTCGGAAGTCGAAGGAATCCAAAGACTTCCCGATCCTTATTTTTCACTTTGTCGATTTTTTTTTTGAAGTCGGTTTTTTTTTTTGTTAAAATGTTTTTATCGTAGCTGCATTTGAATTTAAACTCTATGCTCATAAGTTAAGGATGAAAGTTGTGTGATGAAGATTCGACGCGGATCTCAAAATGGTGTGTGTTTACTAGTCTGCGGCCCGTCTAGATAGTGAGAGTGAAGTGAACTCGCGCCAGTACTTTCGCTAGTTCCATACAATACCCATAGTACTACATCATACATGTTTATTTGTGGTTTATGAGGTCGTCAGCGTTCCGTACGTAGCAACGAACCTTTGTGGTGGTTGTGGGTTTGTGGTGGTGACAGTATTTTAACGTCATATCAACGGTGGCATTGGCTTTGATCCTGACGAGTTTTGTTTTATAGCGGAAGTAACATGAAATTGAGTTCAAAGTCAAAGAAATTCTTGCGGAAAATGTTGATGACGGTATCCGTGATGTTTACCAATAAGTTTAAAATGTACATGCCAGAATGTATTATTAAACATTTGTATTTTTTTTAGTTATTAAAAAAAAACAAGGGTCACATATTTTTAAATTTTTAATTTGCGTTTGTTTAATAAAGTACTTTATTAAAATATCTTGTTTTGACTGCCTAATTGCATAGCCTATAAGTAAGAAACCTAGTTTTGAAATAGTCTCAAAAAGTCTCGTTTTTCCCGGGAATTTCGAGACAACATCGAGTCTCGATTTTTTTTCCCGGGACTCAGTAATGCATCGAGACTGAAAGCCCTAGTAGGAACTACGTAATTCCGTCAAACAATTCTTAAGGCGCGTACGCACGTACGAACAAAAACATGGTGAACACGAACATCGAACACTTTGTTCGCACGTGCGTACCACTAACGAACATAACCTGTGTTCGTCAAAAATGTTCGTGGCGATCCATTATGTTCGTGTTCACCATGTTTTGTTCGTACGTGCGTACGCGGCTTTACAGAGACAGTTTGTGCACGCCATCATGCTGCAGACATCGCCTAATTACCAGTTTTTGCCACTGACTCATGCAAAATATATACGTAACCGTTTGTTGAGCATAATTCCATTAAAACAAAGCAACCGTTAAAATTGAACGCAATCTTTTACAGGCATTATGTCATCGCTGAGAATTATTTCATTTTATATTATCTTGTTTCCATCTTTGCGGAATACACTTACAATTGACTTCTGTTAATGTCAGTGAACTTCAGTGTCTAATTTTAATTTCTTGACGTCAGTCATTTTACTGGGTCATCATTAGGCTTGCATCCTTCAGCGGGATTGTCCGAAAGTCAGCGGGATTGTCCGCAAGGGTTACCGCTGGCCCGGAACATGAAGGGCTAAGGAAGGAACAAGGGTGGGTTTTAGTCAGTAAGAGTCTGACACCCCCTTCCGCTCCACCCAGAGCGGGAGGGGTCATTTGATGATTTCCCATCCGAAAAAAAAAAAAAAAAAAAAGCTTGCATCCTAGTTGAAAATATGTTGAGGTCAAATTCCAAATGTAATTTGCCGTGTCTAGTACAAAATTTAGCGGAGGGGAGCGGGGGTTAGATGGAACATTGTTTTTGATATGTCATCATCATCCGCCTAGCCTTTTCCCAACCATGTTGGGGTCGGCTTCTAGTCTAACCGGATGCAGCTGAATACCAGTATTTTATATGAAGCGACTGCCTATCTGACCTCCACAACCCAGTTACTGGGTAATACGATACCCCTTGGTAAGACTAGTTGTCAGACTTTCGGGCTTCTGACTACCCGTAACGACTGTACATACAACAAACGTGTTTTTTTCGGCGTTTTTGCCTTGTGGTACGGAACCCTTCGTGTGCGAGTCCGACTCGCACTTGGCCAGTTTTTCTTTTGTCTTCCTCAAGAATTGAACTATCAAATGCAAAAATTGTTTTTGATATGTAATTTTTCATTAATATATATTTGGAATTTAAGGGGGAAGCGCTAAGGTAGCCCGCGAAATTCAAATTTTCTTACGTTTTTTGCAATTTGCTGGTCAGTAGATTAAATATAATTCGCTGTCGTAACAAATAGGATGTATTTACAGAATTATAATCATTAGAATCAGTAATACAACTTGTTAAGTTAGTATAATAGCCTACCCGACCGTTTTCGGTCACGGTAGCCCATCTCAATGGAGATTAGCCAGGTACGCAGGAGATATTATAGTGCACAGTGTGTGCGCAAACACAGGTGGCAAAAAACTAAAATACATCCCACAAGACACCGACTTCCGAAATTAAAGTTATTACATAATTTTGAGTTCATTTCTTTTTGAAGTCGGTTTAATTTTTTTTATTACTTTTTTATTGATTTCCTCGATTCTATTGACATGTCTCATTATTCCCGTTATTTCTTGTGTTTTTTGTTTAGTATCTGTGCTTACTAACATAGTCGTAAGTTTTACTGACAATCTTGTTTGAGTTTGAGTCTTGGTCACTTTAATAAAGAAAAATTCTATTCTATTCTATTAATTCAGAATGCTCAGTCTATGAGTCAACATAACAATTATTATTATAAGATTGATAGGTTGCGTTACTAAACAAACCAACAGTGAGTTATAATCAAGTGTATTGTGTTCTCGTATTAAGTAATTAAGTTAATAGCTGTGGGACAATGCTATCTAATGTGCGGAAAAAGCGTCGCATGTTGACATATACGTCTGTCACCTGTACCTATGTATATTGTATACGTAACGGCCCAGTGGTAATAGCACCGGCTTACGAGTCGTAGGTCGTTGATTCGAACCCAGGCATACGTTTTATTTATTCAATTTCACAGATGATGTATTTCTGTTGCCGCTACAACAACAAATACTAAAAACAGAATAAAATAAATATTTAAGGGGGCTCTCATACAACAAACGTGTTTTTTTCGGCGTTTTTGCCTTGTGGTACGGAACCCTTCGTGTGCGAGTCCGACTCGCACTTGGCCAGTTTTTCTTTTGCCTTCCTCAAGAATTGAACTATCAAATGCAAAAAGATTTTTTCAAATTCAACTGGTAGTTGAGAGATTAGCGCATTCAAACAAACAAATTCTTTAGCTTTACTATTAGTATGTAATATATTTAGGTACCAGTCAACAATAGAGATACCTAAGTATGCAGGATCGTCGGATATAGTTGAAGCTTAGTAAGAAACCGATGAATGTTCTCGAATAAAATTTAATTTTATGAATAGAAAACAAACAGCTCATTTGTCACATTAGGCTCAAAACAAAACGTATACAAAAACTCCAAAAGCATAACAAATTGTTCGTTTGTGAAGCCTACTTAGACATTAAACACTTACTTTTACATACTAGTGTTTTACAAATGAAAAGTTTCACAATTACGAGTGACCAATGCCTCTGTGAAATGTTCAGTAACTCAATAACCTGTTGTAATTCAAAACAATAGCTACACAACGTCTTTTGTTCAATAATGACTGCGGTACATAACTCACTCAATCACTTTTAGGGTTCCGTGGAAAAGAAGCATAAAAGAAATCATAATAAAATAGTTTCGGTTCATTTGTCTGTTGTCACGGGAGACTTTCTCAAAAAAGATCTACTATAATATTAAAAGCGTAGAAAAAGACCCGCCCCCTAATTGCGTAACACACTATTACTCTCAATTTGAATCATTTTGAAGCATATTGCTAATCCATTGCTGCATATGTTCGAAAAATGTGTCTGCTCAACAACGTAAATCACGCAATAAATGTTGTTGAACTGTCAAAATGAAACCCATTGCTACTGATAGTATGTTACGCAATTACCCTGCCGGAAAAATTGATGCTTCAACCCTTATTAAGGAAAGGATCATTCAGTTTGAATATAAAAATCATGACCGTAAAACAAAGGTGCCGCCGATTGAACCAAAATAATTAAAGTCGAAAATATCAACTAAAATACCAGCACCCTAATTGCGTAATACACTATCAATAATAAAATCTGAATCATTTTGAAGGATATTGCTAATCCATTGCTTCTTAAGTTAGAAAAAAATGTCTCCTCAACAACGTAAATATCGCAGTGAATGATGTTGAACTGTCAAAATGAAAGACATTCCTACTGTTAGTGTGTTACGTAATTACCCCGCAGGACCTGATTTAAAAATCTGTCATCATCGTCTTCTGTTCTGAATTTATTATCAGAATATAATAAAAATCGGTCTAATTTGCCTGTAACACTATTTTTCGAAAATGTTCTCTAATAACTTTTTAGACTTTTGTATCCTGCATAAGCGTATGAAGTTTCATTAAAAGCGGTTCATTCATTTCGAAAAATAAGGACTTGAAAGTAAATACGGTACTGAACACTATTACGAAAGTACGATTTGCACTTGGCCATTTTTTTTCCGTATTGTAAATTAATGATCAGTCAAAAATGTCAAAATAATGATTGAGCTTATAGAGTACGCCCTCGGCAGTCTTGGTTCTTGCTTCGTTTAACATTATTGCATAATGCCATCCTTTTGTCCCGCTTTTGGTGTTCACTGGACAAAGTTGCAGTTTCATTAATTTTTGTTCTTTTAATGGACGATGATGTTATGCAATATGTGATAATGAATCTTTGGAACTCCCACGGACATCTTTTTTTTTTGTTTTAGTGATCTTGATTTTTAATGAGGCTCGTTTATTTTTTTATTGTGACTTTCGTGAGATTATTTTAGTGAATACGTTTTCCATTTTCCTCACGCATTCATTTCGGAATCACTTCACAAGATTCAGAATCAAATGGTCTTTTTAGGACCAATAATATAGAGAGGTAAAATTTGTGAGTATGTACAGTCACGAGCACTAATATGTCAACACTTGGCAACTTTCAATAGCGGATTTTTAGTGAAATAACGAATGCAACGTTGAAATACGACACTTTACATCAACCTATTGGTTCGAAAATACTATGTTCCTAATAATATAAAATTTCTTTAAAAAATAAAGGAGAAAATCGCCTTTGAATAAAGCCATGTGTATACATACTTTTGCTCGAGACTGTACGAGTATATTGGGGGTAGGTAATCTTCGGAACTACTGATACGCTGATCCGATTCTATCGATTCCATAAATTCTTTCACTGATGGAAAGCTACAGTATAAATCCATACTAATATCTATTATTATAAATTCGAAAGTAACTCTGTCTATATTTATGTCTTTTCACGCCTAAACCACTGAACGGATTTCGATAAAATTTGGCAGAGAGATAGATTGCGTCCCGGGGAAGGGCATAGGATAGTTTTTATCGCCATACCTCGCGGGCGAAAACGCGAACGGATGCTAGTATTTTATATTTCATGCGGACGAAGTCGCAGGCAGAAGCTATTAATATAAAGTAACATTATTGGTACCTATTCAATTCTCCCTACTTCTAAATAAAAATGTAATATCCGGCAAGTTTTTCATACATTTCTTGTAATTTGTTACATCGTTTAGTTACTAGGCCGTTCTTGATCGAGGTCGGTAGCATATCTTAAATACAAACTAATTACAGGCCAATTGCTTTTAATTAATACACGATAACTAGCTAAAAAAAACCGAGTCGGACTCGCGCACCGAGGGTTCCATACCATCATGTTTTTAAATTTTCACCGGCGAGCTACTTACTAGATCTTGTTCAAACCAATTTTCAGTGGAAGTTTACATGGCAAGTACATCATACATTTTTTTTAGTTTTAATATTCACACATTTTACCACTTTGGACGTGTCTCTCGCGCAAACTATTCAGTTTAGAAAAAAAATATATTAGAAACTTCAATATCATTTTAGAAGACCTATCCGTAGGTACCCCACATGTACAGTCACGAGCACCAATATGTCAACACTTGGCAATTTTAAATTGCGATTTTTTCACGAAATAACGAACGCAACGTTGAAATACGACACTTTACATATACCAATGGGTTCGAAATACTATGTTCCTACTAATATAAAATTTCATTCAAAAATAAAGGAGAAAATCGCCTTTGAGTAAAGCCAAGTGTATACATACTTTTGCTCGTGACTGTATGGGTCTGATGAAAAAAAAAATTGAGTTTCAGTTTTATGTATGGGGAACCCCCAAAACTTATTGTTTTTTTTCTATTTTTGTCAATTAATCTTAATGCGAATAATGAATCTTAATTAAAAAAAATCTTAATGCGGTTCACAGAATACATCTACTTACCAAGTTTCAACAGTATAGTTCTTATAGTTTCGGAAAAAAGTGGCTGTGACATACGGACGGACAGACAGACATGACGAATCCATAAGGGTTCCGTTTTTTGCCATTTGGCTACGGAACCCTACAAATATATTGAGACTCGACTTACTTAATTTCGTGTCATGCTTTACTGTAAGTACTTACCGAGATATTTCTAGTGATAATCAAGTAATTTTGAAGAGGCATACATAAGCTATTTATTTGAAAGTATGCAATAAAACGCTTGTCATTTTAGATGTCACTGCATGCTGCGTGTGCGCAGTTCATTAGCAATGTGAAAGGTGAATTGAAGTGTCATCGTTTTCGGGTATTTACATAGAAACTTTTTTGTTACTTAATATTTATGACGGAGGTATCTGGGTAGCAAAAGAATTTCATTGCTAAGCCAAATATTTGTTACAATATTTTGGGGTTTTCCATCAGAATGGTTCAATAGCAGTACGCTCTCTATAATTATTTTGCGAAATGTTGGGGAAATCTAACTCGGCTTGTTATATTTATTGCAAACGCGATTTAATATTATTACCGACTTCAAAAAAAAGGAGGTTATCAATTCGACATGTATGTACTTATGTAATATTATTGGAACTGCATCATATTCACATAATATGACAATCTATTAGGGCTTCCAAACAAATATACAAAAATTTATAGATGTATGTATGTTTGTCCACGCATTTTTTTTTATAGGCTACTAAACTATTACCTACTTATTACAAACAAATATTCCAGTTTTTACTTAAAACTAAAAATTACGAAGAAAAAAAGTAATTTAAAAAAAAATATCGGCTTCAAAAAAAAGTGTGAATGATGATAATTATGGTTAGAAAGAGGGTGACTACCGAGATGACGACTAATAGAGAAGTATGGAAGAAAGTGACATGTTGCGCCGACCCCAAACAATTGGGATAAGGGCAGGAGAATGATGATGATGCAAAAAGGAAACAAAAATAATACAATTACGTATGAAATGAAATGAAATGAAATGATTTTTATTTTTGTAAGTAGGTTTGTACAAACACTTTTACACGTCAATCATGTTTTTTTAAGACTAGATGAAGTCGGTATGGTACTTAAACTGATTGTATTAAACAACAAAGAAAGATATTCTTTGTTAGTCACATATCGTCGACCGTAGGTTCAATTGAGGTAAGGGACAAAATACGATTTTTCAGGAGAGGCCGACAAAGTTTTTTTTCGGACTAAATCGCCTATAACTTTTTTTGTTAATAACCTTTTACGGATCTGATTTCACACATAATCTTGTATTTTAGTGTTCATTCTACCTGTAAAACATTTATTTAAATAAGTTAGCTATTTAAGAAAATAGACGTCCCTTACACCAACGTATTTTGTTAGTAATGTCCCTTACTGACCAAGTATCTTGTAGTCCTGTCCCTTATATTAAATTGATCTCTACGTTGGATCCAATCTATAATGAAAAAATAGTGTAAAGGTCTTGTTGAAAAAATGTATGAAGAATAATTCGTTGATTGGGAAGACCCTTACCTTATGTGAAGTGGATTGGCGGCGGTAATTACACCATTTGAAGTTGCTATATTGCATAGTTTTTCAGATACATTGTTATATGGGGCTGATTCGAAATTTGAATCCAAAAATCAGTAGGGTAAGGGATTTTTTTCATATACACCATTCGAAAGAGCGCAAAATTCTGAACAAAAGTGTATACTCAACTCATTTTGGGTATTTTGTCCCTTACCTCAATTGAACCTACGGTCGACGATATACCTATAGATACACCTAGATAACGCAAGAGCAACTACTTCGCGTGCCAAAAATCGCTCCAGCTGACGTCAACAAAGAGATATGCAGGATCATCGGATATAGTTGAAGTTTAGTAAGAGACCGATGCATGTTGTCTACTGAAATTTAATTTGATAAATGAACTGTTTGTTTCTTAATAATAAAATAAAATTTTATTCGAGAACATCCATCGGTTTCTTACTAAACTTCAACTATATCCGACGATCCTGCATATCTCTTTGTTGACGTAAGCTGGAGCGATTTTTGGCACGCGAAGTAGTTGCTCTTGCGTTATCTAGGTGTATCTATAGGTATATCGGTCGACGATATACCTATAGATACACCTAGATAACGCAAGAGCAACTGCTTCGCGTGCTAAAAAACGCACCAGCTTACGTACAAAAATCGTAAGCCGCCACTTTAGCGCTCAGTCCTGAGTGCTGCTGGCTGGGTGAGCGTGAGCGCTGGCGCCAGACCCCGGGGGTGGGGCGAGACGATTGCCACACGCGGCGGCGTCTTTGAATCGATTTGATTTTCCCATGTCATAGTAGGTAGTCAAAAAATGGCACGCTTGGTTTTCATACAGATCGTGATACTTGCGTTATCTAAGTCTTGCTATATCTGTGGTGTTAGTACACTCCTCTGTCTAGCCAATACCAGACGCGACGTTGAATAAGTTACGTACAGACACATCAAGCTACCCGAAACTATCAAAGGAGAATGACCAAAAGTCGTACCAAAAAGTCTCGTGCATCAAGATCAAAATATTGTAGTAATTATTTTCATATTTGTTTACGACAATTACGCGCCGGGGATTTAATTTTTGAACAGGGAAAAAAGTGTTGATATTGTTGTATTCCCTTTACATGACGTTCCGTTTCAAATGATATGATATGACCTTTAATTTGAAAAGTGCTATGATGTCTTTCAAAAAACATGTAAAAAATTTTACTTTGTCGATTCTACATTAATTAAAGATAACTAGAATAGAATAGGCTGTTTTTTACAGTCATAATGACCATTCGTGTCAAACAAAATAAAGTACCTAGTTTTTAGGTTATTTCCCGAAACCCGGGTTTTGTTTACAAAAAGAACTTTTGTAGGAGTTAATATGATAAGTGTAATCTATAAAAAACTTTTGATCTATAAAAAAAGTTTGACTTTGATGCAGCATGGTACGGGATTCCATACATCCATGAGCATTGTCCTTTTCCCCATCAACTTTGAACCTTATGTTTTAGCAATAAAGTTGAAAATCTATTAAAGAAATATGACAGATTGTAGCAGCATGATGTGCTGGCGTCTGTAGGTACGTACGTAATCAACCGTAACAAATCTATTTGTTTCCAACAACAAAGTAGAAACAGTTAAAAATAATTACATTCATTTCACACGAACCACAATCTCCCGTTCCCCCCATAAATTAGCAACAGTCAGGCTATGAACCCGGAACCCTTCGTTACGTCGACCATTAATCGCACAGCCGATGGTACCTACCGGGAAAAGTTATAACCTTTCACATTATGTCATCCGAGGGTCTGAGGCCAGCACAAAAACTTGTCATGTGGTTGTAAGCGCAGATTATACTAAGTAGCCATGTAGCCATGTTGGGTAATAAATGTTTACGTGGATTTTCCGAGCTGAGGTCAGCAGGACTCTCAAGTCTTATGTAAAGAAAGAAAGCTCCATGGAGTTTCTTGGCCGTTCTTCTCTATATGTAGTTATTATGCTTTGGAATGGGCAACAGTCTTCTGAGTTCTGACTGACCGACTCCTTGACATTTCAAACGTACCTGTAAATGGTTTGAGTTTGAAAGAAAAAATATTTATTTGTGGTGAACATGATGCAAAGAAAAAACACAAAAAATAAAGTCACGGGTACATCGCGAGTTCAAACCCAGCCAGGCACTTTATACTTTGTGTATTTAATTTCATCACCACTGCTCTCAAAACGGTGAAGGAAAACATCGTGAGGAAACCGGCATGTCTAAGAACCAAAAAATTTGAAGACTTGTGACATCCACCAACCCGCGCTGGGCCCATGTGGTGGATTACGGCCCACTCCGTCTCACAGAGAGGAGGCCTGTGTCCCAGCAATGAGAACATTATAGACTGATTATGCTATATATGCTACATAGGGATCCCACATCCAAACATGTTTGGATATCAGCCTCTATTTAAAAATCGAACACTAAAATCTGATTTAAATAAACGCCATTCCAAGGTTATATTTTGTAACTATTTGTAAATTATGTTGCCTACAAGTCAAGGTCAGAGTGTTTATTATTCCAACCAATCCAAGGTCAAAGTTACCCAATTTTGGATTATTATTGAACAAATTTTGTTTATGTATACAAAAATAATTAGGTACGTTACGATGGGTTCAAGTAGGTTGATTGAAACTTTTGTTATTCGATTTTTCATTTATTAATTACTGGCCAGTAGAAAATCTGGTTGTTTGAAAGGTCGTTCCTTTTTTGACAGGGCATTAAAAACGTCAATTTAATGGATCGAAAATCTGTCATAAGATCAAAATAGGATTTCTTCGGTTTCAGAAGAGGGAATGAAATGTCCTTTACATTCAAACAGGTTTATCGGTTTTTGATTCGTTATTGTTGTGTCCTCTTATGTTAGTTAGATCACAAGGAATAAGGAACTACTAAAGTTTTCCGTGATTTGTGCCAATAGGTTTTAGAAGCAAGACAACACATTCCGTGGTGTCATTGCGTAACAATAACAGTAGGAATGGCTTTCATTTTGACAGTTCACCAACATTCATTGCGTTATTTACGTTGCTGAGCAGACAAATTTTTCGAACATATGAAGCAATGGATTAGCAACATCCTGCAAAATGATTCAGATTGTGATTGATTGTGAGTTACGCAATTAGGGTGCTGAAAATCATTATAAAGTCAAAATTATCATTGTTGAGATATTTATTACAGCACTTGGGATGAAAAGCGCGGAAAATTTTTCATTTAAAGAAAATACTTTTAATTAGGAATAGGTACCTCAGCAGTCACTAAATTTAGTGACTGCTGAGGAGTCAGAAGGTTTCTTTTTCTCGCCTTGATATAAGAAGCCTTCTGACTCTCTTCTCACTTCTTCTTCTTAGCGTGTCGATGGCAAAAATATAGTTTTATTTTCTTAAATTTGTTTTGCCCAAAATTCAGCAACGCGGTTAGCATTCGCTGACGCAGCCATTAGGTCCTCACGTGTGCAGGTGACAGGGCATGCGGTGCTAGATGGGAGGTGAGCCATTTTAAATAGACTCTTTTCACTGAGAGACTTTTTTATCGCGTCAATTTAAAGCACGTATCTCGAAAAGTATTCTTTTCGAGATACGTGCTTTCAAACAGACGCGACCAACTGACTTTATATTATATAAGTGCATAGTGACGTAGTGGAAAACAGAACCCCTGTCTATCTATTTAACCGCTCTATGCCATAGACTAACAGCCTGTCAATACGGCCATAATCGCCTTTGTTAATAGCCTTAGTACCAAATAAAGTCTTAATAGTAACAGATAAACTAAGTACTTCTATTGAACCCCGCTGACTGGAGTTACGTAACTTTTGCGGGGATGACGCGGTCGAACCATCAATAGCTTATTTGATTGTAAACATACTTCCTTGGGTACCAATTCCATGTTGCTCGTGACTTGGTAATAACCTGGAGGTTTATTGATTCGGTTCTTAGATACATTTAATCTAAGAAACGGAGAAGCGAACTCCAGTGGAACCCACTTCAAATGAAGTGGGCGGTCTTAACTCAATGTCCTTTATAGTAATTTCTTAGATCGATATACATAATGTCCGAATTCACAGCTCAAGAGTGATCTTTAATTATCGTGATATAGTCGGACTTTTAATTAGCTGCAGTAAAATGACAGCTTATGTGTTACTTAAATGACTGAAATTGGCGTCGTTTTGTTTTTTCGCGGCCATCAACCAAATCTTGTTTTTCTAGTACAGAATAGTGTAACAAACGAAACTTATTTGACATGCATATTCTCTAAACTCAGTCCGAAATGAGTTATTATGAAGTGTCATTTTACTGCAGCTAATTAAAAGTCGAACTATAGAGGTTGTAGCCTATAATGTTCCCACTGCTGGGTTACAGACGTCCTCTCTTCGAGAGGGAGTAGGCAGTGATCTACCGCGCGAGCCTGTATGGGTTGGTAGATGTCACTGTCTTCGAATTTTTGGTTCTAGAACATGCCAGGTTTCGTCACGATGTTTTCCTTCACCGTTTTTGAGACTAGTCGTGATGAAGTAATTTACACAAAGTAAAGCGCCTGTCAGGCCTCCCACAAGGTGGTCCGACGACCTTGTGAAGGCCGCAGGAACCCGTTGGATGCGAGAAGCGCAGAACCGGTTGAAGAGGAGGTGCTTGGGGGAGGCCTATGTTCAGCAGTGGACGTCTTTCGGCTGAAATGATGATGATCATGATGAAAGCGCCTGTCGGGGTTACGTTAGAAACCACGACCTACAACTCGTAAGTCGAAGCCGGTACCACTGGGCCACCACTGCTCTCTCATCGTTAAGTGTCGTGTTTCTATCACAAAGGTGTTGTCGCAAGAGGATGTTAAGGGTCGTCTGAGAATTCGGGGGGAAAGAACCTCTTATTCACGGTGCAGAATGTCAAGTGTTATTAGAACCCGCCATTCGCCAATTATGACTTAAGGAGCCGAAACGTAGACACTCACGGTACGGCTGGTCCTTAAATTCAAAGTCGCTAAGCGAGCTTGTAGTCTCTCTGAGGGATAGATTCCGGAACGAGGTGATCCTGCAGTGAACCAAAGTTATCGACTTAACTCACAGAATAAGCAAACTGAAGTGGCAATGGGCCGGCCATATTAGCCGTAGAACCGATGACCGTTAGTTAGAAGTGTTCTTGAGTGGAGACCACGAATCGGTAGGTAGGACGCCCTCTGGCTAGGTGGAGCGACGATCTTCGCAGGGTGGCTGGTAGTAGGATGATAGTTGCCCAGAATCGAGCTGAATGGCGTGCAATTGGAAAAGGCTATGTCCAGCAGTGGACTGCTGTAGGCTCATGATGAATCGCCAACACGTGTTGATCATTGCTTGCTTCCCTCTCTTCATAAAATATCGTTATATTCATGATGTTCTATCATTCTACCCTTGACTTCCATTTAGCAATATTGGGAAAAAATTAAAAATCGATAAATTCGCATGGCATATCCAAGGACCCGAAATCTAAAAATCACACTGAAAGTTTGACCTCGTTTCCAAAATGTCAAAACACTGAAGATTTTTGTAGGTCATTTGAAGTAAAAGATCAACTTATTGTGAAATTGCACATCAAAATGTAATGCTTCGAAATTATGTTTGGTTGCATTTGACCTTAGCGTACGTCAAAACGTATTATATTTGAGATGCGTGAAATATAATTGGACATTGCTTCATAAAAACTGAACGCATCATTAAAGTTTGAAAAGGTCTTTGACAGATATTCATTAATGAAAACGCAACCCTAATCAACTCGGAAATGACGGATAACCGAAATGAGTTGATTAGAGCAGGCCCAGTTGTAACGGCGACTTAGGTATACGTTGTAAGTCGTAGATTTGAACCCAGACAGGCGCTTTACTTTATGTAAATTATTTCATCACCGCTGCTCTCAAAACGGTAAAGGAAAACATCCTGAGGAAACCGGCATGTCTTAGAACCAAAAATTCGAAGACATGCGATATCTACCAACCCGTACTGGGCCCGCGTGGTGGAATACAGCCCACTCTCTCTCGAAGAGAGCTGAGGCGTGTGTCCCAGCAGTGGGAACATTATAGGCAGATTATGCTAAACATGGGTAAGGTTGTAAATTATTGAATATGATGGTGGGTAGTATGGCTCCTTAATTGTGATAATAACCAACGTTATGATGACCTTTCCCTACGCTCAGCAGCTATTAACGATTATTAAGGGGAGAAATCTCTGTTGTCTAATTTTTTTCGTATTATACGAATATCCTACAGAAAACACACCAAACTAAGGTGGCTGCGACAGACTGGATGCGGAAGGCGGAGGACAGGGATTGTGACGCAGCCTGGGAGACGCCTATGTCCAGCAGTGGACTGCGATAGGCTGAGTTGATTAATACGAACATAAATGTATTGAGCAGTTGATTTTATTTTCGTGGATTCTTAGTTACTATGGTAAATGAAAATTAACGAAAACAAAAAGGAAGATCTTGATAATAAGTAAACATAATACCAAGATCTTCTCCCATTCTATTCAGCGCAAAAATACCACAGAGGGCGAAAAGCCAATACAAAATTGCTTACATTTTCACTTACCTATGTTAAAGATCTTAATCACAGGTAACAACACCTAATAAATTACTGCACAAGCGCAATAATTTCACAGCTTATAGAATTAACAACAGTTTAGAACTATAATAAATGTCAGTAAACTAACCTTTTCTAATTCAATTTGCACTATCTAACTGCACTATCATCTGGTGTTGGCACGAGCTTTAAGACTCATATACCTACTTAGACAAATTGCTAGACAGCAAGGTTGATAAATTCGTCAAAATCTAAATTTAACCTTTATTAAATTCTTAGGCTGAGAATCAGCACTTTTTGAACATCAAAATCTTTATTATTTACTAGCTTCTGCCGGTCGATTCTGTAAAAATCTCACCGTGAAAACTTACGTGATGTGAGTTTGTTTTGGCTAGGAATTGACACTATTGACAGCTCACTCCACGCTCACTTCACCTAAGTTTTCACGGTGAGATGGTTACAGAATCGCACTGCTGAAGGATATATCTAGAAGGAATCTAGAGAATCTACACACACATAACATCACACCCTATTGTAATATGTACAATCAACTCAGCCTATCGCAGTCCACTGCTGGACATAGGCCAGGCTCTAGGCTGCGCCATAACAACCTGTCCACAGCCTTCCGCACCCTGTTTGTCGGTCGTCGGTCCATCTAGCTGGGGGCGTCCCACATTACGCTTGCCGACAATAATATGCCGCTTGTAATCTGTACGACATGACAAAAATATTGTAACTCATTAATAACCCATCGTGTAATCTGCATACTTTAAATCACAATCTGAATCACTTTGAAGGATATTTCTAATCCATTGCTTCATAATGTTCGAAAAATTTGTTAACTCAACAACGTAAATAACGCAGTGAATGTTAATGAGTTGTCAAAATCAAAGTCTCAGTGTGTTACGCAATTTCCCCGCAGTTTCCTACATACACAGAGCTGCATTCGTACTAGAATCTTAATTAATAGGAAATCTACTCAGTCATTTACTAACGAAGCGAATTATCGATGCTGATTTCTTAGATACTAATCTTGGATGAGAATTAGGATTGGATTTGGGACTTGGGGATTAGGATTATGTACCATCGTACTTCAATAATATGTAGGTCATTTTCAATTCAAAAATCAATCTGCTAAGCCTATTCCCAACTATGTTGGGGTCGGCTTCCAGTCGTCTAACAGGATGCAGGCGCTGCAGCTGAAACAACAAAAACAAAACACATACAAAAACAAAAAACACACGACACAAACATGAATACATTTTGAATTCGGAATAAAGTGATCCGGCAGAGAACCTTATTGTCAACATAGCTCACAGAATAAGCAAACTGAAGTGGCAATAGGCCGGCCATATTAGCCGTAGAACCGATGACCGTTGGGGTAGACGTGTTCTAGAGTGGAGACCGTGAATCGGTAAACGTAAGGTAGGACGCCCTCAAGCTAGGTGGAGCCACGATCTTGGCAGGGTAGCTGGTAGCAGCCGGGTGAGTGTTGCCGAGTATTGAGCTGAATGGTGTGCATTTGGAGAGGCCTATCTCCAGCAGCAGCAGTGAACTGCTGACGCTGCATCAGCATTGCCATGTTGTATGGCAATGCTGATTCTTTGGTCAGAAAATATACATGTTCATATTTTCATTATTATTTTAAGTGTTAGTTTATGTTAATACTAGCTGCGCCCCGCGGTTTTACCCGCGTAAATGTCGATCCCGTGGGAATATCGAGATAAAAAGTAGCCTATAATGTTAATCCAGGGTGTCAGCTACCTCCATACCAAATTTTAGCAAAATTGTCCCGCCGTTTGAGCGTGAAGAAGTAACAAACATATAAACACACACAGACACCCCCACACTCACAAACTTTCGCCTTTATAATATTAGTGTCTCGGTTCCAACTCGAATAGGTAGGTACATGAAAGGATTTTAATTACTTAGCTTTAATTAAAGCCATGTCAAAGTTAAAAGAGCCTTACCTACAACTCGACATGTCCAAAGTAGGTATACCATATTAAGGCAAGTTTTGAATATCAGACACACACTCACTACGCACCCACACCCACACACCCTACTTTGCTCTCTAATTAATTAATTTATATATTGTATTAACTTTTCATTATGTGGTGGAGAAAATAAACGTTTTTTTATTATTACAATAATATTATTTTGTTTTTAGAATATCATAAAAATGACTTTTCTTTTGTTTCTTAAGTAACTGTGTTGTAAATTCTCCAAAGTCATCCTATTATGCTACTAATTTTATAAATTTTGGTCTTTTGCATAACCGGTAAGACGGATTCAGTCACACAGATAGCGCGTAACCTGGATTAATACATAGGATACTTTTTAACCCGGTAGTACGTTCCCGTGGGATAATTTCCGACTCCCACGCAAGCGAAGCCGCTGGCAAAAGCTAGTTTATCAATAATTTCAAGTCCCAGAAAACAATTCTATTTTCAAATTAATTAGGGACAAAATATACATTTCAATCCCGGTATTGAAATGCAACTTTTGGTCCCTAATTTTATTCCATTCGAAACCACCTGATCCAGTCTTCCTAGAAATCGATTTCGGTGAAAACAACCATTTGTGAATTCCTTTCTAAGTGCTAATCGCTTTTACAATGAATGTTCAAGAGTAAAACCTAGGTCGTTAACTTTAGGCATTCCACGAAGAGAAACTTCAACGCGCTATCTTTGTACACGAGAATGAGATTGTTCCGGAAAACTATGTGAATTCGTAATTTCTTTACCACTTCTGACAACAATTCCCTACTTCCACTTTATATCCCTGTATCCCCAATTTATGTAACACACAGACGTAGTCGCAGGCAGAAGCTTGTGTTTCAATAAAATGGCTCCATAAAGTTTCAAATACGATAATTTAGCGGTAAGAACACGTTATTAATCTTTAACATAAACACCTATTTGCTGTGGTAAACTTAACAGTAGGTACAGCTTTGAATGGGGATATAATTTACAAGAACATAAAGACACCACAAGACTGTTATATAATAGATATTACTACTATGGAATAGGTACCTACTTGAGTGCGAAAGCCGTATAGTTTGTTTGGTTTTGTTTGTTTTGTGGAATTTTGCACAGGCTCTCTGCTTTTAAAGAAATGTGAAAAATTTAGGTATTAATTTGGAAAAGAAAATCGATGTTCTTGGCTATCGCCGTAAGGTCGTCCGAAGTAAGTTTTCCTAAGTAACATCACTATAACGTGACATCGATTGAACAAGGCATCGCAGTATGATATTTACGCAGTAAAATCGTTCGCAGTACAGTTTTTCGATGTAACGAAACATCGCAGTAACAAGGCGTCGATTTATCAAGGCGTCGCAGTATAGAGATGTCGTTGAAAGGTTTTCGAAGAAACAAAATTCGATGATACGGCTTTCGCACTCAAGTAGGTATTCCTACTACTATAGTAGATAGTTGCTTGTATATGGAGGTATGAGGAACACGGCGTAAAGTTCACACACCCTTCATATAAAAGGGAGGATCCTCCGACCAGCACCCTAATTGCGTAACACACTATTACTCTCAATTTGAATCATTTTGAAGCATATTGCTAATCCATTGCTCCTTATGTACGAAAAGTGTGTCTGCTCAACAACGTAAACAACGCAATGAATGTTGTTGAACTGTCAAAATGAAACCCATTGCTACTGATAGTGTGTTACGCAATTACCCTGCAGACGGGTGTTGCCCGACGATTGATCTCGGGACGTTGTATAGAGTGTCCCGTAAAGCACATCAAGCTACCCGAAACTGTCAAATTTTCACAATCAACTTTGAATCTTACGCTTTAGCGATAAAGTTGAAAATCTATTAAAGAAATTTGACAGATTGTAGTAGTTTGATGTGCTTGGCGTCTGTACTGTACATTATGAACAATTTTTACTACGGGATCAAACATGAAATCGCGAAAAAATCAGCTGTTCCCTACATTTATGTTCGCATAGGTAAGTCGGCAAAATGTAGGAAACAGCTGCTTCTTTTTTCGCACTATTGAAAAAGTTATAAAATGTTTGAAGTTGTAGCGTAAACTGAACTTTATTGTCTAGAATTTAAAGTTATTTTTCCATAAACTTAAGTTTGTTTACATTTTTGGCAACTAAATCGCGAATGCAGATTATATGTATAATTAAGACAGATATTTTTTACTATCGGCACACGGCATAAACATAAGGTGTCATCATTTGACATAATCGCACGGAGAAAGAGAAAAGAGATTACAAAGTTGATAATCAAGTGTTTTATTACGTTAAAAGATTGATAAAGAGACGGGTAGAAAGTGGACGAGTAAGTTGCAGACTATATACTTAGCATTCCTAGCAGTAATTAACAAAGAGCGGCTTGGAAAAGGGAAAGATAAGTGCTTATCTTTCGTTTCACCTTTTTTCATTTGTATGTGCGTTTGGACCATTTTTACGTAGGTTCAAGAGAGAAAATCATGGAACCGTACAGTTTTCATAACTTTTGTTTTTAATTTTCTAGTATGCCCCCCAAAATTGATCCCCATATTCAAAATTCATTTATTTACGTTACACTACCGTTTTTGGGTCAAAAAAAATCATATGTATCAACAACGCAACAACTCAACAGCGCAACTCTCTTCAACTTAACCAGTCCAGTAGATTCGGAGTAAATTGGCTGTAACAGACGGACAGACAGACACACGAGTGATCTTATAAGGGTTCCGTTTTTTAATTAGATAAATGATAAATGATAAATGATTTTATTTCTGTAAGTAGGTTTGTACAAACACTTTTACACGTCAATCATATTTTTTTTTTAAACTAGATGAGGTCGGCGTTTCCTAACTGACTATTCTGAGAAGAAAGGCCGAAACAAACTCAGAAGTCACAGTCTCTTTTAAAGTCCAGACAAAATCTTGGTCAGATCGTGTGAAGACCATGTAGATTGGTGTCTGAAATGGTCTTTTGAGGAAAGAACCACACAGATTGAGCGGACCTGTCCAATCAGTGCACGCATTTGTCAAAAATCGTGCAGCTCAACTCAGAACTTGAGGAGCTCAACGATTCGACGAACAATACCAAAGACAGGACATTTGGGTAGGCCGCATTAACTACTCAAACTGCCAGATCATAATTAAAACTAAGAAGGAAAAAAGAAATGACCCACATAGTCCTCACATTCACAATAATTAAATAAAAAAAAAATAATAAAAATTACTTACAAAGTAAATATTCATGTCAATGTCTAAATAAAATTCATCAATGTCAATGTGTATATAAAAATCCGGACATAATCTTTGAGGACCATGTAGATTAGTGTCTGAAATGGTCTTTTGAGGAAAGAACCACACAGATTGAGCGGACCTGTCCAGTCAGTGCACGCATTTGTCAGTAACCGTGCAGCTCAACTCAGAACTTAAGGAGCTCAACGATTCGACGAACAATACCAAAGACAGGACATTTGGGTAGGCCGCATAAACTACTCAAACTGCCAGATCATGATTAAAACGAAGAGAAAAAACAAAAAATTACCCACATAGTCCTCACATTCACAATAATTAAAATCATATAATACTTTATACAGTAAATGTACATGTCATTATTTAAGTAAATAGATACTTAAAAAAAAAAAAAATTATTAAAGTGTAAAATAGCAAAAATAAAAACAACAATCTAAACCTATTGGAGCAGCTCAATCCCAAGCCTTTTTGTCCTCAATATAGTCTTTTACAGTATAATAGGCTTTCTGACATAGTTTTCGCTTTATAAAAGATTTGAATTTATTAAGGCTTAGTTCTTGAATGTGGCTAGGAAGTTTATTATAAAAACGTATACATTGGCATCTAAACGAGCCACCTATTTTTTTGAGCCTTGTTGTAGGAACAACAAATTTGTGTTTGTTCCTAGTATTTATGTTATGGATATCACTGTATTTTTTAAACAGATTAATATTTTTATGTGCATACAAAAGATTATCATAAATGTACTGAGAAGGCACAGTCATTATATTAATCTCTTTAAATTTGTCTCTGAGGGAGTGTCTGGGACTTAATTTATAAATGGAACGAATTGCCCTTTTTTGTAAAATAAAAATTGTCTGAATATCGGCGGCATTTCCCCACAACAGAATACCGTACGACATCACACTATGAAAATAACTAAAGTATACTAAACGGGCTGTCTTTATATCAGTTAAATCACGAATTTTCCTAACGGCGTATGCTGCAGAGCTAAGCTTTTTTGACAATTTATCTATATGGGGGCCCCATTGAAGCTTGGCATCCAACGTTATGCCTAGGAATACTGTGGTATCTTCAGGTTTCAACTCTTCATCCTTAATGAGAACACTAGTTTCTACTTGTCTAACATGGGGTATGGTAAACTTAATACATTTAGTTTTTTTTCCGTTAAGAAGTAGGTTATTGACATTAAACCAGTTAACTACTTTTGCAAGGGCGTTATTTACATTGTCAGTAACCAGCTGCTGACGTTTGAGTTTAAATAAAAGTGAAGTGTCATCTGCAAACAACACTATATCATGTTCATCCCTTATGAGGTAAGGCAAGTCATTTATATAAATAATAAATAAAAATGGGCCGAGAATTGAGCCCTGGGGGACCCCCATTCTTACTACAGATCCGGGTGACCTTTTTCCGTTAACATCAACTCTCTGAATCCTATCACTCAAGTAAGAAGTAAGAAGATCCAGAGAGGCGTTCCGGATTCCGTAGTGGTGCAGTTTCCTGATTAATGTTTCATGAAGAACACAATCGAATGCCTTGGACAAATCGCAAAAGATGCCCAAAGCATCGCATTTGTCCTCCCATGCATTATAAATATGTCCTAAAAGTTCAACTCCTGCATCGGTAGTCGAACGACCCCTTGTAAATCCGAACTGTTTGTTATGTAGTAATTTATTATTATTAAAAAATCTTTGCAATTGATTTAAAATAAGTTTTTCAAAAATTTTACTAAAGGTAGGTAGTACTGAAATAGGTCTATAATTAGTAGGGTCTGATGTACTACCCGATTTAAACAACGGTATTATTTTACTGTTTTTCATAAGATCAGGAAACTCACCACGGTCAATACAATTATTAAATATAACAGCTAAAGTAGGTGCTACAATGTCTATAATCGACTTAGCAACATCCACAGAATTACCCCATAGATCTGCGGTCTTTTTAACATTTAACGTGTGAAAAGTTTTAATTATATCTTTACAGGTTACATATTGGAAGTGAAATTCAGAATCGCAAACTGGAACGTTTTCTTTAAGTAAAGACTCTGCAGCAATGGGTGATGAGTTAAGAGATTTTGTAGTTGATACGGGAATCTCTGCAAAGAAATTTTCAAAGGCCGCGGCGACTTGACAATCTGATTTAATTATATTGTCATCAATAACAAGGTTGTAGTCACTACTTCGGGTGCATGACCTTCCCGTTTCGCTATTAATGACATTCCAAGTCGTTTTAATAATGTTACTACTATTTTTAATTTTTGAACTCAAATAACGTGACTTGGCAATGCTACAAACTTTTTTAAATATTTTAGAATAATTCTTAACATATAAATTAAATTCAGAAGTGTTTATACAAATCCGTTCTTCATATAATTCATAAAGTCGTTTTCTACTTTTATGTATACCAATGGTGGCCCAGTCACTGAAGGAAGCAATACTATTAACCGATAATGTTTTTGGAATAAATGTGTTATCAAATTGTGTGCAATACATATTAAAAAAATCATTATATTGTTGATTAGGGTCATCATTAGTGAACAAAAGTGGTAATTTACCCATGAGTTTAGTTTTAAATGTTTCCAAGCGATTAGTTGTTTTTGGATTAACAGTGATATCTTTTTTAGTAACTTTTTTGTTTTTATTTGGAATAGTGATTAATTGTCCACAATGATCTGAGTCTATTAGGTTAATAATGTCTTTGTGGGTTGGTATAACATCTGTATAAATGTTATCTAGGCATGTGGCACTAGTAGGAGTTATTCTAGTGGGCTCCAAAAATTGGTTTGCAAGATTGTATGACTGAAACAAACTTATAATTTTAGTACTTAACCCAGAATTTTCTAACAAATTAACATTAAAATCACCACAAATGATGATGGACTTGTTTGTATTACAGATTTTGTGCAACACTTCATCCATAACTTTTTCAAAACAATCATACAATCCTGAAGGAGGTCTGTACACACTTAATATAATGAACTGCTCCAATTCTATACAGGCTATTTCAATTGTCCGTTCAACAGAGAGGCTCACAATATCCTTTCGGTCTTTAAACTTAAGCTGGTTATTTATTAAAATTAATGAGCCACCATGTATAGCATTTACTCTGCTGAATGAACTACCAACCTGGTGATTACTAAAATTGAACATGAACTGGTGACTTTTAAGCCAATGTTCTGTCATACAAAGAATATCTATATTGTAACAATTCAGGAATAATTCTACTTCTAAGTCTTTGTTTGAAAAACCTTGAATATTTTGATGCACCAGATTGATACTATTTAATTTTTTTACACTTTCATTTGACTTATTTACATTTTTGCAAGAGGTTGCCTCTATTGTCTTAAATTCTAATTTAAATGATTAATGTCAATAATTTCAACCAAATTATTACCAGAGTAATTTAAAAAGTCATTGCATTGCTCAATAGGAGCAATTTGTTTAGCCAAATGTTTGGCTGAAATAGAAAAAAAATATGATAGCGACACAGCTATCTGTCTTTTTTGATAGTTAGAAAGATAGTACATAACAATATTATATCTATCTTTTGTCAAATATAAATTATTACCAACATAATAGTTAGTATCAATTAACTGGAATAAGTTATCATTATATGTCAAATTGTGCAATGTCATGTTTATATCAAATCTTAAGTTATTTTCTTCCTGTGGCAAACTGTTACTGTAAGGTAATGTAAACAAAACAATTTTTCTTAAGCTAAGGTTGCACAATGTTCTATGATATTGGAGCAATTCTCCTTTATTTAAATTACCCCTATTTCCCATAAATATTAATAAAGTTGTTTCCTGTTTAAAGTTACATTTAACAATTGCTTTCATAATATCAAATAAAGAACAACCAGGCATACAGTAATTTATTATTGAGTGTCCCGGATATTCATCTGTCAACAAGTGACCTAACTCCTTTCCAATCTCATCACAAAATAATATAATATCATAGGACGTTCGTAACCCTAAAAGTACATTAAATTAAAAGTTGTTTTGTATTGGTATGTAAATTCATTACGACATGCGTACCTACACACATTGCCATACTTAACAAATCTAAAATTTTGCAAGCAGGAAATTCATAGTTTGCGCCTAGTTTCGTCGTTGCGTAAGCAGATCTCTGCAGTTGCATTTGACCTGCTTTTGACCCGTCATTATGATGCTTTCATACCTAGCAACATATAGATTGTGAACAGAATGACATTCCCTCAACATAACATAACATAGCCCCTGCAATTCCCGGGTGGAGCAGAGATACCACCTCCACTGCTGGACATAGGCCTCCCCCAAGCACCTCCACTTCGACCGGTTCTGCGCTTCTCGCATCTAACGGGTTCCTGCGGCCTTCACAAGGTCGTCGGACCACCTTGTGGGAGGCCTTCCAACGCTACGTCTTCCGGTACGCGGTCGCCACTCCAGAACCTGTGCCAGAACCTTTCGGCCCCATCGGCCATCTGTTCTGCGAGCAATGTGCCCTGCCCACTGCCACTTAAGTTTGGCAATTCTTCGGGCTATGTCGGTTACCTTGGTTCTCCTGCGGATCTCCTCATTCCTGATTTCCTGGATTTCCAGGAAGAGATACCTATATGTATACAAATATATAACACAATTAACCTATTAAATTAAATTTACCCGATCCGGGAATCGAACCCACCACTAGACCAACGAAGCCTCTCAACATTTTTCTGTTGTTCTGTCTCTTTTGGTGGTCGAGGTTGTGTAATACACACACGCATGCAAATGTTGTTTGCTACAACAAAGATTGTGCTTTGAGGAATTTTATTTTAGTCATTTAAGTTATACTCAGCCTGTAATGTGCCCCACTGCTGGGACACAGGCCTCCTCTCTGTGAGAGGGGGTGGGCCGTAATCTACCAGGCGGGCCCAGTGCGGGTTGATAGATGTCATATGTCTTCGAATTTTTGGTTCTAGGACATGCCGGTTTCCTTACGATGTTTTCCTTCACCGTTTTGAGAGCAGTGGTGATGATATAATTTACACAAAGTAAAGCGCCTGACTGGGTTCGAACCTACGACGTACTACTCGTAAGTCGCGGCCGTGACCACTGGGTCACCACTGTTCATGCTGCTCTGATCATTTGAGTTATGCGGGATGGGGAATACCCCAAATACCTACAGCTTTTAACTTTTTATAGAAGAATGTATATTATTATTTTGTTGCTATGTATATTTTTATACATAAGTATAATTTGTTTTATGTATTTATTGTATATGATATGTAAATGGTGCCTAGCCTTTTCCCAACTATGTTGGGGTCAGCTTCCAGTCTAACCGGATGTAGCTGAATACCCGTATTTACATGAAGCGACTGCCTATCTGACCTCCACAACCCAGTTACTGGGTAATACGATACTCCTTGGTAAGGTTGGTTTCCTGACTTTCGGGCTTCTGACTACCCGGCCGTTCGTGAAAGTGCGGTTGAAATCAGTGCTCTGAGTAGAATACCTCGTAATGACTGTCAAAGATCTACGAATGGCAGCTGGGACCAACGGCTTTAAGTGCTTTTCGAGGCACGGAGGAGTCTCGGTATGTAAAGATGGTCCTACAGACCAACCGCGGCAAGCGTAGCTTAACCTGATCGATCGACCTGTGCGGCTGTTATTACTTAGCCACGGGTCCATCCAATAGTACTTTATCTATCTAATGTTTAATTTACCCTTAGATTTGTGCAAGTTAAAAATTACAGTGAGATAAATTGTATAGAAAAGGAAGGTGTAGTTTCTTATTTTAGCTTTTATCGAATTATCTACCTATGCTTTGAAATCTTTTAGCTCACAGTTCAATTTCAATATCTTAAGTTTCTAATTTGAGATTTAAAAATTAAACGAATCATTTTGTATTGAATATGCTGTTATTAATGGAAATTTAATGCAAATGATTTAGACATCATTAACATACACTCACCGAGGTTTAACTTTTATTGTCTAATGTAATTAATTATATAAATTGGTGTTAAATAGATGCAGATGGGTCCATTCTGTTACACGTTGCGTTTTAATTTTTTTTTACGATCGCCTTTTATTATTTCTGTTGAATTTTTATTTCAGACATCGACTAACCCTCACTATTCCTGCGTGGTAGATTATAGGACAGCCCACTCCATCTCAAAGAGAGGAGGCCTGTGTCCCAGCAGTGGGAACACTAAAGGCTGATTATGTATATGTGTCTGTAGACTTTGAGAAACATTTGACCTTCGGACGGAAGGAGATGGCGGGATGAGCTGGACTGCTTTCAAGATCGGTCCTTGGCAGCTCTAGACAGAAAGATGTAGAAAGAGAGTAGGGAGCCCTTTGCCCAGCGGTGGGACATTTTTTTTTTTAAACGTTTCCCCACGCTAGGAATTTCTCCTGTATTGTGGGTGCGTTTACAAACATTGAAACTCACATACACAAACAGCCAGACCCGGAACAACTACTTGTAGGTCATACAAATATTTGTTCCGTGCGGGAATCGAACCCGCGACACGCAGCGCAGCAGTCAACCGTGCCGTCAAAATTCACATTCACAGATAATCAAAAAAAATCAAAGTTGCCCTTCGAAAACCGTTTTGAAACAAGGCCAATTTAACTAATTATAATCCGTAACTAATAAGCCTTGTATAAGGTTGCAATCTTAGGTAAGACTAAAACAACATCCCGTTGATTCCTAGATATTACACCCCGTTGGTCTCGTGGTTGCAAGCGCTACTGCTGAGCGTGATGTCCCGGGTTCGATTCCCAGGTCGGGCAAAGTGTTATTGGGTTTTTCCATTAGAAATTTCTTAGTGACAGCCCGGAGCTTGGAAGTTGGCGATGTGTTACCCCCGTGTCTCGTAAAGCACGTTAAGCCGTTGGCCCTACGCATCTCTCTCTGGTCGTGTCGGGTTGCGTACCGTCCCATCGGACTGTGAGAGTCAGGGAAGAGAGAGTGCACCTGTATCAGCGCACACGCTTGTGCACTATAATATCTCCCGCGCCGAAGGCTAGTCTCCGTTGAGATTGGCCGCAGTGGCCGAAATACGGTCTGGATTATTACACAATTACCTTTTGTTACTATAATTAGTTAATTACTACCGAAAGAAAATTACAAGTTTTTTTTTCATCGTTATTCATTAACGAGGGTTTGTTCACATTGTGAAAATTACAAGACTTCCTCTTTAGTAATAACTAATTATATACCAAGCAAAATAGAGTATGTTTGATGGATGGATATGTTTTTAGAGCTAAATAGCTTTTTATATCATAACCTGGTAAAGATAATTAACTACCTATATTTTGCTGAAGTTGTACAGAATATCGCGGAGTAGAAGGGATGAGACCCGCACAGACCTGCAGGGTTATTGCGTAACACACCAGCAGTAGGAATGGCTTTCATATTGACAGTTCAACAACATTCATTGCGTTATCTACGTTGTTGAGTAGACAAATTTTTCGAACATATGAAGCAATGGATTAGCAATATCCTTCAATGTTGTGATCAATAGTGTGTTACGCAATTAGGATGCAAGGAAGCATGGCACAAACGTGAGGAAGCCTCAGCAGTGGATGGAACAAGGTTGCCAACGATGATGATGATGATAATGATGTCTTCCTGGCGAAAATGAAATAATTAATTAAACAGCATTAGGTACTTACCACTTACCATGTAACAACCACTCTCATGAAGATCGGAGACGCTACACTCGAAGTTGTGGACGAGTATGTTTATCTAGGACAAACTGTCCAGTTGGGTAGGTCGAACTTCAAGAAAGAGGTCAATCGTCGAATCCGACTCAGCTGGGCAACATTCGGAAAACTACGCAGTATCTTCTCGTCCCACATACCGCAGTGCCTCAAGACGGAAGTCTTTGACCAGTGCGTGTTGCCACTGATGACCTATGGCAATGAAACGTGGTCGCTCACAATGGGCCTTATTAGAAGGCTAAAATTCACCCAAAGGGCAATGGAGGGCTATGCTTGGAAGTTCCCTGTGTGATCGAATCAGAAATAAAGAGATCCACACGAGAACCAACTTCACCGACATAGCCCGAAGAATTGCCAAACTTAAGTGGCAGTGGGCAGGGCACATTGCTCGCAGAACAGATGGCCGATGGGGCCGAAAGGTTCTGGAGTGGCGATCGCGTACCGGAAGACGTAGCGTTTGAATTCCTCCCACAAGGTGGACCGACGACCTTGTGGTGTGGTTGTCAAAGTCAGATAGGCAGTTGCTCTTTGTAAAATACTGATACTTAGCTGAATACGGTTACGCTGGAAGCCGACCCCAACATAGGGAAAAGGCCAGGCAGATGATGATGATACGTAAGAATGGGAATTAATAAAAAACAAATATGCAAATTATTTCTAAGCAACTGTAGAGCAAAATTTCCATTTGTAAGAAACTAATTTCAATAAAAATTTAAGCAAATGGCGTCTTTCACCACTTCGGTAAGTTTCTAATGAGAATTTAATTTAAATAATATTGCTTAATCTAAACAAACGAGGTAAAATGATAACACCGACCTCTTGGGCAAACTAATATGAGGAATTTGCGTTTAATTATGAAACACGAAGTTTTATAACAAATATTAAAATACGTAGGAGAGATTCTTTTGAAAGAGCTCGTTTTGGGATCATATTATAGGTACTTATCTACTTTTCTCAATATTAATATTGCTGTTTTCCAGTTCGAATGGTTTAGGGTACCTACATAACACACTGAAAGAAATAAGCAATAAATAAAAATGAAAAAACATTAATCTGAACTGCTTTAAACAATACCGTTCAAAACAGTATTTTTACTGATCCGAAAACAGTTACAGCTTGCGGCAATATGTTACCGTCATGACAGTAAACTTTAACGTTTAAAGTAACTAAAAGTTCACAAAATTAACTGTTTTATTCATTTGGTGATATCGTTCAAACCATTGAAATTTACTTACGTTACAGTAATGGTGGTTTTCCTTATTCTTTGTTGTTTTTTTTTCAGTAAATATAGTACGAGTATGTTCAATCGTTAAAAGTTACTGTTTTGTCTTCAAGTTCAAATATATAGCTAGCCTTACAAATAAGACTTCCTCATAATCAGGCCACAGTTAAACATATGCATCTATAATCGCACAAAATCAATAAGACTTATCAGATCGTCATTCTAAGTCTACACAACCAAAAACATGTTCTACATTCAACTCTCCCTTTGCTTGCACACAACACCACACACTCACACACAGACACACACACACCCATCTATAACACATTCCTCTCTGTGTGCGTGTATATTTATCAAGATGAATGTCCCACAGTTCATGTGACAAGATCAACAATGCTTCGCGTGTGCTCGGCACCGGATTTCCACGTAACAAGCGAACCTTCCGGATTGGCTGGATAAAGGGGATGTTCCACTAGCCTGAATTGAGTAGTCTAATTGAATCAGTTATACTGAAATTAAACAAGTGTAATCGCATTCAGCAAGTATGCCTCCCAAAAAGTAACCGCCGAGACGAAATTCTTTCTTATTAAGGCGAAAGCGCCAGGGTAGCCCGCGAAATTCATTTTTTTTACGTTTTTGCAATTTGCTGGTCAGTATTAAGTTGTACGTTGATTAAAATATGATTCGCGGCCGTAACAAATATATGTATTTACAAAATTATAATCATTAAAGTCATCAACACACTCTCTAAGACCAAGTAATCCCCAAGAAAGAAGAAAGAATTTCATGAAATCTTGACATTTGGGGATTATACTAACTTAACAAGTTTTATTACTGATTGTAATGCTACCTAGCGCTCCTCCATAAGCAAGAATATCGTCTGTGTCGTTTAAGAAAAAAATAAAAGAGACCATGACCTCTGAGTTTGTTTAGGCATTAATTATCAGGGATCAGTCAGCTAGGAAATGCTGGCGCCATCTAGTTTTAAAATATTGAACAAAGAATTGACGTATAAAAGTGGCTTAAAAATCTACTTACAGAATTAAAATCATCACCATCTTTATCTGCAGATGGATTCAGTAACTAATTCAGTGTAGTGTGTACGGAAGCTTTCGAAATATCCCCTTTTTTTATTAGGCACTGCTGGGCAAAGGCATCCCTACTCTCTTTCCCCCTCTCGCTGTCTAGAGCTACTAAGTAATATCCCCCTATCTTCCTAAAAAGACGACTGAATTCAGATGACTGAATTCAGCCTAGTGGAACAGCCCCTTTACGAGCGAACCTTCCGGATTGGCTGGCTTTATTAATTGAAGGAACTTCGTATAGTACTGTATTATTATGTTGACTTATATTATGATATGGCACGCGACGATTATTTAATAGTGTCTCTTTTGTAGTACTGTTTGTTTTATCACACTAATATTATAAAGGCGAAATTTGTGAGTGTGTGTGGGGGTGTGTTTATATGTTTGTAACTTCTTCACGCTCAAACGGCTGGACCAATTTTGATAAAATTTTGTTTGGAGGTAGCTTACACCCTGGATTAACATATAGGCTACTTGTTATCCCGATATTCCCAGGGGATCGACATTTACGCGGGTGAAACCGCGGGGCGCAGCTAGTCAGTCAATATTTTGCATACATTTTGGTATTGCACCAGTATTACGTGGTGTTTAGTAACATTACATTAAAAAAATCAGCTGTTCCCTACATTTATGTTCGTTTAACTCGTCAAAATGTAGGGAACATCTGATTTTTTTTTCGCGATTTCAGGTTTGGCCCCATAGTAAAAGTAGTTCATAATGATGAGTACTTACGTGTTTTTCTAATAACCCTGTATAAGTAGGTACCTACACCTCTGCCGATCCCTTATGGCCCAAAAGGCGGAGAATACTTGAAAACGGTCAAAAAGCTGGTTTTTTAAAGCAGTGTATCTCTTAAACCGTAAATAATTTTGACCAAAAAAAAAAAGAAGATATTTTCAAGTCTTATTCTATTACAGTGATGGAACTCAAATCATAATTAACCATAGGTACATTAATGCATCAAAAAATCTTCCAAAAACACCTCTTAAATTATCTTTAAAAGCAGTTTATCCCATTAACAATTTTAATTATAATTAAAAATATACCATTAAATTTCGAATGCCAAACTGCATTCAGTGATGGATTATTTATTATTAAACAGTTTTTGTATAGATAATTATTTAATATTTTGCAATAAATTACCAGCGTTGTGTCATCGCGCTTCTATTTCTTTTCTATGCAGTCCGACAGTGACCGCGCTTTAGGTCATGTAAGCCCCTTAAACGCTTCGTTCAGTTGTTTCAATCCTGAAAATGGCAAGACATAAGGCATCGTATGCTGTCCTGCCAAAGGTTGCTTAATGGACGCCCCGAACCTCACAAATGCATTGTATTTAACAATCACCACCATATTTCAGACACTCCAAAAACTCTCGACACCTTTTATCGATTTCCATTTATCGACAGCAAAGTGATAATATGAAACCAAAAAAGTCCTCACACTTAGGGCCCGTTCACACGTAGGTATCACACCACATCATAATCAGCCTATAATGTTCCCACTGTTGGAACACAAGCCTCCTCTCGGTGAGAGGGAGTGGGCCGTAATCCACCACGCGGGCCCAGTGCGGGTTGCTAAACGTCACATGACTTCAAATTTTTGGTGCTAGAACATCTCCTCTCCTCAAGATGTTTCCTTCACCGTTTTGAGAGTAGGTGATGAAATAATTTACACAAAGTAAAGCGCCTGTCTGGGTTCGAAACTACGACCTACAACTCGTAAGTCGCGGCCGTTATCACTGGGCTGCCACTACTCCCACACCACACCACATCACAGCGACAAAATGTGGGCAAGCTGTGGTAATGTGTGAAGAAGCTGCAGCGGCAACTTCTTGCATTTGTTCTTGCGTTGTCGCTAGTGTGTACGATGTAGCTAGTGTTTGCAGACAGATCGACTCCGGCTGTGCCAGCGTCGTCGCGTCGACGCAACGTTGTGGTTGAGTTGTGACTGTGACATCACCTTGATGTGGTCGGTATCGCCCACACGATTGATTTGGACTGCCAAACGTGGTCCGTGTCAATAGACTATTATTTTCACACAAATTAGCGCCAGTCCAGTCGTTGTGGTGTGATAGTGGTACGTGTATTCGGGCCCTTATAAGAACGAATCTTAAATACCCCAGAAAGTTTATTGCCCAGGTCACCGCAATCGTAAATACAATGCTATAAACGTCCAGATTAAGGGTGTGTCCACATCGACGGTCGAATATCGATTTCCATACAATTTGACAGGGACCTGTTGATAAGTTCAAAAGGGTGTCGAGCATTTACATTGAAAGTAATGACGACCAATAATACGATCGGTAAATATCGATGCTGCGAGTAGGGTGACCATACTTCTCGTAAATAAATGAAAATTATTTTCTTTTCTTTTTAGGTACCCTTGAATTTAAAAGGCACTTTTGAAAGTCAAAAATTACAATATAAGAGAATTGATTGTAGTCGCCCATTCCAAAAGGTAGTTTTCGTATGGAGAAGAATGGGCAAGAAACTCTACCATTACTCTTTTAAAATGTTGTACAATATTTTGCATACATTAATTAAACAGGTTCCCATTAAAATAGATGGACAAATTTTAACACAGCGCTCAGTTCGTCTAACCAAAGATATCCAAGCAAAAAAAACAATGACGATTAAAGAGAATTTATTTTTACCTAAAATAATAAATTGCCGGCACATTAGTGTATCTTCGTTAGCTGATTATTTTTCTTGTAAGTATCTATGAGTTTTTCTTATATATTTTTTTACCATCATCCTTATTACTGATTTCTAAAAGTTTCTTCATCTATTTTAATGGGACCTTATAAAATAATAATATGTGAAGACGATGCACCTAAAATAAAATCACTATACCACAATTAGGTAGATAAAGGGGCCCGTGGCTAAAGAGGGGCCCGTGGCTAAATAATAACAGCCGCACAGGTCGATTGATCAGATGAAGCTACGCTTGCCGCGGTTGGTCTGTGGATGGGTGACCATCTTTACATACCGTGACCCCTACGTGCCTCGGAATGGTCCCGGCAGTCATTCGTGGATCTTTGAAAGTCGTTACGGGTAGTCAGAAGCCCGAAAGTCTGACAACCAGTCTTACCAAGGGGTATCGTATTACACAGTAACTGGGTTGTGGAGGTCAGATAGGCAGTCGCTCCATGTAAAATACTGGTATTCAGCTGCATCCGGTTAGACTGGAAGCCGACCCCAATATAGTTGGGAAAAGGCTAGGCAGATGATGACCACAATAGGTAGATAATAGAATTAAAAAACAACTTATATTAATCGGTCCATCTGTACACATGGTGACCACAATCGAGGGAAACCCGCCAGCGTTGCGTCATACCACGAAAGGCTTTCATATGACGGATTCGACATTATCGTACAATTTCTCACTGCCTTAAAATTTCTCATTTTTTGGGTTCCGTACTCATACGTTTTTGGGTTGTGCCAACGGACCCTGTTAGGCTCCACTGTCCATCTGTCTCTAACAGGGCTGTATCTATTGCACCATAATAGGTAGACGTAGCGCTGCAAATTTTCAGTGTGTGATGGTCTCTACATATAACTATAAATAAAGTAAATAACCTCCTCCTTTTTGGAAATCGGTTAAAAATTAAAGGAGATCCCTATACAAGACACGAGTTTCAAGTACTAGTTTCTGCCCGCGACTTCGTCCGCGTGAAATTTCGGCCTCGTCTGATCGCAGCGAATCCTATTGCTCGCCCGTGCTACTAACTTCGCTTGAGCTTAGAAAGCATACTTTCTGACTTTTTTCCTTTTGCTCAGCTCCTTAGGATCGTAGCGTGGTGTTTAATAGCTTTCCCAAGAATTGGGCTATCAAATGCAAAAATATTTTTTCAAATTCTACTGGTAGTTCCGGAGATTACCCCCTACATACAAACTTACAAACAAACTAGTTTTACCTCTTTATAATATTAGTAGGTATAGATAAAAAAGTATTGTTTTTAACGTTGTACGGTGGTACGGAACCCTTCGTGTGCGAGTCCGACCCGCACTTGGTCGCTTTTTATTAACATAATATACACATTTAAATTTCCCTATAGAAAGCTTTTGACGTAACGTTCGATATGTGACGTAATAACAAGATGTCATTCACACTTTATTAATGAAGGAATTCCATGAATGTTTACCTAATTATAATTGGTTGGTCTGTGGATGGGTGACCATCTTTACATACCGTGACCCCTCCGTGCCTCGGCAAGTACGTTACGCCGTTGGTCCCGGCTGTCATTCGTGGATCTTAGACAGTCGTTACGGGTAGTCAGAAGCCCGAAAGACTGACAACCAGGCTTACCAAGGGGTATCGTATTACCCAGTAACTGGTTGTGGAGGTTAGATAGGCAGTCGCACCATGTAAAATACTGGTATTCAGCTGCATCCGGTTAGACTGGAAGCCGATCCCAACATAGTTGGGAAAAGGCTAGGCAGATGATGATGATGTTAGGTATTTATAATTTGTATGATAGAGTTGAAGGATTCTCGGATTTCTTTAGGCCATTGACTTATTACTTAGGGTCACTCCCGTTTGGGAACGCTCCCGTTTATGGCGTGTAATAGGAAAGGCCTATGTCCAGCAGTGGAATGCTATAAGCTGATGATGAAGATGATGATGATTGGTTTATTGTTATTGATTGAAATGACGAGTCGTTTGTATTATTTTCATAACTTATCATAACAAACTGTATCTATCTACATATACAAAGCGTTGATTTGCATCCTAGTCAAATTCAAGGACGTAATTATGCTAATGATTCTCGACCCAAATCAACAATAAAATGGGTTGGTTTTTTTTTTCTTATTTACGGAAATCCGTAAGAGTGAACCAGCCGTATTTAAACGCGGCCCGTCTGTTACTAGCGCTATAACCGCGCTTTCACATACAAACAAACGCCTTTTACTTTTCTAAGTACTAAAATACTAAAGAACTAAAATGTCTTTTATGACAACCTCCTGAAATTTGACGAGGATGCAAATCAACACCTTGTATACCTAACGAAATCTTTCAACGTAATTTTCACTCTTCCATTTCAAAATTTCTGTACTAATCCGAAATGAATCGTGCCTTTCAACTTAGGAAAACGACTAATATTCATGATCTTCGCATGAACGGCTTGTCAATATAAACAACATTATTACTACATAAAACCTTATGCATTTTAAGTGTTAATTATGTACAGTCCCGAGCATCAATATGTCAACACTTGGCAACTTTAAATTGCGATTTTTTCACGGAATAACGAATGCAACGTTGAAAAACGACACTTTACATATACCTATGGGTTCGAAAATACTATGTTCCTACTAATATAAAATTTCATTCAAAAATAAGGGAGAAAATCGACGTTGAATAAAGCTAAGTGTATACATACTTTTACTCGTGACTGTACATACTTTCGAAATATGTATTCGTCATAATAAGTACCTAGTCGTAATCTGTTATTGGAATTATTTAACACTACTAGATTTTAAAAGGCAATAGGTATATATAAGAAAAACAGAAGACGGATGTTTCGATTGAATATGATAGTTAAGGTGCCACTAGTCGATATTTTTTCCATACAAATTTCGGGAGAGTTATACTCCACTGTTTGACATTGTGCATCGAAAGTTAAACCTGATAATATCGTTTTGACTTATTATTAATGTTGTCTGTACGGAAACAGAATAGTAAAATAAAAAGCCATTAAAAAGTTATGAGCCATCAAAGATTCGTTTTCTTGCTATTTTTAACGTAACTCCGGGTGTAAATATAAGTAAGAAAAGAACTGTAAAATCTTCAAAACCAAGACCGTACCGACAAAGCTCAGTTATCGAAGAGTTCAATAAATTTTGTTTGTAATTGATTTATGCAGTAGTTTTTTCATAAAACACGATTTTCCGAAGCACTTTTCGAATTTTTTTACGAGCCTATTAGTTTGGAACGGTGTTTCTGTGCCTGAGAACTAGACGTTGTTCGTGTAGACTAGCGTCTAACTGCTCATCACTCATACTAGCTCTGTCGGACATGAAGCCAAGTGAGACAGCGTGCTTTTTTGTCATGACCACCAGTGAGTTCGAGCTCGCGACTAGTTTACTCTTAAGAGGAAATGCGGGTGGTCTTTTCACCATAGAAACGCTCTCGCCTGTTTTCTTTCTGGTTAATGGCCATAAAGTAATGATTTTTTACAGAATAATAAAATATTAACTACTTGTATGACCCTAAGCATTGTTTTCCTGTTTGATGATACATTATTTTTTAAGCACTAGAACCCTAAAAGTATGCTCAAAATCGCTCAAAACCGCTGTCAACAGAGGTCTAGACAACTATTGAACATAGGGACACAGGATATATCGTTCTTATTCAGTTTTGAGTAGAGCTTCTTAGTAGAGCAGTGGTGGCCAAGTGGTGACGGCCGCGACTTACGAGTTGGTCGTAGGTTCGAACCCAGACAGGCGCTTTACTTTGTGTAAATTATTTCATCACCACTGCTCTCAAAACGGTGAAGGAAAACATCGTGAGGAAACCGGCATGTCCTAGAACCAAAAAATTCGAAGACATGTGACATCTACCAACCCGCACTGGGCCCGTGTGGTGGATTATGGCCCACTCCCTCTCAGCGAGAGGAGGCCTGTGTCCCAGCAGTGGGAACATTATAGGCTGATTATGGATTCAGTTTATGAAATATCTTTTGAATTGGTTCAATATTGGAGGAGGAAATAGGCGAGAGCCAAACCTCGAATTATGACTTTTTTTAGGCTTTTTCAAAAGTCTCTCCAACCACATTTCCTCTTAAAAGTAAATTAATATTTAATTTTTATTTACACCTGTATCTGCCTGCGTCTTCGTCCACGTGGATGTCGGAAATCATCCCACGGGAACATGCTACCTGGACAAAATATATATACGGTCGAGTTGAGAAACCTCCTCCTTTTTTGAAGTCGGTTAAAAAAGAAGCCTATGTTCTTCCCCAGGATGACAACGATATCCTTGCCCAAAGACTCGACATGCGTTCAGTTGTTTCGGCGTGAAAGGGTTACATACAGACAGAGTTACTTTCTATAAATTTAATATTAAGTACTAGCTTCTGCCCGCGACTTCGTCCACGTGAAATTTCACCCTCTTAGGGGTGGAATTTCGAAAAACCCTTAGTGGATACCTACTCTTCACAAAGAACACACCCTCCAAATTTCATGTCTCTAGGATCAGCGGTTTAAGCTGTGCGTTGATATATCAGTCAGTCAGAACTTTGAATTTTATATATATAGATGGATACCAGTCTATTATTTTACTGGTATTCAGCTGCATCCGGTTAGACTGGAAACTGACCCCAACATAGTTGGATGAAGGATAGGCAGATGATGACCAGTCTATTATGTTCCCACTGCAGGGCAAAGGCCTCCCTCTCCCTTTTCCACTTTGTTTATAAGACGATTAAAAAAATACCCGCTTCGGATGTGTTCGGCTGTCCTCGGGATGTACTCGGTTTTAATGTATACCCGATATGTAAACATTTGGGGTTTATTTATAAACATTGCATAAGGTTATGCGTGTCAGCGGGATTTTCCGAAAGGGTTACCGCTGGCCCGGAACATAAAGGGCTAAGGAAGGAACACGGGTGGGTTTTAGTCAGTAAGAGTCTGACACTCCCTTCCGCTCCACCCAGAGCGGGATGATTTGATGATTACCCATCCTCAAAAAAAAAAAAAGTTAAGTAATGGTAAGCGACTGTTTAACAATACCTTTTTGACGTTTAATCGTCACTCAACTTTAAGCAACGTTTGTTAATAAAGTGTAGATAAACTTTTCGAAAACCTGAACTGTGTTATGCACTTCTAAACAGAGAGAAGAAAAAGAAGAAGAAGAACGTACAGATATAGCATTCTGAAACAATCTATTTGCCAATCAATTCAATAAAAATAATAACATTCAGTATCACAATAATAAAAACAAATCACTTATACGAACTCACAACAAATCCTCTCAAATCTGTTCTTAATGAAGAAATCATAGCCTTTCACAAACAAAGCTAGCTATTACGAAACGATTGCCCTTAACGTAAGCGTTCACCTAAAATGGTCAAGAAGCTGCGCCGGCGCATCTGATTCTCGCGTTCACGACTCCGCATGCGTAATCTTTACGCTGTCACTTGTTTGTCGGTGGCACAATTTGTAAGCTTATATCAATAATAATTACGTGTATGAGAAAATGAGATAGTTAGATGAAAAGCCTTAGCGAAGGGTAAAACTTTTCTATGGCCTATAAACATTACAAATGTATTTCCCAAAGAGGTTTGTAGAGGTGTACCTAATACCTATTCCTATCAATCTCTTGTTAGATCCCATGTACCATAGACAGAGTAAACTATAGACTGCTGCATATCTTCTTTTTCATTCGCACAAGAAAAAGAGAAATATATTAACGTCACTAGCAAAGAAAAGAGACAGAGTAAGAATATTTCTGTCTCTTACTGCGTTTCGGCTAAGCACGCCAATGTGCACAACAAGTTTGACGTTTATGAATGAAATAATAAAAACTACACCACGATTAAACGGAAATTATGATCTTTTTCGTGCATAATTCAATAATAGTACATTTGCTCAACTGTGAAAATGGTAAGGTGAAGTGTAATAAGCTGTAAATATGATAGTATGATGAAGATTGCCGGAATTTTTTGTCCCTTTCGGTGATACGGATACCATGAGTCTATAAATTACTCTGTCTACGCCATGTACAGACGCCAGCACATCAAGCTACCCGAAACTGTCAAATTTTCCCAATCAACTTTGAACCTTACGCTTTAGCAATAAAGTTGAAAATCTATTAAAGAAATTTGACAGATTGTAGTAGCTTGATGTACTATCGTCTGTACCAAAGTAACAGGGGGTAAGCTTATTGTAATCATCTGGGCACAAATAAAATATTTTCATGAAACAGGGAACCTAGGATTCCAACCTCAACAGTTAGCAACGACTAGACCAACGTGGCCATAAGTCTCGTTTGGTCTTGATCGCTTTTTTCATGTTTGGAAAAGCGACACTTCGTTGAAGTCTTTTGCACTGCACCCGCGCCGCGAAGAAAACTGGGACAATCTCTTTGGTGGATTTTTCCTAACACACACAGACTTACATCCTAATGAAGTTATATATAGAGTCATTGCCATTGTAAACCGGCCAGTCTGCTATTACAATAGTATCAGAATGGTAATCTACTAATATAATGGCGTCATTATGACTTTCCAATGGTCAACCACTGACACTGTATTGAAAGAAATGGCATAGAATGGTAATCTCGTACATAATGACAAATGAATGACTGACTTAGGCGGTAATCTGCTAAAATTTTGACAGTTCCTTTGATCAGTGACCTACCATTAAAACGTCATTGTGCAGTCATTGCTTTTAATTTGTTACGAGTATCGTATATGTTCTGTGCCATTGACCGACCAATGATCGACCATTATGAATTTAGCAGATTACGAACTTTTAGCAAAATGACAATGGGATCGTGTTGGAATGACGAATTTATAAAAATAGCAGACTTGGGCCCCAGATAAGCGTTTAATGTCCTCACAAATATGTATGCATAGTCAAGGAAACTAATTGTTTAGCAGATTGGTAACTATTTCATAGTTGTGGTGTCTTACGGATAATTACTTTGACTATATATCCTCAATGGTCGAAAAACAACGGATGGCCGATGGGGCCGAAAGGTTTTGGAGTGGTGCCCGCGTACCGGTAGACATAGCGTTGATTGTTGAAAGACCTCCCACAAGGTGGACCGATGACCTAGTGAAGGCCCAAGAATCCGCTGGATACGAGAAGCACAGAACCGGTCGAAGTGGCGATGATTGGGGAGGCATATGTCCAGCAGTGGACGTCTTTCAGCTGAAATGATGATGATGGTCTAAAACAATTTAAGTTGATTATTTTACTGACTTTATATAAAAAAATTAAAGGACATCACTATTTCTACCAAACGCTGTCCCCTCATCCCTTAAACGTTCTATTTAAACCACGATGCGTTAAGTCAAAGGGCAAGTGAGTGGCGACGAGCTGTCGATACTGATCTAGATAGTTCTACCGACCGGTCGCGTAAATGGTAATGGAATACAAGGATTCACAAACTGGTCTGGCATACGAGACATTATGCAATCAGTTAAGTTAGTTAGTTATTTCTTTTAATCTATGTGTAGTAGACGAATGGTGAATTGGTAATGGTGGTGCAACGTAATCTATGCTTGGTTCTAACGAATGATTAGAAACGTTCATGGTGCTTGCATACAAATCAATCGTCAATCGTGTATGTATGTTTCTTCATAGACTCTAAAGTCAACCAGGAAATTCGAAATTATAGTACTGCATAAGCATAATCAGTCCGTAAGTTCCCACTGCTGGTACACAGGCCCCCCTCTTCGAGATTGAGTGGACTGTAATCTGCCCCGTTGGTCTCGTGGTTGCAAGCGCGACTGCTGAGCGTGGGGTCCTGGGTTCGATTCCTGGGTCGGACAAAGTGTTATTGGGTTTTCCATTAGGAATTTCTTAGTAACAGTCCGAAGTTTGGAAGTTGGCGGTATAATACCCCCGTGCCTCGGAAAGCACGTAAAGCCGTTGGTCCTGCGCCTGAACTCTCCCCGGTCATGTCGGATTACCGTCCCATCGGACTATGAGAGTAAAGGAACAGAGAGTGCACCTGTGTTTGCGCACACACTTGTGCACTATAATATCTCCTGCGTACCTGGCTAATCTCCATTGAGATTGGCCACCGTGACCGAAAACGGTCGGGGAGGCTATTAATCTGTTAGTAGATGTCACATGTCTTCGAATTTTTTGTTCTAGGACGATGTTTTCCTTTAACCTTTTGAGAGCAGTAATGATGGAAATACACACATCAAAAGTGTCTAGGGATCAACATATATTTTTGCAATAACTTTTCTCCTGATTGATATTAATTAAAATTTTCTTTAAGGATTCATCAAATAAAGTGTTTTCGTTTGTCACAGTAACGATAAACCAAGTCACCTTTGCATTAATAAAGAAATTTGCCATTTTCCTAATATAGGGATTTTTGACATTTGAACCACTAACACAAAAGTTCGAAAAAAAGACTGAAATAACAGTTTTCTTTAAAATTTTATTGGGTAACTTAAACAATTAATAATCCGTGTTTCTACCGCGAACACTAACAACACAAGAACATCGGTTTGGCATACTCAAAATGAGTTCATCCAAATCACGCTGTGGAATGGCCGCCCATGTTCGTTGCAACAACAAAAAAAGGTCTTCTTGCGACTGGATACCCTCCATATTCGGCAGAGCTCTTCTCTGTAGCATATCCCATGCATGCTCAATCGGGTTCAAGTCTGGCGACTGAGCAGGCCAGGGCAGGACATTGATGTTAGCTGCGGCGAGAGTCTGTCTTACAACTCTTGCGGTGTGCGGTCGTGCATTATCATGCATTAACTGAAATAAGGGATTTGCACTTGTAGAGGAACGATGACGTCTGATACAATCGTCTCAGCATAAATTTGAGCGTTGAGGTTGCCTCTGATCCAAATCAACTCAGTTCTTCCGCCGATCCAAATACCCGCCCATACCATGATGGTTCCACCACTATAAGGATGGACTTCCTGGCAGGATTTTAATCGCTGTTGGCGTCCAGGGGTTCTCCAGTGTCGTATACGTCTTGTATCCGGTCTCATACCAAAACGAGACTCATCAGAAAAGCACACGAAACGCCATTGTTCTTCTGCCCAATTTCTGTGTTCAAGAACCCATTGATATCGAATCCTACGATTGTTCATTGCTATAGGTGGTACCCGTAGCGGTCTTCGGGAATGAAGGTTCACTTCATGCAAGCGGTTTCTGACTGTTTGGTCGCTAATTAAGTTCCCTGAAGAGTGATGAAGCCTCACGGCTAACATCATGGCGGTTATTGTTGGAGCTCTTCGAGTTAAGATTTGAATGTATCGGTCTTGTCTCCGTGTGGTGCAGCGATACCGTCCTCCATGGCGCTCAGCCACGGTACCAGTGCTTCGGTAACGTGTCCAAAGTCGACTGATAACACTCTGACTTGTATTCAGAGCTAAAGCCACAGTACGTTGCCGGGAACCAGCTTCTATCATTCCCACGGCACTGAGCATTTCTTCCCTGCTTAAATGACGTCGCCGCTCCATAATAACGTTGGTTTTAATCAGTAGTAGGGAAACAGTAGCACTAATAATGTCTTCAATGCGTTGTATGTTTTTATAGGGAAAATATTGACAGCTGATTTTCATCTTTTACTCGAATTTGATTCACAGTTCCTGATTCAAATTATGAAATGCACCAAAAAGGATCCATATAAATTTATAAAATCATAAATTTATTACAAAGCCACATCTCAATCTCAAGAAATCCGCATAAAAATGCTTGATCCCTGGACACTTTTGATGTGTGTATTTAAACAAAGTAAAGCGCCTGCCTGGGTTCAAACTCAGGCAGTTTTGTAGTTTGTACTACTTTTATCGTCATTATTAAGGTATTTTGAATGCAAAAGTGAGTCATTCTGTATCCTTATAGCTAAACGATCGTGATGCAATTCTATAGAAAGAGAACTCGGTTCCTGACTAAGGATTAAGAGCTCTTGAATAAATAGTTGTAGGCGGGGCCGCGTTTATAGCCCCAGTTGCATACATGTCTTCACTAGGTTTGCTTTCATCTCGGAAACTTAGATCGTGAACGAATTTGCATACAAATCAGTGGATGACGGCAATCACCATCTGCCTAGCCGTTTCCCAACTATGTTGGGGTCGGCTTCCAGTCCAACCGGATGCAGCTGAATACCAGTATTTTACATGGAGCGACTGCCTGTCTGACCTCCACAACCCAGTTACTGAGTAATACGATACCCCTTGGTAAGACTGGTTATCAGACTTTTGGGTTTCAACCGGCCGGGACCAACGGCTTAACGAGCTTTCCGAGGCACGGAGGGGTCTCGGTATGTAAAGGTGGTCACCCATCCACAGACCAACCGCGGCAAGTGTATTTATTTTACCTCAACAAAACTGACAAATTGGTGAACTTACTGGAAAACATTAATTTGTATTTTTTTTTATTATTTATTCGTCTGTCTTGTAAAAACATTCGTCTATGCAACATGGGCTTTGTCTTTCTACGCCTTAGCTTCAATGAAATAAGGTTCAAATTCCAAAAACACTTAAAAATCAATAGCCAACTCTCCTTTGACACTTAACAAACTGACATTTCCTGCTAAAAATTGATTTCTCTGAAGTATTTTCCTAGAAAATTACTTTTTTAAGTTCCATAAATAAATTTGTAGAAAATACGCATGCGGACGTATATTAAGTTACAATTTACGTAAATATTACGTCACAGCGAGTATCCATATACGTGGAAGAGTCGACCTACGACATATGACCCACTAGTGATGTAAAGGTAATTTTCTTTTATCGATATTTCTGGTTGACGGCATGCAATTTTACGTAACTTTTATTGTGACTAATTGATGTCATTATTGGATATAATTATAGCTTGATTAATAATGATGTGTGTAAGGCAATAAAAACTGGACAGATGAAACTGCCGTTATGTTTTTATTGACTTATAAAAAACTTTTTAACATAAATAATGAAAGCAGTACTTATTGGCTATTGGTTAATATTTTCTTAGGCTTCCTAATCATTAAGTCTACTTATGAAACATAATGCAATTGAAGTGATGTCATTCTATGGTCATTGGTAATTTCGTAAAGTTATTGTTACACTAAGTGAAGCTACACATATATCTCAGGTATTTACTCCTAACTAATATTATTATTTATCCGAAAATTTCTATAGTTTACTACAAAAGCAAAACACATGCCAATCCCAAACACTAAACTATCGATAGGTATGAAGTCATCGACAAAAAAAATTAACGGAAATCCCAACACTACCAAGCATTATTGCGTGAAGAGATAGATTCAGTACCGCTTGCCCTATAGTGACGCAATACCTACAAAAGCCCGATGAGATTTTTATATCGAAACAAACAGACACTACCAATCAGCACCCTAATTGCGTAACATACTATCAATCACAATCTGAATCATTTTGACAGATATTACTAATCCATTGCTTCATATGTTCGAAAAACTTATCTGCTCAGCAACGTAAATAACGCAATGAATGTTGTTGAACTGTCAAAATTAAAGTCATAGCTACTGTTAGTGTGTTACACAATTACCCCACTGTTTTACATAGCTACTAGAAACTATTACTCCATAGAATACTCTTAACAATAAGATTTGGTGTATTTAAATTGGAGCGATGCCACACGGGCGTTGCCAATGCGTTGCGTCGACGCAGCGCAGTGAGTCCCACACGAGCGCTGTGATTTCGCAACGCAACGCAGCTTATCCTGACATCGCACCTTCACGACGTCAACGTCCACCTTCGATATACAAAAAAATATACTACGCTGCGCTCCGTTATTTTCCCGCAGCACCAGGGGCGTCTTTAGCCCATGTAGCGCCCGTGTGCAAACATTACCCAAGCGCCCCCTAGTAAAAAAAAAAACGTCCCCTAGTAAGCGCGCGGTCAAAATGGAATGGGTACAAAGTTCAAGTTCAAAACAGCACATCAAGTTACCACAAATTGTCAAATTTCCCCAATGGATAATAAACTATTGTTTGGAGATGAAGAAAAAATTCGTCGGTTTTGGATACCATGGTGTGCTGTTGACTGTATATTTAGAATTATACAGGGTGTTCTGGTGTTTACCCTAACAAGCCAAAACGTACCCATGTTAACATGTCTATATAGATGTTATGTTACATCATATCAATGTCCAAATTTTGAAATTTCTTCATTCTAATTACGACCTCATATCAAACAAAGTTCAATATCAATTGGGAACATTTGACTTTGGGAAGCTCACTGCGAGCGAGGGCCACTGTACACACGGGTAAAAAGTATTTTTAGGAAGGAAAGAGTGACAAGAAAAAACAAAGCACAAGTTTATGGTTTTTTTTTTTTCAAAAAATGTTTTGTTTTTTCAGTTTTCAGACTGAAATTTGGTAGCGTACTAAATAATTTTTGACGAGTGCTCCGACCCCGTCGAAATTCGCAACAGTTGTGCTTGTGGCAGACTAATTCAGCTAATATCAAAATTAAATCTTACTTATTAGGTAAATTTTTTAAACAATCAAAAGAAAAGCCGCAAATATGAAGTAAATTTCATATTTACATGTTTACTCAAATATAAAACTTAATCCATGGCGCCAAGGCTTATTTCGCCAAATTACTTGTAACGAGCGGTAGAACAGTGCGGCACGCGCCACGCGTACTCACGCTTTTCAGAAATGCCGCGCGCTTGACGTTCGTCCATGGCATGGCAATTTGAACTTTATTGTCCATCCCAAACAGTTGAATTCGCATTATTCGCAATATGATTGTCGGCGTGTTTTCAAACGAATCATTGAAACAGGTGCCGCCGAGCGATGCGACACTCACTACTAAACTCAAAATATAATTTTTAATTATGTGTAATAAGGTTTATTTCATGTTGAAAAAAAAGTTAATATTGTAAACGACGCTCGCGCGCTCGTGGCGCGGCTTGCTTTGGTGTAATTAGACAAATATAAGAAGAGCTCCAGATGCTATACAAAATGTATGGAAAGCGGAGCTCCTTTTACGTTGGTCATGAAAGTGCCGCGGCCGGTCATCGCGCGCGCCGAGTGGGGCTCCAAGCGAGTGGCGGCGCTCGGCGCCCCCTAGGACCGCTGCGCCCGTGTGCCACGCACACCCTGCACAATAGGTAAAGACGGCCCTGCGCAGCACTGTTTCGTCTCCCAGGCCCCGTTGTCCGATACGCTTCCGTCGCCACACGTCGTTTTAACGCACCGTGTTTGTTTCTTTTGTGAATGGCATCTCGCAGTTTAACCTATGTGGTTTTCGTCTGCCTAACCGGGATTGCAAACGCACCGTGTGGCATGACGCTCAAATTTATACGTAGAACTACGGAACGTCACCGCTCAGGCGTCGCAGCACCGACGCATCGCATGGGCAACGTCCGTCTGTCATCGCCCTTTAATTTTGTCTGTAGGCATATTCTATTGTTTGTAGGGATTTCTCAATTAATTAAGAGTATATCGTTCCGGTACTGATGGTTTAATTTAGATAAAATGGACCCGGGAATGTTGTGAAGAATTGAACCTTTCTCATTTCTGAGACTTTCGTACGGACGGACTTTCGTGGCGGGATTTTATCGCGCATTGGATTTTCAACTCTCGGTGTTGAGCCTAGCATTGAGAATACAACAGAGCGCTTTTCAACGCGTGAAAAATACACAATGTTGGATTTTCAGCTCTCGGCGCTAAGCAATGCGTTGAAAATCGCGAAAAAAAAATCGCCGCTAGAAAAACGCGCCCTACCTGCTTTCATTCTACCTTCTTACGTATTTTTCTCTATCTTTTCCTGCCCTAAGGAATATTATCCATTGCCACTCGTACATATCTGAGAATCCTGCAAATGTTTTATAGGAAAAAGGCTTCCATTTCTTTTTTTTCCCGGGTTTGACCCCATTTTCGTCTGGGCCAATCTTTTACGATGACACCAAGCTCGTTCTTCACTTTGAAAACCCATTAGTAATATTGCTTTAGTCCTTTTCCTTTAGTGCTAGCACCGGATATCTATGGCCAGCACAAACTCTGCGTTTTGTCGCAGCGACAAAACGCAGAGCTGTCGTTTGCATCTGCGAACAATGGTAACGACACACGTTGTGCAGGAAGCGATACTTTTCTTTGGGTATTCCAGAGAGTCGGTCGTTTTGACCGTGTATTCCCGTTGTCCCCGTAATATGTGTCCCCGTTACGGGGACAACGGGACGTCATATATTTCCTTACCGTTGTCCCCCTTAAGACGATTGGGCAACAGGGAAAACGGACAATTAAGATTTCACGTTCCCTGTATTCCCGTTGTCCCCGTAATCTGTGTCTTCGTCACGGGGACAACGGGACGTATAAAATTTCCTTACCATTGCATTGTCCGGGTTGTCTCCCTTATGTACATATGGGCAACGGGGACAACGACCTGTCGCATACGACTGTCGTCGGGTGTTCGCGAACACCGTGCGTCTAATCGCTGGGACAAGTAGCGAAGCATGCGACTCTCCTAACCTGTAGTTGCGTCACTGCACGCCAAGTGTGCGGAGCTTTGAACAAACTATATGAAAATGTTCGGCCGCAGCCTACCGTTGCGTCTAGTCGCTGAGCTGTAATGACATGTCGCATAGTGTATGTCACATAGTGTGCGCCATGTCTTACTGTTGGTGACACATTTTTTTTATCTTGAGAACAACTCTACACGTCCTTTAAAAAATAAGCATTTATAAAACAAGCGAAAAGAGCCAAAATATTAAATTAAACCTTTTTTGTCAGCAGAAATAATGAAATTTCGGTGCGAGGCCAGATGGAAGAGAGCCCGTTGTACATACAAAAGGAATTTGAGGTAAAATTATTATTTGAATTTTTTACAGTTTTTCCATACTAGAACTGTCAGACGTTTTTGTTCCACGATTAAAAGTTAACTGACTTTGGTAAAATCAGCCCTTAATATGATACAGAACCCTAATGGCACAGTAAAGATTATACTGTGGTGGAATGGTGTGTTTTGGAAAAATATGGTCCAATTGAATACACCGCATTGTGTCAAGTCAGAGTTAATATTTTTTCAAATTGACTACAATTTAAATTGCCCGCACACTTATTCAAATCACAACTATCATTCTTTCTGACAGTTGTATGAAATGGCTATAAAACGGCAAATTGACGTAGTTTTCTATTTCTGTACATAGTTCACTGTAGGTAGAGTGCTACGACGATCTTTTGACACCTGAATGACATTGACAGGGGGCCGTTGTTGGTAAAGATTTGTGAAATTGTCACAGAAATTGTATTGACAAAACAAGATGGCGGCTTTAGTTAAGATTTTGGCCATACGCTAAAATAACCTTGTAGCATTGCTCATTGTACTTTGAGAGAAGAATTATAATTGAAGTGGTAACGGCCGCGACTTGCGAGTTGTAGGTCGGAGGTTCGAACCCAAGCAGGCACTTTACTTTGTGTAAATTATTTCATCATCACTGCTCTCAAAACGGTGAAGGAAACCGGCATCCTAGAACCAAAAAATTCGAAGACATGTGACATCTACCCACCCGCACTGGACCCGCGTGGTTTATTACGGCCCACTCCCTCTCACCGAGAGGAGGCCTGTGTCCCAGCAGTGGGAACATTATAGGCTGATTATGCTATGGCTGATTATTGTACTTTAACCACCATTTCTTACTGATACATGAATCAACCCTATTATTGCTATAGATTGAAGAAGAAGGTGGTGATGAATGGGAGGTGAGCAGATCGCGGGTGCACCTTGGGTCCCTCATAGGTAGTGGAGCATTCGGCAGGGTGCATGCTGCTCAACTCGACATGCCAGGAGGAGAGACTATTACAGTTGCTGCTAAAATGCTTACAGGTAAACTTGACAAGTTACTGCTATTAAGGTGCCACTAGTCGATATTTTTTCCATTTATTTTATATTTATTTTTTGATGCCCTATGATCATTTTGCTTATTTTTTTATATAAATGTACATATTATTATTATTTTAAATAGGTATTAGCATAATTTTTTTTTTCCATTTATTTTATTTTTTTATTTAATTTTTTTTATTTATTTTTTTTATTTTTATTTTTTTTTATTTCTTTATTTTTATATATTTTTTCATATATATCTTTTAATTTTTTTTTTATATTTATCTACATAATCACTCTCAACAAATAGTCAACCGGAAAATAAAAAGCACATCACTATTTTTCGGCAAAGACAAGCAAAATGTTTAATGTTGTGTGTTAATTTCGCATGCTCAATTATTATGATTACGTAAACACGTCTAGGAAATGAAAGTCGGCAATTCGTAATATTCATGAATGCACTCTTGAACTGCTTGGTTCAAGTTATTTCTTAGATATTATTTTATAAACGTGTAATTTTACTCAAATTGCTTGCAAAAGGATAAGAGAGATTATCTTCAATTTAAACTTTACAATTTAACTCTATAATTAATATTATAATAGTATATACAAGTATATAAAAAAAGGGAAAAGAAAAAGACAGCAGCTCATTGGGCATCAAAAAATTCGTCCGCATCGCTGTCAATGGCATAAGTGCCCAAAAGGCTGGCAGCATTACCACGTTGGATGGCAATGCTTATTCTTTGGGCTAAAAATAGGCCAGCCCTCTGTCACGTGATGAGTCAACCAACCGCTTGGCGATGTCCCGAAATATTTGATGAGCACTCGGACCCCAAGGCCCTAGTGTTGCAAGGGATCTTCTGTTCTTTAAAATTTCCTGTTTGCGGAAACTAGAATTATGAAAGTCGAGGGCTCGTGGCTAAATAATAACAGCCGCACGGTTCGATCGAAGGTTAAGCTACGCTTGCCGAGGTCGGTCCGTGGATGGGTTACCATCCAGTACATGTCGAGACCTCTCCGTGTCTCGGAATGCATGTTAAGCCGTTGGTCCCGGCAGTCATTTGTAGATCTTTGACAATCGAGATCGTTACTGATAGAAACCCGAAAATCTGACAACCAGTCTTCCCAAGGGGTATCGTATTACCCAGTGATTGGGTTGTGGAGGTCAGATAGGCAGTCGCTTCACATAAAATATTAGTATTCAGCTGCATCCGGTTAGACTGGAAACCAGGGTTTGGAACCGGGGTTTTGGAACCGGGGGGAACGACCGGAACGGCGGACGGAAAAGGCTAGGCAGATGATAACTTTTGCCCGCGACTTCTTCCGCGTGAAATTTCTTGTTTTAATCACACTAATATTTTAGGCTTATTATGCATAAGGTAGGTGTCCTACCATCTTGGATAAGTAACTCTCAATCTCTTCTCTTCCACAGAAGACGTATCAGAAGAAGAAGTTCAAGACTTCCTACGCGAAATTATGATGCTCAAACACGTCGGCTCACACAAACACGTGATACGACTGGTGGCGTGTTGTACAAGACGGGCACCGCTTATCGCCCTGTTGGAACATGCACCGAGAGGGGACCTGCTGTCACTCCTGCGGGCAGCGAGGGGGAGGCGGAAAGACAGTCAGGTCTCCAATGTTACGAGGAGGATTGACAGCTCCCAGGGAAGGCCGTCTGAGGCTGACTGTAAGTTTCAATCATTACCATTCCTTTATGCCATGAGTCTAGGGCATAGGTTCTTAACGTGGGCGAAAACGCCCCCTCGTAGGCGTTTGAGACTTTCAGGGTTTCAGGGTTTCCTATCTTACGACTATTTAAAACGTTTAAATATAATCGTGGGACTGTTTCAGATACTTATTAAGTAAAATAAATTCGGGGGCTCTAGAAAAAAATATATTCTCAAAATAGGCCGTGGGCAAAATAAAGTTGAGAACCTATTGTCTTCTAGGGAATGCAACCTCGACCTCGCGAGATCTCAAGCCTTTTTTTCAAAAATACATTCACTTTTTATGCTCTAGTGCATAGTATTTTTTTTGTAAGACTAAGAAAATCAGGCCCCACAGCACAATAAAACGTCGCAGATTAAAGTCGTTATTTAATTTAATTTGCTTTAATTTACATCACTTCCGTGTTTTCTATCGTCAAAATAGCCTGTCATTTATTATTTAAAAACGCAGAGAAACGTTTAAATGACTTGACAATATGAATGTACCCAAGTCGAATGACACCATGTTGAAAATTTAAAAAAAAATGTTTAAAAAGTTTCGTGGCGGTTAGCTATTCTCTTCTTCAAATTTGCAACATTTTTTTTGAACAGTGAAAATAATTTTATATATATTTTATGCCTATTTAATTTTCTCGTAAAAAAATGAGAGCATTAATAATAATTAAGTACAGTAAAAGCTAATTTAAAAAAACTTTTGGGTACAAAATACTTTGTATAAAAGTTGACCGTGTTTTGATATTTTGCAACCTTCGATTGCTTTCAGTTTCATTAATTGACAGTTAAAAAGAAAAAAGTTTTATTTGCTATCCACCTCAGCAACAATCAAATAACTTTAGTAGTACCAAGTTTCAAAACGCCTGTTCATTTTCTGTAAGCAATATTTATTCATGAAACCTTTCAATCAAAATATTTTGTCAGGAGCTTATACCCAAACAGAATTTACTGCTATGTGAGTGTAAAACCAGAACTTTCGGATTTAGGTTATTTAGCACACACATTGTTTATTCCTATTTCAAAGTTTATTTAACGATGCCAATGTCCTTAAAAAATAACCTTTTATAGTAAGACTATCCCGTTGGTTTCTTCAAGTCATCTAGCGGTCACAATCGCGACTAAGTGTGGGGACATTCATGGGTTCGATTCCCAGGTCGAGCAAATTGTTATTGGGTTTTTCTTTATTCAATTGAAATTTCTCAGGAGCACGCTGGAGTCTGGGAATGTGCCCAGTTCATGGCAATTAGCTCATAGAACATAGGACTTAACTGGTGAAATATTAGGTGAATTAAGTGTTCATTGCAGCCTACCCAAGTCAATAACACAGGCATAATGATAATGTAAGCATAATCAACCTTTAATGTTCCCACTACTGGGACACATGCGTCCACTCTATGAAAGGGAGCGGGCCGTAATCCACAACGCGAGCCCAGTGTGGGTTGGTGGATGTCACATGTCTTCCAATTTTCGGTTCTAGGACATGCCGATCGGTTCTTGATTCGGATTTCCTCACGGTGTTTTTCTTCACCGTTTTGAGAACAGTTCTGCTTGAATGTTAAAGCCCAGTTTCCACCACGAAAGAGTAATGAGCCGGAAATGGCTAAGCGGAGCGGACTTCGTTTTCATGAAATAGGTTTGCGTTTCCACCAAGAAAGAGTTTAGTGGTCTGATTCCCACCGCAAAAGAGAAATGAAACAGAAGAATGAGCGAGCTCATTTTTACTCTTTTTGCCCGCTGAGTCATTTCCGTTCAACTCTTTGTTGGTGGAAACACATGTAAGCAGTTTTCTCTTGCGAGGTAAAAGAAGTCATTAATGGGTCCGCTCGGCTCGCGGTGGAAATTGGGCTTAATATTATGTAATTTCGATATTTTTCTCTTTTACAGCCGAGTACACGAACCTCAGTGATTCGGACCCTGCTCTGTCGGATGGTGATTGCAAATTGTATATAGATTGTGAGAAGAAAAAGGACCATTATGTAGCTGAACCTGCCCTGCAGCTAGACGGTGGTACTATGCGGGAATATGCACTGCAAGTCGCGCTTGGAATGAGACATTTGGAGGAGAGAGGAATAACACACAGGTGAGCTTCCATCATGCATTACTTTTTCGATTGGATGGCAAACACGCCTCCGGCCTAACAGATGTTTAGAGGTCACCGCTGGTTATGGACATCAATTCAAATCATTATCATCGCCTTCAGCCGTCCACAGCTGGACCTCCCAGATAGAAAAATAAAACCAAATAGATAAATAAAAGGAATAAATCTTAACACTTTTACAAACACTAAATTAGGTTAGTAACTTAATATGCTTTAGGTATTGTACACTTTTGAAAATAAAATAATTTATTGGATTATTTTACACACAAACCGTAGGTTTTAGTAACGTAGATTTATCTATCTATTTTAAGAAGCAGATAGATAGGAATGTTATTAAAATAGGTAACAAAAGGACAACATTCATTTCTTACCCAAAAAATTAAAGTGCCGCTCAATTTTTTGACGTACCCTAATGCTCATCTCTAATGTGGTGTTTATTTTTATTTATTTTTTTTTATATTATATATTTGGGACAAAAACAGTTAAGTACTTATACATTACAGCATTTACAAAAAGTAGTTATATTACAGTTTAAAAAACGCACACTATTGTACACGACGTGACATCTGATTAAGATAACGAACGCATGTTATATAAGAGAACAAAAAAAAAAAACAAAAAAAAAAGAACGAAAGTTTATTAGCTGAAGTGAAAAAATGTCAACTAACTTTTGGAGACCATTGTATCTTAAAATAGTTAAAACATGTTCAGGATATTTTATTCAATTGAAAGTTGGTATTTAATTTTTTTTTAATGCTAAGCGTCGCTCCCGCTGTCTGTAAGCTTAGGTAGATCTTTTAAACTCCGCAACGGATTTTAATGCAGTTTTCAGCAATAGATAGAGTGATTCAAGAGGAAGGTTTATATGTATAATACATGCATATTATATGAGAGAAAAGCCGAGAAATTCTAAGATTTGTAATGTAATGTCGTAACAAACATATTTTTTGCGCTTACATTGCAAACGCTGGCTAAACCTTACAAGATAGATCAAATAAATGTAACTACAACGGAATTGTATATCTTAAAAAGATCGATAAACAAGTCCGCGATGACATAATATGTTTATTTCCTAAGGATAACCCTCAATAACCATTTTTATCTTTTACATTAAGTATTACAAAAAAAAGTATGGGTTATTTACCAAGCTATTTTAAACAATACAGTATTATTCCTTGTCCAAAGAAATACATTAGATACGTTGTGCATTTCATGTAGATCAAAATTGCCCTTTACAGTATATCATTAAAATGAATATCTTAGAAGATATCAGAGATTTAAAAAGCGGGGGCAGAGCGGCTGGCGGGGCGGTACGAAATTCGCCGGGTCAGCTAGTTTGAAATAAATATATGATTTTTGTTTTTTACGACCTCAAAATAGCAGGGTTAATTATAGATTTTCGTTGTAATAGTAAAAATGCTCAAGATGTTATTTCCCATAAGAAAACAGTATGTACTTTTTTTCTGGCTGGCAATTTAATTTTTTTTCTGGCTGGCAATTTAATTTTTGGGCATAAAACGTTCGACATCAATGATTTACTCGTGCCGTTGTGTTGAATGCTTACCTACTGTAATTATTGTAGATACCTACCTACTTTTGAAATAAACCACTCTGTAGTTTTAATAGCTTACCGTTACGCTCGTGACTTTTTAATTTCATGTACAGACGCCAGCACATCAAGTTACTACAATCTGTCAGATTTCTTTAATAGATTTTCGACTTTATTGCTAAAGCATAAGGTTCAAGGTTGATTGGGAAAATCTGACAGTTTCGGGTATGTTGACCTGCTGGCGTCTGTACATGTTCCTTTTTATCATAACATAATCAGCCTACAATGTTCCCACTGCTGGGACACAGGCCTCCTCTCACAACCGAGAGGGAATGGACCGTAATCCACCACGCGGGCCCAGTGGGGGTTGCTAGATAATATACCTACATAATATAAACATATAAACAATGTTATGTTAATATTACACAGAAAACTAATTAAACTGATTCGCATACTATTAATTAAGTTAAAATAATTCAGTACAAACATTATTAAAATGTGCCTAACTTTTAGACAAACTTCGTAATACCTAACAGTAGGTAGAGGTAGATACAGTACCTATCCTATATCAGAGTTTCAGAAAAGTTGCCTAAAAGGTCAGTAGTTACGGGACTGTGTTTCATATCTGATTTAATTTAGAAAAATCTTTCAGATGTCCTGTTTCTGCATAAAATCTCAACTAAAAACATGATGTAGGTCTGTACCTAAATACCTAATTGAAAATGAATTATCCTTTTCCAAAACCAATAAACATAATTATGTTTTTTAAACAGTTAAAATAAATAATTTCAATAAGTTTAAGTACCTAATTATTTACATGACAAACAAAAAAGCCATGTTGCCATCTCAGACCAAATAAAAAGTCGGTTTGAGGTTGCCATCAAATTATTGAAAGCCAATCACAAGCTAGGGGGAAAATACCGACCTTTTCCGAGAACTCAGCCCGTCAACAGCCATTTTCCCAGAGCGCTCGAGCCCCAGATATATTTTATTTAAAACGTAAATCGCCACAGTTTGGCACTCAGATTACAAACCAAATAATCCTGTTTGATGTTATTCCATCTCACATTATTAACTTTATTTATTCGTACTGTTAAATTAAATTCAACAATGAAAATATTTATCTAAACGTTGAATGAATATATAATTTAGGTAGGTAATTGGATAGCTGCCGATAAATTCCATTCAACCATCAATTTAATTGGAACCCTATTATCGCAAAATCTATTGTTGAAATGATGAATGAATATATTGGAGTACCTATCCTTATATTTTCTATTAATGTTTATTTTTGATCATTTAGAGCAATACGAAATAATATTTTTTTTTTTTTTTTTTTTTTAAACTTTGCCCCACACTAGGAATTTCTCCTGTATTGTGGGTGCGTTTACAAACATTTAAACTCACATACACAAACAGAATTAATCGTGAAAAAAATTGGCTACTACTCCTGATAATAATAATATAGCAATATCTTGTAGCCCGATATATGGTTACTTTTTTCACGTAGGCGTTTCCAATTTGTTATATTTCGAAAAAAACTTATCAATTGCGAATACTTTTGCTGCTCATCTGTATTTATTTATCAATTTCGTTTACATTTGTTGTTTGCCTGTAGCTATACCAAAGACCTGGGGGCCTAAAAAGGCCACTTTTGCAGAATCATAAAAGGAATTCATCAAATCATTATAAATCATAATAGACAGTTAACTGTTAAGTTAATCGTATCAAATCCCATTGGTGAAGGATTTTTCAGTTATTTTTTTTTTGTCTGTGCTTAAATACCAATCCAAACCCAATCCCAATCTCTTGCAACGAAAAAAAGCAAAATACGTTTATGATTCTGCCAAAGTGGCCTTTTTAGGCCCCCTGATTCGTATCAAGCCCCCTGATTTCTTGTCTTACTTGTAATTTCGTGTAGAATGTTAATGCTGTAGTAGGTACTGTAGTTATTTGACTGAGCTCTTTGAAAAATTGTATCGTTTAGGTAATCTTTATCGTATTAAAATGTTGGCAGAGTTCGATTGTAGCTGAATATCCAGCTTTTGATGTTGCCTAGCAACCGTTGCTAAGAGTCGACAAACCTCAAGGCTGGCGAATCATCCGACTTACCAAAAATTTCAATTCTATCACAAAACGGTACCAGAGTTTACACTTACACTCGTGCACTCCTACCAACTTATCTGTGAAATGCATGGACGTAATATATATCTATACAGGGTTATTGGTAAAACACCAGCAACCTCTTAAGAGGTCATTGTACTCATCATTATAAACAACTTTTACTATGGGACCAAACCTGAAATCGCGAAAAAAAATCAGCTGTTCCCTACATTTTGACGAGTTATACGAACATAAATGTAGGGAACAGCTGATTTTTTTTTCGCGATTTCAGGTTTGGTCCCATAGTAAAAGTTGTTTATAATGATGAGTACAATGACCTCTTAAGAGGTTGCTGGTGTTTTACCAATAACCCTGTATATTACGTCCATGGTGAAATGGCGAAAATTGGAACTACGGTCGTCACGCGTCATGTTGAAATTATTATTTAAAATTGTATATGTATAGGTATCATTGTTTTTAATTTGTAAAAACTGTAATTCTTATTAAACGATTATGTCTAATGTGAAATTTCCTTCTTGAAAACTTACTCAATTTTGGGCACCTTATATTGTCAATAACATCAGTTACGCTGACGATATGGTGCTGCTGAGCCCAACGGTTAGGGCGCTTAGAGAGCTGCTTACATGTTGCGAAGGCTATGCTCGAGAGCATGGCCTAGTTTATAATGTCAAGAAATGCGAGTTCTTGGTCTTTAAGGCTGGTGGTGCTAAATGTCCTGAGTACGTGCCCCCGATCAAACTAAATGGGAATGAAATATTGCGAGTGTACCAATTCAAGTACTTGGGGCATTATGTAACCGAAGACCTTGATGACCAAGTGGATATAGAGAGGGAACGTAGGGCGCTGGCAGTCCGATGTAACATGTTGGCTCGCAGGTTTGCACGCTGTAGTAAGGCAGTCAAAATAACGCTTTTTAAAGCTTATTGCCAAGTGTTTTACACGTGCAGTCTGTGGACCAACTATACTCAGCGGGATATCAGCGCCCTACGTGTCCAATATAATAACGGGTTCAGGATGTTGATGGGGCTGCCCCGTTTCTGCAGTGCATCAGGTATGTTTGCACAAGCACACGTCGATGGCTTCCACGCCATCGTCAGACAGAAATCTGCCTCTTTGCTCTGCAGAGTGCGGGGGAGCTCCAACTCCATCCTGAAGACTATAGCAGGGAGGTGCGAGTCTCCGCTATTAGGTGATGTTGTTCGAAGATGCATTTCGAACAATATCCTTGTTTCCAAATAGATAATAAGTTTACTAACATAGATATAAGTTATCCTTTTGTTTACTAACCCATATGGATGCTGCTTATCCGAAATAAAGATTATTTTATTTATTTATTTATTATTAATTAGCAACACTGAATCGACGGTGCCGTCCTCTTTCAGTTCACAGATATGTTGGTAGGACTGTACTTACCACCTTACTAATAAACGTTGTATAGCGTCTGTATAGACACAAAGCTGTCTTCTTCTTTCGAAAGTAAAAAAAATAAATAGCCTACCTACTTACTTAATTTAAAAAACACACATTGTTTTTTAGTTAATTTTTTTAGTCCGCCACGGTCGGGCGGACGGACGGACAGACAGCGAAGTCTTAGTAATAGGGTTCCATTTTTACCCTTTGGGTACGGAACACTAAAAAGCAAGAAGCACACTAACAGTAGCAATAGTTTTCATTTTGACAGTTCAACAACATTCATTGCGTTATTTACGTTGTTGAACAGACAAGTTTATTATTACCGACTTCAAAAAAAAGGTTATGAACATTATTATGATATGAATCAAATAGATTAGCAATATCCTTCAAAATTATTCAGATTATGATTGATAGTGCACAACTAGGGTGCTGCTGGTTGAGTGGAATAAAAAATATATATATATAGGTACGGTCCAATTGATAAACCTCCTCCTTTTTTGAAGTCGGTTAAAAATCTAGAACAAGAGTTGGGTTAGCCCAAGCCATTGCATTTGAGCAATCTGCAAGATTGTTGCAGCTTCCCTGAAGCAAATCAATACGGATTGAACAATGAAATAGATATGTCTGGTGCATCCTGCGGTGCAATCGCGTAACACATTTACAATGCCTTTCATTATGAGTTTTTTTTTAAACGGAGTTTCTCCTGTATTGTGGGAGCGTTTAAAAACATTTAAACTCATATACACAAACAGCCAGAGCCCTTTTAGGTTATACAAATATTTGTCCCGTGCAGGAATCGAACCCGCGACCACGCAGCGCAGCAGTCAATCGCGTAACCACTGCGCCAACCATGCCGTCAACTTTAACATTCATTGCGTTTTTTACGTTGATGAGCAGACGAATACTTCCAACATATTATGAAGCAATGGATTAGCAATTTCCTTCAACATTCTTCGGATTATGATTGAACATGTGCTACGTAACGTAATTGGCGTGCAGGACAATAATTAGCTCTACTATCAACTGGCCATCTGGCTATTCTTTCCACCACCACAATATTTTTGACGCGCTAGAATGCAGTCTGTTGGATTCTCAATGCTCTTAACAACACCGAGAGTTAAAAATCTAGTTGCGCGATAAATAAATCGTTTCGTTCTAAAATCGCCCTTGCGTAGATACAAAATCTAATTTTAACTGCAAACCTTGAACAATTTCCAGAGACCTGGCAGCCCGGAACATCCTGGTCGACGGTGCTGGTCTTCTTAAAGTGGCCGATTTTGGTCTCTCCAGATCCGGTGTATACGTACACACGAGGTCTAGGCCGGTACCACTACGGTGGCTCGCTCCTGAAGCCATTCTACATTCCCAGTACTGTGGAGCCAGCGATGTATGGGCATTCGCGGTGCTACTGTGGGAGATTGCTACTTTAGGTAAGATCATCAGCATCGTCATCACTATCTTGCCCTTATCCCATTTATTTGGGGTCGGCGCAACTTGTCGTTTTCTTACATACTTCTCTATTAGTCGTCATCTCGGTAGCTAGTAGCCATACCCTCTTTCTAGCCATATCCTCATTCACACAGTCCATCCAGTTATTCAAAACTTTCCTCAGAACATTTTCCTCGTTCCTCCGCATCCGGCATCACATTCCCATAATTATCATGACAACAGGTTTCCAAACAACTTTTCAGTCACCGGTGTCACTATTCTTCAGCTATCTTTCGCTTAATGCGGATACAGACATCGCGAGGCATGCGCAGCGCACGGCGCTCATCGCATGATTCGCAATGTGCGGACGTTCATATTTTGTGGTGAGGCACGCGGAAGCACATGCCTCACCAGCACTCACCACGAATTGCAAATCATGCGATGAGCGCCGTGCGCTGCGCATGCCACGAAATGTCTGTATCCGCCTTTACACAGGTAAGATCTTGTAAACAATAAAGGCAGGTAAATGAAGGGACATACCTATTTTAAGAAAGTGAAGTAGGTACTGTTGAATATGTGCACCTTCTTTCCTATTTCCATCGATATAGTGCAAATAGTCTCCGAGTATGTGACTTCGGGATAGACCTGCGGGGTAACTGCGTAACACACTAACAGTAGCAATGGATTTCATTTTGACAGTTCAACAACATTCGTTGCGTTATTTACGTTGTTGAACAGACAAGTTTATGAACATAATAGAGAAACAGAGATTAGCAAGAGATTAGCAATCTCCTTCAAAATGATTCAGATTGTGATTGATAGTGTGTTACGCAATGAAGGTTTCATTGCGTTATTTACGTTATTGAACAGACAAGTTTATGCACAATGAAGCATTCGATTAGCAATATCCTTCAAAATCATTCAGATTCTGATTAAGATCGTAATAATTAATAACTATGTTGAGCTACTGAACTTTCAGTAGCGCCATTAGGATGGAATTTGGTGTGGACAAATGTGCGGTCATGCATGTAAAGCGAGGGAAGATTGTGGAATCCGTGGGAATTCAACTCTCGGATTCCACAAACCTTAGAGCCCTCTCCGCATCCGAAACCTATAAGTATTTGGGAATGTCGGAAGCATTAGGGATCAATGTTACTGACATGAAGCAATCGTTGAGGGAGCGCTTCTTTGGCCGCCTGAAAAAAGTACTTAATAGTCTTCTATCAGGCGGAAACAAGGTGCCTTTAACGGTTGGGTCATGCCGGTTTTGATGTACTCTTTCGGCATACTCAAATGGACTCAAACCGAACTCGACGCCCTGGATAGGAGGGTCCGTACACTGCTGACTGCAATTTGAATGCATCACCCACGGTCATCGGTAATGAGGCTGTATATCCCGCGAAAGTGTGAAGGTCGAGGGTTTTTAAACGCCAAGACCCTCCACAATCGCGAGATATGCAGTCTCAGGGAATATTTCCTAGAGACCGACGTGGGGATGCATCGAGACGTAGTCATAGTGGACAAGGGCCTCACCCCGCTCTCCTTGGCTTAAGAGAACTGGCGCAAACCAGTAGTGCTTGACACTAATGATCGCATGAAAGTATGGCAGAGTAAGGAGCTTCACGGACGCTTTTTCCGGGCCCTACAAGGACCCGTTGCAGATATACTAGCGTCCGTAGCCTGGCTGCGTTTCGGTAACCTCTTTGGAGAAACCGAAGGTTTTGTTTGTGTAATTATGGACGAAGTTATGATGACGAACAATTACCGGAGATTTATTGTGAAAGACGGCACGGTTGACATCTGTCGGGCATGCCACCGGCCGGGGGAATCAATCAGGCATATCATCACCGGGTGTTCTCATCTAGCTAACGGAGAGTACTTGCATAGACACAACATTGTAGTCAGGATAATCCATCAGCAGCTTGCTTTGAAATACAGCCTTGTGGAATCGGAGGTGCTGTACTACAGGCATGTGCCCGACCCAGTTCTCGAAAATGGTAGTATCACATTGTACTGGGATCGATCGATCATCACTGACAGGACTATTGTTGCCAATAAGCCTGATATAGTGGTGGTGGATTGATCAGAGCGGCGCGCAATGATTGTTGACATAACCGTCCCGCATGATGAGAACCTCGTGAAAGCCGTGAAAGATAAACAGATCAAGTATCTAGACTTGGCTCGCGAGGTTGTCGACATGTGAGATGGGGACTCAGCGATCATTGTGCCGATAGTCGTGACAGCCAATGGTTTAAGAGCCAAGAGCCTCGACCAACACCTAAGGAGGCTCTCGTTGGGCAGCAGGATCAAGGGCTTGATTCAGAAAGCGGTACTTCTGGACACGGCCCGCATTGTTAGGAGGTTCCTCTCTCTGGAACCCTGACCGCCGGTAGTTTGGACCCTGTTCCCGATACCTGCCGGTGGGCTACTATTTTTTTTATATTTTTAAATGGTTTTTTTTTTCCTTTTCCTTTTTTTTATATACTTGTATATACTATATAATATGTATATTTTAGTGTTAAATTGTATGTAAATAAATGTACTGAATCCATGGAAAAAAATGTTTTTATATTTTTTATAAGTATCCTAATTTTTTTAAATATAATTTATAATAATTATTATGAATGAAATAAAGGAAATAATAAAAACAATAACGAAAATTACCTAAAGAAGTGTTTAAAATGGGGAAAAATACGTAATCGACTCGAATGAATTCGCGGCGGGTGCTGTGTCTTAAATCATTCTAATTTCACTTTAACATTATTATGTATTTCAGGAGGCTTCCCATACGCCGAGCTCAGTAACCGCCACGTACCTACATTCCTGGCCGGAGGTGGCCGTCTCCCGAAGCCAGCCCGAGCCTCACCAAGGCTTTACCAGCTGATGGTCGAATGCTGGTCCGAAAATCCCACAGATAGGCCAACTTTCTCCGAAACCGTGGACAAATTGACAGTTCAAAAGCAGTTATATGTTGACTTGGTTTGTGTTTTGCCGCCGTCCGAAGATGAGCTGGAAGGCATAAGAGATATTGACTTCAATATGGCGGACGCCAACGGTCACCTTGACCGGTGACCCTTGTAAAGACTGAATATTTTTATTGATTGTCATCTTTGAACAGTACACGTTGATAATAATTATTATTGTTTTATTTTTAAAGACACTTCAGTATAGGTGTAGTTACTGGTAGGTACACTCGAAACAGTTTGTAAAATTCACATCAGCTATCGCATCAGTAGCTGATATGAATTTTACTGTACCTACGTAGGTATAGAAAATTCATCGGATAGGGAGCTAGTGTTTAAGGCACAAAAAAAGTGTTTAAGAGCTGTGTGCCAAATAAAAGCTACTGATAGTTGTAGACCACACTTTATTGACCTAAGAATAATGACTTTTCCATCCCTATACGCGTTTGAAGTAGCAATGTTCGTGAAAAAACACTCTTACTTATTTGAAACCCTGACTAGTAAACGTCACCAGGATAAAATTCGCGCTGTGCCTCACAAAACAGCATTATATGCAAAAAGTTTTCTGGGAATGGCTCCAAAAATTTATAATATGATACCCACGACTGTAAGACTTGAGAATGATGTTAACAAATTCAAAAGAATGCTAACAGACCTTATGGTTGAAAAAGCGTACTATTCCATTGGTGAATTCTTAACAGACAAGTTAAATAAATAATAATTAGATATTTCAAATGTCCTATTTATTTAAGCTTAATTCTAACTTGGTGCAATTATATAATGTAATTTGAATGATTAACAGCATATATTTTAATTGGAACAATAATTTTAATAATACAATGCATGAAAAATTATAAATTGGTAAATTCCCTTAATTATTTTGACATTATATTATACTCTGACATGACCTTTTAATTTGAATCTATGACATTGTTTACTTATTAATTTGAATTTATATCATTGTACAAGGTATTGTTTTTATTTTTGAATTTATGACAATATGTAACGGATTGATTGGATTTTATGAAATTGTATAGGTAACCTTAACTATTAATTTTGCATGCCTGAATTGATACAATACAGTGGACTGCATTAAATGTATAAAATGTACCTACTGTGTTGAGCAATAAATATTTGAATTTGAATTTGAATTTATAGTAATATAATAATTCAAATAGTCATAACTTTTCGTTATAAAACTTTTGATACGAAAAACTATAAACCATAAACTATGATTGAACAGATCTCAAAACGAAAAAATAAAGTGTGAATTTTACCTTTTGCAATAGGTAACCAAGATTTAGAAGAAAAAGTAAGTCATTCTTGTTTTTGATTTTATTAACTTGTTTCGTAAAAGACACTGACCTCTAGTACAAGTACGCTGTACTGCATACTGTTACGAGCTTCGGGTTCGTGACAATAAAAAATGCCGATTTAATAACCAAACTCAAACACACTAATTATAAAACACATTTGCACTACTGATCATTCTAAGATATTAGTGTATAGTCTATGATTCTAAGCTTCGCACTTGAAGATCGCTGCGATGTATTCGCTTGTATCGCTTTATCAAAACTGTTCCGGTCGTGCCGCATCCCGGCCCTAACTATATAGTGCCGCAGATAGTTCTAGAACCTTCCATTGTAGAAACATCTAGAATTTTCGAGTACCTACATACCGGCTCCGACTGACCAGATGTCGATAGTTCAAGAAAGTTCTAGAAAGTTCTCGCATCGAAATTTCTAGAAGGATCTTGACTACTAGTTCCGCTACTCAATACTAGATGGCGCTAGTGGTAACTAATGTCACCATGTACCAGGCATTAATTGTGGCGCGCAACAATACTATCGATAACAGGATGAAGCAAAAACATTAAATATTATTTAGATAGACGGGAGCGGGACATAGCGAACAAAACCGTGATCCCATACTTGCTACATATCGGTAACAAGTCTCTCAGTCTAGTATGGTACGCCTGCGCGTCAAGTCGCATTGACGCATTCGTGTCCAACAAAAGAAAAATATTTTGTACTAGCTTCTGCCCGCGACTTCGTCCGCGTGAAATTTATGGTACCCCGTCGCAACACTTCGTATTCACTTAGCGTTATTCTGACTTTTTTTCTTTTTGCTCAGCTCCTAAGGGTCATAGCGTGATATTAAATAGCCTATAGCCTTCCTCAACAATTGGGCTATCAAATGCAACCAGCGTCTTGTCTTGCTTGCATCAAGCGTGCGTGGATTTTCTTAGCAGAGTTATTTTAGAAATGTATTTATTATACTCTTCAAAGATCTTATACTTACAAATAACAACAAATATATTTCGAAAAAATTTATTACAGGATTTTATGTTGATAAAAAACTCTATGGCCCATAACTTTTTAATAGGTACCAACTCTTAACATCTTACACACGTGTAGCCTATAGCCTTCCTCGATAAATGGACTACCCAACACTAAAAGAATCATTCAAATCGGACCGGTAGTTCCAGAGATTAGCGCGTTCAAACAAACAAACAAACTCTGCAGCTTTATAATCTAATAATAATAATACATATAATAAATTTGTAGAAAAGTGGTGTCTGTACAATGGAAATATATAAAAAAAAAGTAGCAGGGGTTGTTATTATATCGATGCCGAACCCGAAATTGTAATTAATTTTTTTTTTGTCTGTTTGTCTGTTTGTCGGTTTGTCTGTTTGTCTGTTTGTCGGTTTGTCTGTTTGTCTGTTTGTTTGTGCACGCTAATATCAGAAACGGCTTATTCGATTTAGATGCGGTTTTCACTAATATATTGTAGTAGGCTTCACTTAACATTTAGTGTTTATTTCATGTCAATCGGTTCATAAATAAAAAAGTTATGTCAATTTAAAGAATCACGGCGAACATTTGTTAAGGTATTCTATCAGAGTACGTACACGCCTCGGGCCTGCGCGTGCGATCTTCGGAACTACTGGACGGATTTGAATGATTTTTTTTTGTTGTATAGTTATTATGGCTGGACAACATTCAGGCTATAATGTTTCTTGGAAACTTGAACACCTGATGCAGAACCGAAACAGACCAGCTTAACTATAAGAGATACAAAAATGGTACCGTAGCAAAAATTGTTCCACGTGATGAGGATTTTCTGCTGAGAGAATAAATTTGAAGATCTGGAACACCTGATGGGGAACTCCAAGAGCCCAGCTACACCATAACACATATAGGAATGACGTCTTAGTAAAAGTTATTCGGTCTGATGGGCATTTTCTGTTGACTTATAAAAATCGAAGATCAGAAACATCTGATGTGGAAATCTAAGCTATCACTAATTTCACCTCCACGCGGTGAAGGCGGTAACAGTTTAGGACTGATTTTCGATGACGATGGTATATCATTGAAAATTTGACTTTACTGGCCAAAACTCCCATTTTTTTTTTTAACGTCAAGAAATGCTCATGCATTCTGCACTACCACGGGGAGATAGTGCAGTTATGTGGGACTCTAACCCACTAAAACTCCACTGTGTCCTCCTCTGCCGCTTACGGCGGGAACATGGGCACGCGTTAGCACTCATCCGTGAACCCGCCGCGGCTGTCCGTCACCGGACCCTCCGCTGGGGAGTACTCCCCATCACCGGCGCACCAGAACACATAGCACGCCGTGACCACCCCAGGGACCAAACCAGCACATGGGCCAGACGATCCCGTGTCTGGGCACCCGTGGTAGGGGAGCAGTTTGAGAACATCAGGCTGCAACTCGCTCCGTGGAAACCTCTTTGGATCGCGAAGCACGCCTGCGTTCTCAGCGTATTTACGCATCTACATCCAGATCTCTAGAGACCAGTGAAGAATATGATGCGCGACTGACCGCTGATACGGTGAGATTATCATACATTGTTCCGAACAAGCACACAACAAAATATTCATAATCAGAAAGTGAGAAAGAAAGAATTGCTGGAGTACGGCATGAAGAGACAGATTAAGAAGAGCGCAACGAACGTTTGAATTCTGATCGACTTCGACATTCTCTGAACAGAATGTCGATATCATCTGAAGAATCGGATGTGTCTCAAGATATAGCCGTAGGGCATGGCGACCTTCCTTGGGTTGATAAGGAACGGAGTGCATTTACGTATACTCCTATGATTGACTACGCCACATATTCCGCCATCAGAGGTATGGTTAAAAATTTTACTTTTTGTGAAGCTGTTAAATAGCAAAAAGAAACAAACGGTATGTGTTGCTCAGGTGGGAAAGTACATATTGAAATATTACAAAATCCTCCAGAAATATTAAGATCACTGCTAATCGGTGACCATCACAGTCAAAACATTTCTTGGACAACATACGTTCGTACAATAATGCCTTTCAAATGACATCTTTTGTTGCGAAACAGATTTCAGAAGGCCCATTTATGCCAACATTCAAAGTACAAGGCCAAGTTTACCACCCTATTGGTTCATTATTGCCTGAAAATGACGTCTCGAATCGTCTCGCGCATCCCGTTGTTATCCAGTCTCCGGGTTCTTAGAATTCGACATCAGACGTTTCAGATCTTCGATTTTGACTACCCCGTTGTCGCTGGCATAACCAACAGGATCCGCGTACGAAGTCGCGGGCAGAAGCTAGTATTATATAGTATAGATTTATAATATTAGTATAGATGGAAATATGCCGAGTTGCGCATTACGACACTGCAAGTCTCGTTATGGTAGAACAACTGAACCTAACTTCAGTTTATTTTCGTATGTATTATCTATATTTACTCAGTAATTAGAATTAAATTATTTTCATAAATAAATTTCCTTATTTTGTATTAAACGCCATCTATTGCTGAGTAGCTTTACTATAGTTGGGTAAAATGACAGCTTAAGTGTTACCACTTTTTAACGAAATTTAAATAGTGGTGTGACAAAATAATCGATTCATTCAATTAACATTCAGTTCAAAATCGATTCATGTTAAGTTGATTTTTTAAAAGAGGGTAATAATTACTTATTAGTAGAATTAAAAACTAATTAAAAGTCGGAGTATACTGCCTTACAGAAATGTGATGTTGTCTATCGATTTTGTTTTCGATAATATTCATTTAAATGTATGAATCTAAAGGTTATCTTAGGGAAACCACCTTTTAGACATAGAGTATATTTGTATTATAGGCACAAAGTTAGTTTAGGACACTTTAATTTTTTGTTTTATACATTGGGAACGAAGACCCTTAATAATTATTCTTTCACGTTACAATGGCGGCACGAGAGGGAGGCACGTGCCTCCCCCATTTATTATTAGGATAATAAATACGCGTCTACGCAGTATGCGTGTGGGCAGCGGACTAGGCACCACAGAACACTATTACTCCTAGCGGAGCTGGGCACTGGTGCGAGGGGCGCGCGTTCCACGTGCCTTCATCGCAACGGCCTGGCGAGGGAAAGAGAGAGCTTTGCTTTTTTTAGAGAGCATTTTATTTTAAAATGTAAATAACTACTTAAAAACACACTGAAACCGATACCTTGTCATAGACGGAGATACGGACAATGAATAGTAGCGAATAAAATTGTAGAATATTTTTTCTGTCTGAGACAATTTTTGCCTAATTTGTTTAGTTTTCGATATTTATCTAACTGATTCGATTTATATTAGGTTCTTCAGGCACCACTGATCCGATTTTCAATACACCGATTGAAAATCGTATCTGGCAACACTAGCCACACTGGCCATCTACCGAGCGATAGCTGAATCTAATTGAATAAATTGCCGCTCTAATTTGGCTATACTTAGCTAGATGGCGTCACTGAGACATGTGATCACAGTTTTTCTAAGACATTTCTTTGCATAGCCCCTCTATGTACCTATCTTAAATCTCTTTGGGATGAAGCCATTCCATTTTCGCCATTTTGGCGCTGATTTTGGGACCGTGGAACTAATAGCTATCTTGCAAATAGCAATCTTGCATCATCCATCAGGAGGCCTCGCAAAACGTATCTTCATCATCATCATCATCATTTCAGCCAAAAGACGTCCACTGCTGGCCATAGGCCTCCCCCAAGCACTTCCACTTCGACCGGTTCTGTGCTTCTCCCATCAAACGTATCTTGCCCACATCAAATTTAGGTCCTCCCCCCCCCGCCGCTGTGCATCAAAGTCAAACTTTGTTTTTTATAGATTAAACTTATCATATTAACTGCTACAAAAGTTATTTTTGTAAACAAAACCCGGGTTTCGGAGATTTTCAAATAAATCACAATACACAAACACCCACAAAAACCAAACCGAATACAAAGTGTTGCGACGGGGTGGGGGTACAAGAAATTTCACGCGGACGAAGTCGCGGGCAGAAGCTAGTTAAGAATAAAGAACAACAGAATCGTACTACATTGTGATAACGGGCTACTACGGAACCCTACACTGTGCGTGGCCCGACACGCACTTGGCCGGTTTTTTATTTAATGTAGAATCGACAAAGTAGGTATAATTTTTTACATGTTTTTTGAAAGACATCATAGCACTTTCAAAATTCAATGTCATATCATATCATTTGAAACGGAACGTCATGTAAAGGGAATAAAACAATATCAATAACACTTTTTTACTTTAAATTAAATTCCCTGTTCAAAAATTAAATCCCCGACGCGTAATGTCGTAAAAAAATATGAAAATAATTACTACAATATTTTGATGTTGATGCATGAGACTTTTTGGTACGACTTTTGGTCATTCTCCTTTAAAATTATTAGTTGTCTGAAGAAAATTATCGACACATTATCGACATGGAACATTTACAACCCTATTCAAATTATTGTAAATATTCAATACATAGGTGAAAACTGAGCCCTTATTACTTACTAATAATTATATACTTACTAATAATTACTTAGATATTAATGAACACATTTATTCTAATTAGAAGATAGTATTAAAAATCCAACGGGTTCCTGCGGCCTTCACAAGGTCGTCGGTCCACCTTGTGGGAGGCCTTCCAACGCTACGTCTTCCGGTACGCGGTCGCCACTCCAGAACCTTTCGGCCCCATCGGCCATCTGTTCTGCGAGCAATGTGCCCTGCCCACTGCCACTTAAGTTTGGCAATTCTGCGGGCTATGTCGGTTACCTTGGTTCTCCTGCGGATCTCCTCATTCCTAATTCGATCACGCAGGGAAACTCCAAGCATAGCCCTCTCCATTGCCCTTTGGGTGACCTTTAGCCTTCTTATAAGGCCCATTGTGAGCGACCACGTTTCAGTGCCATAAGTCATCACTGGCAACACGCACTGGTCAAAGACTTTCGTCTTGAGACACTGCGGTATGTGGGACGAGAAGATATTGCGTAGCTTCCCGAACGCTGCCCAGCCGAGTCGGTTTCGACGATTGAAGTTAGACCTACCTAACTGGACAGTTTGTCCGAGGTAAACATACTCGTCCACGACTTCGAGTCTCGCGTCTCCGATCTTTATGGGAGTGGGTGTTACATGGGCATTTGACACAAGGTTCTTCTCACAGACTATAATGCTGGTTCTTCTTATTTAATACTTCAAGTACATAAATGTACAGAGGCGGACTTAATGCCATAGGCATTTTCTACCAGTCAACCTTTGGGTGATGCAGAGACAAACAGTGGTGCAATCATAAACATTAGGGAATAAATATTTTAAATAATTCTAAAGATACGCATAATAAACCTATTAAAACTGAATATAATATACAGGGTTATTGGTAAAACAGTAACAACCTCTTAAGAGGTCATTGTACTCATCATTATGAACAACTTTTACTATGGGACCAAACCTGAAATCGCGAAAAAAAATCAGCTGTTCCTTACATTTTGACGAGTTATGCGAACATAGATGTAAAAGAAGAAAGAAAGAAAATACATTTATTTAGCACAGACTAAAAGACACACAATACAGCAGGTAGTCAGATAATAGTCGTACATACATCAGAGAAAAACAGAAAATATAAAAATAAAAAGTCCGATGTAAGAAATTAGCAGGAATGTGTGCCTCACGGTTGCGCTAAAAAGGTCCAGTTCAGCAAAAAAGCCAGACAACTAGTGCCTGACGCTGGTTTTCAACTGAACCTGATGTGTGAAGTGACGGATGTAAACCAGTTTTATACTGGTTGCAGTATAAAACTGGTTTACATCCACACGTAATTATGCATACACACGTTGGTGTGTATGCATAATTAAATAAATAAATAAAAATAAATTTGTGTCACATAAAAAACAATACTGAGTAACATTGCAAAAATAAAAATACTGATAAAAATGGTGAGATGGCCGCATGATAGACCAAAGAAAATTTACGAAACGAGTCAGAACAAAAACCTGTTTTAATTTAAACGATGCCTGACTTCCATGCTCCAACACATTGTCATAATAATTTATGATTAATCCGTGCAACTGTAATGTCATCGCACACTTTCAGTCTATCAAAAAGTACTCTGTAGGGAACCACTGATTTTTTTTTCGCTGTAATATACTTAATAAAGAGAAATAAAACATAGGTATAATGAGAAAATATTACCGTTTGCGAATGTGCTCGCGAACCTTAAGGATAATCGGTTGGTTGCCATCCTAATTTCCTGGGGGAGAGCATTCCGCAGAGAGATAGACTGAACGGAGAAGGAAGAGTGAATGAAGTCTGTGCTGTGAGTGGGACATTGGAGAAGACGATTGTGCGATGAACGTAGATTTCTATTGTGGTTGGCGCAAATGTACAGAAAGTGGGGGGCTAGATAACCAGGGGAAGACGGAGAATCAAGAAATGAGAACAAGGCGGTCAGCGCCCTTAGCTCTCTGCGCTGGCGTATGGGCAACCACTTTAAAAGCGACCGATGCGCAGAGACATGATCATATTGTTACGAGCTTCGGGTTCGTGACAATAAAAACTGCCGATTTAATAACCAAAAATAACTCTTTAATCAACAACACTAATTACAACTCAAATACACTAATTAAAAGAACACAATCACACTACTGATCACTCTTAATTCGCACTTGAAGATCGCTTAAAGATGTTTTCGCTCTTGTCGCTTTATCCAAACTGTGTCGGTCGTCGCGCATCCCGGCCTTATATAGTGCCGCAGATAGTTCGAGAACCTTCCATTCCATTGTAGAAACATCTAGAATGTTCGAGTACATGCCGGCCCCGACCGACTAGGTAGGTAGGTGTCGATAGTTCGAGAAAGTTCTACAAAGTTCTAGTATCGAATTTTCTAGAACGATCGTGACTCGACTAGTTCTGTTACTCGATACTAGATGGCGCTAGTGGTAACTAATGTCACCATGTACCAGGTACCAGGCATTAATTGTTGCGCGCAACAATATTTACGCAGATTGAAAACGAATCGATTGCAGTTATTGAGAAGACGGTCAAGTTTGTTGAGGAGATCTGCATTCAGCACGCTGATTACTATCAAGTTGAATCATTTTGAAGCATATTTCTAATCCATTGCTCGATATGTTCAAAAAATGTGTCTGCTCAACAACGCAAATAACGCAATGTATGTTGTTGAACTGTCAAAATTAAATCCATTGCTACTGACAGTGTGTTACGCAATTATGCTGCTGGTCGTAGTAGCACACATCACCATAATCTATACTTATAATAAATCTGTAGAAGTAAAAATTCTGTATATAGAAAATATTAAAAAAATAAATGGCGGGGGTGTTACTAGACCGACACCGAACCCAAAAATGTGAATAAAAAAATTTTTGTCTGTCTGCCCGTCTGTTTGTTCAGGCATCACGCAAAAACTACCGGTTCGATTACGATGAAACTTGGTATAATTATTCTTTAATATCCTGGGCACCACACTGGGTACTTTTTATCCTGGAAAAGTATATCTATATATAATTCAAAGTCCTGACTGACTGACTGATATATTAACGCACATCCTAAACCGCGGGTCCTAGAGACATGAAATTTGGAGGGTGTGTTATTTGTGAAGAGTAGGTATTCAATAAGAAAGGGTTTTTCGAAATTCCTCCCCTAAGAGGGTGAATAAGGGGAGGGTGAAATTTAACGCGGACGAAGTCGCGGGCAGAAGCTAGTCGATAATAAGTAGGGAAAATAAGGGACTGTACAAGCATTGTCTTTGTAAGTACTTGATGGTAATAATTTTTTCAAACGGTACAGAACCCGCAGCGTTCCAGTAACCTTCTGGCTCACCCTAGCGACTTGAGTCCGCCAGTTCAGGGTACAATCAATGTGCAAGCCTAGGTCCTTCACGTCAGTACCAAAAGGAACGATCGTACCATTGAATAGAACTGGCGGCAAGGTTGTACCATCTACCTTGCTAATACTACGAGTACTGCCAATGATGATCGCCTGACACTTCGTAGGGTTTACAGCTACGCCAAATTTATCAGACCAGGTTTTTATGGCTATCAAGTCATGGGGGTCTACTCCGAAGCGGTTAACCACTGTATCGGCCGAATGTTCGGTCATTTTCTACTACCATTAATTTCCTATATTGACTATTGGTCCCGACCAAACTGTGCCAATCCGAACCTTTCTAAAACCCTTAACCCTTTTTTTACCTTTTTTTTTTAAATTCGTAGTAGGACAACAATATTCGAATCAGAAAATGACCGAACATTCAGCCGATACAGTGGTTAACCGCTTCGGAGTAGACCCCCTTATTTAATATGTCAATAGCGTCAGGTAATTCATCAACCTTCCGCAAGTCATCTGCATACAGATGATACGCACACTGAAGTTCGGAAGTTATAAGATTAATAAAAAACTGGCCAAGTGCGAGTCGGACTCGCACACGAAGGGTTCCGTACCGCAAGGCAAAAACGCCGATAAAAACACGTTTGTTCTATGGGAGCCCCCCTTAAATATTTAAGTTATTTTAATTTTCCCCCTTTCCCCCCTTTCAGTCCCTGTTGCAAAAAATATACAAATATTTTTATTTCTTTCTTATTTGCAAAATAGTTGGGTCAAACGTATCTAAAACTATTCCAAATTTCAAGTTGATAGCATTAGTAGTTCTTGAGATATCCAGCTGTGACAGACAGACAGACTGAGTCTCACCATAAGGGTTCCGTTTTATCATTTTGGTTCGTAACCCTAAAAAGTAATATTGCTACGAAGTCCTAGAGTCTGATGCCGAAAATATAGTTTTTAGAATTTTTGTCCGTTTGTCTGTTTGTCTAAATGTATGTTCCGGATTGGCGCAAAAACGGCTTAACGGATTTAACGGATGAAATTTGGCACACAGATAGTTTATAACCTGGATTAACACAAAGGGTACTTTTAATCCCGCTAGAACGTACCCGTAGGATATTTTCCGACATCCACGCGGACGAAGCCACGTATAAAGCTAGTGAGTTCCCATGATTTAAAATTCGCAATAGAAAAACTTCATGTGCTGTTTTTTTTCAGTGATTCTGGTGATCTTCACAGCATTAACATTATGCTCGGTGGCGGTCACCGAAGCCGGGCGCTGGCCTAATCCTGATAAAGACCCATTGGTGTATATTGCAAATCCAATAGAAGCCGAAATGCCCGGCCACTGGGTCCCAGTCAGCATCGTCAAAGCTATCCTAGAAAAAGGCCCACGTACAACTTACAAACCAATGAACTATCAAGTCAATACGCCTGAACCACATGCAGAGACACAACTGCATGCTGATGCTGATAACACAAAGGAAAATGATTCAGGAGGTGGAAACTCTAAGCAAACAAGTGAAAGTGATAAAGAAGAGAATGAAGATTATGTAGCTACTGACGATAGTGAATCTGGAGATTATGAATCTACTGAAGATGATGTAGCTATTAATGACAATGAATTATCTGAAGATAATGAAGCTACTGAAGATAATCAAATTGCTGAAGATTATGTAGCTACTGAATATAATGTAACCACCACCACCACCCGCCACCGACCACCACCACCACCACCCACCACCCACCACCCACCACCACCACCACAACCCACCCAACCACCACCCACCACCACAGACTTCCCACCTCAACCACCCACCACCACCCACGACTCACCATCACCACCACCTCCACCTTCTTCCACCTTCGTTAACCAAGACCCGATCTCTGAAAACTCGGAGAATACAGAACAAGAAACGACGAAGGACCAAGAAAGGACGACACTTAAACCAAAGAGAAAAAAAAATCGGACTAGTAGTAGTACTACTACTACTACAAAGAGTAATAAAAAAAATAAGATTAGAAAACCACAAAATAGTGAAAAAACAACGACCCATAAAAATAAAAAAAAACCAACGCAGTCCGTCCATAAAAATGAACTTGGGTAATTCTATGAAGACGAGGGTGTACGACTAACTTGTTGGCATAAATTTATTTGTACTATTAGATCTCAAATAACATTTTTCTTCATTAAAATTATTTTCGTTTTTTTTTTTAATAGATTAGAATGCTCCTATGAACTCTAGGTCAAAGGGGCCTGGCCCGGGGCGGGAGCCTATGAGGGGCGGTGCAAGCCGCACCTCGCGCTCAGCTTTGTGCACCTTTCTTTTTACCCGACTGCGGCGAAGCCCAAAAGGAGGGTTATGTGTTTGACCTGTATGTATGTATGTATGTATGTCCGATTCTTTGTTCCCTCGTAACTTCTAAACGAATGAACGGATTTGGATAAATTATACGTCTTTAGATTTGTCTTGGTAGCGCGAGTGTCACTGGCTACATTAAAATCAAAAACAAAGTAAAATGGCGGATTTAGGGTGCCATATTGTTGAGTTCGAATTTTTTTTTTCTTCTAATGGGTAGTTCTTCGAAATTTGATTCTTTGACTGATCCATATGGCCAAAATTTAATTTCACTTTCAGCTCTGTAACACATGTTCATATGAAAATAGGTATACCAAATAACATATATTTGAATGAGGGACTCGTTTTTATAAAGTAGTTTTCAAGATATTAATTTTGTGCCCAGATGAATCAGAATGTGTTACATATTAATCAGAAACAGAAATAAAAAGTAATAAATACACCGTTAGTTAGGAATGTAAATTCTAAACAATAATTATTAATTCTTAAATAGGACTAAGACATATCAAAAGTATCATATTTAGAACAAGATTATACTCCTGTCATTTTTTTATTATTCAAAAGGTTATAGCTAAGTAAATAATAATAAATAAGATTAAAACTACTGACTTGTACACGGTCAAAAATTGGACAAGGAGAATTACGCAATAAAAGCGCTCCTATCGTGCTGGAGAGGGGAAAACTAATTTATTTTATTATTCATATGGGGTTTTGACCATACGAATCAGGCACAGATGAATCAGGATTTTGCCTACAATCATGAATAACTCATCGTACATACAGACTTCATTATTATCATTTTTCTACACGAATCTATAACCCAAAAGCATCACACGAAACACAGATTGAAGTTTTAAAACAATAAAATAAATTTTATAAAGTAGACATTGTAATCAGGATGCCACCTGAACCAAACACAGATGAATCAGGTATTTTCCTTCGTAACACCGGATCTAAGCCAACCAGCCGCACGTCCACCTTCTAGGTCGTCCGTTGCACGACTGGCTTCCCCCCGCGCTGGAAGCCAGACTCTCATTATTATTACCCGACCAAGTACGGTCAAGCGCAGCTTACGCCACATTAATCAGTATTATACGCCGGACACTTCTTTTTTACTTATTTATAAACAGACTAACGTAGTTATAACTAATACACATTTTTTTTGTAAGAGGACAACTCATTTCCTTTCGATATAATTATAATTTATATTGATGTATCAAAGGGAAAATGCGACATCGACCATTTTGTTCCGGAAAATGGCAAACGGACGCGCTATATGAATCAGAAGAACGACCTTCAAATATTTTTATTTTGTACCTATACTCCATTTACAATAGCATTAGACAGAAGTAAAAAAAGACTCTTTTAGGGGCACACTTTGTAATAGAAGTACAACAAACATTATTACAGTCAAGATTGATGTGGAGTTAAATATAATAAATTTAAGTAACAGCTGTCACACTTATTTGTACTTATTTAACCTATCTACCTTCTGAAATTACAAGGCTTTCATATAATATTATTTAGTTTTTACATAAAATATTGTCGTGTCAAGGTTTAAAATCTAAAAGAAGCAGGGGAGGACAGGACCCGGAACGTTTTTCATGTCACTATAACTCTACCAAATCTAAAATGTTACATATTCCCTTCTAAGTGGTGGCAGCACGTGTTTTTTTATTTTGTCGGTTTATGATATCATCCGTTCATACGTCAAATTGCGTAAATAATCTGCAGTTGTCAAATTGTCATTTCACTCACTTGTGGATACTTGTTATTGCTGAATTTTCGTGGTTTAGTTGTTATTTGTTACTGTTTTTCTGTTGTTATTGTTTTATTATCGTTATTAGTGTTAGTTTTGTGTTGTTCGTACAAAGCGGTACGTTTTGTTGAACTATGGACACGGACGATCCCGGTGCAGGCCCGAGTGGCTTGCAAGCGCAACATGTGCGCTCTGGAACTGCTAGTAGCGCTGATCAGTGTCAGCAGCGAAAAAAACGAGGCCCCAAAGATCACGATGTTAAAATATTGTCTCCTAAGAAAAATAGAATAACGCAAACACCGCTTCGTTCTACAGAAAAAAGAATAGTGATAAATATTTATGAAGATGTTAAGGGGGCCCGAAGGTACTCCTGTTTATAGAACGCAGTTAATTAACAAAACTGCAGAAATTGCGGGTAAGGATCATAAAATGATTACCTTAAAAAATAAATGTATTTGAAAGTAACATGCATTGTAAGGTAATAACATACATTACTAATCTTAATTTATAGGCATATCTCGTGCAACAGTCTATAATGTACTCAAAGAGTACAATACAGAAGGTCGCCTGCATCGCCACCTCCTCGCCAACGGAAATACTCAAAATCTGATGATTATGATGATATTATACGTTAAGCGGAATACCAAGAAAAATTCATTCTTTTTTCTTTGCTAATGAGTTACCAACGTTGGACAAGATTCTGCAAGCTAACTGGAAAAGGAAGGCGGCTTATCATTGGCCATATTGGTAAAACTTGATTTATATGTATTTTTTTAAAATTACTTTACCATTGTTACATAACAAATCATGAATAAAATAATCTCTCCGTTGTCACTGAAATTAAGTCTTAATGACTCCCCTCGGAGAAAGATGTTTATGGGTAGATTCTGGGTTTATGGTAATAGATTTACCTGTTCAAGGACAGTAATGATGCAGTCAATTTCGGTTGCTATTTAAAGGTTGAGATGTATTTCCAGCAGTCAAGTAATCTATGCCACCGGTGCACAATTCTGCCGTACATTGTTTAAAATACGGTTAAACCCATAAAGTAGTTTCAGAGATATCGGACAAAAACCTGCGAAATGATGTCTCTTCCAAACGAATAAAGATATAAAAATCTTTCTAACTCGGAAAGTAAAAGTCGTACAGTAATGGGACCCAGCACAAAAGATAGAGAATTTTTCAAAACGTAATGTGTGATTCAAAACTAAAAAATGGCAGTTTGAGGCTTAACCGTGTTTTAAGTAACGTACGGCAGAATTATTGATTTGCTTTTATTTCATTTCACAGGATCTACAGAAGGGTTTTTAATGGATGGTGAATTAATATTTGAAGCCAAAAAGGGTGATGGAGAGTACCATTCTGAAATGGATGCACACAATTTTGAAAAGTGGTTCAAATTAATATTGTCAAAAACTGAGAATGGTGCTGTTATTGTTATGGATAATGCGCCATATCATTCGAGGAAAGTGGAGAAGCTGCCAAATACAGCCACACGAAAGGCAGATATTCAAGAGTGGCTAAAAAACAAAAATATTCCTTTTGAGGAAAAAGACTTTAGGGCCACTTTATTAGAAAAAGTGAAACAAATAAAACATTTGTACCAAAAGTTTGCTGTGGATGAGATGGCTAAAGAAAAAAATATATTAGTATTGCGCCTCCCCCCTTACCACTGCGAGCTCAACCCAATAGAATTAGTTTGGGCTCAAATGAAGGGGTATGTAGCCCAAAACAATAAAAGTTTTAAATTAGAAGAAGTGAAGCGGCAAGCACTCATAAACATAACTGCAGAGAAATGGCAATCTTGCATTGCTCATACAATTAAAGAAGAGGAAAGGTTTTGGATAATGTTGTAGAAAGATTTATTATTAACGTTGGTGAAACTTCTTCATCATCATCATCAGAGGATGATGAATAATTGGGAATGGAACATCTATCATCTCCATTATATCATTAAGGTGGCAAAACTTTTTCTCTTCTTTAATAGCAATAAATCTCATCTCGCACTTCTATGTCTCTGGAAAATGTTTTTATAGTTGGTATTTAGCTTGCGAAAGTGTATTTTTGTTAATCCTCTGGCATTCTAAATTATCATAGTTAAAATTATGACTTGTCACCATCAGTCAAGTAGCGTTTTGTGTCGTATTTATTTGGTTTGTTAAAAACATAATAAGGACATGCCATTGTGATAAAGTTGTTTTTAATAAACTGATTGTTACTAAAAATTGTTTCATTTTATGTACCTATCCAACCATTGTGACGAGTAGATGGATGGAATATGCTTTATTGTATGCCATACATTGTTACTTACAAAAAAGCACATACATTATTTATTAAAATCGTTTGAACTTAACTTGAAAATAAAAGGTTTCGTACTCCTGCTTCTGCGAGCCTCTTTTTTCTAATGCTATTATAAATGGAGTATAGACAGCAATTATTAAAAAAAAATCATTTGTCCCAGTAAGGGATAAAGCTAAACTGTACAAAAAAAAATATTACATACCGTTTTTTTAGTTGGTTACAGAAATATACCCACAGACATCGAAAATTTTGTCCCTGAAGAATTACCCTAATACCATCGAGTGAAATATCAAAATTAAGGGTTTTAAACGGTGATTACAAAAATATATACAACTTTTACATGAAGAAAAAAAACTAAAACTCGGTTGTTAGTTTGTTTGATCATTTGATCGACATCAAGACGCGGGGCTATCGTCTGACGGCGGAATGTCCGTCGGACTCCGTCGTGACTCAGGACTATAGTCCGCGCGGACCTAGTTAGCCGCCCCTTAGGTATGTGAGCGGTGAGACGGAGGGGCGGGGGCGCTTTGTCATTACTCAGTACATGGGTTGCGAACAATTGGCAACCCCGCCGCCCTCACCCCCGTCACCACCCAAGGCGCGGCCACATGAGTAGACATACCGTTTGTCTACTCATGTGGCGCGGCCAACTAGTTCCGCGCGGACTATAGTTAGCCGCGCCTAAGGCCGCGGCGCCCACTATCGGCATCGGCACGGCTGAGGATTTTTATGCGACAAATAGAAATATAACTTAATAAAATTTAAATTTCAATGACACGGTATGTCGGATACCTTATCTTTATTTTTGCACCTACGATGATTATTATCATTGAAATTTCAATTTTATCGTTATACAATTAAGTTACATTTTTATTCGTCGCATAAAAATCCTCAGCCGTGCCGATGCCGATAGTGGGCGCCGGGCCTTAGGTGGCTCTGCAGTGGTCGACTTTTAAAGTCGCTAGCTACTCGTGCGTGGGAACAACTTATACAGGGTGACTTTTTCAAGTGGTCGTGGATGGCCAAATCCGAAACTATGAGGAATAGCGAAAAGTACTCAAAGGAGTCGCGGGCTCGATTTTGATGAAAACTCATCATTGAATTTTTGAAAAATCTATATTTCTAGCCAGGAATCGAACCCGTTGATATTGATAAAAAAAAAAACACACTGTATTATTACACCACTCGATCGAGTGTCCCTAATAAGGATCAAATTTAGTGATTTTTACTTCAAAAATTAATGACTTTCCATACACAACTTCATCCCCCTTTTTAACCCTTCGGGGGTGGAATTATCAAAAACGCTGAGACACGTATAATTTAATTTTCAATCGTCAGCCTAAACACAAATTTGAACATCCTAACTTCAAAACTGACGGACTTTCATATAAACTTTCATTCCCTATTTTACCCCTTTAGGGGTGGAATTCCCAAAAATCCTTTCTTAGTGGATACTTAGGTACTCTTCACAAAGAACACATCCTCTAAGTTTCATGTCTCTAGGACCAGCGGTTTGGGCTGTGTGTTGATATTTATCAACAATCAGTCAGTCAGTTTACCATTTTATACATATAACTAGCTTCTGCCCGCGACTTCGTCCGCGAAAAATTCGTACTTTCCTCTAAAAATTTCGAAAATGTATATTTTTGATCTTTATCATTTATTTAGATAAATAAGTATTCGGGCCAATATTATTAAGTTTAAAGATCAAAGGGATCAGATTTTTAAATAAACTGTTTACCCCGCATTTCACCCCCATAGGGGTGGAATTATGAAAAATCGTTTAGGATGTGTTCATAACTTCACTCAAAGACCCATACCCATTATCGAGTTATTGGAAGCAAGCAGTAAAATCCACCCCTTAAACTTTATTACCCTTTTCCACCTTGGTAATGGTCGATTTTTGAAAAACCCTTAAACAGCGAACAGACAGCGGATTACACATTCTTCTAACCTACCAACTTTGTCACCCCCTAAATCCTCTGTGAGAGGTTTTGTTTAAACTAAAAATATAGCCAACTTTCAAGTTTATTAACCAAATGAATAAGATTTTTCATATTAAACTGTATCCCCTCTTTTTATACTCGTAAGGGTGGCATTTTGAAAAATAGTCTGGGATGTTTCTATAACTTGATTAAAATATTTTTTTTTGGTTCACATCAAAAGGTCTCTGCACACAGCCGGCGGCGGCGTGGCGTTGGAGTGGCGGGGCGCGGCGCGGCGTGGCTGGGCGGCGGCCGGCGACGCGGCGCTGGCGCGGCTGCATCGTTCACATCACACTGCGGGCGCGATCACGTCCCGTCCCGCCGCGCCCGTGAACAGTGTTTTTATACTGCCTATGGCCCAAATCGTACAAACATATGTGAGCACGAACACATTCAATTAGTTTTCGACATCCATTTTTGTAAAACAATACAAAATCACATTCACGCTCCGTCCCGTCCGACGCGACGTGTTCACGCCCCGCCGCCGCCGGCAGTGTGACTACCACATACGTAAACCATACAACACAAAGCGTCGGCGTCCCGCCACGCCCCGCCGCTTCGACTTGTATTCCCGCTCGGCGCGGCGGCGGCGTCGACGGTTACCGTCGCGTCGAGCGGGTCGGCTCTGTGTGGCGTCGCGTCGCTCGTCCGTAATATCTATTAGGTACAGTCAACAAAGGAGTTAAGTATACAGGAGCGTCCGATATAGTTGAAGTTTACTAAGAAACCGATGGATGTTCTGGACTGAAATTTAATTTAATAAATGAGCTGTTTGTTTTCTATTAATAAACTAAAATTTTATTCGAGAATATCCATCGGTTTCTTAGTAAACTTCAACAATATCCGACGCTCCTGTATACTTAACTCCTTTGTTGACTGTACATTACAACTGCTCAGCGTCGCGTCGCCGTCCCGTGCCGCCGCGCCGCGCCCGCTGTGTGCAGAGACCTATAGAAATTATGGCTGCTTATATTGGCCTTAAAATATTTGCTAAAGATATATCTAACTCCCAGATTCTTCTTCGAATTGACAATACGACCGCTATTTCCTACAACAGGATGGGAGGCATCCAGGTCCGCCATTTGACAGACGTTAAGAAGCAACTTTGGCAATGGTGCGAACATAGAAATTTATATGTTTTCGCTTCATATATTACCTCTTCAGAGAATTTTGAAGCAGACAAGGAGTCGAGACGAACGCATCCTGATCCTGGTATGTAGTGGATGGTCACCTATCCACGGACCGACATCGGCAAGCGTTGCTTTACCTTGAAGATCGACCCTTGCGGCTGTTAATTATTTTAGCCACGAGCCCCCCCTGTAATGTTTTCGATAGCTACACTTTACGGGAAAATTATAGCCGTTTGTGAAAGCTCAAGAAAAGTATGCGCTTCGGCAATTCAATTCGGCACAGCCCGCCGCCTACCAATTTTTGGCCGTAGAGGATAGAGAGAGCAGCCAACGTCATACAAACAGTCCTTCTCCCCTGCGGCCCCACCGCGTCCGCCATCAGACTGGCGACCCCGTCAAGGCCGCGGAAGGTAAGGAGAGCGGCGCACCACAATACCGGCACTCGTCTCCCGGAGACGACTTCGCAGTTGCGATTCGCAACTGAGGCGCCCAAGCGGCACCGCAACCTACTTGTTGACCGCTACATCATCGGCTTACTGGCTAAAGCCCTGACGAGCGGCCCCTCTTCGGGCTCCTCTTCGCTTCACCGTGGGTGACCAAGCCACGGCTACTGAACCCCCCGCCTCGACAATGCCCACCAGGGGGGGGGTTGGGTTGCTACCTAGCATAAGGTTTAGAACCACTGTACTGAAGGCTGGCTCGATCCAGCGATCAATCAAATTAACGTAAGTATCTTTTTGTTGCGCCTGCGCAGCGCCTGTCGGCGACAAAAGGCAAAAAACGATTACAGGCGATTGACTTATTGCAGATTATGATATACCTACGCAATGCCGCTATAGCTCCATGATAATTATTAATCTAAACCCTGTTGATTCATTTTGTTTGAAACTTTTTATGTTGTTATTATTATTTCGTTTATTTATTTACTTAGGTAACTTATTTTATTACATTTTTAAATATTTCTTAAAATAGAAAAAATAAGTATAAAAACTGGCCAAGTGCGAGTCGGACTCGCACACGAAGGGTTCCATACCACAAGGCAAAAACGCCGAAAAAAAAAAAAACACGTTGTATGGGAGCCCCTTAAATATTTATTTTATTTTGTTTTTAGTATTTGTTTTTATAGCGGCAACAGAAATACATAATTTGTGAAAATTTCAACTGTCTAGCTACCGCGGTTCTTGAGATACAGCCTGGTGACAGACAGACGGACGGACGGACAGCGAAGTCTTAGTTCCGTTCCGGGTTCCGTTTTTACCATTTGGGTACGGAACCCTAAAAACGCGGGTGTCGGGAGCAGGATCAAAGCTCGGTAGCTTGGATCCTGCTCCCGACACCGGCGTTTCTCTGGAGCCCTAATCATCGGTTGATTAGGGCTCCAGAGACAGGAACCTCCTCACATTGTGAGCCGTATCGAGGAGTACTGCCTTGTTATTATTATCGTTTATTTCAGGTATTAACCCATAGCAATTATTACATTTACCTACATTAAATTTAAATTAAATTACATTAATTACATTCAACCAAACTTTTATACTTACCTACAATACACTTTAAACCCTTTACACAGAAATAGGAGATCCGCGGCCGCGGAGCGGTGCTATGCTACGTCGACATAGGATGCAAGAGCAAGCGAAGCGCACCCCGAGGTTCGGTTTGATTAGGTTACTTTAATTAAACCCTTTACACAGAAATAGGAGCCCCGCGAAGCGGGACTACGTCGACATAGGATGCAGGAGCAAGCGAAGGGCATCCCGAGGTACGGTTTGATTAGGTTACTTTAAACCCTTTACACAGACGACAGTATGCAAGAGCGAGCGTATGAGAATACAAATACCTAATCAATTAATTAATAAATTCATAAGTCTAAACATCGTGAGGAAACCGGCATGTCCTAGAACCAAAAATTCGAAGACATGTGACATCTACCAAACCGCACTGGGCCCACGTGATGGATTACGGCCCACTCCCTCTCACAGAGAGGAGGCCTGTGTCCCAGCAGTGGGAACATTATAGGCTGTTTATGACGATAAGTCTAAGTTTAATTACAACATAGTTATCAATCAACTCAGCCTGTCGTAGTCCACTGCTGGACATAGGCCTCTCCCAGACTGCGCCACAGCACCCTGTCCTCCGCCTTCCGCATCCAGTCTACCCCAGCCACCTTCTTTAGGTCGTCCGTCCATCTAGCTGGGGGGCGTACTACATAGTTATCAAGAAAAGTATTATAGCAATAAACAGTCATGTTTATTTTTCGAAGATTTCAGTACCTATCTCATTCGGTCGTTTCGTAATTTTTATTCGGACAAAAGTAGTCGGAAAATTAGTATTTTAGGTAGTAGATTTAATATTTTAAGTAAGGACAATTCTTATTTTTTTGTCGGATCTTTTATTTCGACCCTTTTTATGTCTTTTGAGTGGTATATCAAACGATTTTATACAAGCATATTATATTGTCTGCTATGCATAGAGAAATTAGTTACTTTAAAATTATATCAATTGTTTATTAAATTAACTGATCATTATATCAAATAAAATTATAGGTTCAGTTGTTATAGCTTGTAAATATTGGAGGTTTTGTAATTATATAATATTACTTACCCCAAGTATACGAAATTGACACTTCAACGTCGGCATCGCTGCTGATGCTCAGTGTGCGAAGAGCGAGTGACATAATCGGATAGTAACGGTTTGTACCTATAGAGTATGAACTAAGGATGCAATTCGAGTGGCAACATTGCCACTTAATTACTTTTTAAATGAACGTGTTAAAAATGTGCAGACGGCCGAAGATTGGGGGGGGGGGCGATGTTTGGCGTATTTACCCTAATTAGGTAAGTAATTGAATTTTAACCAGCTATTCCCAATTCCCACTGTTTTCAGAAACAAAATCTTGTTTAAAAATCATTAAACTTACTATTTACTTGCAACTATTATTTTATTGTCGCAGAAAGTTGCAGTTCTTTTCCTTTTTATAATATTTTTTTGTTCTGAAAATCAAAATAAAAAAAAACCGGGCAAGAGCGAGTGTCTCTCGCGCAAACTATTCAGTTTAGAAAAAAATGATATTAGAAACCTCAATATCAGTTTTGAAGACATATCCGTTTGATGAAAAAAAAAATTTTTGAGTTTCAGTTCTAAGTATGGGGAACGCCCATAATTTTTTGTTTTTGTTTTTCTATTTTTTTGTGAAAATCTTAATGCGGTTCACAGAATACATCTACTTACAAAGTTTCAACAGTGTAGTTCTTATAGTTTCGGAAAAAAGTGGCTGTGACATACAGACGGACAGACAGACAGACATGACGAATCCATAAGGGTTCCGTTTTTGCCATTTGGCTACGGAACCCTAAAAAGAATGCGTGCCACGCGGCCGGCTACTCTAGCGCCACAAAATACAGAGACTAGCGCCGACCCACCGCAAAAAGTGGCGCCTGTGAACTGCAATTATTTTCAGCTTTATTTACATATTTCTGTATACGAATATGCATCTTAATACAAGGGATTATGGTTTAAAACGTTTCGAATTCAACTGACAGTACTAATGCACGCTTTCTTCTACATGGGACAATAAGTGTTGGCATAATAATTATTTTATCGACTATCGAGGCGTCTCATATTTCTATACTTTGTACTGGGAAAGTACTAAAGTATGGTCTGAGAATGAAATTAAAAACAAAAAAATGTGTTTTTATTTTTAAATCTGGTTGCATCTTAAATATTAGGTAACATTATATAGAGCGAAACGATTAATATGTATGTATATTTAAAATAAAAACGCTGTCACAGATCTTTCTTTCTTCTCTTTTTTTTCAAACAAAGTGTTACTTATAGAAACAATAAAAATTTTATAACCGCAAAAACTGCAGAAAAATAAATATGTAATGAAATTATATCTGAAAATTCGAGTCGATAGCCTAATCATTTTGTTCACATCCCTACCCACCGGCGAACCGATTCGCTTGCTCGCTCATCGGATCGTTCCTTTCATTCATTCAGTCGAGCTTTGGTCGCCATTGTGGTGAGTGGGCTGCGCTCGTGCGTTATTGACATTCGTGAACGCGTGTTGTTCAATATTTTTCATAAAATTCACGTGCGTTTATACAATAATAAAGTATAGTGCCACAAACAAACGTTAGTGATAATATCCATGTGTAAATAACAGTAACTGTGATAAATACACGTAATAATATTAATCTTAGTGATATTTTTAGTAGTACTCCAGATATTTTGGTGATGACTTGAAATTAGTGCCATCTGAATGGTTTAGCCTGTTTATGATAGTCGTTATGGTGACTGTTTAGTGTTTATTAGTAACAATAGGAAGTAATATTGAGACGGCGATGGCGGTGGTCAATGTTTGCGTGTGTTTTCTGTTGGTTGTGTACCAGTTGACAGCAGCTTATAACGAGGCCTCTTCGGAATCCACAGACCTCGGATTGTCAGGTAAAAACATGAAATTATCTTCGAACTAGGTTTAATTCTATGCTTAAAAACATTGCTAGATAATTACTAAGCCTACGAGATAAAGTACTCTCGATTTTGTTTTGTAAATAAAGCGACTTTTGCTGTAGCGTGGGGTATATTCGGAGCTTCATCAATAATATCTATTATTCTTCTTTAGAATAAAAACGTTGAAACGCATTCATTTATTAGTTACAGATTAGTCTCACTCACCATAAGGGTTCCGTTTTTACCATTTTGGTACGGAACCCTAAAAATCATTTTTGCCGGTTCAAGCGTTGTGTAGCTTCAACAGTTTTGACGCTAATAAATTACTTCTATTATTTATTGACCGTTAGTAAATAGTCTTATATCAAGTCGCCTTCGTACGAAGATGGGAGGGGTGTCGGGGGGAGGGTGGGGGATGGCTGTTTCACCCCCCGGATTCTTTTCTTGCCGGAGATGCGTAGTTTTTCTATTATTCCACTTTGAATAAAATTTTCTAACCTAACCAACACAAGCCTGTCTGCTCTGGGTAGGATCTGTCACTCATTAGGGTACGGGGAGATAGTTACTTTCTGGCGCTTCGCCGGCCGCTGCCGCGGCACGCTCGCTTTGCTCGCTCGGCTCGCGCTAAGTGGTCACTGTTCTAACCTAACCTAACCTACCAACACAACTCGCTCGGCTCGCGCTAAGTGGTCACCGTTCTAACTTAACCTAACCAACACAAGTCTGTGTGCTTTGGGTAGGATCTGTTACTCATTAGTAGGGAATGCAATCCGGATTATCCGTAATCCGAAATATCCGGATATCCGCACATTTTTACTAGACTTCCAAATCCGGATTTGAAAATCGAATCCGGATTTTTTGAATAATTCAATTTTTTTTAAATTGTAAAGAAAGAAATTGTGAAGCGAGCAGGGCGCGGGACGCGGGTCGAGAAAGTGTGTTAGGCGTCCTTGATCGTTTCGTTCATTCCACTTACAAGCATATTTAGTGCATTCCGCCTACAAGCGTCGAATAAGAGCGTGCTTTTTCCGCAGCAGGAATTATGTGCAACCGAATTAGCAGCAGGTAAAACGACAGCACTTTGGATACCTTTATTACTTTTGAGGACATATTTAATGTCTCAAAAAATTACATAGTTTTTTACGTTGTTAAATTTATGTTGATTTAAGTGAAGTTAAATTATTGTTTTGTTACTTTTGCCTACGTTATACATATATAATAATTTCACAAGGAGTATATTTGTCTTTATTTTTGTTCTTCAGAGTTTCTTTTAATTTGTACCTAATAATTATTTTATCTCATCATTTCTGATTCGGTCACGCAGCGAAACTCCAAGCATAGCCATCTCCATTGCCCTTTGAGTGACTTTTAGCCTTCTAATAATACCCATTGTGAGCGACCACATTTCAGTGCTTTATGTCATCACTGGCAACACGCACTAGTCAAAGACTTTAGTCTTTAGACACTGCGGTATGTGGGACGAGAAGATATTGCGTAGCTTCCCGAAGTTGGACCTACCTAACTGGACAGTTTGTTCTACGTAAACAAACTCGTCCACGACTTCGAGTGTAGCGTCTCCGATCTTATTGAGAGTGTGTGTTACATGGGCATTTGACAAGACCTTCGTTTTGTCCATGTTCATTTTAAGACCCACTCCTTCAGAGGCTCTACTGAGGTAATCGAGCATTGTAACGAGGTCCTCCATGGTCTCAGCCGTGCCTACGATATCGGTGGCAAACAAGGTGAGTTATGTACTCGCCATTGATGTTAATGCCAGCCGCTTTCCAGTACAGAACCTTGAAGACATCCTCCAGTGCAGCGGTGAACAGTTTCGGAGAGATAACGTCTCCCTGTCTCACACCTCGCTGCAGAAGGATAGGTTTCGAGGTCTGGTCCTGGAGTCGGACTGACATAGTAGCGTTTTCGTACAGACACTTCAGCACCTCGATGTACCGATAGTCGATCTGGCACCGTTGAAGAGACTGATAGAGCCCATGTCTCAATCGAATCAAAGGCTTTCTTACGAGAAAGCCTTTGTGGACTACGGTCCACAAACGCTAAGTAGAGAGGCAGGTTATACACCATAATAATGGTATTTAATGATGATAGTTTGAGTAATTCCAAATAACAAAGAATTAAAAAACTCGTTTGATTTGATTTTCATGTGCTTTTATTTTAATCCATTTACACATTAAAAAAATAATTTTTTCATCATATTAACAAACTAATATGTGTAAATTTTTTTATTTTCATGAAAAATCCGTAATATCCGGATAATCCGGATTGGAACAAAAATCCGTTCATAAAATCCGGATTTTAAAACAGAACGGATTTGCATTCCCTACTCATTAGGGTGCGGGGAGCTAATAATCATAGCAACATATAAAATTCACATAAACTCGAGAGCAACGGAATGACAAAACGAACGCCAAAAGTATTTGTCAATGTAAACAGAATGGCGGCTTACGTTTCGTTTCACACATTTCGACAAACGGAGCATCCAAATCGCTACGAAATGTATCAAAATTACGTTCCTTTTTAAGTATTTGTAAGTTTTTGAAATAATAATTAAAATATTTTGGCGCTTCTCCGGCAGCAAAAAATACATTTTATCGCTTAGTACGAACCCCCTACACCCTCCCATATTCACACTTACCTCAGATTCAGGCGACTCGATATAAGACCCAACCCGGTACCTTGTATCCTAATTTGTTTACGTTAGCGATCGCTCATGTTTAGTCACCTACTTCTTCTACTTCGCATTCCCTCAGTTACTAGGCAATAAGTAGTTATCTTAGCTAGTTAGGTATGTATCCATCATGCTAAGTCTTGAAACAGACTAGGACTACCTACCTTTAAAGTCTATTTAAATTTGTTTGAAATTGATGTTATTTCAAGTTAAACAAATATCAACTTTATTTTAATGAATATTAAGTTGATTTCAGAGGGACTAGCACTATTGACAAATTTATAAAAATGTTTGAAGTTGTAGCGTAAACTGAACTTTATTGTGTAGGAATTAAAGTTATTTTTCCATAAACTCATATTTGTTTACGTTTTTGGCAAATAAATTGCGAATGCACGGTAGTTACAATACGACCGACGACGCGGCGACGCCGACGTAACTTGGCGGGCCTGGGGGTCTACTCCGAAGTGGTTGATTGTCGTGTCGGTCGAATGTTCGGTCATTTTCTGATTCGAATATTGTTGTCCTACTACGAATTTAAAAAAAAAATGGTAAAAAAAGGGTAAGGGTTCTAAAAAGGTTCGGATTGGCACAGTTTGGTCGGGACCTATAGTCAATAAAGGAAATGAAAGGTAGTAGAAAATGACCGAACATTCGGCCGCTTCGGAGTAGACCCCCTGAACTTTGCGCAGAAGGCTGCGCAGTAAGATTTTTTAGGAACCAAATGGTGACATGAGACGAGTGCGAGTGAGAGAACATGCGCGAAAATTCTTAGTGCCTATGTTCAGGCCCGTCAAGTAACGTCGGTCGTAACGTAACTCGTATTGTACACCTAACTTTCATGAAAACGGGTCGATTGATTCAGTCCGTTAATTTTTACATGCTGAAAGAAAGTAAAATATTTGAAACTTAAGACGTTTTATGTGCAACAAATATTTAAGACCTTACAGGTTCCACTAGCTTCTGCCCAGGACTTCTACGTGCAATTTTTTGTTCCCCCGACCCTGACCCACCCCGGCTCCTGCGCTATTACCTAGGTAGGTACAGACGCCAGCAGGTCAACCTACCCGAAACTGTCAGATTTTCCCAATCAACCTTGAACCTTATGCTTTAGCAATAAAGTCGAAAATCTAATAAAGAAATCTGACAGATTGTAGTAACTTGATGTGCTGGCGTCTGTACTTCGTTTTGGCTTAGCGTTCTTTCTTCCTTTTTTACCTTTATTCGGCTCCAAAGGGGCGTAGCTAAAACCTTCGTCAAGAATTGGGCTATCAAAATAAAAAAAGAATTAGGTATAAATCCGCCCCTAAGACGACCCATCCATAATCAGCCTATAATGTTCCCACTGCTGGGACACATGCCTCTCCTCTCTATGAGAGGGAGTGGGCCGTAATCCACCACGGTAGGGTTACCATATCTCAGGATTTGTCCTGAGATCTCAGGATTTTTAAACTCTTCTCAGGATTGCGGCCGGATTTTGTAAATCTCAGTTTTTTCAATCGATGATAAGTACCTTACGGGAGGGGTGGAGTGCATTCGCGCCCAAAATGTGGGTTTGACCTCCGAAATTCGAGATAGTGAACAAAATTATTATTATTATGACTTTTTAAATTGTCCTACGTTTGAGAAAAAAATCAGAAATTGCGACAAATTCTCAGGATTTTTTAAGGCAATCAGGCTTTTTCTCCGGACTTTTAAATTTTTCATCTGGTAACCCTAACCAAGCGGGCCCAGTGCGGATTGGCAGATGTCAGATGTCTTCGAATTTTGGCATTTCGTCCTAAGACGACCCCACTGACCAAAATTATTGAAATCCGATTGGCAGTTCCAGAGATTAGCGCGTCCAAACAATCTAAAAACTGCTAAAAACGTTGCTTGACTTTAACTAAGATCTCGAATCGAATGGTAATCGTTCGCAAAGTTCATTCCATTCATTCCTCACCACTCCATATCATGGACGTAATATATAGAAGTAACTTCTATATATTACGTCCATGCTCCATATAGATACTTGACAGATTTTTAATTGTCTCTGCCTTACCTGAGAATGAGAAAGGATCGTTTACTCGAACCGTAGACACTAACGACATTTCGAGTGGCTTCTAAACTCAAAACAATGGCTAAACAATACGCATTGTTTCATTCGTTCATTGGTCCCGGTAAAGACGTGTTTGTATAATGGAGAAGGTAATTTAGAAGCTTTTCTTTGCTTCCTAGGTAATGGCCTAATGGGTATGGTACTGGATACACGTTTTTGTTGGTAGGAACAAACTCTTGTCCCTCAGTAAATCCATTTAAGGGGGAAGCTCTAAGGTGGCCCGCGAAATTCAAATTTTCTTACGTTTTTTGCAATTTGCTGGTCAGTATTAAGTTGTACGTTGATTAAAACATGATTCGCGGTCGTAACAAATATGTATTTACAGAATTATAATCATTAAAGTCATCAACACAACTCTGTAAGACAATGAAATCCCCAAATGTCAGGATTTCATGAAATAGTCATTCTTGGGGATTACATGGTCTTAGAGAGTTGTGTGATTATAATTCTATAAATACATATTTGTTACGGCCGCGAATCATATTTTAATCGACGTACAACTTAATACTGACCAGAAAATTGCAAAAAACCTAAAAAAAAAAGAATTTCGCGGGCTACCCTGGCGCTTTCGCCTTAAGGCTTGTATTAATGCCAACGACCTTGTGCATTTGGGCGGAGCTAACTACCCCTCTCCGCGCCACTCCGCCACCCGCATGCACCCGCATGCCAACGCGTTGCCTAGCAACACGAGGCGCCCCGCACTGAATTCGTGGACGAGTGCGGGGATGATATAGACACGGACTTTAAACGATCGCATTTTTAATTTATTATATTACAAAATATACATGTTTTTAAAAAGTAACAAAACCAAATCATTTTCGTTTGTATTGCAAAGCAGTAGATATTTTTTTTGTATTCTTTTGATAAAAAATGAAGGAGTAAAATTGTTTCATCTCAACGATTTGGAGGTGATTTGGTGGTTTTTTTTCTTAATAGGTGATATCGATAGAAAAATTATGGCTAAACCAAATTACGATTCATATCATGTAGATTACCAACTATTTTTTCAGATGTAATTTCTCTATAAGTTCCGAAGAAAAGCTGCTTCATCTGCACGCTGTTTTTAAGCTTTTTTCGAAAGAGTAGCCTTAAAGAGGCAATTCTCGTAATTTTAAGAACGTTCAGTCTCAATCTGTCAAAAATACCTCTAATTTCCCTACATTTTTGACATTGATTGTTGCTAAGATAAGATTACGACCAGATTTTGAGTATTTAACTAGGTACGGGAATTGGCATTTTGCACTGCTGTGTCACAAAATAAAGATGTATAGGTACTATGGTAAATTTTGTACTGTAACTGTGTTACGGGGGAAGAACCAGGGTTTGCCCGCGAAATTCAAAATCCTAAGTTATCTGTGTGGTTCTTTCCTCAAAAGACCACCTCAGACATCGATCTACATGGTCTTCATATAACCTGACCAAGATTATGTCTGGACTTTAAAAGAGACTGTGACCCCTGAGTTTGTTTCGGCCTTTCTTCTCAGAGTAGTCAGATAGGAAACGCCGACTTCATCTAGTTTAAAAAAAACATGATTGACGTGTAAAAGTGTTTGTACAAACCTACTTACAAAAAATAAAATCATTTCATTTCAATATAATCCTATTGTTTGATATTTCATGAAATAGTCATTCAATAGTGTTACTTAAGAACTTAGAGGGATGTATTGACGATTTTAATGATTGTAATCTATACTTATAATAAATCTGTAGAAGTGAAAATTCTGTACATTGAAAATATCAAAAAAATAAACGGCAGGGAGTGAACTACTAGACCGACACCGAACCCAAAAATGTGATGTGCGGCAACAGAAATACATAATTTGTGAAAATTTCAACTATGTAGCTATCGCGGTTCTTGAGATACAGCCTGGTGACAGGCAGACGGACGGACGGACAGACAGCGAAGTCTTGGTAATAGTGTCCCGTTTTTATTCTTTGGGTACGGAACCCTAAAAATCGGCCGAAACTATTATAATTGATTTGACGGCACGGTTGGCGCAGTGGTTAAGCGATTGACTGCTGCGCTGCGTGTCGCGGGTTCGATTCCCGCACGGAACAAATATTTGTATGACCTACAAGTAGTTGTTCCGGGTCTGGCTGTTTGTGTATGTGACTTTAAATGTTTGTAAACGCACCCACAATACAGGAGAAATTCCTAGTGTGGGGCAACGTTTATTAAAAAAAAAAAAAAAAATTGCCGTAAATGGATATTTCGGCGGAAAACTGAAAACGAAATTCAGGCGAACTCTACCAGTTTGCCACCTAAAATAAATAGGTTGGGGTCTTCCCGTGAAAACGAATGTGCTAGGTTATCGCACTTTCAACTTCGATATTGCATGATAACAGCGTCATACTTACGATTATGTATCACTAATGTACGTAGGATTGACAGATGACGTCATTAAATCGATAAGGTATCGATAGATCAGATAAGGGGCAGACTTGGCGCCATCCGAAACGGTTGAATACACTACAATCATAAATAATGTAATAATTAAAGATTTTGTGAAATTATCAAGGGTTATTGTTGATGTTGTTGGCAAGTAATGCACTTCTAGACAAAAGTAATCTGAATTTAGATTGTTTCACTTTTGTAATCTCTATGCACTGTCTCGTGTTTACTAAACTTATTTATATAAGTTTTTCTCTCTCTCTGTAGTCGGTCCCTCATGTCTGAAGATCGTGGTCAGCTTCGGAGTTGCATCTGGAGCGGATGATCCGTCTCCACCGGTTTCTGTCCAGCGCATCCCTTACCACCGTGTAGAATTTAGAGGACGATGATTCCTTCAACTGATCGGTCCATCGTGTTGGTGAACGACCGCGCGGACGTTTGCCTTCGGTGTTCCCAACCACAATCAGTTTTTCCAAACTTTCATTGCCTCTGCGTAGGTACTATGTGACCGAAATAGGAGAGAATGCGTTGTTGACATAATATGGTCGACAAGCGGGTTTTTATTCGAAGCTGGGGTAAGATCGATGCATTGGTGCGTTTGGCAGTCCACGGTATTCTCAACATTCGTCTCCAGCACCACATCTCACATGCATCAATCCTTTGTCTTTCTCGGGCCAAAATCGACCACGTTTCTACTCCATACAGGAAGATATTGAATACTAGGACTCGTGTCAATCTGATCTTGGTTTTGATACCACTTCCTCTTGTAACTATAAACTAATAAGTAGGTACTGGGTTCTGTTAATCTGTGTCTTGTCTGTTCATAATGTGTGTCCATAAATGGTAAAATAAATAAATAAATAGTACCTAATACTTATTTTAATGTTGGTTGGTAGATTGAGTAAAAGTGCCCAACATTCTGGTCTATTGGAATAGAATTGGAGACCATGATGTTTTAATTCAGAACTAGGTCTTTCTTGATCATCATCTTCCTAGCATTTTCCTAACTATGTTGCGGTTGGCATCCAGTCCAACTGGATGCAGCTGAACATCAGTATATTAGTGGGCATCCATTAATTAAGTAGAATAGAATAGAATAGAAATACTCTTTATTATGTACACCAAATAAATTACAGACATAAAAATACCCCCTAAAGGAGGATTGGGGTGCTACAATTAATACCAATTTTCGAGTTAATCAAGCCACGCAGTAAAATCCGCGCCTGTATAATTTTTCACCCCCATAAGGGTAGATTTTCGAAAACACGATACACGACACACACACACACACACACACGACACGACGCGACACGTGTTTTCTGATACACGTTGTTCTTTATTACTGAGTTTCGAATTAATCGGACTGCGCGTTAAAATTCTTCCATACAAATTTTGACACACCCCAATCCCCCTTTAGGGGGTAGTTTAGAAAAACAAAAAATGCCAAACTTCATAATTTACTTAGATAAGTATTCGTGCAAAGTTTCAAGTTTATTAACTCAAGGAATAAGATTTTTCATACAAACGAAATCCCTCCTTTTGAATTCCTAAAAACTCCTTTTCCAAGATTGAATTTCTAAAAACCCCTTCTTAGTGCTCCCCTACATTATAAAAGGAAGCCGTGTGCAAAATTCCACATTCCTAGACCCAGTAGTTTCGGCTATGCGTTGATATGTCAGTCAGTCAGTTTCTCCTTTTATATATATAGATAGATATAGATTTCATTAAACAGGCATAACTTGCAACTTTGTAACGTAACTGCTGATTACACGCTTCCATTGTTATAGAAGTCGTTGATTACAGTGAAAGCGATGCGCCTACCGTAAAATCGTCATGAAATAGATCGTAATAACACAAAATACATAGAGTACAGAAGGCGATCTACATACAAAGTGCGCTCGAGCAACGCACACATAGACACCCGCTCACGGACACGTTATCTCGGGCTGGTTGGGAGTAGTGCGAGCGCGGGTGCCATCCGCTTGAGACACGCGTCTGTGAAGTGCAAAAATGCCTATCTAAGCTCAATTTATTTAAATAATAGTTTCCTATTTTGAATCAGTTTAAACGAAGTAACTTTTTTGTAAGGTAAATTCACGTCACCAATTACGTAAGTTGAAAACCTAATTTTTTGTTTGCGTAGATATTGTGTTGTTTTTAGTGTCATTTTATAGGTTTAGGTCTAAAACGAATAGGGCAAAATAAATTGTGTAAATAGGGTAGGTAATCCGTATTGAAGTTATTAGGGGTTATCGATAGTGAAAATTGACAAATGTAAAATTTTATATGTTTTTGTTCTTTAAACTTTTTTATTGTAATACTATGTTTATTGTTTTGTTTATATATTGTAGAATAAGCTCAACAATAATACGAGTGCCACTACCACGATAGTTTTTTGTGCATAAGCTAAAGTTGACAACCCTAGCGCGACCGCCGAGGGTAGGTATGAAAAGTGAAGTACGTACATGTGATTGATTGCCTTCTGTACTCTCTGTATTTTGTGGTAATAAGCAGTTTTTATATGTGAAATTACGTTTAATAAGGGACAACATGCAAACAAAAGCACAAAACATGTGAGAGAGAAATCCAATATGGCGTGGCGCTGAACGTATATTTTCGCTATTCATTCGACTTCATTCAAAATTTTAATTTGGTAATCGATTCTTCCGTTTGAATTTTAAATACTCCGTAAACTACACCCAATATTGCAGATTTGTTGAATTTTCGATGCTTAATTAGCTTAGGCTACAAAGCATGATCGCATAATTAATTAGGAATCCAGTTCAACGATTGGCCGATGAAAAAAAGGCTGTATGCGTGTACCGTTTAATGAAAGTAGAAAGGAAGTTTCTGCGTTTTACGTTCCATTGTGTGCTTACAATAGGTAAGCGTTGCGAGGTTATTAGCTTTTAACGCTGATTTTAAACGTCAACCATTATATTGAAAATAAAAATCTTAGTTAGGTACTTACGCACTTCTTATTAGTTACTGATATTACTTACTGTATATTTTTTCATCAATAATGTCGGGATAGAATTAGTTACTTATTCAATTATGGCTTAAAAATCTCACTTCAATAAATGGGCCCGATTCAAAGGCCAAAGTTTCAATAAGTTGCTTGTCATCTCCGAATTTCAGAACAAAACAAAACTGCAATAAACAATTACAGGGAAAACTCCCGTAAAATGAGTGGTATAAGTTCAACATGTTTACAAAGGGAACGGGGACGAATTATTCACTTACGTACTTAATAAATGCATTACACGTTCCTGCATTTAAAAAATGTCGCTATCGGCTAGAAAAGCAAGGTCCCGTTGGTAATTAAGGGGAATAGACACAACAAAATGTCGCAAGACAACGCATGGTTTACACGAAGCAAGAGAATGCCGAAGACCCACCCCGAAACCCCGAGATTTCCACATATCCACTACTTCAGAAACTACGAACGCCTTTTCCTAAAATGTTTTGTCATTTTTGTCCTGAAGACTGACTTTCTCATAGTCTGCCTTGCTGGCCAGAAAACACGAAAGTAAAGGAAGAAAAAACAGAAATATTTAGTTACAAGTGCAATCCCGATTCGGTCATCCAGTCATAAGTATCTATGGTTTTATGCCTCTGGTCTTATAATATAATCACAAAAAATCCAATGTTTTTGGAGGACTAAAATTCTCTCGAACCCTGAATGCACTAGGGCATTTCTTCATTTCGGCTTGTATCCTGTGAATTCCTGTGTTTATGGGTTTCTTATCTCGCCATGTTTATATCAACTGTCAATGTCAAGTTATGGCGGGCTGTCACAGCAGCAGGATTGTCATGGTTACTAGTTAGGTACACGTTTGTTTCACTCGAATAGAGGAACTTCTGTGCCCTATCTATTCCTCGGCCCCCTGGGCGACTCATTAGTAATTCACGGGTGGATTCCCATGACGTCAGCGGCGCCCGTCTCCCGGCGCGTCGCCACATGCTCGACTTTTTGTAAAGCACGAATTTGGGACTCAAGTGGTTTGCTTCGGGTAAACTATGGATGTGGACGAAAACCAGAGATGTTTGGACGAGTTTGTTGTTATTTGGGATGGAAGTAAATGGCTTCTATGTCATTTGAGATGGAAAATACATAGGTACTCACTTCATACTACTAAATTAAAGAAACAAAAAATGTAAAAAAATTATTTGTGAAACAAAGACTAATAACTACTCCGAGTTCTAGGTACACACTATATTTGAGTATAAAAATGAACCATATTGGTTTGGTACTTTTTACGTTGAACCTGTTCAAATAGAAAATCTCTCACATCCAAACAGACAAACAGACAAAAATTCCAAAAAATTATGAAATTGCATCTGTTGGTTATCCTTTAACACCTCAACTATTTTTTTTTTTTTAATATTTTCATTGTACAGAAACGCCTTGTCTACAGATTTATTATATGTATAGATAGATAGATAGAATAGATATAGATTTACTGCATTTACTAAAACGTACAGCACTTGTTCCTTCATAAGAGTGCCTTGATATTGTCTACATGTCTATAAGCACGTAGACGGTATAAGGAGTACATATACATAAGGGGAACACTATTGCCGGTTCCATTAGCGGATTGTTCCTTTTAGGACTGCCGTTACCAAAAACGTTCCCATCATTCGCATTTACTGTTCCCCGCTATTACTTTCAAATAGGACTAAGTGTAACTAAGGAGAATTCATTTCAAAATCTCAAAAACTTTTTTTGTTTGTTTTCAGGTAAGCAACTTTCAAACGCATCATACGGTGAGATGACGTCACGACTAACGAATCCCGAAAATCCGGTCGCATGTCGAGGTACAATTAACTAGCTATTGCTCATAGCAGACGAAGGGTAGTTGAGACCGGTTAACCGTTGTCTGGCGCCAAAATACTAGACGTGGTGATCACTTGATAAAGGAACCACATCCGATTCTGAACCTTACTCGGTACAGCTAAGGTAGGTTTCAGTTCTGAAGGGGTCACAGAGGGCCCATTGAGCCCTCGGGATGTCATAAGTAAAGCTTTTTATTGCTGCATTTATGTAACATTCGTCAAGAGGGAGCGTAGACAGATGGCGTTAAATGCACCTGCGTATTTAAATTGTGCAGGGTACTTAGAAATTTTTATGTTTATTTGCTTTACATAAGTTGCGAGTAAAGGATGTTCGAGATAAACGGGTTGCTAGGGGACATAAACGTGATGAATCACCTTTCAGTGGCTAAGAATGAGTCACTCATAGAGCTATACTAGGATTACGTGGCATAGACGATGATCCGGAACGATGAAGCAAGTAACATGAAAATGAAATTGGAGGACCTAAAAATTATGACCTACGAATTGAATCTGAAAAAGTCAAAGTTGTCTGTTGCGCTATGGTTGCGCTTTAAAAAGTCATAGACATGCTTACATGCTATGCAAGACTACTAAGTTGAAAAGCCAAAGAAGTATGTCAGGATCGTAGCAGGTGGCGTTCTGTAGTTTCTGCCTACCCCATAGAAAGAAGGCATAAGTTTATGTAAGTATATACTAGCAGCGCCTTTCAGTTTCACCTGCGTAAGTTTCGATCCCGTGGGTATATCGGGATAAAAACTATCCTATGTCCTTTCCCGGGACTCAAACTATCTCTATACCAAATTTCATCTAAATCGGTTCAGCGGTTTAAGCGTGAAGAGGTAACGTGCAGACAGACAGACACTTTCGCATTTATAGTATAAGTATGGATGTTGACAAGACAAACATGAAAGACAGCTCTTGAGAGAGACCCTTGCCCAGCAACAGCCTTCAAAGACAAGACAAGATTACTTACTTAACTCATTCTCAACGTAATCAAAAATCAATACAAAATCAAGGTAAAAGAAATCAGAAATTCTCCACTCAGTCATGGCTTGTTCTCTCCGCTATGCCTATGAATGGACAAAAAACTTTAGCGTAACTAAATGAAACAATCCAAGTCCAATCGGCAGACATTTTCAACGCTCGTTAATTGTGTAATACTAATCAAGCTGTTGTATTTGGATTTCTTATGGTTAAACTGCGAACTATGAATTAATGAGGTCAAAACTGGTGTTTGCGGGTCCGTGCAGTAAACAGTAGTTGAGTTGAACTAAGTTATATTGCCGCACTGGGACCGCGTGGTGGATTACGGCCCACTCCCTCTCATTGAGAGGAGGCCTGTGTCCCAGCAGTGGAAACATTATAGGCTAATTACGCAAGTAATCCTTCGTGTAAGCTTAATGAACGATGGACGAAGGAGACTTTTCCTCTCCGCTTGCAAAAAGTTGTGAATGATGACGAATTTGCTCTTCGAAAGTTATTTGGTTCTTCTCGAAAATGATGAAGTTCTCATCTATATCTAGGCTTCCCAAAAAACCTTTTTTTGATCTGAAAGATAAATACTCTACGCAGTCTACGCCTTTGTACTTTATAAATCTCCGAAAGGTTTATAATCACTTAATCTCAATTATGCCAACAGAATAATCCTTTTGGCCTTTGGGTTCGCCTTAGTCAAGTAAATGTGTACATAATTTATTAGTGTTAAATGCACACAAAAGCTAATTCTGTTTATTAGGTCTTTAATACTCGTTCAAACAATGGCGCTAGCGAGTTATGTTGGCTTTGGCTATACGAAATAGATGCGTGTTTGACTGTATGCGTCATGCGACAAACCAACAAAGAATTTTTACTCGAAATTTAATGGGGCCATGAGTCTTCCGCGAATTACTGCATCAGAATACTTAAAGATTTTTCTCATGAAATCATCTTGAACAAGTGAATCTTTGCTCTATATTTAGTTTTGGCTGAGGACACTGAGGCGGAACAAAACGTCCTTTCATTATTATGGTCATTCCATCAGCCCCTTGATGTTCATTTCGAAATGGGCCGCCTACTGTGTAATTTTGTTTTAAAAATGCGATGTAAATTTATTTACGACTGAACAATAGCAGTCACACAGGTGTAAGCAAGTTTTGTTAGCCAATATTGTAACCAGTAGCCGACAAATTAAACAGGTAAACTGATACGGGTTGAAATACAACAGGGCTAGTAGTGCATAACGAACGACAGTTGCAGCTGACTTCCGCTACATGCCGGAAGTGTGGCGCCAGCGGCGCCTGCGCCGACAATCCGCGGTTTTCAGCCATTCACACTCCAACCGCGACGTGACTCGAACGAACGTCATGCGTCGCTGCCCTTACAATTAATTAACTCCATAATTTAAATTACTTTTTATTAACGTTTGTTTTATGATTTTTGTTTTCGTGTTTTTTAATTAGATGCGGGTTTTTCTGAGAATTATCTAACACTCGCTACATAAAAGTAAATTGACATTCGAGTATAGACGCAATGGAAACGCGCATGGCGCAAGTCGACTGCTGTCAGGGCCGTGCAAATAGAGCATTCATCCAGCATGTCACGGTGTTGTTGCAATGCACTTGCTAAGCAGGCCATATGTATGCGTGTGGCGACTTTGCCACTCGCCGACGAAGGTGACTGTATAACACACTTCGACGCAAAGCCTTAGCTATAAAACTATTTACTCGTAAACACAAGTCTATTAAAAGAAGAAGTATTGCATGACGCACCTTTCAGACATTCGTTTTGACGTTCAGCGGAGTATATTGCTTTCTCTGACGTCAAATTTCACATCGCAGCTGCAACTTTATGTTCTACTCAATTCAAGTTTATAAGCAAACATTTTGGCGTTATTTGTTTTTGTTGTCTACTAACATTAAAGAATGTTATGTGTAGTTACTTTGTCGAAACACCATGCAATACCAGCCTTTAGACTTGCTTACCGAAATAATGTTCCTAGCTTTTTTTTGCGCATATAATTATTCCGTACGCGGTTTCAAGTATTGCTTCGACACATATCCAAACTGCTGTAGGTACCCGTCAGGCATCACAAGTATAGTTATGTAAATACATAGGATACAAATACGTTGTCCATCAAAGGTCTACATATGGACGTCTAGACGCCGACTGCTGTCTAGACATTTGAGTAGGTTGTTTTAAAACTGACGACGCTCTAGTATGCTTCGATTTTATCTATTAAGTAAGTCATAATCATTGGTTACAAGAATGATTTACCGTTCGGTGGAGATGGTTGTTAAACTGTATGAACGTCAAGAAATTCAAAATAACATCTGAATTTTTGACAAAAGATACTCATGGCAGTTGGAGTTGGTTATTATAACGAGATATTCCACTCAGAGCACTGATTTCAACCGCACGACCATACAATTTGATTTAAAGCTAAATCAAGTACCTTTTTATCAGACATCTCAAATATTTTATACCGTTGCGCGTTGTCTGTTCCGTGCTCAGCAAAGCTTGATCGATGCGCCGTCAACTAGCAATGCAAAGTAGTTAGCAAGTCAGCAAGCAACATGGCCTTCCTTGACGGGTGATTTATTGCGCCGGCGCAACTTGGTGGTCCCTCATTATTGAATATCAATTAGGTATTAAAAATAAACCTTGTCTAACGGATAGGAATGATTAGAAACCGGTACTAAGTACATGTAGCTGAGTTGTTTAGACTTGCGGTTGCGTGCTGAGTTTTGGATTCGTTAAAAGATTTTTTGTTAGCAGAACAAAGGCCGTACTAAAAATATTTGCGAGAAATCATTTAAATAAGCATATTGTTCTAAGCCTCCCTAGAAATAAACAAAAATCTTGACACAACTTTTTCATCGTTTTCATTCGCATAGGAGATATTCGTTTTTGGAAACTGTCTTTAGTAAAAGGGGGAAGCACCAGGGTAGCCCGCGGAATTCAAATTTTCTTACATTCTTTGCATTTTGCAGGTCAGTATCAGGTTGAATATTGATCAAAATGTTATGATTCGCAACCGTACAGTAAAAAAAATACGGTACAAAGGCGGACTTAATGCCTGAGGCATTTTCTACCAGTCAACCTTAGACCAAACCACCAAATCTAGAATGTTGGCTACTGACTAAACTTGGTGACGTTCAGAGTAACGACTAGAGGATCTATGGGAACCCAAGTCAGTTGTGTGTCTTTTTGTTGCCCAAAAACCAGCTATCGAAAAACCGACCCGAAATGTAATACTGGCAACCCAATACCTACGTTAAACAGTCATGAATCTTCCAAACAAACGATATGTAAACAGAAAGTTTGCGGTATTTGCTCCAGTTCCCCCACACCTCTATACACTTTCATTGAATAATGGCTGGCCACCCACGGGAGCAATAAATATTTATAACTGAGTATTTCGAAGAATGTGATACTTCCGTGCGAACGAGCCAAGCGCATACAGGCTGTATAGTGATGACAAAAATATTCGCACACCAACCGAACTTGAGACTGATGTTCCACTGAGGTACGATGGGATTCTAGTTTGAAACGGTCCAAAACAAGACATCGGTATACAAGCCAGTGTAGCCAGCGAAATTCAAATTTTCTTACGTTTTCTGCAATTTGCAGGTCAATGTCAGGTTGATTGGTAATGTACATCATATTGATATTTCATAGCCATTCAATAGGATTATATGAACTTAGAGGGTTGTATTGGTTTTAATGATTATAATTCTGTAAATACATACTTGTTACATAAAGTTGTAATCCATACTAATATTATAAATTCGAAAGTAACTCTGTCTGTCTGTCTGTCTGTATGTTACCTTTTCACGCCTAAACCACTGAACGGATTTTGCTAAAATTTGGCAGAGAGATAGATTGCATCCCGGGGAAGGACATTAGATAGTTTTTATCGGCATACCTCGCGGGCGAAGCCGCGGGCGGAAGCTGGTAAATAAATAAATCAATTTGTGTCGATCTCAATACTCCTAATCTCCTACCCCTGGCTATGGGCAGGTTTTTTGTCGACAACGAAAAGACGGTCCAAATCTACGGAAAAATGGCTTGGGTATCCATCGATCCTCTCTAGTAGGTACTGTGAAAGTCACCAGGCATCTCCAGTCAGTAGCCAAAATTCTAGATTTGGTTTTGATCCTCCTATTATAATTGCCTGGTTCTCCTACCCCTCGATACTTTGGTTTATCTTGAAAGTGTACGTTCAAAGCGTTGTCATAACGTTGTCAGATTTTGCTCGGATTCCCCGTAAAATTAGTAACACTGCGCACAAGACAACGAATTTCCGTGAAAAAAGTTATCTGAACTATGCCAAGATTTTCCGGGAAATTCAATGCATATTATTATTTTCACTTGTGATCTCAGATATTAAGCCCGGAATACACATACGGCATATATGTATAGGTAGGGCTGCCATCACCTAAATTAGTGACCCCGGATAAAAACTTCAAAAACCCCGGACATTTCAGTGAAATATAAAAAAAACACCGGACTCCCTCGAAAAAAAAAATTACAATAAAATAAAAACATATTTTTTTGTCTTATTTATAGAATATCAATTTAAACCGCAACAATACAAATGAAACGCTTAATTTATTCATCAATTATACACTCTTCTCTATATGAAATGTATTCTGGTAACAAAAATAATTAGGAACTCTCTTCTTTTTGAAATCAATGAAAATTAAAAAAAAAAAAGTAAATCAAATGCATATTATGAATTTTCACGAGCGCACAGATTTGCCGCGCGGCTAATTTTGAACTATGATTTATGCTTTAATTTATTGCAAATCATTCAAAGTCGGATTTACCCTAACACAGAAAGTGTCCGGGTTTGACCCGGACACTTTCTCGGACCCCGCCCGGACGCTCCCCGGATGCCCACCAAACTAGGACTACTCCGGGGAAACCCAGACGGATGGCAGCCCTATGCATAGGCATGTGTATTTGTAGTAGGTAGGTACAACTAAGCAATCTGCCACGGACATTCATTCTGAACGCACCTGTACGTAAGCACATGTCTACATATCTTAGGCTCAAATCACACCGAGATGAAAGCGAAGCGGAGCGCAGTTTCAGTGTCATATGAATTTTAACTTTATTATCATTACTTTATTACATAGTATCGCTTGAGAAACTTGAAAGGCCGCGCGGCCGCCCGCGGCGCCGCGTGCCCTCCGATGACTCAAGTTTCTCATGCGATAATAAGTATTATAGTAATGAAAATAAAGTTAAAATTCATATGACACTGAAACTGCGCTCCGCTTCGCTTCCATCTCGGTGTGATTTGTTTGAGCCTTAACAACATGAAATTTCCAAATTCCCATATTTATGACGTTTCCATAAATATTTTATTCATTAAACCCTTCGATCAATATTATTGATCGAAGATTAAACCTTGAAAAACTTCAACAAGTGTGGGTGGCCAATCAAATTCTGGTTTGTAGTTGTAGAATTAACACGTCACTGACCTGTCAAATCCACACCTACATCAATTATGTGTAAAAATATCAATAAAATATGTGTCAAATATAATGAACCAACCGTTAATTGACAATAAGGTGTATTAATTAGATTGACACGATTTTGATTCGTCTTATCGAACATGCGTTTGCGCCGACAATTTACACAGATGTCTTGCCTTATAGAGGACTTGTAGATCTTGTGGCCAGTTTTAAAAGGCCCCTTTAATACACATAGGATCAGGATTTCAGAGGTCTTCGTTATTAAGTTGGCTGTCGGCAAACGGACTTATTTGGTAACTTGCAAATTGGACGGGTCGTTTTGAACAAATATTTGTCAGTATGTCTGGATCAAAAAAGTTGCTGATATAACTTTTCCTGTCTGACTGGCTTTAGGCTGCCTTTCCACCAGCAGGGCTAGCATGGGCTGGGGATAAAACTTTTGTCCACCGGTTATTTCCACTGACAAGGGATAAAATTATTTTATCCACCTGCCAAAGCACGGCAACAGGGGGAAAGAGAATTATATCACTTTTTGACATTAGACGTGGATACTCACCCCCCGCCTATAGCATGGCGACTAGTGGAAGAGAAAAATTACAGATATTTTGACATAACAAAGGGAGAAATTTGTCCTCGTCTTTAGATGGTGGGTTTAAGTATATCTCTTGGAGAAAATATAATTAATTGTAATATAAAAATGTCTCGTGCTTACTGGAGCTTAGTGTTGTCGTCGGAAAGGGAGAAAATCGAGCGAAAAATACACCGGTGTTCAATTCGCGATTCGAGCAAAATTGACAGAGGGGTATAGTATTTTGTCCTCTCCCCGTGGATAAAATGTCTCCGGCCATGCTAGCCCTGCTGGTTTGTCCACCGTGAATAGTTTATCCACCCATGTCGCCATGCTCGGAGGGTGGACAAAATTGACAGAGGGGAATAGTATTTTGTCCTCTCCCCGTGGATAAAATGTCTCCGGCCATGCTAGCCCTGCAGAGATGAGCGAGGATGCGTAGCGAGGGATGTGTGTGAAACCAACCAATAACATCGCTTCATTTTTGTAGCTTGAACTAAGTTAGCGTTGGTATTGGTTAGTTTCACACACATCACTCGCTACGCATCCTCGCTCATCTCTGGTGGAAACGCAGCCTTAGGGTCAGTTCACACCGAGACGCGACGCGACGCGCAGTTTTCAAGATAGAAATACAATTACAGACCTTATCTACTACACAAAAAGGTACACGATTCAGTGAGCTACGCCGCTATCTTGAAAACTGCGCGTCGCGTCGCGTTTCGGTGTGAACTGACCCTTATGGTCCTGCACCTTAATTGCGTAACACACTATTACTCACAATTTGAATAATTTTGAAGCATATTTCTAATCCATTGCTGTTTACGTTCGAAAAATGTGTCTGCTCAACAACGCAAATACCGAAATGAATGTTGTTGAACTGTCAAAATGAAACCCATCGCTACTGATAGTGAGTTACGCAATTACCCTGATGTTTTTGTGAAAGTTCTTAGATCTACGAGATTTGCTGCTGAGTGCTGAAATACCGTAATGCAGGGTTTCTTTGCAGTGGTGGCCCAGTGGTAACGGACTTGCGAGTTCTAGGTCGTGGGTTCGAACTTAGACACTACTGCTACTTTGTGTAAATAATTCTATCAGGTGAAGGAAAACATCGTAAGGAAACCGGTATGACATAAAACCAAAAATTCGAAGATGTGTGACATCTACCAACCCGCATTGGACCCGCGTGGCAGCTTACAGCCCACACTCCCTCTCGAAGAGAGCAGGCCTGAGTCCCAACAGTGGGAACATTAGAGGCTGATTATGGGTTTCTTAATGGTTAAATATCATTTTTTAAAGCAAACAACACCTTTTTGTTATTTAAAATATTCTGAAACAATTTTTTTTTTAAGAATATTTTTTTATTTAGACAGGTAAAAATAACAAAATTAAATTCTAACATATCTAAAAGTATACAGAAACTAGAAAATGGCGTCGTGGGTTTCTTTGTAAAAGCTTACTTTCGCAGCACAACTTTGTAGTTGGATCGTTTTATTTCTATCTGAGACATAATAGGAAAAACAACTCATTGTTATTTTGGTCGTAAAAATATACGGATTTGCCGATCTTACGTAACGCTTTAATGTCGAATTAAATTTTCCCAACAATATATTTTATTGCATTCCTACAATTTACATCTCCGTGTGTGGCAATTATTCGACCTAGAGTTGAAAACCTGTTTATTATATTATTTTCTTAGATGACTGAGATCGCGTATTTACAAAAAAAACTGGCCATGTGCGAGTCAGACGCGCACATGAAGGGTTCCGTACCACAAGGCAAAAACGCCGAAAAAAACACGTTTGTTGTATGAGAGCCCCCCTTAAATATTTATTTTATTCTGTTTTTAGTATTTGTTGTTATAGCGGCAAAAGAAATACATAATTTGTGAAAATTTCAACTGTCTAGCTATCGCGGTTCTTGAGATACAGCCTGGTGACAGACAGACGGACAGACAGCAAAGTCTTAGTAATAGGGTCCCGTTTTTACCCTTTGGGTACGGAACCCTAAAAACCGGCCATGTGCGAGTCGGACGCGCACATGAACAGTTCCGTACCACAAGCTAAAACCCCCCCAAAAAAAACACGTTACTTGTATCTAAGTTGTATGGAGACTTGGAGACCCCCTTTAATTTTTAACTTTTTTTTAAATTAGGTATTTGTTGTTAAAGCGGCAATAGAAATACACACTGAAAATTTCAAATGCCTACCTTAACCTACTTGTGCTATTACGGTTCATGAGATACCGCTGACAGACAAATAGCCGGAGGGCTACGGAACCCTAAAAACTAGTCTGGTGTAATCTTATTTGTCCAACGAGACTGGTTGAAAGAGCCCATTGTGCGGACTATTTTCGCTTTTACAATTACGACAACACCCACGCCTGTATGTTTGTCTGTCTGTAAATGCAGTAGCTAAGAGCATGTAGGCGAGGCGCCGGACGATATTTGCATTATCTCATAATCAGCCTATAATGTTCCCACTGCTGGGACACAGGCCTCCTCTCTGTGAGAGGGAGTGGGCCGTAATCCACCACGCGGGCCCAGTGCGGGTTGGTAGATGTCACATGTCTTCGAATTTTTGGTTCTAGGACATGCCGGTTTCCTCACGATGTTTTCCTTCACCGTTTTGAGAGCAGTGGTGATGAAATAATTTACACAAAGTAAAGCGCATCCGGTAAAGCGCCTGTCTTAGGTTCGAACCTACGACCTACAACTCGTAAGTCGCGGTCGATACCACTGGGCCACCACTGCTCTCTCGTTTGTCTGTCTGTAAATGCAGTAGCAAGAGCATGTAGGCGAGGCGCCGGACGATATTTGCATTAATTATCTCGCGATTTGTATAGGTATTTGTCCATGTTTACCACTTAATCGTTCAGCCGTACATATTAGGAAATAGCACCGCAATCTATGCAATTTTGTTAAATTGGTAATAGCTTAAAAGTATGTGTGTCAGAGGAAATGCGTATTTTCAACTCTGCTAATCGGAAACGTTGAGTTGGTGTGTTATAAAGCGATAAAATTTTCCTCCGTGTTTAATCGAACGTAAAATGATAACGAGCTAAGCATTATCCTATAGTTAATTCGAATATTGCGTTAATAAAACGTGTTCAAACATTAAGCTAATTCATACCAAATAAGATTAACAATGGCGCTACCTAATTTCAAATCAAATAAGTCGCGTATTTGCAAACATTAGCTAAAGCAAACTTCATGTATAGACGCCGCCAGCACAACAAGCTATCCGAATCTGTCAAATTTTCCCAATCGATTTTGAACCTTATGTTTTAGCGATAAAGTTGAAAATCTATTAAAGAAATTCGACAGATTGTAGTACCTTGATGTGCCGGCGTCTGTACTATGTCCTTATGTAAATATATGCGGCAGATGCCACTTGAACAAATAGACAACATTCCATATATATACATCTGAGAGTCACCTTATATGCCGGGTACTACTATGGTATAGGTACATAGCGTACTTTTACGGCGTGAATAGGTATAATTCTGTGGCGCCGGCGCACGTCAATGACGCCCGGTATGCAAATACTACCAGTTTATTGATGTCAAAATTGCATTTAGTACAATTTCTTACAAGTAACGGGACTTTCTCTCGAGATTATATTTAAGTAAACAACTTCAGAATTCTTTGGCGTTGGTTTCCTTGACGGCAACCTTAAAAAGCGCCTTAATAGATACATTAAGTTCTAAATGCGGTATTATATATGCAAAACATCATATCCTGCTGGGAATGTATAGCAACGATGAGATTGGTAAAATATTCAAGTTTTTTTTTTGATGAATAGTATTCAAATTAGTGCCAATATTAACTGTTTAGACATCAATGATATTTTAAAAATATGCGGCTAATAATTACAAAGAATAATAATATTAAACTTATTAAAAGATGTAATTATAATATAAGGAATTTCAATCAAATTTTTTATAGATTATCGTGGCCCGATTAGACCATAGATGTTCTAAACGTCATCCTCAAAAAAACTACCAAAGACAAGAACTCCGTTCAAATAGAAAGCGATGCAGTTTCAATTATAATAACAACAGCCTTATTTGATCCGATAGAAAAACAATAAAAGGGCCGAGTGGGAAGGCCCTTATAAATATTTTAATGCGCAGGCGCTGACGAGGCAGAAACTTCTTGCAACTATTGTTTCATATTGTGTTGAACAAATAAATATGGAGCCAGTTTTTGAGTGTTCATGTTTGGATTTTGTGTGGTCAAAGACTTTAGTGTTGTCACTTGAGGAAGTTTTTTTAATGTCACTGGTTGAGGTCCTGATTAAAATATGACATCGAGTTCTTACAGCTTAGTTATTTTAGTAAGTTTGCAAGCAAACGTACGTACTTACTTTTCATCAAAAGTCGAAAAAAAAGCTTCCTAAAAAAAAAAGAAAAAATGTTTGAGAATGTGCAAACTGCGCTCTTTCATACCTAATTATGATACCCCAGATGCCCTAGGAGCCCCACTTCAAATTTTTCAGACCCCCTTTCAGTCCCTGTTGCAAAAAATATACTGTATACATTTTTATTTATTTTTTATTTGCAAAATAGTTGAGCAAACGTCATCTAAAACTATTCCAAATTATTAGTAGTTATTGAGATATCCAGCTGTGACAGACGGACAGACAGACTGAGTTGCACACATAGAAAGGGTTTGTTTTTACCATTTTGGTACGGAACCCTAAAAAAAGCTTCATCCACAAAGATATTTCCTAAGTATCGAAATACGAGCAATAATCACAAATACCTCTCGTAATAATACTGCACTTGTATAATTCCGTATATTATCCCGTTATTTGTATATAATCGCTGTCTTGACCCATTATAATAGTACAACACCTGTCTATAATCTTGAAAACGTTTGCGTGACTGTGATACTTACATTATGAAGGTATCATAAGTTATTATTAATAAATACCTAATAACACCGAACGCTCCGCCATAGCTCTGCGCTAGGATTTCCTGTGTTTGGCGCCATTAGGTACCTACAATATTATAATTTACTTGGACAAGAAACATCAAGAATCTTGAACAAACTGACAAACATAAAGACAAATCTCAAGTCTCGCTAAAGAAGACGGAAAGTCGCAAAGTTATATAAAAGAATACAAACCTCTAGAAAGCGTAAATCAATCGCCCTTTTCAGCCTAAGAATATACAAATCATAAAGCAAGCATAATTGGTAATTTAATCATGCACAATTTACCTTATTTCGTATGAGAAAACCGATTTCAAAATCTAATAGAAAATAAATTAATATCTATATGAACGCAATAGTCCCGGGTCAAATGCCAGTGACTACGCAGATTGCATCTTCAATACCCGGCAACAATATAGCCGCAAGAAGGTTTATTGCCTTCTATAATTACTGTAAGAATTACCGGTTACATTCCCCCACAACTCTAATATAAACCTTCCTATCTCACGAACACTACACGAATATTTAACGACCACATTCATTAAAACTATAAACCAAAAACTCCCAATGTTTCGTTTATTTCAACAATTGTATAATCGAAGTACACTATTCGAATTAAAAATACTGATGCTCTTGAATGTGAGCCAAGAACATCAAATGATTTTAGTTCCAAAACGAGATCAAGATTCAAGCCGTGACTACAGAGCGGTGGCATCTGGAAAATCAGAATTAAAAAGAATAACGGAAACGTGGAACACCAAAACATACTAAGCATAAAGGGGACGACAGCACTTGCACTCGTGAGTCACAGCGTTATCTCTCTTTTACTGCTGCTACACGCTGCTGTTGTTCAGAAGTCAATGCTAAAACACAATTTGTTGTTTCGTTTTATCAATTACGCAGCGGATGCGCAGCTATCGACAGAAATATCAATTGCATGCGAATGCTGTTCACGATACACCTTACAGCTTTGTCGACACAATTACGAGTATTCTCAGGAAACCAACAACACTATTCAGAGAAAATGTACAATTCACAAATCACGATATGTTAATGCGTGTAGCATATGATTTTATTGCGTTATTTATTACTTCTCATGACTTCGCCACGACACAGCAATAAAATCCTACTTTAATTCATAATGTTATCAACTCGAGAATAATTCGGCAATAATAAAAACGCTTGTTTCCAGACGCAAGATTATGCGCACTTAATTGTACCGATAAACTCAGTGGCCCATGTCAAGCCTCTAATGGGATTCGGTGATAAAGAATCACTGGACACAGAAACTCAATTAAGAAAAGGTGCTGTTATCAGAAACGGCAAAGGTGGGTGGGGACAAAAAGGGCAAAAAGGACTCTCAGACGCTCTTGTCTTAGCGTCTTATCGTATTCAGTCATTTGTCGGCGACATTCCGGGAATGGCGGCGACGGATGGCCTAATTGACTTAGTCGCCCACACTGTATCATACTGCCATTAACTCTGACGCCTCTAGGAGCCCCTTTTGTTCTCGACCAGTCTCAACAGGTACACTCTACCTGCGCATATTTGCCAAACAAGGGTGCCGATTTTTTCCAAAGCAATTTCTAAACATAATATCTACCTGGAGCTTTTTGCCTTTCTCAAGTGGCCTTACGTCCATTTGAAATATTGTTTCTGGATCTGCTTCGTGTGGTCGGGAAGTTAATTACAGTGTACTCGCCATTAGCGTGTCGGTGTATAAGTGATTAATAGCCCACCGACTCTCGAAAGCTTAGTACTAGATCTAGTAAATTATCTCCATTTACTGTTGCCGCCAATTTCTATGCTTTACTCGGCTTGTTAATTGCTTACCTGCCTACACGAGCTCACCGTTGTCGCTGCAAATAATGTTGCGTATATCTTTAGAACCGCTATAATAAGACTTACAGTTGGTGGTTGTTTTAAATTTTCTTACGGCATTTTGTCCACATTGTTTCGTTCCCTTTGTTGGCTCTTTGTGCTATGTTTGTCGCTGACTCATCGTGTACCTGTCAGCGGCGCTCCTCACGCCACTCCATCATACAGTGTCACTTGACATTCCTTGGACACTCATTACCCCTAATGGAACTTCAAGAGCTCGGCCTCGCTATCTTCAATCAAGTTAAGAGCAACCAATTGGAACGGTTCTCATAAAATTCTAAATTAGTGTTCCCTACTTTTTTGTCTCTAATTGCATCCTGAACTATTTATACAAAAGATATGACTAAGAGGTGCAGCTTTTATCATCCAATAATAATTGTTTCTGTTTTCATCCTGGCTAAAAGGGAGCATTTAAAGGATCCGTTTGAACTCTCATTCTATACTCTCGACGTTTACGCCCTCCACTTCAATTATCTCGAAGTGGCTCTCGATTGCAATGTCGCTCGGCTTTTACCGTCTAAAATTACTTATTGGGAGCACTCAGAGGTTTCCGTTACCTAATGTAGACTTCCGCCGACCTGTAAATCGAACCAGACGGTTATAAATCTCGGCGGGGTTGGGACCGCTCCGATATGGTTAAAAGCTTCGTCGAACGAGTAAAAATAGGGACCGCCTTAAGTCGAGGTTCGTGTACGTTGATAAGGTTTTGTAGTTTTTGTGGAATAAGGACAACATCCAAAGATAGCGGTGCCTCAAGACCCGAGATAATAAAACTCGGCCACAGGATGGCACTTAAGAGGTTTGGGCACCTTCGAGATTATGAGCGTGGGCTCTATTTGATAACACCGGTACGGTCGCTTATTTGTTTTACGATTTGATTGTGAGTCGGAGATTTATTTCTTGCCTGATAAAAATTACATCATTTGTTTTGTTAGCTGACTCCTCATATTATTTGAGGTTACATAAAGCGTTATGCTCCAAATAATGAACGTTTACATCAAGTTCGGTCGACGGCTGGCCAACATCTGTTATCGAATCGGAATTTATGTTTTTCGTCTTTCAACCGCACCTGCTGTGGATTTAAATATATAAACTCAAACAAAGTTACATTGCAACCGCTTGTAACTGAAGATTTTCCCAGGACATCTTCTAATGTGTTTGTTTAGTTTTGTGTAAGTATACTTTAAAGTGTCTTTTGTTCATCCGCAGTGGAGTTTTCAAGTGGTTTGTCCACAAGATTTGGGTGCTCGACTGTCGGTTCTCACACGCCTACTTTATGTTCGTATCTAAAGCCGTCTCGGCTTCCGCGTTGTCGCTGGGAGTTGCATTAAATTGAATTTACGTACTAGCCAGGGCATCTGTCCGAACTAAGATATTTATCACTTCGCTTGCTTCATGTAACGTGTCAAAACGAACGGGAACGCTGCGCTCGCGGATATATTTTTTGCTCCTTCCATCTCACTTCCTTCTATGCTCGAAGACAAGGATAGAGCACATTTCCGAGTACATAATCGATTGCGATAGAGAATTTATGTCACAGGATTAGAGTGTAGTTTGGTTTGTTTTTATAGAGTAACACTTTCAAAGTATCGTAATGACTCGCTACGGTCGCATGAGCGCATTCAGAATCTGTTGTTTGTCTTGCAATGTCGTATTTCCAACCGTTACATGTGTTAATTAGAGCTTTATGTTTGTGCATTAAGGTACATTATTGTCTGTTTACTCAGGCTATTTGCGGATGAGGTGTGCGCGTGCTAGGCTTATCCTTGCGCCGCCGCTGGCGCCGGCGCCGCACTTAGAGCGCTATTTTTTCCCGCGGCGCACCACGTTGTACTCATAATTTATTCATTAAAGCCATAATTTATTCGTATTTTATATTATACGACCCGCGTAATTCTCTAGTTTGCGACTATTGTTGTCGTATATATTTCTCATTTACGATTGGCAGAAGCTTGCGGAGGCGTGGGCGCAGCGTGGCGTCGTGTTGCCGCGTTTCGTTAAATTAAATATCGCGTGACTATATTTTACTGTGGGAAACTCGGGTGAAATTCTCTCAATTATAATCTCATCAAATTATGATGGGGCATAGCGAAGATTGTTGTAAAGTGTGTTCACACGTTTGTACAGTTACCGCAGCTCGCAACCGTTGGCCTCGACCTGGCGCCCATATTTTGCTAAGCCAACCTTGTGGCCTACATTAGTTTACATAGATTTGTACTTGTTTTGTTTCAAACATTGTTTGTTTTGATCTATGGCTTTGGAAAACGGACAGTGTTATGTAAACTGGTTTCCGTTGGGAGCTAGAAGTTATTGCCTGTCATTATGTTTGTAGCGTTAATTTCAACGCGTTGTTTTGATTAATTGAATTTCTGATAACAGAGATTAATAATTATTAAACGTTAGATTTTGCGATTTAAACTTAGATAAGTCTGTAATGCAAAGTGACTCATACAGTTGCAAATGGAGAAAACAACAAATGAACGTCCAAAGAGACTGATAAAATATGAGTTTTTCGAACGACAAATCTTTGGTAGTCGAAAACTATTATACTAAATACGTTTTAAAGAATAAATAGCCCTATATTTTTAGACTCGGTGGGATATCTCCTTCAAATAGAACATTCTAGAGATGGGAGGCGGCGTTACACCAACACCACCACCGTTGGTCTTGTAACGCCAGTTTAAGTTGACCTTTCAAGTTTGGTACCGTTGCTCTTTAATTGTCTTCATTTATATGGGTTAAGGGGGGAGGGGAGGGATAGTCTGTGATTGGTGATGTTGCATGCGTAAGCGGCGCGTGGCGACAGATGTGGATGTAAACTGAAAAAGTTTTGTAGTGTACCGTCAGCAGGTAAAAATTATTATTTTATGGCAGAATTTTGTTTTTGTTTATTTCCATTGAGATTAAAACTAGAGACGTAGGTACAGACACCAGCAGGTCAACCTACCCGAAACTGTCAGATTTTCCCAATCAACCTTGAACCTTATGTTTTAGCAATAAAGTCGAAAATCTATTAAAGAAATCTGACAGATTGTAGTAACTATATGTGCTGGCGTCTGTACATTCCTTTAATTGAAAAGAATTGGTAGGCAAAATATACGACGAATATTAAAATAAACATCATAGTTTTCCTTATTTTGTAAGGTCAAAATATGTAAGTAGGTAGGTAAAGAATAAGGTTTTAAATAATAACCTTGATAAATAAATGCCAATATAACTACTTTAATATGTTGATATGCATATAATGCCTAAATACCTGCATTTTAGCGGTAATAATCTGCATTAAATTAACATTTCGACCACAAAAAAAATACGTGTGCCTGTTTTTTTTTTCCAAAATAATAATTAAGTATGTATGCATAAATGAATTCATTCAATAGTTTTGTTTGCTGTCACTACCATCCATATGTTTATTTATAACGGACAGTGGCTTGTAAATCGGATCGTTGTTTATAAGTTTTATATTATGCCGGCTGCAACAATAAACATAACTGCTACTTGCGCGTACGCATCACTTTTGTATACAGTCTACTACACCACACCGCATTTGTTTTTACTAGGATTTGTTTTCAGATTTTTTCAAAGATTTCTATGTAGGACTAATATAAGACTAGACTAGGTAGAAAACTTCACAATAACAGAGAATTTTATTGATACAAATCATCTTTTCTAATAGGTATATATTAACACGTTGACTGCCAGACCACAGACACAATAGAAAATTTAATCAGGTTAAGCTACGCTTGCCGCAGTGGTCCTTGGATGGGTGACCATTATTACAAATCAAGACCATTCAGGACCCCTCCGTGCTGCGGAAAGCACGTTAAGCCTTTGGTCCCGGCTGTCATTCGTGGATTCTTTAGCAGTCGTTACGGGTCGTCAGTAGGCCCAAAGACTGACAACCTGTCTTACCAAGGGGTATCGTAGTACCCAGTATCAGTGACATGGAGATCAGATAGGTTGTAGCTTCATATAAAGTACTGGTAAACTTTAGTTTGTGAACAACATGTATCGGCACCATTAACAGGCGCTGAGTAATATGACAGGACTAAACTAAAATGTGTCTTATGTCTTTTTCTTAATGAAATAGAAAGAAAAAGATGCGCTGAACTTAAATTTAGTTTAGTTTGTGAACAGCAGAATTGGCACCAGTGTCGTACATCAAAAACTAAACTGAAACAAAAGGAACTCTATTGAATAGATCTTGCTTTTTTCATAGTCCTTCACAATTTACTTGTCAAGGGTAAGGGTGGCTGATCGCGTTTCTATTTGCCCCTTCATTGAGCACCCCAAGTAGACTATTGGCGCCATCTAAACTATTACTGGCATCCCTAATACACTGGTGATCAGATAATAATAGTGTGCGTATGTGTGACGGGGTCATGTCACATTTTTTTTTTTCGGATGGGAAGTCCTCAAATGACCCCTCCCGCTCTGGGTGGAGCGGAAGGGAGTGTCAGACTTTTACTGACTAAAACCCACCCATGTTCCTTCCTTAGCCCTTTATGTTCCGGGCCAGCGGTAACCCTTTCGGACAATCCCGCTGAGGGTTCATCATATCATAATCAGCCTATAATGTTCCCACTGCTGGGACACAGGCCTCCTCTCAATGAGAGGGAGTGGGCCGTAATCCACCACGCGGGCCCAGTGCGGGTTGGTGGATGTCACAGGTCTTCGAATTTTTGGTTCTAGGACATGCCGGTTTCCTCACGATGTTTTCCTTCACCGTTTTGAGAGCAGTGGTGATGAAATAATTTACACAAAGTAAAGCGCCTGTCTGGGTTCGAACCTACGACCTACCACTCGTAAGTCGTGTCCGTGACCACTGGGCCACCACTGCTCGCTGAGGGTTATGTCACTTCAATTGCGTACACAGTTTCTTTCAGTATTTTGCTCACTAACTGAGATTGAAAAATCTGAAATGTTAATCGACTTTTGTTGCTGACTGTACCTAGGTACCTATGGATATTGAATTAATTATGACCTATGTGCGATAGACATTACATAAAACTGTAAACATGTTTTATATTCCTGTTGACATTTGGAATTGTTACAATAATATAACTCGTATCTTTACGAGTCACAAGTTAACTTACTCATCGTATAATAACTATAATTTTCGCATAATTATACAGAGGATTTACCTACAGCAATTTACGATATATTTAATCCTATCATAAAGAGGCTTAATTTTTATGAAACGGATTAAATGTTATAAAAAACTTGTTCTACGCGTAAACTTTTTATGAAGTTAGTCGTTTCAACTATTTATTGACACGACTAGAAAAATACTGCAGTTGGTTGGTTCTGTAAAGATCTCACCGTGGTAACTAAGGTTTTTCATTCTGACTGTACAAATTTTGCTTAAAATAAAAAGTAATTTATAAAAATTAAACCGACTTCAAAAAGAAATGAACTCAAAATTATGAAATAACTTTAATTTCGGAAGTCTGTGTCTTGGGATCTGTATTTTAGTTTTAGTTTTTTGCCACCGACTTCCGAAATTAAAGTTATTTCATAATTTTGAGTTCATTTCTTTTTGAAGTCGGTTTAATTTTTTTAAATTACTTTTTATTTGGTAATTTTTAGTTGTTGCACTAGAATTTGACCAAGGTTTTGAGATGTTTTCGCTTTGACACTACACCCGTATCTCGTATCAATAAGCCAGGCCGTCACACTTTCACGTCTTAGTTCATATCTTGAAAATTACTGAATCGATTTTGATGAAACTTGCACTGTTCCCTAAGTTGAAGTAAATGTAAGCCAATAAAAAAAGAATGGTCACGATCCGATTAATAGTTACGGAGATATGCGTGGACAAACATACATACATACATACGTCTATAAATTTTTGTATATTTGTTTGGAAGCCCTAATAGATTGTCATATGTGAATATAATGCAATTCCAATAATATTACATACATACGTATCGAATTGATAACCTCCTTTTTTTTGAAGTCGGTAAAAAAGTGTAGTCCGAAACACCATCTAAAATATTATCTAATAATAATGAAATTCCTGTCTCGACCGGATCGGGCGAGACTCAGCGGCCGAGTCGCCTACTAAGCCACATAGGCAATAAACAATTGCGTACTTAGGCGAAGTGAACTGTTAATTGTGTCAATCTTTTTTTTTTTTTTTTTTTTTTTTATTTATTTATTTCAACAAAAGTTACATATATGTATTTCACAAATCTTCTGCCAAACTGCAGGACAGTTTGTCGGCAGTACAGGACAGTTTGTCGGCATCTCTAGTATTAGGTGGAATGACAGCTCACCTCACATAAGATGGTGACATTTTTACAGAAGATGTTATAAAAGTGACATCCGGTGTACCTTCCCTCCCCGGTGATGGACCGACGACCTTAAGAAGGTGGGCTGTGGGATAGACTGGATGCAGAAGGCGGAGGACAGGGTGTTGTGGCGCGGCCTGGGAGAGGCCTATGTCCAGCAGTGGACTGCGATAGGTTTGTAAGGTATAGATGGTCACCCGTCCACGATCCGACCGCGGTAAGCGTAGCTTAATTTTCGATCGAACCGCGCATCTGTTATTATTTGGCCACAAACAACTCGAAGATAAAACACCAATTTCAAGTAACTAAACGACCCTAGGTATCTATTACTTCTGTGAAGTTTATTTTTATTTTTAATTTAGCCTTGTACAAATACTGCTGATAAAATAGCAGTGATATAGAAAAAACTCTAACTTTATTTAATTCTGCCTTCATTAAAGAATCCTTTAATATCAAGTACTTATTATATTACCAATTGCTTGGCATGTCTGTAAATCTTATCATAATTATCACGTCTACGCTCCGCTGCGCTAGCTAATATTTCACTTTAATGATATCATTGTGGGAATAGTGCTAAGCTATTGAGAGTTGAGACTCGTTTCAGGAAATAATCTAGATTTCGATATTTTCTTGGAATTCTGTCATTTCTACGACGATTGTTGTTTATTAAGGCCACAAGTACATAGACTGGTCGCCAAAAAGATGATGACAATGCTTTCTTTTATTTTTTATTATTGTCTAATAAAAACTTTCTTTTCTTTTCAGGTAAGTGTCATGGCCGTCTTATCACAAGGATTTCTGACCAGATTGGTAAAGTACAATGACCTGACAATCGATTTTTATCGATATCTCATCTGATTTGATGCTATCTTTCCGATTCCGACTCCTTAATCCTTTTTCGTCATAGGTCTTCGTCGTAGTATGTTTTTCCGATTTAGATCAATTTTTGTATAGAGATAGTTTAAGCCCCAGGAAAGGATTTATGATACATTTATCCCGATATTCCCTCGGGATCGAAACTTATGCGGGTGAAACCGCGGGGCGCAGCTAGTTACACATAACTGGCGAAATGACCTGATAGACCTCTGCCTAACCCTTCGTGAATTACAGGCGTGATGTTAGTAAAAATACTTAGGTTCACAAATTACATAAAAAAAAACAGTCGGGTTTTAAAACTTATTTGCACAAACACGACAAACAATAGGCTCTTTGTCATTTTCCATTGTTGTTTTGCACAAGCTTATAAATCACAATGAGTTTATACCTATAATTTACCGCGTTCTGCTGCATCTTACAATGAGTTTTTGTGCACATGCAAAAATGGACGATTACCATCATTTATTAGCATAACAATTAACAATCGGCTTTTTTCCAAAGCGACAGTGGAAGGGACAAGATGCATTGTTTGCGAAACTCCGGCGCCACCGCACGAGGCGCCACGCATCCGCTAGTGACGTTACATATTGTGTCGATAAACCCGCCAGTCATAATAATCAGAACGATTTCGACTGCACACAATACCTTGTTGCTAGTTTCGGTGACAATATTATTGACATATCGAGTAGCATGTTCTGTTTATGTTATGTGCTCGAAGTTAATGTAATGGCCGCTGGCAGTCGCGTTGTTTTCAAAGTAGATCATGAGATTCATAGTTGAATAGAAACATTAAATAGAAACAGAAATAATGTGACATGTATTTGGCGCTTTATAGGCATTAAACATTGATAGTTATTTGTAGGGATTGTGCATTTATCGATACATAATGCAGTCGGTTGGTCGCGCTTGGCTTGTCGCCTGTCGACCTCATTCCAGGGCTGCGGCACGGCGCCTGTCTCGATCGACGATTAGCAACACTGCACGCCCATCACTATTGTCTTTTTCACTAGCCGACGTGATAATTGTTTCACCAGTCGGCGAGACTTTTTATATAAAACTGCAGTTTTTTATCTTACGCGTTTACAGTTTATCTGCAAGCCATTTGTTATGATGATAAACAGGAACATTTAATATTTCGCAATTTAAATTGTAAATACTAACTATTTTCCGTCATACGTAAGTACATTATGACGGTCATTAGTACTTACAGTGGTGTAACATTAATCATCACAGTTTTATTTTGCAGCTCATATTACGCAGCTCCTATATCTGTAATTGTCCGCAACGTTGGCGCCACTGTTCTTTGGCCGTCTGCCACTGCAATAGGTTTTAGTTCACGCGATTAATTTTAAATTGTTAACATTGTCAATAGCAATAAAACCATCTTTATAATCTTTCAATGCATCAAAGTTGTCACACAAATGCGGAGGTGAAAAGTTATTAGCTGAAACGCTAATACACTGTGGCAAAATTTGTTTTGGAACCGAGCCATTATTCCCACAAGCATTTGAGTTACGTTCTATTGAAATATCCGTGAGATGTTTACAATAACTTCACTTTAAATCAATTACATTTCATTAAACAAAATCCAAGGTTTGTTTGGCGCGCTTACGGTAGACTTCTAGTTTTAATTTATGTTCGCTTTTATAATTAGGTATAGTTATCAAAGTATTGATAAAAACTTCAGTCATTGGCGTCGGAGCGGCGGGCCGTGACTCGTTTTATATGCACTTGGCTCGACGCCACCGGTGACCTCATTGCACGACCGTTTTTGGCGCCACTGTCGCTTATAATGATCGCTATCGCATCGATGACATGCCAAAACGCGATCTCTAAGATCTTTATCGATGTTTATTTGCAAAATTGAATGCGCAGCACTAGTGTCGAATTTAGCGATAGAAACGTGATTTCTATTTGCCAAGTAAATTAATATTTGCAATGATTGATTTAGTCTATGTATTTGTGTTTAAATGAATTTAGTTTATTGATAATGGAAATAGTGTTTGATTTGTACTAAATTCGTTGGCGCCTCCGCGTTTAAAAATAATTATCACAATTATTAATGTTTTAGGCGACAAATATTTAATACTAGGTGTAAATATTGTTAATAGTTTGGTTTTAATGGCGATATTATATTTTAGTGGCCATTATTGCAAGCTGTATACTTTACAAATGGCAGTGCGTAGGTTTTAGTAACAAATCGTGGCAAGTCATTACATTTATTTTTTATTTATTACCCGGGGTTATTGCCCACTTTTTAGTTGTATGCAATTTGCTTCACGATGAGTAACTTGGCATGGTAGAAAGTTCAAAGGCCCACCCTTATGGCGTAACACACGATCGATCATAATCTGGATGATTTTGAAGGATATTGCTAATCATTAATTTGCTTCCTATGTTCGAAAAAGTAATTTAAAAAAATTAAACCGACTTCAAAAAGAAATTAACTCAAAATTATGAAATAACTTTGATTTCGGAAGTCGGTGTCTTGGGATCTGGATTTTAGTTTTATGCCACCGACTTCCGAAATTAAAGTTATTTCATAATTTTGAGTTAATTTCTTTTTGAAGTCGGTTTAATTTTTTTAAATTACTTTTTATTTCGTAATTTTTAGTTTTTGCACTAGTATTTGACCAAGGTTTTGAGATGTTTTCCCTTTGACACTACACCCGTAGCTCTTATCAATAAGCCAAGCCGTCACACTTACACGTATTAGTCCATATCTTGAAAATTATTGAATCGATCTTGATGAAACTTGCACTGTTCCCTAAGTTGAAGAAAATGTAAGCCAATAAAAAAAAATTGTCACGATCCGATTAATAGTTCCGGAGATATGCGTGGACAAACATACATACATACATACATACATACGTCTATGAAATTTTGTATATTTGTTTGGAAGCCCTAATAGATCATCATATGTGAATATAATGCAATTCCAATAATATTACATACATACGTATCGAATTGATAACCTCCTTTTTTTTGAAGTCGGTAAAAACTTCTCAAAAACGTAAATAACGCAATGAATGTTGTTGACTGTCAAAATGAAAGCCATTGCTACTGTTACGCAATTACCTCGCCGTATTACCAGTGCCGGATTAGCCCCTAAGCAAATTAAGCAATTGCTTAGGGCATCACGTCTCGGGGGGCACCATAAGGCGGAAACAGCACCGAAACAGTATTTGCTAGCACATGAAAGGCAAGGCTGTTTATCAGCAAGATATTACAAGACCCAAAAGTCACTCTAGAGATGTGCGTCTTTACAAATCGCTCATCGATGTTTTGGAAAAATACGAGGCGACTAGTGGATACGGGCGTGGATTGCTTAGGGTGCTTTAATCCGGCACTGTGTGTGCGTTAAAGATTCAAACAATAATAATTGATGAGCATTTATAGCACCTCTCGTAATGTCTACGACAATTGTTATTCATTCAAGCCTATATTTAGGTTTGATCAAAGTTCATTGAATACTTTTGATAGCATAGTAACAATTACTTAGTTTAGCATAATCTGTCTATAATGTCACCACTGCTGGGACACAAGCCTCCTCACTTTGAGAGGGAGAGGGCTATGAATCCCGCACTGGGACCGAATCATAAGCCTATGATCTACCATTCGGTCCCAGACTCCCAGTGCGGGTTGGAAGATGTCACATGTATACGTCTTCGAATTAGCAGTGCCAATACCTCCTAACTGACAAAGTCAAAAATTTACACAAACTGAAAGAAAACGTTCAAAAATAGACACGTTGGTTTAGTTGGGAGGTATATTATTTCCACATTTTAATTGAAATGCTGTTGCAACTAAAAATACACTGAGGCTATTTCACTAAAACCTGCGAATAACGCCTTTAAATTCAAAACTATATAAAAAAGAAGATTTCTCAAAAAATGTCAGTTAGGAGGTATTGGCACTTCGCCGTCGGTATCCGATTGAAGCAAATCTATTGAGTAATGTTAATATTAATATTCATTAATGCTGTTTGAACTTGGTCGGTTTTCGGTACTTATACTAGTGTTATCACGGCGCTATAAGCGAATGACTCACACTGGCTCTGAGTATGCGCGTTATGCGCATATTGATTCCAATACCCATTGTTTACGCATTTTATTTACGCGTTCCACGAATGAAGCGCCGCGTGCTTAAGCGGCTAATAATTTTATATGGGCGGTTTCAAATCTATTGTGTATTTAAAATGCTAAAAATATGCAGTAAATATTCATTCTATTTTAAACTGCTATAAAAATTACGAGCTCAATACTATGTTTTATTTCGAAATAGAGGTGACCAATTAGTCAAGACTAGATACCAAGTGTCGGTTTCGGCTTTAAGATACATGTGATTTGAAATGCGGCTATGTACGCCCCACATACTTGTGCAATAAATTAATAATAATTATCCGTAATTTCTAAAATAATGTTTACTATATCCACTTTTCCAGTCGATAAAATTACCTTATAAGGTACGCTGTCAAAACTGGTCTGTCTGAAATATGATTATTAAAGCTGCAAGCTTGCCTAAGTACTATACATAATTTATTACCTCGTTCTGTTATCTTGGTTAGGCGACTCAAAAACCGAACTAACAGTTTTAATCTCAGGTCAATAGGACGCTCGTAAATCCATCTGTTTGTCTGTCACTTCGCAGCGGCTAACGCATTCAGTAGCGCTTGCGACACACACTTAGCGCTTTAGTACTCTTTACTGAACATATGCTTGTGAAAATTTCGTTTTACGTTGACTTGACATAAGATGTAACAGTCCTAGTTTAACATTATCTCATCGTTAAAGTTTCGGTTTGACGATGAACGGTTTCGGCCTAATAAAAATATTTTCGTAAAGCGATTCTCCTGGTAGATACATTTTAAGGGAATTTTTGGAATGGTTCGTGTGCATTCTTGATGTTAGTGTTGAATTAATTTTGATAGCGGTTAAGTTTTATTTACTTTCCGTAATCCATGCAGGAATTAGAAAGTTTTAAGTCAGTCCTCGTGAAAAAAAGATTAAACTTGTTTTTTTACCGACTTCAAAAAAAGGAGGTTATCAATTCGACACGTATGTATGTAATATTATTGGAATTGCATTATATTCACATACGGATATCTATGTTCACATATGACAATTTATTAAGGCTTCCAAACAAATATTCAAAATTTTATAGACGTATGCATGTATGTATATTTTTCCACGAAAAACTAAAACTAAAATACAGATCCCAAGACACCGACTTCCGAAATTAAACTTATTTCATAATTTTGAGTTAATTTCTTTTTGAAGTCATTCAGGCTTATGGTCATACCCAAAGGTATTGCTGTTTTTGAAGTCGTTTTTTTTTTAATTAAACTTCTTCACAATCAACTTTATTATAGACTGTTGATATTAAAACATACAACTGAACACGTCGCAACAAAATTTATTATTTTATAACAAGTCTTGTACGGAAATCAAGTTCATTTAACGTTTCCGATCATAAAGAGTTCGTTTAAACTCCAAATTGTGGTTGATTTTAAAACTTAAACGTTCACTTTATCTTTTATTATAGTCGAGTGGTCTATCAACATGTGTTCATTAGTACAGACAGACAGACGGGACAATTAGAGGCCTCTGAATTGTTTTTATGGTCCTTTCTTTACGAACGGACTTCGCCCTTAATTGATTTGTTAAAGACGGCTCAGTGGTTGGACGGTCTGCGGGGCAATTGTTTCATTTTGACAGTTCCACAACATTCATTGCGTTATTTACGTGTTGAGCAGGCAAATTTTTCGAACTTATGAAGCTATGGATTAGCAATTTGTTTCAAAATGATTCAGATTCCGATTGATAGTGTGTTACGCAATTAGGGTGCCGCCGGTTCGATATTTGTTGCGTTCAAATCACGAACTTACCATTCGTCTTGTAAAACAAATATATCTTTGCGAATCTCATCACATCTTTCAGGAGCTAAATGGGACTGGGAAAAGTTAAATTCCATCATTTGATAGTAATACATACTAACCATTAATTTCTCCTAGCTAATTACTATTTTAACGGTACCCAAACCAACAAAATATGACGCTAGCTATGGCCAACAGATTAAATTTTAGTAACAAATTGATACCGATTATCAAATCTTGCTTCATTTCACATTATTATAAAATGCAAAGTTCTATAACAATATATCATGGGGAGACAGCTCTTATATTAATATACGTTTAATTTTTTTCTCATGGTGTCTAATGTGTTCCATAAATCGATCTGTCTCGTTTAAATAAATAAGCTAATTAATGAAGATAATGTTTACTCAGCTTGGTTAAGGAGAGGTTCTCGGAGAAAAACTAAGATTTTTTTTGACTACGTACTATTAAATCAATTAAGAATGAGATTTTTAAGACTGCTATAATTACATATTCTACATAATTTTAATAATAGAAAAAAAAACACTTTATTTCACATCAACCTGGCTTTTTATGAGCAGTTTTTTTTACATCCTCAACATTTTCCGGAAAGGTTTCCACAAATACAAAAGCTAACTTAAACATTATGTAAGTACAAATAATTAATATAAATCTTCAAAGCCAAATCAATCATCGACAACGTCAAAACAAAACAAAACATTCACAGTGTGAATTTGCTCAAGGCAACAAATTCACACTTTCTCACTGAACCTTAACTAACTGCTATCACCAAAGATCATCAATTACACGAATATATTAATAGTTTTATATGAAATTAATAGGCTAATCATCTAATGTGTAGCTAGTGGCCATATTAAAACAAGGTTGGGCCACTTTTTTGCTACCCACGCGAACAGCGAGCTTTAATTCAATCATAGTAAGCTTGTAATCTATGTCGTAAATATTACAATTATATTTGAAGAACGTTCGTGTGCTAACACTTTATTATTTGTCTAGCTGTTTTAAGCAGGCACGCAAACAAAATAATTCGTATTGCTTTCTTGTAATGAATAAATATTTCTAAAATATACTGGGATTCCCTTTGTCGTGTTCGTATGTGCCATTACATGCATTAATCATTTGTACAAACATTCAGACTGGGATCAAATGTATGTATTCATGTAGGCTGGACAAATAATTATCAGGATGTGAGTAAATATTACCCTGAATCCTGATCGCAAGGTAACTACAAATACAAACGCTTGGAAGTACACGCGATAATTTTTTCCAGGGAACCTTAGGATAGATAATAAATAGATGGGAAAAAGCCCTTCTCTTCTTCTCTCTTCTGTAAATGGCAATGACAAGTACAATACGACCGACGTAACTTGGCGGGCCTGAACTTTGCGCAGAAGGCTGCGCAGTAAGATTTTTTAGGAACCAAATGGTGACATGAGGCGAGTGCGAGTGAGAGAACATGCGCGAAAATTCTTAGTGCCTATGTTCAGGCCCGCCAAGTGACGTAACTTGGCGGGCCGGGTCGTATTGTACATAAATTTCGAAAGATAGAAATTAATTACTATGTTCCATGAAGCGTTATCAAATTGAGATATATCTCGCGGCCATTTGTACTTCCCTAAAACATGTTGCTGATGAAACGTGATACCCATTCAGATACCAATTCTGTTGGTAATAATTTTCACATTGGTGTTAAGTAGTTTGCACTTAGTTAATTAATATTTACAGCTTCAAACGTTCAGTTAATTAACGTCCATGTTTTCGCATACGCAATATGTGTTTTACATTTCGAAAATATTCATTCTTAGAAAGGAAATTATAATAACATGAATTTACATGTAGTTAATATTATTGAAGGTAGTTAACATTAACCTCATCCATAAGCACTTAATACAGGAATTACGAGTATAAATTTAACCTTACACACAGTTATTGGCGGTCCTATATAATTAAGCCACGTGCTTAACGCGTAATAAAGAGTAAAGTAACAGGTCTGCATCTGTCATTCATTATAAAACCGCATAAATATATGAGATCCTATTTTCCGCCTTCACATTAAAATAATAGTCGTGCAGGCCATTATGCCATATGACTTCGAATTATCATTTCTCGACTAGAAATTATAACCGACCTACATCCGTCGATTAAAACCCAATTTGAGACCGAGACCAAGAATTGGTATCAAACACGCGGCCCTCTAAAGGTTGGGTGATGCCAAATTGGTCAAAAATTATAGGGAAGTTTTGGAGAATAGAAATGTTACAAAAACTAAAATTTCGAATGGAATGCGTTTTTAGCCTTGATATTGACAAAATACGAGTATATCAATGAATATTTTCATCTAGATACTCCTAAAGGTCTAATCTCACGTGTGTGTTACCCCAGAAACCGAGCAATCTCTCCACGCTATAACTAATGATTTAATACAGTGTTAAAAAAATACTACCTTTTAGTTTAATTCTCAGTTACGTGACGATCCAACTCAAGAACACGAATGACAAACGACTAGCATTTAATGTCAATTAGCGAAGCGTTCCGGGGGAATTGGCCGTTTACCTATAAATAATGTCTACTTACCTTCACACCCTGTAATATCAACCTTATTTCCGAGGCAATAAAAGCTGAAATTCTTACACAAATAGCAAATTATAAAAGGAAGCAAAGATGTTTTAGAATGCATAATAGAAAGCGCTGCAACAGCAATTTCCATTTATTTTCTCATTTTATTTCACTCAGGAATGTTTCTAATGCAACGGTTAAAATAAGATTATCTAAAGCTAATTAACTAAATGGCAAATAAAATACCGAATTTATTCCTGATTACTACCTAGAGTCCAGTTCCACGAACACTAGCTAGACAAAGAATAATGAAATACATAAAACGAACACGCAACGATGCGGCACGCAATCATCGAATATTAGAAGCCCTTACAATTATAGAGCTAAGCGAAATCGTGTCCGTCTATAATTCAAAAGTTACACGTCACTGTACAGATGAACACGCTAACAACCTCATTCTGGTCCTCAACGATTTATAAAAGGGTATAAAGTCCTGACTGTGTATTATTGTTTTAAGGCATTTCGTTGTTCGTCGCGGTCGGATTCCCGCGGCCGGCAGTGGGCGGTTACCCTGTAATCAACCCCCCTCCCGCGCATTGGGAGCGGTCCACGGTGATTATAGGAGGAATTTTACGGCTCCTTCGTTAGTCCGTCAAATCATAGGTCTGTTGCCTAATGGTTTGGAAGACGAGCCTGTGAACGATTTTATGTCATTTCCTAAAAATAAGTAGGGTTGCATTTTTAGAGGTAATTGTCTGTGAACTCGTATCCGTTGGAAATGAGCTGTCGCAAGCTTGTCGTATGTGAGCCTTGGACCGGTGCGTAATACGCGTTCAGCTGTCTTCGTGGCGCCAGTCTCGATGGTAAATATCACCTGTACCGGTACTAAGTTAATTTATCGTGAAATGATGCGTAATTGATTCGATGCCGCAGCTGCTTCGCTCGCATATAATTAGTAGGTATAAATAAAAATCCATGATTATATCTAGCACTTGCTTCAGAAAATGCCGACGTAAACTGGTAATCTGCTGCGTTAATGCGGTATATTAATATAATCTTATATAGTTTCTAATATTACTTTCACATATAATCTAGACACGTTTTTATAGCATTTGCTTCAGTTCTCATAAAATATTGCGATCATTAAATGCGTTTATAATGAAATCCTGCTTTAACACACGAGTACTGAACTGCAAAATAACCTGCAGTCCGTTGAACTGAACTATTCTTTTATGAAATAGCGGAATTTGTTCTTAATAAGTCTCCAATCACCGTTTTTTGGCAACACATTTTTCCTTTTTCCTACCCGGATGCCGAAACCGCAACTGAATTTCGGCTCCTAATTCAGTTTTGGCCGAAACCGGAACTACTGGACAGTTCTTCAATTGCTTTAAAGTTACTCTATTATCAATATCATTGTTTAAAAAATAACTTTAATGATTATTTGTTATTTAACAACCTTTAATTGTCCTCCAAATGACTTATGGAACCTATGTATTAGCAGTCTTGGGCATTAAATGAGTCAGTGCTATAAATAAAAACAAAACAAAGTTGATAGTGTAACCGCAAAAAATATCCATTTTGTTATTAAACATTTCCTATAAGTACTGCAATGACGCAAGTAATGATAAAATCGCATAATGTATTGAAATTGCTCTATAATGGCGCTGTATAAAAATAAGCTATTTTGTGCAGAATATTGCCGACTTTATTAAAGCTATTAGGTTGCTAGCAATATTATGTCAGGTTTATAATAAAATTGTAGTTGCAATTTGCACCTGTACTTCTTGCATCGGAAACCTAAATTATGTGGTTGAGTATTTCTTTATGTAGTTACTGTTATTCGTATTACTTTCGCCCCGGTTGAAGAAATATCATATTCTATTAGATGCGAAGCTTTTCAATTAACTTGTCTGGTTTTGCCGTCTTCACGTACTGTGTAATTAAGCGATTCAATTTCTAAAACGCTTCGAAGATCATTAAATCAATCGCCTTTCCAAGAAAAGTGCATTACTTTAAACGGAGACTGCACGTACATTGTAACAAATGATTGAAAACTATAACTCAACGAGAGAACGCAACAATTCCCAAGAAATGGACTAACTAGTCTCACGATAGTCATTGTTTAGAGCACAGCTTTTGCAGTAAAATTACTCGAAATCTGCCGACAGAACCGGTAATTGTAGCCAGTTAGCCAGTTCAGTAATTTCAGTCGTTAGCAGTTAGTCGTTTTCTCAAAGCTCAACAAGACTAATCAGTTTGAAATAGACTAAAAATGTCTCGCCGTCGAACATGGCGCCTATACGAGGACTAATGTCTGTAGTGAGCTTGTTATAATCACATATTTCATCAACATTATTGGTAATCGATTCGTCTGGGTGTCTCTCGCTTGCGTGTGTATTTGTTTTCTCATATCAACATTTAGTTTTTATGATGGGGCCTTAATTGAGTTTGTAATTGTGCTAATAAATTAAATATGAGTTCTTCGACTTGTGTTTTCGCTAGTGTCCGACCGAAACATGATTTGCAGCCGAAACCGTAACCAATCTTTCGGCTCCTCTTCTAGTTTCGGCCGAAACCGAACCTTCGTCTGTCGGACACTAGTTTTCGCTTTGTTATTACGATTGCTTGAACTTTACTTAAGTTTATTTATTAAATTGAAGATGCGAAACGTTGTTCCATTTACATGGCTTGGTTTGTCTTTCTCTTAAGTAAGTAATCAGACTGCTATGCATGTTTGTTTGTATATTCATCATCTAAAATCTCTCCTTCAGATGCTAACTAGAATTAAACGTTGTTGTCTGCATTAAATCCTTAGCCTAACTATCCTGCGGTCTACTTTCATCCTCACTCAAAGTCCGACCACACGTTATTAAAGTAATCATTCATTTGTTAAATAAAACAAATCTTCAAAAGCTCTTGCCTGGGGCGGTTCTGTCGGCACGACAACGGTCGTGTTCGGCGTCCCTTCGGCAAATAATCGTTTCGTCCGATAATTGCCGATTTCACCCGAACGCGGTCGGAGCACAAAGCTCCCCCAATGATTGCGCAAGATTGCACTACAATTTTCTTCGAGCAAACAGATGCTTATGTATGGAGACTGATTTTTTTTTAGTTCAAACAATTTGTGGTGGGATGTATTACAAGGCGTGGAATTTATTGTGAGATTTTTTGCGGTCAGTAAGGAGATATTTTAGTTAGCTGGGCTTGATTAAAATTTTCTGAATCATTCAGAACATTTTGTATCGTGTTTGACATAATATGATGCGGCTTACGAAAATACATTTTAGCATTGAGAGGGATTCATTATTTTCATTCGGGCTTGCATTTTTAATCATGACAGGCTCCATAAAACCACGACTCGAAAAAAAAAAAAAAAAAGAACCACATCTTCAACTCCTCAGTACTTTATAATCGAAGGTTTTAATTTGAAATGTGTTCCTCGCTGTTGGGCAATAAAAGTTATTAGTTAATAAAAACAATATTCGGTACTGGTGCCCCGTCGTGTCCGGTACCGGTACAGGGACCACACATCGCCGTCATCGGCGCCTCTCTATACTGTGTACATTGCACGTTTCACTTGGGGTGGCGTGCAAGTCATGCGCCTATAGCGATTTTAATAAAACTCTATGAAAGTAACATTAGAAGCGAAACTGCATTCGTTCTTAAAGAGTTTCAGAATTCAAGCCATAGGGATTATGGCCATCAAGCTATGTCTAACCATAGCTTCGTTTCTTTGGTCTTCTTGGTTGAAAATTATAAACATTGCCTGTCTTAGCCAAAGTTCTATTAGCGTTACCAGAGTAAACCGTTGATCAAACTTCTGTTTATGAAACTTCTCCTCTAACGCCGAGATTTAAAAATCCCATGCGTAGTAAAAAAAAAACAGTGGCACTCCGGGAGTGCGGACAGAAGTGAAAACAAAACACAAACGGAATACTTTGCCATCACTCCCTGACATATCGGATTTAAAACCGAGTACATCCCGAGGACAGCCGAACACATCCGAAATGGTTTTTTCCCATCTCAAAAAATGCCCAACGCGTCTAAGTGTGCTTTCACCAATGATTTCAAAAGTAAAGATACGCCCGTCTGAACATTTTATATAGAAGTTCTTCGTTCGAATTTCGAAGTTCGCGCGCACCACTGTCAACTGAGTCGCGTTGGCCCTAAAACCGTCATTTTAGGGCCAGCGCGTTGGTGCCATTTAGTCGCGCCGTTAGCCCGGTCCTTACGCTAGTAATATTATATGTCAATGGCTTTCACACTTAGGCGACTTTAGCAGCGCGACTGACGCGCGACCGTCGCCCAGTAAGAATTTCATATTATAAACAGAAGCGTGCTTGAAGGTTTCTGCTTCTGCCGCGCTACTGTCGCGCTGCTAACGCTCTAATGTGAAAGCGGCCTAAAGAAGTTTTCACTTTAAAAAGCAGCCCGCCCTTGCTATCCGTCATCCCCACTCCCGCTACTGCCTTTACCTCGGACCAACCGATGCACTATCGTCTGTTCAAATATTAGTAGTTATATCCCGAGATGTTGTTTGTTTCTACCGAGTGCCAGTAGTTAAGTCCCTCGTTTGTAACTACATACATATACTTGTGTATGTTTGAGCTAGTTAGCGGCGCAGACGCTCTTTTTATGGCTACCGCTGATTGTGTTAATTCTCCGTCGCTGAGAACTACTTTTGAGTAGCTTTAGTTTTCTAACTTTAGGCGATGACGTAGTGCTGTCTAGCTGTAGACTAGGGCTTGTCTGTGGATTTATGGAGGAGGTCGTTGACAGTTGTTGTGTGGGGCACTTGATAGTGTGTAATTTTTTTATAGGAATATTTTTGCATGGGGTCGGTTTTTCCCGGGTCGGGCAGTGTTATTGGGTTTTTCATCTGGTATTTCTTAGTAGCAGCCTGCAGTCTGGATTTGTGTCCGGTTGATGGCAATAGGGTCGCCCGCCCCCTATGGCAAAATGTGGGTGTACTACAGGTAGAGCTCTGCCTGACCTTTCGGGGAGTACAGGCGTGATGTTAGGGTATGAATATTTTTGTTAATCTTTTGGGGGATGTTAATGATGGACATAGCAATAATAGTGTGTAGGGTTGCCACGTTGTATGGCAATGCTGATTTTTTTCCCCAAAAAATAGGCCAGCCCTCTGGTCACGTGAAGAGTCGACCAACCGCTTTGCGATGTCTCGAAATACTAAGTGGGCACTCGGGCCCCATGGCCATAGAGTTTCAACCCCAAACGGCTCAAACATATACGTTCCAAAGAGATTGGAGTATTTGCGCCGTTTGAGGTTTTCCGCACCTGCAGCAGCCGCCCCAGCACAGCTCACCGTGATTGGAAGATGGGATGGCGCAAGGGTGTCGACACACGTTGCATCCCACACCAAAGGCCTACCAACCTTCCAAGGCATTATGGCCATTCCGTCTGGTCTCTGAATTTCTTTCAAAACTCTAACATTAGAAGTTTTCATAGAAACCTCAGTCTGACTGCCAATTAAGTAAACTAATCAATTGAATTAATCAATTGGTATGGTAATGTAATTACATCGAGATTAAATTCCAAAGGAAAGTAGTAATAAAAAGACTGGTTTACGCTACGAAACATGCTACTAAAAATGTTTTTCTAAATAAAATGGCCGCGATTTTACTGTTGCCGTGCTGGTATTGATGACGTCACGTGTCATGTATCAGAATGCTGCCAGACTTTTGACCTGCCCCGACCGAGGACGACTAGCGACCTTGTGACGTCACGTCAGTAGAAAGTCTAGAAATTGGAATTGGTAAGTAAAGTAGCTAATATTTCTTTTTGAAATTGATGGTTTTATTATGCGAAATTATTTTGAATATAGAATTTTACCTATTCTATACCTACTAATAATAAAGCTAAAGAGTTTATTTAATCTCTGGAACTACTTGTCGGATTTGAAAAATTATTTTTTCATTTGATAGCCCAATTCTTGAGGAAGGCTATAGGCTATTTATAATCACCCTAGGACCCTTAGGAGACGAGGAAAAAAAAAGAATGAACTCTAAGGGAAAACGAAATAATGGCACGGTAAGCGATGCAATGTTCCCATGGATATCGAAATGTACCTAAGTGTGTATTGTATAATTAAGTACCTATATAATTTACTATTCTTGTTCTAAATGCTATTATTTAATTTTAATTAATTCGTTTATCCTTGTTACTGGGGGCCCGAGGCTCACGAGAGGCCCGTGGCTAAATAATAACAGCCTCACAGATCGATCGATCAGGTTAAGCTACGCTTGCCGCGGTTGGTCTGTAGATGGGTGACCATCTTTACATACCGTGACCCCTCCGTGCCTCGGAAAGCACGTTAAGCCGTCGGTCCCGGCTGTCATTCGTGGATCTTTGACAGTCGTTACGCGTAGTCAGAAGCCCGAAAGTCTGACAACCAGTCTTACCAAAGGGTATCGTATTACCCAGTAACGGGTTGTGGAGGTCAGAAAGGCAGTCGCTCCATGTAAAATACTGGTATTCAGCTGCATCCGGTTAGACTGGAAGCCGACCCCAACATAGTTGGGAAAAGGCAGGCAGATGATGAGTTTATCCTTGTTACTTATGTTGCTGTTCCCATACAGGGTCCATAACTGGATCTTAGCTTTAACCCTATTTGTAACACCTTTGTTCACATTATGGTATGCAAATAAATGAAATTGAAATTTTAATGGCCACCCCATTCATCAAGGAGAACAAAAATTTCAGGCGAACGAAGTCGCGGGCAGAAGCTAGTTTATTTATAATAAATGTCTTGCCGTTAAGCTACGGAAAGGTAATTAACGATCTGACTATTTAGTTATGAAAACCAATAATTTACCTAACTCATCTTCTTTCCAGTTACTTACATCTAATAACTCAAACTTACGTAAAGTTTTGACCAATTTGTCAAAGTTTTTTTAACTTCGGAATTAAAATTACTTGAGGCTTGTATTATCATAATCGAATTAGTTATCGATTGACACGTTCTTAACAAAACTAATAAATAAACAGTTTAAAGATAAATAACATGTTTCAAAATATAACTGCATAACAATATGTGGCCACCGACCTCTCACTTGGAAAATGTACACTTTACAAAACTGAATAGCACACCTTATTCCGATGTCATAAAGTTCTAAATTCAACAGTTTTGTCTGTATCAACGGTAGATTCATGTTGTAATTTTCTAATCCGCTATAAGTACCTAATGTAGAATTCCACAAAATATTGTTTTAAGCGTCATTAATCGTATCGTGAATACCGTTCGATCGAACAAAATGGCGATATCGAATTTGAAATGTGAACGATTAATGATATCCATATTTGCGATGATCGATTGCTTGGATAGATCACGATTTCTTGCAACAAATTGAGACAAGTAGGTACCTATTAACATAACTATGTTTACTTAACAAAAAGTGCTTTTTTTTTTCTTTTTTTTCTGGTTGGGAAATCATCAAATGAGGGGTCCCGCTCTGGGTGGAGCGGAAGGGAGTGTCAGACTCTTACTGACTAAAAGCCACCCGTGTTCCTTCCTTAGCCCTTTATGTTCCGGGCCAGCGGTAACCCTTTCGGACAATCCCGCTGACCCGGCAGGCTTCGGCCCTATGGGGCCTCTCCTCGATGCTGACATCTCTTTGAGGCGCGCGTGGAACACATACGCGCCGTCCGGCACGGGCCTGGTCCTGATCGGACGGTGAGCTACCCATTACTCTCCGCCCGCAGGCCCGCGCCTGGAAGGGACCACGGTGGAAGGGAGTCGTCCCGTGGCTCCCGACACCCGGAGCTTCTCCCGCGGCGGCTGGGACGGGAGGCTTTCTCCCTCATCCGTCCCGCCACCTCCTTCGCTAGCATGACTGCTTCGCAGAAGGAGGTGACTGCCTCTCGCCCCGGACCAAAAAATGCTTTGCTTGCGGTTTTGTGAAATAATCGTATAGGTAAGTTTAGTGTTAAAAAAAGCCATCTGAACAATACAGGGTTGCGCCAAAATCGGACAAAATATACCAAACAGAATCAGCATCACAAGCAGCACCCTAATTGTGTAACACACTATCAACCACAATCTCAATCATTTTGCAGGATATTACTAATCCATTGCTTCATAATTATGTTCGAAAAAATTGTCTACTCAACAACGTAAATAACGCAATGAATGTTATTGAACTGTCAATATGAAAGCAGCATCATCTTGTATTCTGAAATTAAAATTACACTGCTTGTAAATTCGCATTTTCGACCCGTGCGGCTGTTATTATTTAGCCACGAGCCCCTCATATTACTCTTCTCATATTACATATTCGTACATTTAAGTTCATCAGCGTTTAAATAATAATCTCTTGCACTTGCAGTGTATAAAGAGCATGCTCATTGCTCGATCGCCATGCAATCCTTTGAACGCACCGCTAACTGAACGCACTAGGCGTTTATAAATCATTTATAAATAGCTCAAGTAATTTATGTAGTGTTTCTATTGAGCAGTTAAATATGTTGTAAATGTTCCCGATACACTCTTTCGGTCATTGATCAGGCGATTGAATTGTCCAGTATGTTAGGATTGTGTTACCTTAGAACATAGGTTCTCAACGTGGGCGTTAACGTCCCCTCGTAGACGTTTGTGACTTTCAGGGGGGCAGTAGAAGACCCAGAGAAAATTATATATATCCTACCTTATGTAGACATAATAGTAATAGTAATAAGTACTTACATGCTTAAATATATAATCGTGGCAATTGCGGTTCCAGATTCGCGTCAGATGGTAAGTAAAGAAATTGGGGCCACCCAATTTCTTTAACTTTTACCATTTCCGCGGCAAATAGTAAAAGTAAAAGAAAAACAAAAACAAAAAATTCTCAAGTGTCCACTTTTTTTTGGTGGGCAAAATAAGGTTGACAACCCTATGCCTTAGAATTTAGAGAAATGTTCTGTGATAAATGTAGTCGTAGCAGAATGGTGTATTCATTTCAGTTGAGTGCAGTGTTGACTTGCAATGAGAATGCGGCATTAGATTGGATTAGAAAGTTTCCGATGTGGTTGGCACATTCCAAAAATTTGTACCAGATAATATACGTAGTGGCCAGTTTGGCTAGGTATATCATTCTTCCCAGCTTAAGCACTAGGAAGTGGTAAAGGGCGGCCGTTTTGTGGGACTGTCTTGTGTAATTTTTACGTTCGAAAAGTGCTGATTTTCAGCCTAATTTAAATAAATGACTTTGAATTTTGATCTAGATACCAATGTGAAGATTACTAGGTAGGTAAACTCCTTGTCATTCCACCCGGTTGTACGCCTTCAAAATCCGGTCTGTACGTCTTCTCAAGCACTCCCGGTGGGCTCCTCATTTGGATCTCTATCATAACCAATTTACTACGCCCAAAGGTATAATTTTCATAAAAATCTGTGTTAAAGATAATATTAAAGCCGAATGTAACGTGATGTTGTGTAAGTCATGTGTAACTGTTTAGTTGCTAGTCTTGCGTCGCGGCACTCGCGGCTAGGCGGCAGAAACAAATGAAAATACCGCAACGACTACTACTGGTTTATATACTAGTTAATAATTACGAGTTTTAGACGTGATATTTGAGGGAAAAACAAAGTTGAACACAGTGGATAAGAGCCATGAAGTTTATTAGGGAAATTGCAAAGAGCCAATCCCAAATATAGTCGAAGAATATATAGGTTTGTCAAAAAAATGGGAACTAATTTATCATGTCACATTGCCAATACATCGATAAAAAATAGTGATGGTATCGATGGTGCATTTGTCCTGCGTAGGTCGATATAAGAGCCATTTTAACTTAGAAACGTGATTAATCTAAACTTAACACATACAAGGGTTATATGTGTTTAAGTTTAGATTTCTTATTCATACCTAAATGTTGCTTACAGTTAAGTAGTGATTTGCGACTGTTTAACCACTTAAATTTAATCATCGTTTATAAATAGACCCCATAGTCGTTTAGCACAAAACCCTTTGGTACATCAAGCTGTATGATGTAATGATGAGAAAAACCTAAAGCCTGTTGTTACTTCATAAATATTCCAAGAATATGTATATCCTGGACAAAACTGTCTAACAGATTTGCATCCACTACACAAGGAGTAGAATAGTAGAATCCTTGCCGCACCACATAAATACCACTGTATATTCAGATGCCGCCGCTGCCAGCATAAAATATACGGGCTGGTGCAAAAAGCACGTCAAATCATGAAGTTGACATGTGTGGAATAACAAGCAGGACTATGAATCACTATGAACTAGTTGCTATGCCCCCGTATGGTAATAAATCAGCTAATAGTAGGTACTGAATTTTATATGAGCGGCGTTCAAATTGTTCGAAATAAAGCTGATGAGTTTTGGTTAGAAATAAAATTAGAATGTCATTTGTTGCTATGCGGGTATTTGGAAAGGTGTTAATGACTAACAGAGTTGAGGAATCACTTGAAATTGAAATTGAATGCAAACCTTTCACCGATCCTAATCAATCTTGTCTAAGCAGTCCATGTCAGAAGACCTCCCGCAAATTGTGATACACCATTCAGTCTTCGAACATCCGCATCTAATCTACATTCACTTTGTGATGTAATTGCACAAAGGATGACATTTTTGGTTTCTCTGAAAAAATTTCATGACTTCATTTGAAAGCAAAGTTGTCAATCTTATGCACTAAAAACTGGCTAGGAACTCCGGAGATACTCGACCGAACCGATCTCCGACACACCAAATTCTAATCTCGAATCAAACCCATTCGCAACTAGCACAAGTGATTAACGAGTACAAGTGGTAACGGTGTGAATTCCGCGTCCCAACACAGAACGCACGACCGCATTCCGGCCCCTACTTCTTTCACCGTGCCACCGGCGATCCGGAGAAATTCTCCAAGCGCATTCCATTTCAGATATGATATAATAACCCGTTACAGTACTCATGTGTTTTGCTAGACCTAGTGCTTCCTCTATGTGCCGTCCATCAAATCGGCTTAACGTAGCCTGTCCTCTGTTTTCCGCAACCAGTATTTCCCCGCTGCCTTTTATAATTGAGAAAACCTTATCAAACCATAAACCATCATGAATCTGGAAATGGCTTAAGTGATTTGCAGGAAGCCACTAAAACTGACCTAGAAACCCTAATACCTAGTCACAAAAGCCAAATCAATAAAACGACACCAATGATATCTCCCTGCGAACTCCATTCAGATTATAAGTGAATTCGCAACCCCACTGTTCTTCTACGAGTTCTATTTTTTCCAACATCTGATAAATGGTACCTGAAAGCAGTCCATGCTTTTCAAATTACTCTCTCCATCTTGCAACTCGTGCATAATAATAATCTTATAGTTAGTCACGCTCTTAGTGGTGCTGAAAGCCAAACTAAAATCCATCAAGTAATCTCTGAGATTAGCCTAAACACACACGCAGCTGGAAACTTTGATTTTATGATGTGTGTGGTAATTTTGCGAAATTCTCGGCTCTTGAGTTACGAATGTCTATGATTACCTCATAAGTTCTACGAACACAAATAGCCCTTTGATGTTTGTAAATGTTAAGGTAACAGCAGCTTACGAAGTGGCGTGAAGTAAGGAAATGTGACTGAAAGCGCCGCCGATATGCATAAATACATATTTAATGTGCATAATTTATAACGTCGTGTGCACAACATTAGTGGCTGCAATAATTTCCCATACACGCGAGCTCAAAACAAGAAATGTCTTGTTACAACGCGAGATAACATCTCATATAGCTTTTTTCACGATCTAATTAAATCGAAAGCCAAGCGCTGCTCGGATAAGTGCGGAATGCGGCCGCTGTTGAAATATTGATTAAGCTTTTTGTGTTACGTTTCAATCTCGTCTTGCATTATATGTAGCAAGTCAACGAACCGATTGCTCCCTACAGCGAAGGTGGTAACATTTTCACACGTTAGTTTTAAAACAACACCTCTGTTGCAACATGTAAAAACTTCACTTGTCACTTTACCACCTATGTCGCTAAACACCTGTCCCGAATTGTTGACACTGCGACAAACATCCACCGATGTTTACACAATAAATTGAAACGGTAAATCTCTAATGAAAACTTTTACACTACCGTATGGGAATGCACACAAAGAGTTGAAATGTTTACGGTAAGTCGGCACGCGTCCACCTAATAGCTACCAGATGATTGAGAGCTGTTATGATTTAAGACGACAATCGTCCCGAGTCGAGGGCTCTAAACGATGAGCATTGTCGCTTTGACATTTATACGTCGCCTACACAATCAAATCGGGGCACCGCGGCTATCGAAGCCCATTCGAAACGGATAAAGGTCTTGCTCGTAAGGATTGGATAAAGAGAAAAAAAGATCAGGTAGTCGGCCTTCTGTGGCCCATTGTGACTTAACGAGGCGATGAATACTCGTATTCATCGGCGAACAGGTGGCACGTTACGCCCGTGTCGGCGCTAGCTTCGTTTTGCACTTTTAGGAGTTCGACGAACGCATTTCATTATTCAAATGTTATTCGAGTGGCGTGAAAGCGCCTCGATAACCTCGACAGCGGCGGGACGTGTACGGAATGACTGATAAACGTCGTTCCTATACTTAGATCCAGCACAACTATCGACCGATTGACATCTCTACACCATTGTAATAGAGATTAGAAACGCAACACGGCCGTCCGAAATCCGAGTCCGATCGTCGAGCTCATTTCCATTATATCTATGCGAAAGCAACGCAGACCCCAAGAGTTATTCTAAACTAATGTTAATCGAATGACTCTATCGAATTACATCACCATGTAAACTCAACAAGGAACTAAAACTGTAATAAATGGCTGTCAGGTGAATTGTATTTAGTAGTAAACACGAGAACGAGCCGGTGCGTCGGCTAACGTGCCAATGAGCAATTTTCCGAGGAAGTGATCTCGCTCGGGCTGCAACTGATAGGTCTTTGGCGCCGCGGACCGCTCTCTATAATAACGTTTGCATTTATTTATCGCTAGTTCGTCGACACTATTCGACGTGGTGTATCAAGGTACCGCTATCTTTGATAAAACGCTCTCTTAACCGCCTTCAGAAGAGCGCGCTCCGCGGAAAGCTCGTGAATCTCTCGATTTGGAACGCGAGATTATCGGTGCGATTTGTCAAGGTGCAGCAGCATTAAGCGGCTTTAGAGGTTCGATCTCGGCACGAGATAGCTGCAGAAACGCTACTCGACCCACAGTCGGGCTTCTCTCGACTCGCATTCCGATGGAAATTGCCCGCGGCCCGGCCAGATTACTGGCGCCGCATTGGATAATTTCCCACCGACGAGGACATCCATTACGGAAGATAATTCAGCGAGTGCAATTAGAAGATGAGTCGTGATTCGATCGCGACCGCTGATGCAAAATAATAAACCGGAATTTTCTTCTAATATAAATTAACTATGTCCATAGTTATTACACTTTGCCTCGAGCGCCTGTTTAGCATTCCAAGCCACTGCACCACCTATACTTAAGAAGCTGACGGCGTCTCGCCATATTAATAGTTGTTGAATAGAGAATAGTTGTTGCGATGGCCGCGGCCCGTGCGGTCACGTCAGTAGTCACAAATCAAACGGTCCAAATTGACAGCCAATAAATAGTTTCAAATAACGGACATCGGAATGTGACAACAAGGCCGCAAAGCAGCCTTGCTTTTTCCGCGTCATCCAATCAGCATAAAGCCTGTTATGTTAGCTCCAATCTGAATAGTAGAGAAACCGGCTGCGGCTCGCGCCACAATCATTATTAACGTAATAAAGTACTAGATAAGACGGAGTCAGACAGCGTGTGAACGCCAGGAGAAAGCCGTTGTCGAAACATTAGTTAGGCGATATTACCATCAGATGCCCATTCCGGTGTTTTTAACAGAAATTGTATGTTTAATAACGTCTCCCCAGAGCATCTCAGTCATAAAAGTCTAATGCTTACTCATTATTACAATCTAACAACGAAGAGCTAATAAAAACTTGAATAGTTTTGATTCCCATCGAATTCTGGGAAAGTTATCGGCATCCATAATTTAATTCCAGTAAACATAACATCGAAGAAACTGTGAAACCACTTCCTTCGGACCTTTGCAGATAAACCGACTGAAATAGCGGACTATTTCTGTTGAGAGTTAAGTTTAGCACTATCTAAGCGGTAGATCTAAATTGAATCACTGATCTGAAATGAGCGAAATGTACTGAAGAAATGGGCTTGGAACTTGATACTCCGAATAGACGTCTCGTTGCGACCATCTGCAATGAAATTGAAGGGACGTACGTGGCAAACGAAGCGGCGTTAAAGTTATCTTATTATAAAGATCTGTTCCACCGCATCGGCTCGCGACGAGAACATTTCAATCGCGATTTACCCAAACCGGCTCCCGTGTCGCGATGCGATCGCTCCAATGTTAAATATTTGCTCTTTTAAATAAGTGTTTATCGCAAATGCATTCAGAAATACATTTGATTCAAAAGAGCCGATTCCGAAAGCTTTTCCTGTTTGTTAGATCGGCTTTCATAAAAAGCTTCTTCGTTGAGTGCATTCCACTTATTTCAAGCATCCCAAAAATCCCATTTACGGTTCTCAATTAGTGCGGCAAACGAAGAGGAAACTAGGAAATTAACACCTCGTTTACCAGGCCACGCTTATATCTGCCACGGTGCCTCGTGACAGAGGGTGACCAATTGCGCGGTTAGCGCCAGACCCTCCGTAAATGCTCGGATGTCCAAACAAAATCTTGCAAGGTTGAAGCACCGCTTTCTAACTCAATGCACCGTGAAGAATTGGCGCCTATGCACTTAACAATTCCTATAAAGCTGCTTTTATACATTAAAGAAAAGAAACCAAACTTGGGAAAAGATAAGAAGCACTTTCTTTTATCTTTGAATGCATCCTGCCTTCTTGATCATTAGTAAAGCTATCTCGTTCTGGCCCCGCTCCATCCTTTTCTCCCTCATCTCCGGAGGGCCATTTATCAATACCAAATAACATGCCGGGACCCTTTTCTCTTTTGTTTATTTGTTTTTTATTTACCTTATCCTTCGGTGTTCTATTTGTGCCTTCATTTTTGACTCGAAATTGATTGTAAAGCCGGTCTAATGGCATCCGACTAACATAATGTTCGATGCATTGATGGCTGCTAATGAGAGGTGATGAGATGTTTTAAGTACAAATGCATAAGGGTTACTCACACTTATTCAGCTCTGTTCAGCTTTTGTCCATAGAAAACGAAAGATTTTGTATGAGATGTGTACGCATCCGTTCAGCCACGGAAAGCTGAACTGACTCCATACAAAATCGTTGTTTTCTATGGACAAAAACTGAACAGAGCTGAATAAATGTGAGTAGTCCCTAAAGGTTCATCAAGAATGAAATACCATCCTACAAATGAACTATAAAATGGCCTGTATCGTGAAACTATAAGACAAACAACATTAAATTAAGGACCGTAATTCAATCTCGATTTCATAATAAATGCATTGCGCGCTGTAAAGTGCAATTAATGGATGCAATTCTGCGTGCAAAAGCTATTAAAGTTCGCTATTAAAAGTTTCCAATTTCCCCTGCTGCTGCTCCAAAGGTTTAGTTAGCTATTAACGGCGCGCAAACCCTTTTGCTTTTTTACGTTGGTATTTTATTCTTTAATTGTTTTATTTATTGCGGTTTCGCATTCGCTCGCGACTTCATCTGCCGGTTGGAGCACGGACGGAATTCTGCAATTTCTTTGTGAATTCGGAGACGACCGACTCATTACCTTTTTACTGAACTTTTTCGAATCGGACGGCGACGTTTAGGGAATAATAAATCTGTTCGTTTATTTGAATAAATTTTTAATGACCCCTTTAAAACGTGATTAGCTGGACGTTGTCGGTTACCATCGTTTTTATCGAGATTCTTAATCGATGTCCCGTCGATGCGCCTGGGCATTGGACAACTCACTAATCATTCAAATATTAGGGTTAAAAAATACACGATTCTGTGAACGAAAAAGATATCCTAAAGATGCCGGACATCAAGGGGGGTCTTCCTTAAGTTTCCCTCCGTTGTCGAGAGCAAATAAAGCGGCGTCCCTCTGAAATTAATTTTGTTTTGTTTCATCGTCTGGAGCCGAAGCATTTACATTGAATGCGTTCGGAGGCTGGCCGTTTGTGAGGATATTTATGTAGGGGCCCGTGGAGTATGACATGCGCATTATTCATACACGATACGCGCCACGAACCAGCTGTATGTTATTTTTACCGGTTCATCGGCTTGTCGTCGATGGGTTACCATTTAAGATGAAAGGGAAGTTTTTTCTAGTCGAAAACATTTGTATGATTCACCAAGACGTTTCAAGAATACAGTAGTCGGAAACAAAAATGTTGTTTAAGAATTCCTTTGTGATTCTAATGTTTAGGTTCCTGTAAAGTAAGAAATTTCGGATGAATGCGTCCATGACGGTAAAATCGTAGAATTTATAGGAAAGGACGTAGGCACGGCAAATCGAACGCCATCAAAGTTTACGACACCACAAGGCGCCACGGTGTCGACACTTGCGATTGGATACACTGCCTATAATGCATTTCCTTTTGCATTCGCAATAACCGTTTCCTGTTTCAATTTATCGGTTTACACTTAATATATTTTCAATTTTATGAATAGAATTCTGCTTTAAACTACACGTGAATATTTTCTTTCACTTTCCATTGTTTACTTTCGTGTTTACCTTTCCGTAATAATGACTGTTGATATTATATGCTATGAAATTAAATTGAAAATGTTCTAATGCATCATATTTCAATTGTTCTATGGTGCAAAATAGTATTATTTCAGCGATTGTTATTTTAAAACAATATGCGCACTGAAAAATCTATTTGCTCTACAGCGTTCACGTCCAACGTTTAATACGTATTTGAAAAAGGAAAACAATGGCATCACTGCAACTTTCGTTTGTTTTATAGCCAACCAAACTCTTTGCTAACTTTTTTTTTCTTTACAGATTCAAACGACGGTGACGCAGGAGTTAGATGTTACTGCAACACGGCGCAGTGCGTGGGTACGGGGTACATGTGCCGGTCTGCGCGCAGCGGGGGATGCTACAGTGAACTGCCCGCGCCACGACGCACGCACCACGCCAGACATGGATGCCTGCATCATTTGGCTGATACGTATGTCTTTTATGTTTAATTATTATTGATAAAAAACAACTGATACGTAGGAATCTACTGGCAGTTGGCAAACAATAGACCAGATTAATTGATAGAGAGAAGAAGAATCAAAACGATACCTATATAGCACAAATGATCCTCAAATCATCGCAAATTAGATCTTAGCTTTACATTTGCTTGACGTCCAAATTAATGAAACGTTTTAAAGCTATTCCATTGTAGGATTGATATACCAGTTCTAGTCAGAAAAATCTTGGTTCAAAATTTACACTGTTTTATACTTCAACTTTACAGCTGTGTATATTGTGGGCGCCACGAACACCTGTTTCTTTTGTTGATTCATTTACTTTTGTTTTGCCTTCTGATATGTTGCTTTGTTTATCAATATTTGCTTTCTTCATTTCACAATATTTTGCAATTTATTATCGCATTTGTTTCATTATTTATCTTTCTTCTATCGGTATCCTCTACATAACTTTGTATTTGTGTAATGTAGGTACCTACTGAAACAAACTAATGATTTGTTTTCCATATTATACGCAGAATATTAACCGGGTGATATTATATTTATTTGAGAGAACTACGGAAAATTCTAGATTTTGAACCATAAATAATCTATGTACGCAATACTGAGTAGCCTTGTCAATAAAGATAAACGTGTTATTAAACACTAGGGTCATCATCTTCGGTCAGGTTTATCAAAAACTAATTTTTAGTCATAATTTTTATGATCTAATCATAAAGTATATATTTAATTCCACAATTATTTAGCAAGCACGAATCAAATTGATATGTAATTATAATGCCGCATTGGAAATAAAATTAATTTTCACAAATATTGTAAATTAAATACAAGATTCGTCGGTCGATTTCGACATTTAACGAGATGTAGTCGATAAAAAGCTAAAGGAACGTTCCAACAACATTCCTAAAGAGGGACAGGAGATTTTATCATTTCTAATTGCGATTCTAATTAGTATGCTGCCCATCGCTTAAATGTCAACCCTTTACAAAAAGGTACTTGATTTAACAAATTGGTCGTTGGCTTGCTCCCGCGCAATGCATTAACTGAAATTTATTTGATAACTAAAGCCGGTGTAAAATTACATTAAGTCGTTGACAAAGATCTAGGTAGTATTAATTTACCTGCTACTGTAATTTGCATACAGTTGTCACTTAAATCACTGTCATTTTGCTTTTTATCTCTTGTACTTATCTACTTGAGAATTGTTTGGTAATTCTAACTAATGTCAATGTTTGGTCTCTTCTATTAGTTTCAACTGGGTTCTTATATTTCTGTCTTTGGATTGAAAATACTTACATTACTAGACTGGACTAAATCTACACTGCATTACTCACTCTCATCCACCAATTAATTTATCATAATCTTAATCCTATCAATTGACATTTTCTCATCTATTTAGAAAGTAATTACGATACATTTCCTAAGATACGGCGGCAGTACCTTTTTGAATTTCATCGAGGAATTAATATTCTTTTGTTAGTCATCATGTGAGGTGCATTGTCATCCATCAATACTGCTTATCATGCTAGTGTATGGGCTCTATCGTTGCGTACGAGTCTCTTCAATCAATTTGTCTTTGGTTTCGAAATGACTGCCGCTTTCATCATGATCATAGATGTGACGTAACGACACAGTTAGAGATTTGATTGAGGACATTGGGACTTGAGTATTTGCGGAATCAGTGTTCGTATGAATAGATGATATTGTACCGTTCGTATTTATTCATAATTGGAAAGCTGTAATTGGAAAGATCAAAGCGTCTCCTTCTTATGTTTCTTCAACCTATTCATAGAGAAGGAAAACGTGAACATCATTTCCATCAATAAAATCGTCTGTTTATTTAACAACAGTAGAACATTAAGTAATCGTCGTATCTTTTTTATATGGCGCACGGTATGTTCACCTCGGTTTATTAATTATACCGGCGAAGGCATGCCGGGACTCCACTATGTTTTTATACACTGAAATTACCCGCTCAGTTGATTATCTTATTCGGATCGGCCCGGGCCGCGTTCACCGAACCGGTTTCTGTCTGCCGCATGCCCACTTTTATTTACTTTAAATAATTTTTGCTCCTTTTTGGC